>CM077645.1:136032502-136632502 GCA_039707465.1 Rhabdophis nuchalis | reverse complement strand
AAGGGCGTCCCGATCCAATAGGGGGCGCAATTGGCGAACCAGGCGAACCTGGTAAAACGCCCTCCTGGCCACGGCTGTCACTTGCTCTTCCATAGACAGCTGGGTATCCAGGAGGACACCCAAATTGCGCGCCCCATCCACAGGGGCAAGATGTTCGCCCCCTATGGCCAGCGTTGGAGAAAGCTGGTTGAATCGGGCAGCCGGAAACCACAGCCACTCGGTCTTGGTCGGGTTGAGCCTGAGTCCGTTACTTCCCATCCAGATCCGCATGGCTTCCAGGCACTGGCACATCACCGCTACGGCATCGTTGGGGTGGTTTGGGGTAGATATGTACAGCTGGGTGTCATCAGCGTACAGATGGTAATCTACCCCAAAACCACGGATGATCTCACCCAGCGGCTTCATATATGCGTTAAACAGGAGAGGCGAGAGGACCGACCCCTGAGGCACCCCGCATGTGAGTGGTCTCGGGGTCGACCTCTGCTCTCCTGCCCGCACAAATTGCGATCGGCCAGAGAGGTAGGAGGAGAACCACCGTAAAACGGTGCCTCCCACCCCCAACCCCCCCAGCCGATGCAATAGGATACCATGGTCGATGGTATCGAAAGCCGCCGAGAGGTCTAATAGGACCAGGATGGAGGAACATCCCCCATCTCTGGCCCTCCAGAGATCATCTACCAACGCGACCAATGCCGTCTCGGTGCTATGCCCGGGCCGAAAGCCGGACTGGCGCGGATCTAGATACTCAATTTCCTCCAGGTGACGGGGAAACTGTTGTGCCACCACACTCTCAACAACCTTCGCCAAAAAGGGAAGGTTGGAGACTGGACGATAGTTGTTTAAAAGAGCTGGGTCCAAAGAGGGCTTCTTGAGGAGGGGCCTCACCATGGCCTCTTTTAGGGAAGCAGGCAAGGAGCCCTCACTCAAGGATGCGTTGACAACCTCTTGGAGCCAGCCTCGTGTCACCTCCCAGGATGCCAGTACAAGCCAGGAGGGGCACGGGTCCAATAAACATGTGGTGGCTCGCAGTCGCCCACGTAACCTGTCCATATCTTCGGAAGTAACGGAGTCAAACTCCTCCCAAACAAGATCTCTCTCGTGGCATCCCACTGGGCCATGAATGGGGGCTAGCTCACTCTGTATCTGAGCGGTTTTCTCCTGCAGAAAAGACACAAATTCCTCTGCTCTACCCTGTAGCGGGGCTTCCCGCTCCCTCTGTTGGAGGAGGGAGCGGGTCACCCTAAACAGGATAGAGACGGAAGAACAGAACAAAAGGAAGGGCCAGGCCAGCAGCCGACGGAGGGAAGCGGAAGGAGCCGATAGGAGGGGGGACACACGAGTTGTTCCATTTGAGGGCATACCAATCCAGAGGGTCGTGGGGAGAGGCAGGGCCGAGGGGAGACAAGTTTCATCCTCCCGGTTGGGGCCACGCAGCCGTTGGCTACAAACGGTCGTGTGCCACAACCCCCGCAGGCTAGGTGGTCAGGGAGTACAGAGCCGGGGTCCGCGGCTGATGTTCTGCAATGCCAGGTCCGTTGTCAACAAAGCCCCCCTCATTAGTGACCTTGTGTCAGAGGGGGAGCCGGACCTGGCTGGAATTGCGGAGACCTGGTTGGGCCACGAGGGAGGACTTCCCCTCGTTGAAATGTGCCCACCAGGCTACCGCGCTTTTCATCAGCCCCGGGCCCTAGGTAGGGGCGGTGGGGTAGCGGTCATTGTCAAAGAAGGTCTTGAGCCGAGAGAGACCATTGTGCCACAGACCACCGGTTGTGAGTCCCTCTGCGTGAAGTGGGGCCTAGGGAGGCAGTTGGGCGTGCTGGTTGTATACCTGGCTCCCCGCTATGTAGCAGCAGCCCTGCCCGAGCTCCTAGAGGTGATCGCTACGGTGGCAGTTGAGACCCCCAGACTTTTAGTCATGGGGGACTTTAATCTGCCATCGGTGGGCGAATCATCCGTGGTAGCTCGGGAGTTCATGGCTTCCATGACGGCCATGGACCTGACCCAAGTAATTCAGGGCCCCACTCACGAGGGTGGACATACGCCGGATCTCATCTTTGTCTCAGACCAATGGAAGAGTGATCTGGGTATAGGGGACATAGTCATCACGCCCTTGTCATGGTCAGACCACTCACTTCTCCGGCTCGACTTTCCGACCGCTGCTCCCCTCCGCGGGGAGGCGGAACCAGAGTCACCAATCTGGTACCGCCCCAGGCGCCTGATGGACCCGGATGGGTTCCAGACAGCGCTTGGGCCATTTCCTGTTTCCCTGACCCGCGCCCCGATCGAGGACCTCACGGCCGCATGGAACATTGCGGCCGTGGGAGCCTTGGATCGGGTCGCGCCCTTGCGGCCTCTCTTGCGGCGGCGAACCACCCTGGCTCCATGGTTTACTGAGGAGCTGCGGGTGATGAAACGCCGCAAGAGATGCCTAGAGGGAAGATGGAGGTCTAGCCGTTCTGAATCTGACCGGACACAGGTAAGAGCCCATTTACGGACTTACATTGTGGCGCTGAGAGTGGCCAAACGTCATCATTGTGCCACTCTCATAGCATCCGCAGAAAACCGCCGCTGCTGCTGCTACTACTATATTAAAAATATAGTAGTAGCAGCAGCAGTAGTAGTAGTTAGTAATAACCCAGAATAATCCATGACAGAATGAAGGCCTCTTGTGAACCATAATCCACCAACTGAGTCAAACAGTAGGTAAATGTTTTTGACTTCCCAATATAGGGCTGAGAGAGAGTGAAGGGCATAAAGTTGCACAGTCAACTTCCATACCTAAGGGAAGCCTAGAATATGGATCTTCTACTCATACTTCTGATCTGAGGCTAAATAATTCCAACACAAACTGGGCAGATTTTATCCTTTAATATGACAAAGAAATGAAAGGTCTTTCAAAGTGGATCCAATGCTTTCTCACCTGAATTTGTTTTTGGATCATTTTGTATAGTTCAGGTTTCTGTATGTACTTTAAGTCATGTTCAGTTTTAGCTTTAAAAGTAGGAGAAAATGTGGTTTTGAACAGCCTTTTCTTTGATTTTCCAATTCTTGTAAATAAAGTATTATAATCCACTTCTTCTACAGATATTTTTCAGGAATTGAAAATTGAGAGCCACTTTGGTCTAGTGGTTAAAGCACCATGTTAGAAGTTTTAATTATGCATAAAAACCAATTGGGCAACTATGGGCCAATTACTCTCTTTAAGCCCAACTCACCTTATAGAGTTGCTATGGAAAAATAGGAAAAATAGGAGGAGTGTTAGACATGTTTCCAACCTTTAGTTACTTATAAAAAGTAATCAGTAATATTACTTGAAGTAATAAAGACAGAATAAACTATCTAAAAAGAAATTTTAATGTGCAGCTATTTCTAATAACAAGGCCAAAATGGGGGAAAACATGCAGGGGATGTTCATATTATTTCTACGACAAAAAAAAATTCAAATATATTTAGTTATCTTTTTTGGAGAGAACCACATTCATAAATATTATTGTTCTGGTATCAACTCTAGTCAGAAGAATGTGGATTATGAGAGGACCTGCTTTTGCCACAGAGTTTACAGATATGCAGTTGATTTTTTTCATTGCATCTAACATTTAAGATAGACAGACTGATATTTAAAATATTAGACAAAGCTGTCTAAGGCAGAGTTTATGAATGCACAGGTCAGGAAGCAAAGCAAAGATAAATTTAATCTGCTTTCGGATGGGAAGGCTTATGTTTAAAAAAATAGATAAGTATATTTTTATTATTAACTATAAAATTGGGATGCCACTTTTGATTGGTTTTGATGTATGGTTACAATAATAGGATAGAGTGAGATGAAATTAGAGGGATGTTGACCATATTCTGCTATTAACAGCAGGGTTTTAAATGTTTTTAATATGTATTAACTTTTGCTGACTAGAATTAAACAGGGATGTTTTAAGAATCTGTTTATAAATAAGAGATGAATTTTGGGATGAAGACAGCTTTTGATGTAGTATTAGAATAGATGGCATTGTGCTTGACAATATCTCTTGACAATATTTCTTTTTTGCTTGTTTCTTTTCTTTAATATATGCTTTTTTCCCTTTTTCTTTTTGCATTTAATTTTTTTCCTTTCTGGAATTTTAACTTTTTATATTTTTCTTAGTTTGTACTAGTTTTCTTTTTCTTGTAATTGTAAACTTTAATAAAATTACTATTAAAACAGACTTATTTGTTCCATACTGAGAAATCACTTCTTTATCATATGTTGCCTTGGTCTTCTGCATTTTTTCCAGTTTATTTATTTACTTTAATAAATTTGCATTTGGCATGCTACAAATCAATCTTTTAGTCTAAAGTGCAATCATGGTCTGCCAGATTTGACTACTAAATGGCAACAAAGAGATAAAAATTTATACTGTATCTGGATTTTTGAGCCCAGATCTACTAATCCTCTAATTCCTACTTTAGAAAATACTTCAGCATTCTTCAATACACCAGAGCCCCTATTAAAAATTAAAAATAATAAAAACTGGAAATGCTCATCCATAATGCCTAATATTTTGGGGCGATGTGTGTGCCAACCTGTATAGAAAAGTTCTAAATGAAGTAATAGCAATTATCCTGGTAATTTACTAGTAATTAGTCATATTTAAATTGGTGTTTTGTCACTGGCCAGGCTGATCTTGACAGTCATTTTGTAATATGTGCTCTCAAAATCCAAAATACTTCAAACTACCTCAAAAGGCTAGAGATTCGGTTTCCATACTCTTCTTTCAGGAGAGTTGTTTCAAAAACTTTCTTTTTTTAAAAAAGGTGGGTTTTTTTAATTTTTCATTTTTAAAACAAACACAACACAAAGAATCCTCCTTTTTCACATACTATAGAAGTGTATCAGTTGGTTACAAAACACACACACACACACACACATGCTTTTGTAGATTTTCACGGGTGTAGGTATGCTGGTATTGCTGTATTCGGGTATTTTCCCATGTATATAGCATGAAATTGTTATTGCAACGTTTCAGCAAGATCTCACTTCCCATCCTCAGGCTTCAGTCTGCGATTACGAAGGCATCGCCCTTCCTTAAATCTTGGTGGGGGGGTGGAGTGCTGACTGTTGTTGTGAGTGGATTGATTGGCTGTGCAGCTGTATCATGATTGATATATTGATGCTGATTGGTCTTATTTGTATGTTTCTCCTTATTTTGAATTTCAACGGCTTGGGTGGAGGTTGGGGCTCGTCTGTTGGTCAGTGCTGGTTTCCAGATGTCTGGTAGGCGGGAGGTGTCATCACGTTTGTTCATATTGTTAGGTTGCTTCTCTATTTCACTGGCTTCTCTGATTATTCTCCTGTTCAGCTGTTCAGCCTTGGCGATCATTTTAGTTCCTTGAAAGTCAATGTTATGTCCTGTAGTTTTGAAATATTGATAAATATTTATCAATAGGGAAGATGGAGGTCTAGCCATTCTGAATCTGACCGGACACAGGTAAGAGCCCATTTACGGACTTACATTGTGGCGCTGAGAGTGGCCAAACACCACCATTGTGCCACTCTCATAGCATCCGCAGACAACCGCCCTGCCGCCCTGTTTAGGGTGACCCGCTCCCTCCTCCAACAGAGGGAGCGGGAAGCCCCGCTACAGGGTAGAGCAGAGGAATTTGTGACTTTTCTGCAGGAGAAAACCGCTCAGATACAGAGTGAGCTAGCCCCCATTCATGGCCCAGTGGGATGCCACGAGAGAGATCTTGTTTGGGAGGAGTTTGACCCCGTTACTTCCGAGGATATGGACAGGCTACGTGGGCGACTGCGAGCCACCACATGTTTATTGGACCCGTGCCCCTCCTGGCTTGTACTGGCATCCTGGGAGGTGACACGAGGCTGGCTCCAAGAGGTTGTCAACGCATCCTTAAGTGAGGGCTCCTTGCCTGCTTCCCTAAAAGAGGCCATGGTGAGGCCCCTCCTTAAGAAGCCCTCTTTGGACCCAGCTCTTTTAAACAACTATCGTTCAGTCTCCAACCTTCCCTTTTTGGTGAAGGTTGTTGAGAGTGTGGTGGCACAACAGTTTCCCCGTCACCTGGAGGAAATTGAATATCTAGATCCGCGCCAGTCCGGCTTTCGGCCCGGGCATAGCACCGAGACGGCGTTGGTCGCGTTGGTAGATGATCTCTGGAGGGCCAGAGATGCGGGATGTTCCTCCATCCTGGTCCTATTAGACCTCTCGGCGGCTTTCGATACCATCGACCATGGTATCCTATTGCATCGGCTGGGGGGGTTGGGGGTGGGAGGCACCGTTTTATGGTGGTTCTCCTCCTACCTCTCTGGCCGATGGCAATTTATGCGGGCAGGAGAGCAGAGGTCGACCCCGAGACCCCTCACATGCGGGGTGCCTCAGGGGTCGGTCCTCTCGCCTCTCCTGTTTAATGCATACATGAAGCCGCTGGGTGAGATCATCCGTGGTTTTGGGGTAGAGTACCACCTGTACGCTGATGACACCCAGCTGTACATATCTACCCCAAACCACCCCAACGATGCCGTAGCAGTGATGTGCCAGTGCAGGGAAGCCGTGCGGATCTGGATGGGAAGTAACGGACTCAGGCTCAACCCGACCAAGACCGAGTGGCTGTGGTTTCCGGCTGCCCGATTCAACCAGCTCTCTCCAACGCTGGCCATAGGGGGCGAACATCTTGCCCCTGTGGATGGGGCGCGCAATTTGGGTGTCCTCCTGGATACCCGGCTGTCTATGGAAGAACAAGTGACAGCCGTGGCCAGGAGGGCGTTTTACCAGGTTCGCCTGGTTCGCCAATTGCACCCCCTATTGGATCGGGACGCCCTTCGCACAGTCACTCATGCCCTCGTGACATCCCGACTGGACTATTGTAACTCTCTCTACATGGGGCTTCCCTTGAGGTGCACCCGGAGGCTTCAGTTAGTTCAGAATGCAGCCGCGCGAGCAATTATGGGGACCACTAGGTTCACCCACGTTACACCGCTCTTGCGCGAGCTGCACTGGCTGCCTGTCGTCTTCCGGGTGCGCTTCAAGGTGCTAATTATCATCTTCAAGGCGCTCCATGGCTCGGGACCTAGCTATCTGCGGGATCGGATCCTGCCCCATACATCCTCACGGCCGATTCGCTCCCACAGAGAGGGACTTCTCCGGGTGCCGTCCACTAGACTTTGTCAGCGGGCGACGCCCAGGGGAAGGGCTCTCTCTGTGGCGGGCCCGGCCCTCTGGAATGACCTTCCCCCCGATATCAGAACGACCACTGACCTCCGCTCCTTCCGTACGAAATTGAAGACCCATTTCTTTCGACTGGCCGGCCTTGGATAGTCTCTCTGTCTATAGATTTCAAATGTATTTTAAATGGGTTTTTAATTATTTTTAGCACGGGATAATATTGTTTAATTGTGTTTTAAAGTATGTATTTTTGTATTTATTGTTTATATTGTTTTTTAGTTCCTCCTGTGCACCGCCCCGGGTCCCTGTGGGGAGAGGGAGCGGTTAATAAATTCGAATTTATTATTATTATTATTTATTATAAATAGATGAGGTATTAAGTTGATTTTTTAATGCATTTTTATGTTCTGCAATGCGTGCACTTACCCTTCTGTTGGTTTGTCCTATGTAAGTGGCAGGGCAGATTTTACATGGAATTTTGTAGACCCCTTGGCTTTCTAGCTAAATCTTGTCTTTGGGATTCCTTAGGATATTGGTTATTTTTTGGTCGGTGTTGAAGGCTGTCTTTATGTTGTGCTTGTGGAGAATTTTGCTGATTTTGTCTGTGGTACCTTTAATGTATGGGATGAGGGCAATGCCATTTTCCTGTTCTTTGTCTTGGTTCTTGGGGGGTGTCTCTTTTTGGATTAGTATGGTGATTGTTTTTCTTCGGAATCCATTGGATATTAATGTATTTGTGAGGAAGTGTAATTCAGTTTTCAGATGGTCTTTGTCAGCTAGGTATTTGGTTCTGTGTATGAGGGTTTTGGCTACAGAGTTTATCTGTGCAGGGTGGTGATGGGATTGTGCATTTAGGTAGCGGTTGGTGTGTGTATATATATATTTAACTTAGTTCCTTTTTATTAACCTTTCTAATCTTCTTTTCATAGGTACCATTCAATATTCATATCCAATTACTACTTGTCATACAGATACATATGTATACATTATTATCATTATCAGTTGTTTATTTAAATACATCTATTGTCACTAAGTTTCACCTAATTTAACTAATTTTAGATCATATACTTTCATCTATCAACCTGTATCTTTCCAATAGCAAAACAATCTCATGTCTTCTGCCATATGTGGTATCAGTCCTCTAATCATCCTTAACCAAATTTGCATGGACTCCTCTAAACAACCCATTGCTTATTGAGTCTCTCATATAATTTTGATGCCCTTCTTCTGTTTCCTTGATCAGCTTATCTTTAACTGTCAGTGTGTTATCAATGATGTTGCTAATAAAAAAATTCTCTTTAAATCCATAAATTATTTTGTGTTTTCTTCTTCTATATCTTGCCATCTGGGGTAGAGTTCCTCTCCATTTAATTCCTCTTTCCATATTCCACTCTTTCCATTTCCAGACACAAACCAATCACCATAGATATCAATGGATTTGATTTCTTTGTGGTCATTTTTCTCTTTGGTTTTTAGGACTCTAACCTCCACTTTTTGCATTTGGTGAACATCTCCACCTTCTTCATCATATTTTACTGTTAGATGCTCTAGTTTTCCCAACTTCTTCTCCATCTTCTCAAATGTATCTGACATTTTCTGAATTTCAAACATTATATTTTGCAAGCTTAAAGTTTCTTTCTGTTGTTGAAATTGTGCCGTGATTTCCAGCTGACAAATATTGCTGGCTTGAAAGACTTTTACAAGGTTAAACATAAATTCACAGTAAAATCTTATTTTCACTTCTCTGCTTAAATCTATAGCTCAAAAGAAAACCTGTATAAATAATTTGTCCCCTGGTTCTTATCACTTTATGTAAACAAACTGAGAGACTTTGAATTGCTAAACCAGGCTGTTCAGTAAAGAAAGTGAAAGTGTTTTGTTCTGAATACACAAATTCCCAGCCTCCAGACAGCAGAACTGACTCCCCTTCTGTTGTTAGAATTCTGTTTCCTTTTGTGTCTTTTTTTTAAATATTCCAAGTTGAAAAATAAAAATCAAATTCTTGAGTGAAATAGAAGAGAAAAAGGGGAAGACACACAGAGTAATGAAGAAGAAGAATTTTAGTCCATAGGGTGCAATAATAATAATAATAATAATAATAATAATAATAATAATAATAATAATAATAATAATAATGAAAACTTAATTCATTGGTTTTAAAAAGCTTGCATAAATTCCATCCAGAACAATAGCATTTAAGAAGCAAGATAACACACTGACCAAAACCATTCAAAGCTTAATTCCACCGTTTATTTCTTCTGTTCTCAGATTTAAATTAACTTTAAGGGTTTTTTTCCTCACCAGCTGTAAACACTTTATCTTTCTGTTCCTTCCATTCAGAGCCATCCCAACTTCATCAGCCTAAGGGCTGTGCTTTTAACCCCAGCTAGAAGAACTTCTCCTGTATTGATCAGGGATTTTGTGGTGTCCCTGACATCAGCAGGACATATTCTTCACATTCACCATCTCTGCAGGATGGTTTACGTCTGATTGGACCACCCAGTGACAAAAGTTTTGGCAGAAATCTCAGAGCATTGAGATCGCATGTCCATCTCATAGTGACGCAGGCTCCTCCTGTTTCAAAAACTTTCTGAGACAAAACTAGAAGAGGCTTTTGAAAAATAGCTTGAGACATGGCAAGTTGAGATGGGATTAAAACCTTATTTTGCAATTGTAATCCATCAAGACCCTTTTGAAATTAGGGTGAGTAAAAAGTACTGTATAAAGAAGGAAATAAATCTGTGGAGAGATGGTGATTGTAGAGCTTATTATTTTTAGAATGCACGTGTATTTTTTACTTTTCTTCCTCATTATAAATTAGTCCTTAATAGTTCTTTATTTCTCCATCTGTAGTACATAAAAGTATATACTCATGGATAAAAACACATTTTTGCAACACTATACTGTTTCAAGGATGATATAGCTTTATAATTTTTTTTGCAGTTACTTTTTTGGTGCTCTGATAGTTTTCTAGCTCTCTCAATAAAACCAGTAAAAGTAGGTGTTTCATATATAGATAATGAGCCAAGGTTTGGAATATATCCAAGCTTCTTCCTATTGTGTCTCTGAACAGATGTTATGTTGGAGTAACACCAATGAGGTGTTTAGCTCTATAGTTTTTACACATATCTTGTTGTGGGTTGGAAACTGCTGATTTACAGGCTGTGATTCAAGAGCTTATGTATTTGCCTTAACAAAGAGAATGTCGCTGGTGTATATTCATGCCCATATAACATAAGTGTGCTTTCCTTCCTTTGGCAGAGCATCAACAAATAAAAATTGTACGATCACATACATAACTTTATAGACACACACAGAACTGTATAGATAGGAAAAGTCATTTATAAATTATATAAAGTAAGTGTGGCACTGCTGCTCGTCAATTTGCTTTTCTGAAAGTTGGTTTGAGCTTTTCTAGGCACAATTTCAGAATGTGAGAATGCAGATACTCACTTTCAGTCGAAGGGAAGCAATGTGTGCATCCATTTGCATTCCTGAGAGTGGGATTCTGGAGTTGATGAAGCAAGTTTTTTAACTATAAGAAAAGTAAGCTTTTGTTGATGAAATATGATAGAGGTAGGCAAAACTAAGAACATAATGAATTGTTTTGTACCAAGGAGTGTTAAAAAGTAAAAAATCAGTGCATACATGCCTGAGAGCAGAGGTAGAAGGAATGACTCTTATATAAACGATCTCAAACAAAGAACAGCAGAGTTAAGAGACAAAAAGCAAACATGTAGTCTCTACTTACCTTTCTTTCTCCAGTAGTCAATCAGCTGTGAAGTATGAAGAGTTATTGCCACTGATGTCAGTCTTCCAACATCCTTCTCACTGATTAAGATGCTGATTTGCAACTCTAATAACATTACTTGGAATATTTTATGTTGATTTCTATAGAGTACATCTGCCAGCATTCCTTTTTACAAGTAGTTTTATATGTCTGTTTTTGAATATTTCACAAATCTGCTGTGCGTCGGACACAGTTTTCTACTCTGGGAGAGCTAAATACATTCCTAATTGTTTTCAAACATGGCTATTGGTTTTGGCTTATCTATTTCCCAGTCTGTTCACAGTTTACATAGTCATAGTCTATTGGCACGTTTATGCTATAGACACATACTCTGTTTCAGTGGAGAATATAACAACTATAAATTATTTTTCTTGTATCTATTTTTTCTTCTTCTACCTCCATATAGGAACAATTATCCATTTATTGCCTTATAATATGCCCTATCTTCTGCCCAATCTACATCCCTATGGCCGAACAATTTGACAGTGGAGATCTATGTTTACAGTGTCATTTAGATATTTACATATCCTCTACAATTACTCTACTCTTTGGTTGATGCTTTCACTTCCTATACAAGGGATAATGCTTTTGCAGTAGTGATTGGCCTTGTCAATGTGGCTATGTACAGGTGGTTTCCAACTGCAGACCTGTATTCATCAGTTTCAAGAGATGGATCAGATCACTTTGCTTTAGGAAGACTGTTTCTATTGCCATCATTGTCTTTAGTCAAGCAAATCCTTTGCTTTGTTTCTTTCTTTGAGAAATGAAATTCCATCCTTCTGTCTGTCTTCCATTCTCCATTCTTCCTTCTATGGCTCTGCTGAATAACTTTACAGTCTCTTAGATAGCCTTCTTATCTTGGTAGCAGATGACTAAATCATCCACAAAAGTGTAAATTTATTTCATCTGTTGTTTTTGAATTTGAAATAAAATTGGAATGGATTTTACTTTCCCTGAATTTTTGCTTCTCAAGCCTCTGGTTCAAATTTTCATTCTAGGTTCTAGCTTGCATTCTAGCTTGCTTCAGGATTGACATGGTTTTTTTCCCTGAAACTTGCACATGAAATCTTTCTTTCTGGATCTTTAAAACTGGATGGATGTTGTGTGTAAGATTTCAATTTCTCCATGAAGAAAAGTAGTATTTACAATCACTGTGCACTCTTCTTAGATAAGCATGTTTGACATTCAAAATATTCATTAAAGTCCTCATTGTATTTCCAGGTATCCTTAAGTTACTAATTTGGCTTTATGGTACGACATACCCTGTTCTGCATCATGCTTGTTTTTCAGACTTATTGGCTTCCATCCTGCATTAACTTAGAAAACTTCCATATATTATTCTTGTGGAACATTCAGCCTCTTCTGCAACCTTTCTAAATGTTTCTGCTGTGATGATTGACCTTTTGATGTTCTTCCATATGGAGACTCTTCCATTTCCTGCTCTTGGAATTTAGGATAATCTTCATGTTGTCATCTCTTTTCTGACCACTCAGAGCATCTGGATTATTCATACATTATCTTCTGTTTCTGGCTCTTCCAAATCCAGTTCTGGGCATGTGAATAGAACTGTCTCAAAGGTTTGTGGTTAATGATTTCCATTAATAGGGATATGGAGGACAAAAATCTGTCACCACAAGGCACATTTGCATAAAATGTAGAACCAAATACTTTTAATACAGGTGCTGGTTGTCATCTTTAAAACGCTCCATGGCTCGGGACCTAGCTATCTGCGGGATCGGATCCTGCCTCATACATCCTCACGGCCGATCCGCTCCCACAGAGAGGGACTTCTCCGGGTGCCATCCACTAGACTGTGTCAGCGGGCGACGCCCAGGGGAAGGGCCTTCTCTGTGGCGGGCCCAGCCCTCTGGAACGACCTCCCCCCCGACATTAGAACAACAAGGACCTCCGCTCCTTCCGTCGAAAACTGAAAACACACTTTTTCTGCCTGGCCGGCCTTGGTTAGTCTCTACCTCTGGGGTGTTTAGGGAATTTAGTTTTAATGGGGTTTTTAGCACAGGGACGATCAATTTAATCTGCTTTTATTTATTGTATTTATTGTTTGTATATATTTTTATATGTTTTAATTTCCCTGTGCACCACTCTGAGTCCCCTTGGGGAGAGGATGCGGTATACAAAATTAAATATTATTATTATTATTATTATTATTATTATTATTATTATTATTATTATTATTATTATTATTATTATTATTATTATTATTATTATTATTATTATGTCTTAGACTGGGCTTCCTTCCATTCCATAGCACATTTGGTACTGCACTTTATGACTTTGCTTGCTTACACTTCCAACATTTTTTAAAAAATCTCTCTTTCTCTCTCTGTGTCTCTCTCTCTCCAGCCCCACCTCCCATGCTAGGCTACATTTAATTTTCTTGGCCAATCAGACTTGATTTTTTGACCAAAAATGTGTTCTGTGATTGCATTTTTCTGAAGGGTTTTTCTTTAATCTGGCAAAAATTCCTGTAACTGAATATTTACGGGATTTTATAAATTTGAAGAGTGTTGAAAAATCTAGCCCAATGAAACTAAAGATGTGGGATTGAAAAATAAACAGACAATATATTAACATATTAGAATGTCAGGGGTGGAAAACACTGGTGGGTTCCTACCGATTTGGACCATTTCACCCAAACTGGTAGTGGTTTGGTAGCCTCAGTTGATGGAACCGGCAACGGCCCAGGCTTGCCACACCGCCGAACCAGTTCTCCAGGTGCCACCATCTTATTTTTGCTTCTGCACATGCACAGAACAATTTGAATTGCACTGTGGTGTGTGCCATGTCCATGAGCGAACTGGCTACCGGAACCCACTCCTGGTGGAAAAGAAGTAATGTAGCCAACCCACTTGTGGTTACTCAGGGATAGCAAGAGCTTTGGACTTAACATGAGATACAAATATAAACATTTAAGTACTTTTCACTAATAGAAAGAAAACATCAAAATCAGAAGCAGAAAGTGTGAGAACATTTTTTTTTTCCTTCAAGGATCAGAAAACAATGAAAGAAAATGAAATATCAACCTCAATAAGAGATTGGAGATGGAGACAAACACAGAGACATAGATCATATGAGAAGTTAAGACAGTATTAAGTTCATAGGATTAACAGAACAACAGAGTAAAGACACTTAAAACAATATTCCTCAGCAGGGAAAGAAACATTCAGGCACTGAAGCATCAGAAGGAATATTACCTGAAACATTTTTAAAAAGTGAGTACAATTTAAAATATATTGCATAGCACCAGAGACAGAAATCAAAACAGGGGGAAAAATATTATTTGAGTTGACTAGCTGTCCCAGCCACGCGTTGCTGTGGCCCAGTCTGGTTAAACCTACCTACCTACTGTATTTCTCCCACTATCCCTCTATCCCTCTACCTACCTACCTACCTACCTACCTACCTACCTACCTACCTACTGTATTTCTCCCACTATCCCTCTATCCCTCTACCTACCTACCTACCTACCTACCTACCTACCTACCTACCTACGTACTGTATTTCTCCCTCTCTCTCTCTATCGCTCTACCTACCTACCTACTGTATTTCTCCCTCTCTCTCTCTCTCTATCCACCTAGCTACCTAGCTACCTAGCTACCTACCTACCTACCTACCTACCTACTGTATTTCTCCCTCTCTCTCTCTATCCCTCTACCTACCTATTTACCTACCTACCTACCTAGAGAGAGAGGAGAGAAAGGCCGCTGACTTGGCAGCGGCATTGGGGGGGGGGAGTTGGTGGCATGGGTGGCAAGAGAAGCCGCTGACTTGGCAGCAGCCTTGTGGGAGGGAGTTGGTGGCGCAGGCAGCGGAGGAGAGGCCGCTGGCTCGGCAGAGGCCTTGGGGTGGTGGTAGTGGTGGCGGAGGAGAGACAGGCCACTGAGGAGGCGACCATCACGGATATGACGCAGACCTCTTCACCGCTCGTGAAAAGCAGCCAGGTGGGAGGGCCGCGAAGGGGAGGGGGCGAGTGAGCGAGGAAAACACACAAAAGAGCTGCAGTTTTACATTTGTGTGGCATGTACCTGGCACTGGTGTGCCATCCACACAATCTGTAGGTATCATTGGTGCTGCACTTGTAAGGAACGCTGTGTGAAAATTTGGTGGCGATTGGTGCAGTAGTTTCTGAGATTAGCGGTTTTGAACAAGCTCATAGTTACGTTTTTATTTATATAGATTTGAAGGAATAGAATAACAACTCATTTTTAAAAAAGGAAATACAACTACCCTTATGGTCATAGGATGTGGTGGCAAAAAGAAAGGAACAGACAAAATACATGGAAAATAAATGTGCATGGAATAAAATATGTTTTATGCTAATCTTATTTAAATGCACACGCTGATAAGAATGGGTGGAGGTGCTCTCTCTCTCTTTTTTATTAAATGTTTTGCATGAATGCAGAGTGGTTCAGAACTGTCATCGTACAAATTCAAAATTAGAAGCATTTCTTGGAACTATCAATGACTGCACTCTTTCAGAAAGAAAAGAAAGAAATTGTTTCCAAAGAAAATAATTCTATCGAGTCCATATTTTAACATTGATATCTGTTAAATAATATTTATTTATTGATGTAAAGTGTTTTCAAATACAATATTTAATAACCAAACTTCATACTGCAGCTGCCCTTTGCAAAATGCCCAGTTCCTTTTATAAGACAAACATGTTCAATTAAGCAAATTCCATATTTTTTCTGGATTTGATCTATTTTGAAGAGTATAATTGCCAATGCCCTTTACTAATTAAATACAAAATGCATTTCCTAGGCCATTTCTTGCTGCACGTATCACTGCTACTAGAATAAATATTCTAATATCAGCTAATAATTTTCTTCTCCCTCTTATTTTCGACTTACAGCTATGCATGAACTTAATGAAATGTTGAATAGGCTTGTAATTATTTTTTTAAAAATGGCCTAAAATGGTATTTCCTCGGTAGAATTTTTAATTTTAAGTTTAGCCAGTTTTTTAAATGAATATTAAAATTAATATTAAATGTTTTAAAGTAGTGTTTGTGACAAAATCCTACCCAAATGTAAGATCAAATTTTGAAATCTTAAATTCAGAGTCGTTATATTTGAATTTCAAGTGATCAGAACTTGACAGAATCAAACTAATTCACCCAAAATTGTAAGCCAGTATTTTGATTACAGTTTGTTGATTAAATCAGAGTAATTTGCCAAGCTGAAAAAAGATCCCATTATAACAGTGGAATATTTATAGACAACCTCTGAATCACATTTGAAATTGTTGTCCATGTGCTTTGAATGCTAGCAAACTTGAAATTTCACTATTGGGTGTTACACATTGACTTTTGGTCAAACAAACAAACAAGCCAAAATGAATCAAAAGGGGAAAAAAATGAAAATGGAAGAGGACGTGAATTTTCATTTAAAATTTTCATTGTATTGCATTGCATTCAAAGTTTCTACAGTGTTCGTTATTATTATTATTTTACATTGCCAGCATTGCCTCCATTACTGCTCAACAGACCTTTTTCAAAATAATAAGAAAATATTTTTAAGCCAGGCTTTTCCAACCTAGTACTTCTAGTGTACTGGGACTAGTAGTCCTAATATATTCAGAGGACAGCAAATATGGAGGATTGTTATAAGAGCTATATTAACATAAATGCCAAATGACACTCAGTTACAGTTTCCTGTAAACTTCACTTATGTCCCATCAGGTGCCTTCAGTTCTTACATGCAAAATATGAATGTGATATAAAGGTATTGGTATATGACACTAGCAATTCCAAATGAATCCTGAACAGTACTATGGAAGAACATTTTTACATGAAGTACACTGCATTATATGAACCCCTTCTCCCCACCCTCCAAATAGACTTCTTAATAATAATAATACATTTAATTTATAGACCGCTGCCTCTCCCTGGAGGGACTCGGGGCGGTGCACAGGGGAATTAAAAAACATACAAACATAAATACATGTAGGCAGGTGATCTAAATTTTGGCCCAACTAAGAAGTCATCAGGGACAAGTATGAGTGTGGTAGCAAGATCTATAATTGGCTACAGCTGCTCAGTTCTGCATTATTAAACTTGCTGGCCATTTGTAACAGCTTATTCATTCACTGGCTGACATGCTGTTTCCATGATCAATTATTTCCTCACAGACAAGCACTTTAAGCCTGCTATTAATGAAGTCAGATATTGACAGAAGTAGGGTTTGATCATCATCTGATTTGGCACAATATCAGATTGAAATTGAAAGGTGTAGCTCACTGTCACCTACCTTCTTGTTTCCAGCTGAACTTAACTATTATTTCCATTGTATGAAGTATTTCAGATAGAGCTGCGGAACAGTTTTAATGCCCCATGATGAAATGAAGATGAGGCTGTTGTGGTGTAAACTCTGGGAATTGCTCTGAACTGCCCATCATGGACAGTTCACTTTGACTTGTGAAGTTTAGGAATTGGTCCTAGTCTCCTCCAAATTTTCTCTTGGGTTGCTTGATTGTGGGATGTGTGGTGAATAAATTTAAGAAATAAAACTTAAAAACAACAAAGCCAAAGGATCTTGCAAAGTCATTGTGGGGCCACTGAGGATGGGGTTGGTGGAAATACTCTAGTAGTCAATTATATCTAGAGGTCATACACAGTGGTATGGAAAGAAGAACAAATCTCAGTTGATGAAAACTTCAATATCTTGGGTATTTTCTTCCATGACTAATGGGGGAATGAAGATATTCAACTGATATAGTCAGCATCCCCCACTTGCATATGAGATCTAGGAATAATCCCTTCATTAGTATGGAACATACTTTCCTTAGCAACTGCTGAAAAGACAATGTCTACCTGGTTGGAAAAATGCCTCCCCAAAGATTTGGATCAGCCCAATACAGTCTGAAACACAGCAGTTATGTTCTAATATCATAAAATTTGCAGGATTTGCACAGCACAGTAAATGCTGGGAGGATAACTGCAGGGACTTATTAGCCATGGCTGCCATTGCTCTAGCAATTATATTTGACAATTTGCATTGCTAGAGCACATGAATTAATGACTGAAACTTGAACCACCTGGTACAGAAATAATGAGTTATATGGTATAACTATTAGTGGGAAAATTATGTTTTAAATAGTGAAATAAGAAATCAGTGGTTCTAGTAACGTTTTTAACCTCCTGCCTCATACAATAACAATTATTTCCCTTTAAAGCTATGTTTGCATCAAAGGGGTGAAGAACATAACTCTCTCTGATTTTGATAATGAAGTTTCATTTGGGTTTGTATAATGAAACAAAGAAAAAGATCACAATGTAGCTTCATTATTAAATAGGAATGAATGTTTCACTTTGCCATTTCAGCATGTGTGGGAAAGGACAAAGATCGGCAATACAGCCCAGAATAAATATTATTATTGTTTTAAAAATTATATATGCTCACAAATGTGAAAGTTTGTAAAGTTTAGTATAGTATACATACTTAAATATATTTTGAAGGAAACTCCATATTTTTAGGGACATTTTAATGCCTTTAATTTGTTCTGACTCTTACTCCAAAGGTATTCAATTAGTGTTGCTTAGAACAAAAAATATATAAAGCTGTAGAAATATTGAACTTCCTATTTTAAAAATTGCACATTTTTACTAATTATTCCTCTTGGGATATGAAGGATGACTTCTAATCTTCACTTGTTGTCTCACTTAGCAGTTTAAAATTATACAGATATATTTATAAACTCAGCAATATCTCACCAAAAGTGCTAATGCATCTATCTCTATCAATGTCATATGGTAAAAGATTGAAAAAACATATTTAAACAATATTTTTCTCTACATAGAGCAAATGCACAATAGTGAGATATTCGGTCTGTGAATATCCACTGATATAAGTGAAAGACAACACGTGTTTGACGTCATTCAAAATTGTTTTTGAAGGTGTATGAAAGCCTGATCAGTAACATATTGATAAAAAAAATTGCTATGCTTTTTCATACTTATTTAGCCTATTTGTTTAAAACAGGAGAAGAATATTTAGTCATGCCATTTACAGAACTAAAATGATATATTTAAGGAAAGGTTTACAATTCACATATATTTATATACAATGCACAATAGATTATTTGTAGTGCTGGTTTTACAATCATAGGAGGAATTAGATGCTTGTAATAGCCAGTTAGAAGAGAATTGTCTTCCTAGGATAGGAAATACATTAATAAATATTATTTCTGTTTATTTATCAATATAATTTAACACCCCATACTAAACATTTCATTAACAACCTGCAGCAATCTGTGTTTGCACCAGTCCTACATTTTGGAAGAATGAGACAGTGGTCTCTGATCGCTTTTAGCAGCAATTGGGAAATAGCAATAAGATTGTGAAGAACAAAACTCTGTATGCTCTGTCACATTTCCTGAATCACCTTAAGTCAGCTTGCTACAATAGATAAAATGTGGATTGTTGTTCAATTGCCAGGGTCAAGATGACATTAAATTACCTGTCTGGTTGAGGTTCTTGTTTTGTTTGTAATGTGAAAGGAGAATGGCAAGATACTGTACCTCATTTCTCACCTCAGGAAGATAATGACATGGTTTTCATAATCAGCATTCCCTTTTTTCTCTATTCAGCTATATTTATTAAAAGGCACAAGCATCAACATTACTATTTAGACTTAGAAAATTGGAAGTGGTGGGGGAAAGAAGGGAAAGGATGTGATTCCATTCTTTGGTGTCTGACTATCTGCATTCAAAGGAGTCAGATGAGTTATCTACCAAAGACAACAGCTTGAGATATGATAAAACTGGTATCAGTCAAAACAAACCGAAATATGAAGTGGCTCCATGTGCTCAAAGTTAAACTTGACAATTTATCCCAAGCACCTCAATTTCTTTCTTAATTTTGCTACAGTTGGACACACTAATTAGCTTACCTTGGTGAGGTTTCTCAGCTCCTATATTTCAGAAGAAGTTTTAACTTTACATTTCAGTTTTTAAATGAATCACAGAGACTATTTAATGAGTGTATTTTTAATCTCCTTAGAGACCTTTCCTGCCAGGTTGTCATTGCTGAACTTTGGTTACAAGAAAATATCTGACAGCTGTTTGAAAAGAGGGCAATTGCTGAAAAATTAAAGACTTATTAGTCTATGAGGTGAACATGTGGGAAGTTTTCTCTTTGGATAAATACTGTACAAATAAAGGTCATACTCATTCTCTCCCTTTCCCCTTTTAAATATAGTCACTCATGGAAAACTATAAGTTAATTAAAAGTTTTCTTGGCTGGTAATATCAGGATCCATGTTCTGATCTGAAAGAACTATATATCTACCCAGAAAGCTGAAGGATTAAAAACCAATTTAAGCTTCAGCAATAAATATATAGATTGGGAATGATTTGACATTTGTCACCTGTAAATTTTAAAACTTCTAAAAGCTTTTAAAATATTTTCTTAGTGTACCTGTGTGTGTGTGTGTGTGTGTGTGCTGTGTGGCTGTGTTTTCATTTGAGTTCAAAAGCACCACTTAAGCTGTGATTCTACAGGTAAGGCAGGGCCTAACTCCATTGATTTCCATATCCTATTGACAAATAGAAGAACAAATGCGTTGAAGTGGAAATGCATTATTTAAAATAGCTTTGAAAAGTGGTGCTGCCAATTTTCTAGTTTGAGCACATTTTATTTCAGCTTTCATTGACATCAGTCCTGATTGTCAGAAATGTTTCACATAAATGGCTGAATCTGAGCTATTGCAAATCATGCTTATCTACTACATGTCTCAATACTTAGAGAGTAAAAACCGCCCAGTCCTTTTATTAACACGAGTCTTGTCATCATGCAGGGCAGTTATACCTATCCTGATTTCCATGTGTGATTATCATTAAAGATAAGTGAATTTTCCTTACTATACTTCTTTCTTGCTGAGTGAGTATGATTGCTCTGCAGCTTAATTACTTTAAATCCTGAATTACTTTAAATCAACTTCAATAATAAAACATGGAAAATTTGTCAGACTTTTCTGTATTGTTCCAACTTTTCTTCAATCATTGTTTGTATAATAGATTAAAAAATCCCACTTATGTGGCTATGGATGTGGCTTGTATTAAAAATAATAGTAAATGGAAATCTGGCATACTAGAAAACCAAATATTATAACGGCAGTCAGAACCAGTTCCGAAATAAAAAAGGAGAATGAATGAATGAATGAATGAATGAATGAATGAATGAATGAATGAATGAATTGAAATGAATCCCAGAAAATTCTTTAGAGTGAAGAAAAAATGGTTTCCGAGTCATAAAATCCTAGCTACTGGACTGATTGGTGATTGCTATGTATCCCAAAGCCAAGTTTAATCATTCAAACTAAAAACAAGGATGTAAGTTTTGCTTCTGGATGGCTCACCAGAATTCATATGAAATTCATAAATGGCTGAGAAATTATTAGTTTAAGAGTCTGATTAACTTTCTTGCTCTTGGTTTAAGACAGTTGATAAAATTTATCTTTTGAATCTACCTGAGCTGGTGTTGAAAATGTAATTATAATTTCTAATCTCTAAGAAGGGAAAGAGAACAAGATATAAAGCCAGGAGAACAGGAGGCATACCTGGGTGAACCTGGATTGCATACCCAATTTCCTGTTGGGTGTCAGACTTGGTTCTTAACATAATTTGCATCTTCCAATTTCTATGCTCACATACATATCTCTCTCTCTCTCTCTCTCTCTCTCTCTCTCTCTCTCTCTCTCTCTCTCTCTCTCTCTCTCTCTCTCTCTCTCTCTCTCTCTCTCTCATGAATATTAAAACAGTATTAGGTCTTTTACAGTTATTTCTTAATATTATGCATCTCAGGCTAAAAGTTTAGGAAAGAATCAATTTGTCATGAGCTTAACTAGTCTAAAGTAACTGTAGAAAACTGAAGAGAAGCAGTAGATAAAATTGTTAATTTTTTATAAGGTGAGGACCTCACAGTTATGTCTTGTGCAAACTGCTAGAGGTATCATAAGGTAACACAGAGACATTGTGGAGGTACAATGCCATCACAAAGGGCCAGCAGCAGCCTTGGCTGGGTGTGCCTCATCACTGGAGGTGGGGGGGGGGGCGCAGGGAAGTTCTGCTGGGAGCCATGGGGATGCCATCAGTAGGTGGCAAAGGAATGAAGGACAGCCAAAAGGGCACAGATGGAGTACTCAGTAGGAGATTGGTGAGTCAGGGAAGTTGAAATGCATGCTGTGGTCAAAAATGCAGGCAAACTGCCAAGCACCCAAATTTCAACAATGTGAGCATGGGGGCCCTAAAAGAGCCATCACTGCTCTAAGTTATGGCTCTTTTAGAGCCCCCATGCTCACACTGTTGAAATTTGGGTGCTTGGCAGTTTGCCTAACTTTTTTGTCCTCATGTGCTGAAATTGTGTTCATATGCCCACACCCATAATGCAATACGCCCCACCCTCTGCACACACATGCATGACCCTCCCGCACTCCCTCACACCCACCCTGTGCATGTGCACAACCCCCATGTGACCCATGTGCATGTATGTGACCCCCAAGCTACCTATTTTGGGCCTAGCAGGCCTCCCTGATGCCTCCTGAGACCAAAAGAACACCTTGCCCCCCTGGGATCCCTGCCCCTCAGTCCACCTCCTGGGACCCCCAGTGCATGCGTGTGAGACACCCTCCTGTGCATGCATGCATGAGACCCCACACATGTGTATGCAATCCCCCCACGTATGCACGTGCATCTCCCGCATACATAGCAGAGACCTAAAAATCAGCTGGCCAGCAGGAGGCATGCACACATGTGCAATGGAGCTGAGCTGGGTGATGGCTTGCATGTGCCATCAGTGGCACGTGTGCCATAAATTCACCATCACAGACTAGAGGATCAATTATAAATGCTTTTTGTTCAGTCCTGTCATAGGATTGAATAGTCACTGAAAAAATGGTTGCTAAGTGACTTGTAGATGCAATCTGGATGGCAACTTACAAATGTTCAATGCTATTCCAATTTAAATTTTGCTACCTATTTTGGAGGTTCTTTTGATTTTTTTTTTAACGTTGAACTAATTTGTTTCTGCATAAATGCTCAAATTATGGAGTAACATTAGTTTTATTTATGTTAGAACTGAGTTCCATCTCAAATCCAGCATAAAGAAATCCTAGGTTCCACCTCTAGTGGAATTTGGAATAGCCAGAATGCAGCCTATTGCAATCAATTATGACCTGCTTCAAAAATGAAACTCTTGCATGTAGGCCAAAAAGTAAGTTGTAAAAATATCATATTCTGACCTGGAACAAAATGACCTCCGTGAGAAAACAGAGTATTCTGAATTACCCATAAACCAGTTTATATGCCACAGTGATAGTGTAATAATCTACTAAACAATACCTTTTTGAATAAAACTAACTTAAATCATTTAAGAGATTAGTAAGTCTGGCCAAGAATTTAAATTGCTAGAAAAATTGCATGGTAATGAAGGAAGATATAATTCTAGGTTGAGGCACCACTACTTTTCAGGCATATTCTTGGATTATTAAGGAATATGAGATATTGTCAAAGAATAGGTAAAGGTAAAGGTTCCCCTCGCACATATGAGCTAGTCATTCCTGACTCTAAGGGGCAGTGCTTATTTCCATTTCAAAGCCAAAGAACCAGCGCTATCCAAAGATGTTTCCGTGATCATGTAGCTGGGCATGACTAAACACCAAAGGTGCACGGAATGCTGTTACCGTCCAATCAAGGTGGTCCCTTTTTTTCTACTTGCATTTTTACATGCTTTTGAACTGCTAGGTTGGCAAAAGAATATCAAAGAATAGATTCTATTAAAGGAAAACAACAGTTTAATATTCCAATCAGGAATTTTTTAGGTAAAAAGAAATCTTGAGATATAGTTTAATTTTGTTTAAAAAGACTATCTAACAAAAAATGTTTATCTCTGGCATTGTTGCAGAACCTACACACACACACACACACACACACACACACACACAGCACACCACACTGTATAGTGACAGGAATAAGCTTTCATGAGCTACAGCTACAGATCACTTGCATCTGATTAGGTGAACTATAGCTTATGAAACCTTACGATTTTTAATAACATTCGATTAGTCTGAAAAAAATGTTACCAGCTTCTTTCTGATTTTATATCAGTGACAGAGAGTGATATTTCCTTGGAGATTATTAGACAACTGAATATTAAAATAGCATCATTATGTATTTTTTTCCTAACCTGTTCTTAACAAAGGGATTTGCAGAAATGCCAAAGGCATGATTTTACTTCAGATGAGTTAAAGTGGATGGTTTCATTTATGACGAAAAGAAAATACAGTGTATAGCATATTCTGAGTGTACACAGCTATGCTGATTAAAACAGGTGTGAAACCTTGTCTGTGTGTTGCTGTACAAGTATTCCAAGGACTTGGACACTAATGGAGTAAGATTTCTTGGGGAAATATTGTGTGTTTACATTGTGTCTCTGCCAAGCGATTGATCTTTCTTATAAAAAGTAGGTGCCCTGCATAGCTGTTTGATTGCTTTTCTATCCAGAGATACTCTTTCCTTTACTCTTTTATTAACCTGGTGCTCCTAGCTCCCCCAGAGAGATCAAGGATACTAGATCATCTAGGTTGTTTGACAAGATCAGTTTTCAGTTTATTTTGAATGAATTTTACCATGGATCCCACTTGGCCCTTAGCTTATTGTTTTACTCTCGTACTACATGATACAATACATATATAAAAACCAACAACAGAATTTCTTCTTTCTCTTTTGTCAAAGACTGACTAGACATCATATGAATCAGACTTGTTTCCCTTTTCTAAACTGAAATCTATGACAGGATTTTATTCATGGGAAGTTATGACAACTAATAACTTCCATTTATTTCCAATTCCATGTTTCTGGAATAAAGTATTAATACTATATTTCTTGGGAACTCACTTTAGGGTTCCAAAATGGAGCAACAATGAACCTGGTTGGATGCTTGGAAATGCTCCAATCTACACACAGTCTTAACTGAATAAGAGTAATTAGTCTGTGGAGTTTGTTGGTGTGTGTCTCTGTCTTGTAGGAGGTTTCTGTTTTGGGTTAGGGTTAGGGTTAGGGTTAGGATTCGGGTTAGGGTTAGGGTTAGGGTAGGGTTAGGGTTAGGGTTAGGGTTAGGGTTAGGGTTAGGGTTAGGGTTAGGGTTAGGGTTAGGGTTAGGGTTAGGGTTAGGGTTAGGGTTAGGGTTAGGGTTAGGGTTAGGGTTAGGGTTAGGGTTAGGGTTAGGGTTAGGGTTAGGGTAGCTCTGGAGAGCCGAAACAGAAACCTCCTACAAGACAGATGCACGCACCAACAAACTCCACAGACTAGAAAAACAACAGAAGCCCAACTCCCCTCCACAGCAACTCATGAAACAAACAGTACACAACTTATCAGACAGAACCCTCACCACAGCTGAAACCAATGTCCTTTCCAGAGGATTCAACTTTTCAGTTGCCCCTAAATGCATCTCCACTGAAGACATCATATGGAGAGTTGAAGCTTCCCTCATTAAAATCAACCCAGATGAAGCCAATATAATCAGACTTGCAGTCACCAATGTCCTTTGCTCCAGCAATCCATCCAAAAACAACTTACAGCCAGAAGAACAAAAAGCACTCACCAACCTGAGGAAAGACAACAACATAATCATTCTCCCAGCAGACAAAGGTAATGCCACAGTGGTGATGAACATGTCTGACTACCAATCCAAACTATCCAGCCTACTCCAAGACCCCGCTTACAAAACTCTAAACACAGACCTCACAACCTAATAAAAATAAAACAAAATAAAAGCCTCTCCCATCAGTGAAGAGATCCAGCAAAGAATCATCCTCAGAAAGAAATCTTCTAGATGCCCCAAACTCTATGGCCTCTCCAAGATACATAAAGAAGGAACACCACTCAGACCCATAGTCAGCTCCATAGGCTCACCTTTACAGAATCTTGCCAAATTCCCAGCAAAACAATTACAACCCTACGCAGAATCCATCACCCCACACGTACAAAACTCACTCCACTTCATAGAAACAATAAAGTCTACAACCCAGCGACCTACTTGTGAGTTTCGATGTCATATCCCTCTTCACCCAAGTGAAAAAGAAGCCTTGACAGCTATCCAGAACAAATACAACCTCCCTAAGCACATCCTGGATCTGACCAACCACTGCCTAACCAACACATACTTCATCCATAATAGACAAAGATAGAAACAGATAAAAGGAGTACCCATGGGATCACCCCTCTCACCCATCATCGCAAACTTATACATGGAACATTTTGAAACCAACACCTTAGTTAAATCTGAACACAAACATAAACTCTGGCTTAGATATGTAGATGACACTTTTGTTATTTGGCCACATTGGAAAAACAAAACAAAACTGGACAACTTCCTCACACATCTCAACAGCCTAGAACCCAAAATACAATTCACTATGGAAATAAAAGCTTATAGTCAACTTCCCTTTCTGGATGTCCTAATCTACAAAAAACCCAATGGCTCCCTAGGGCACACCATCTACTAGGGGAAAAAACACACACCAACCGCCACCTAAATGCACAATCCCATCACCACCCTGCACAAATTAATTCTGTAGCCAAGACCCTCATCTCCAGAACCAAATGCCTAGCCAACAAAGACAACCTGAATTACACACTCTCACAAATGTATTAATCTTCAACGGATTCCAAAGAAAAACAATTACCAACCTAATCCAAAAGGAGACATCCCCCCAAGAACTGAGACATAGAACAGGACAATGGCATCACCCTCATCCCTTACATCAAAGGCACCACAGATAAAATCAGCAAAAATTTCCACAAGCATAATATCAAGACAGCCTTCAATATTGACCAAAAAATACCCAACATCCTAAGAAATCCCAAAGACAAGATCCAGCTAGAAAACCAAGAAGTCTACGAAATACCATGCAAAATCTACAACATACATAGGACAAAAATAAACAACGTCCTCCCCATACCAGCACCAACGTCCTCCCCATACCAGACATGAAATTGATTTTGAAGGAACCAAATTAATCTCCAAAACTGAACAGTTCAACAAGAGAATAATTATGGAAGCCATCGAAATAGAGCTAACACCCCCACAACATCAACAAACGTGATGATACCTACCGCCTACCAGACATCTGGAAACCAGCACTAGCCAACAAACGAGCCCCACCCACCACCCATGCTGTTACAATACAAAAGAACAATGAACATACAGCCAGCACCAATCAGCACCAATCTACCAATCATGATACACAGCCAATCAACCGACTCACAGCAACAAAGCCAGCACTCTAGCCCCCCATCCACATTTATAGAAAGACGGCAGCTCCACAGCTGAAAATGCCAGCCTGAAGATGGCGAGTGAGACCTCACCAAAATGTTGCCAAGACAATCTCAATCTTACACGGGAAAAGGCCCCAATTAAGGGAGGAAGCATACTGCTTTCCTTTTCTGCCTTTCAGCTCATCACCAAAGACCATCTAGACAGAAAGCTATGAGTTCCATTGTGTACTTTTTTAATATGTTTGTTAAGTTTTTGAGCTGATCAATAAATAAATCAGGGAGACTAGGATAGATCTATTTCAAGCTTTTTAGCTCTCATCAGCTAGCCATATTAGCTCTCATCAGCTAGCCATACCCTTACTGGGATTTGAACCCCTCTACCCAATAGGTAGAGCTATAGAGAGAGGGAGAAATACAGGAGGCAGGTAGGTAGGTAGGTGGATAGAGAGTGAGGGGCAGAAATACAGTACATAAGTAGGTAGATAGGGAGAGGGAGAGAGGGAGAAATACAGTAGGTATAGATCTACACACAGACTAGGCCATAGCAACACATGGCCGGGAACAGCTAGTATATATATATCGATACAGGTATAGAGATAGATATATACAGCATTTACTTTAGTAAATTTACATTTACTTTAGTATTTAGCAGAGGCATGATGAATTTTGATTCCAAGGGCAAGTTGAACAGGGATCTGTTGGTAACTCTTAAAGAAGTTGCATCGTTTCCTAAGCTTTGACCTTCTTTAGGTCTGTGATTGCAGGAAAATAGAAATGTATGTTGAGATAGTGGCAACTGTACACCTACTTCCATTCTGAACTCTCTTGGGGACATGGTTGCTTTAACAACCTGAGAAATTGTTTTGCCATGAAGCCATGAAGCCATGTGCCTATGTGTTTTGTCAATTGCCCTTTTGAAAACTTGAAAAAAATTCAAATTGATAAACATAGTCAGTGGATCATTTTGGAGGGAGAAATGTGGCAAAGATATGTAGAAAATATGCACATTTATGTGTATATACCCACATTTATATTGTTTCAGAATCATTAATATTGGCTTGAGCTACATTTGTCAACCTCAGTTAGTTTGATGCACAAGGTGGGAATTTCTGTTAAAATGTGTGTCTGTTGTATTAATATAGTTTTCACTCTTGCTTCTGGGAGGGTGTTCATATAATCAATTATCTTGAATAAATAATGAATTGAGCAATTAGTTATTTTTCAGTGTTAATTACATAATATTTATTTTCCTTTATCTTTTCATTTTTTCTGATTTTTTTCCTTTTTCAACTTAAACTTTCAAGTTGAAATTCAAATTTTTACTTAAGATGGGAACTTTAAAACCCTTGGACATACATAACATTATTCTAAGCTAAGCTTTCAAATCTATATGTACAACCCCTTCAGAAGTTCCTGAGTAAAGATTATATGTATTTAGATATTTAACATATCATGTATTTACATGATTACAAATTAATAAAGATTAAATGGCCTATTATTTTACCAAAATATTATAATTTTCATTCTTACAGCAACATGTTCCTGTTAAAGGAGACTGGTGTGTTAACATGATCATAGAAGCCACCTCTTGTTTTTATAATATATTGAGAACTGGTGAATACGAACAATCAATATTTCTTAAATCTTGTATTAACATTTTCTAATAGTTGATTTTTTTTTTTTTTGACTAAATGTTCCTTGGTTTTCTTTCCAATTGAATGGTTCCGTGGACTTAGCTCATATGTAGAGATAAATATTAGTTCAGTTTATGTTAGTCTTAAACCAGCTCAAAATTAATTCAAAATTAAAACAGTTGATTCCTAAATAGTGAGTACTAAAAATGAGCATTAAAGTTCAGAGCTGTGAAACGTAAGTATAAATAACTGATTAAAATTAAATAGAGTAAAACTAAAAATAAGTAAGCAGCTTCTCTGTGCAAATGATACATTTAAAATGCTTATTGATAAGTTATGACAAATACTTTAGATAACAAAACAGCTCCTGACCTGAAACACCGTAATAGCACATATCTAGTATAACATAGCTCATTGAGCTAGAACATTAAATAAATCATTAAACCATAACCACACAAAATCATTCTCCTCCTCCTCTTCCTCCTTCCTATTGCAATGAAAGCATGTCGTTTCATAAATGGGAAGTGAGCTCATGCTGTAAAATTCAAGAACTTTTCAAAGTGCTGTTATTCTAATTTGTAAATTTTTCATGGTGAAATACTAGGTATGTATGTTCAATTTTGTCAGATGCAAATTCTAACATTACATATATCAGATTTACATTGCATTGATCCCTTTGAAAAGAGCATAGCATTTTCCAGGGGAACTCAGAGCACAGACAGCTATACAAATTAGCCTTTTTAAAAACAAACACAAATCTTGCTTTATGATAAAACAGCAGATTGGTTAGAATGCAATATTGCAGGCTAATTCTGCTGACAACCAGCAGTCAGCAATCCTGACCGCCTCAAGGTTAACTCAGGCTTTCACCCTTCCAAAGTTGGTAAAATAAGGACCCAGATTGTTCAGTCCAATATGCTAACTCTGCAAGTCACTTAGAGAGACCTGTAAAGCATTATGAAGTGGTATATAAATCTAAGAGCTATTGCTACTGTTATAAACTACAAAAAGCATTTTATTATACTGGAGAAAGTCAAGTTCAGTCATAATATAATGGCAGCATACAATTTATTTAATATACAAGCTACTTGGACATTGCATTTTTGCAAATAAAGCATTTATTTTTTATACAAATTGTAGGTGGCATTTTTGAACCAAGTAAGAGATTACATCCTGTGCAGCACCTTTAGGAACATTGAATTTAATTTCTTCACAACTCATGGAAATTGTTTGCAATGTTAACGTTAATTTTTTTGTAAGTTGAATTAGGGTGCTGAAGCTGTTTGGCTTCACACTTCACTTGTTTTCTTCTCTATACTAACTCCGTAATATATTCTGCAATATTGTTAAGTACACTAGCACAACTAAATAGCTTAAAGCAGCTTTCTTTATTACACTGCATCAGCTAGTGTGAAACTCAGGATTGACTTTGCATAAAATACTCTCACATGAAGAAGCCAAACAGTAATGCTTGCAGTTTTGCTTTTAAAACCTAGAGTACGCATGAAAGTGGATAACAATAATAAAACAAATTGTTTAATGTCTCCATTTTCTTTGTTTTCATCCCAATAACTTGGTTTGGGGTGGGAGTGTAAAAAGGTTTGTGAAGCCCATGTAAAGCTATACAGTACATAAGAAGTTTACTTTCCCTGTGAAAGCCATATGATGAATTTAGATATCTTCAGCCACCTTTCACATTTACCTGAAACTACTAGATGAAGTCATCTAGTTGTATAACCCAATCCTGAGGCTCAGATGAAGCTGAGCCAGTGACTGTAGATGTATTCCGGTCTGAATGGGAGTGATTCCAATTCAGCTTGTCAAAATTGAATAATTATTGCAAGTTAAGTCCCTTGGCTTTAAATAGGGCTGTATTTCCACATTGTATTTCCCCATCTGAGACTAGGTTACAATTTGTAGATTGTACAATTTGTACAATAATACATCAGATAGCAGATAGCAACTGTGGCCAGGAAGGCTTTTGCATAAGTCCACATGATAGATCAATTGGTTCTACACAGGACCAACCTTGAACCAGCCTTGAATTAACACAATATAGCACTGAGGACAATAATGAATTCTTCTTGTTATGCCTATGTGTCATTGCTGCTTTACAAACTGCATTGACTCCCATTGGGCTTCTGGAACAATTCAAGGTGATGTGTGACATTTATAAAGCTCTTCATGACATAGGCCTGATTATTTGAGGGACCAACTGTGCATGATCGTTTCTGTCTATCTGGTATGATTGGGCAAATGTGTGCACTTTAGGTTCATTCCATTAAATGTGTCATTTTGGTTATGGTCCGTGCCCTCTAGAAGGATTCTTAGTCATGGTCCCTGTCCTCTGGAAAAGCATTTCCCCAGAAATATGCATGACTCTCATTCTTCAGGTATTCACTTCAAGTATGGAAGTCTCTTCAGATCTGGCCCTGATCCCATGCCTCAGTCTATAGTACGTCTGTAAACTACGTTGAATATTTTGGGTTGTTGATGTGATTTTATTAGGGCAGGCTTTATATATAATTTTGTGTGTGTGTGTGTGTGTGTGTGTGTGTTAGTTTTATGAGCTGGGTGATTTTTTTAATATGTGTGTTAGTTTTAACTAACTAACACACATATTTTAAAAAATCACACAACGGAACTCATGGCTTTCTGTCTAGATGGTCTCTGGTGATGAGCCAAAAGGCAGAAAAGGAAACAGTATGTCTCCTCCCTTAATTGGGGCCCTAACAGGGTGTTGTGGAATAATTATAGATGCTAATCCTCCTGTCTCAGCTGATGCAATTGCGAGAGCCTGGCTGGCTGAATGGTTACAGGCTCCTGCCTGATATGCAATACATCCCCGGTTCGAATCCCAGTAAGAGTATGGCTAGCTGATGAGAGCTAAAAAGCTCGAAATAGATCTATCCTAGTCTCTCTGATTTATTTATTGATCAGCTCATAAAACTAACACACATATTAAAAAAAGCACACAATGGAACTCATGGCTTTCTGTCTAGATGGTCTCTGGTGATGAGCCAAAAGGCAGAAAAGGAAACAGTATGTCTCCTCCCTTAATTGGGGCCCTAACAGGGTATTGTGGAATAATTATATATATATATATATATATATAGTCTCTCTGATTTATTTATTGATCAGCTCATAAAACTAACATGTATGTATGTATGTATTTTAAAACATATTGCAAGCCCAGAGTCTTTTCAGAACAAGGTGGCCCCAAAATCCATTTAGTAAGTCAGTAAATGCTTTCTTTCCCATAATTAGCCATTAGCAATTCAGTCTCTCAATTTATGATTTGAGACTACATACTGAAATTGCAGCCTGCTTTCTTCATAAAAATACATTAAAAAAAAAAAGCATAGTAGGCTTCAGGCCTTCCCCAACTTTGTCTTTGTCCTACCAGGTTTTCAGAATTTTACTGGACAAATGGAGTTAAACACAGCAATACTTTTTTACGTGGCAAATAATAAATGTTGTAGTATGTTTAAGGCTAAAGTGTGACTTGGAGTAGAAACTTCACTCATTTTCTTAGTCATTATTCAGACAGTTACTTTGCTCTGCATCATTATCAAACATCAGGACTTTCAGTAACTTATTTAGGGACTTGCCTCATCTACTTGGTTTACATGCTTTGAAGTAAGATATCAAATATGGCTTGTCAACAGCAAAGGATGTCCTTTAAGACTAAATTAAAAAAAACACAGTGAGATGTAAAATAGCTATAATTTTCCTGTTAAATGAAATGGATTTGAGGAGTTTGGGTCAAAAATAGTTTACTGTATTTAATATATTAAGTGACAGAACTATTAGAGCATCTGGCATCAATGAACCATACATAGCAGTAATAATCATGACTGTGGTGAGGTTTCTGAAAGGACTCCAGAAACATAATGGTGTGATGAGTAATATTTAGTTTGAGATAAATTATATATTTTCATCTCCCTTCTGGTTTGATTGACATACAGTTTGAACATCAAATATTAATATGCAGTGAGCTACTGCCAAGGGGAGCAGGGACCAGTGAACATGGTTCAGACATTGCAGAAAGAATTGTAAATTGTACAATCTAATTTTATAAAGCATGAATGTATTACTGTTTAAGGCAGTATTCTTGTATTCTGCTAAATAGATATATGACTTCTGGGAGTTGCATATGAATCTGCATTCTGAAATATCAAAACAAAACAAGTACAAAGACAGAGACAAAGCAGTTGCTGTTTGAAGTAGTTTTCCATACATGGTGCCTTCCAGAGATGTTAAGACTATACTGACACTGTAGTCACTGACTACAGTCTATATTTGGAGAGTATGATTTGTGAGATGTCTAATACAGGTGAACTCCATAAGATAAAAACCAGCAGTCATATTGAAACAGTAAAGTATGTATTCAAAGGTGGTTACTTCACTTTTATTGAACACAGATCTCCATATTTTCTTCCCATAACTATAAAGAATAATAGCAACCTAGCATCACATAATAAACTTTGTATCTTGTGCGCTTATGGAGTTGGATGCTTGATTTACACATTAAAGACAGGCAAATTTTGAAAAGAAAATGTTTTGAACACTCAGAAATGAGCTCGCCAGTTTGGTAGGCTTCCATTTTCCAAAGAAAGTTACCTACTGATCACTAGTTGGTTTGTACAACCAGAAATAACAATTTATAAATATTGCTTAAAATGGCCATGTGAGGCAGTTTCTGTTACCTTCTTGAAAGAGAAGTGACCTGTCTATCTAACCCCTTGGGCCAGCTATCTGTTTGAGTATTTAACCTGAATGAACATAGGTTTTTTGCCTTCAGACACTATTTTCTTTGGGGACAATTTTCAACTACTTTCAGCTCTCCTGTGGCCTTTTCAGAACCAATTTGGGCATAATTGCATCTTTGCGTACACTTTGGTTGTTTTGCCTTTTACAGCTATCATTAGGTATAATTAAAAAGCAATTTGTGCAAGGTCTCAATTGCTTTTGTTTTCTAAAAAAACCCAAAAAAGTATTTTAGATCTTTCATTTTCAGCACTGTGAGAAAGATTGAAAGATATTGTAATAGAAAGTTCCTAAAGCTTTCATTGAAACTGAAATGGAAATTTTCCTTTATTCCGGGAAACATTACATTGTTTGTTTGTAAAATTTATATTCTGCTTTTCTCCGGAAGGTTAAGGCAAGATATGTACTAATTTATTATCATGTTTTTTTCCCAAAAGTTTTACTGGGAAAAAGATTGAAAGATAATGATCTAGATTTTTCCTGCTTGCTTCTGTGGTTATTGAATATTCACAGTCCTATTCCAATAACTTCATTACTGCATTCCATTATATATGCTATAAATCCACAAGATATAGGACCCTGCTTTCTATTCCAAAAACATGAAAAAGAATTGTTTACATAGTCATATTATTGTGAACTATCAATCTGGTTCTATAGATCATGCTATCCATACATATTAGATTGTTTCAAGATCTAATACTAAGTTCTCATAAAATCCTATAACATGGGATATCTGCAAAGTCATTTCTTACACAATACCTGCAGTCATCTTCAGGGGCTTAAATATTCTGGCCTAGTTGTAGTATGTTAGACAGTTGTTTGAAAGTGGACTTCCCAAGAATAGGTTCAAATCCCCAAAAAGAGTGGCATTTTGTTATCTTTTCATTGCCAGGTACAATTCTGCATTTTAATTTTAATTTCTAATAAGAACAGGATTTCTATGGCATAAAGCCTGTGACAAAAGTAGGCTCCTCGTGTCATACAAATTGCATTCAACCTCTGCCACCTGTTTAACTGATATAATTTCATCATGCTTTTCTTTCATGTTTAGATTGTCAGAAAATAGAAGTCAGCAGTTACCTGTAAAGGTCAAAATGGCTGAATACATTTCTAAGTTAGTATTATCAATTTAAGGGTAAAATAACACCTTTCTTAACTACAGATTTCCAGCTAAAAAGTAGAATAACATCTGCATTTATTTACTTATACAGAAATGTTATTGTCTATTCCAAATACTCTTTTAACCTTCCCAGTAGATTTACCAGAAACAAGGGGTGAAATTCATCAGGTTCTGAAAGGTTCTGGAGAACCAGTAGTGGAATTTTTGAGTAGTTCAGAGAACTGGTAAATACCACCTCTGGCTGGCCTACAGAATCGGTAGTAAAAGAATTTGAATTCACCACTGCCATAAACCAAACTGTGCTGCCATAAACTCAGCACAGAATATGGTTCATACTTATAGAAGATAACTCAAGAATATAATGTATCCAGAGATAGTAATTTTGACTTTGAAATTAGATATAGCTAATGTTCTAGCTGCTTTAATTGAGCTAAATGCAGAGGGAAAGTTATAGGTTTTTCAATTTTATTTCATTAAAGTAGACTCAATGGTCTAAAAATAATCAGGCTTTACTGTGTGTGTATATGTCTATCGTGTGTATTGTGTGTGTTGCTCATTAATTGTGAGGGAAGAAAAATCTTTCCTTAAAATGGTACATCTGATTGTAGAGTTCCACTTCCAGCCAGCTTTTTATCTGGGTCCTAACAAGGAGAAGGGCGGGGTATAAATTTAATAAAATAAAAATAAAATAAAAATAAATCTACAATATTAGATCTAAAAGTGGACCCTGAAATTGCAATGGATTGTACAACTCCTTTGTGGCATAATCACTTTTGTGAATAATTTTTTGGTTGTTGTTTTTTAAGTCTGTGTCATATTTCTCAACATAGGTATAGCTCAGATATGATTTATATTTCTTAAGCTGTATTGATTTGAAATGTTCTTTGTTGTTTTGATTTAGTACAGTAATCAGAGTTATTCAGAACTATATAAAGCAGCACTAATTATTTTTAGAAATGTTTGTTTTATAAAAACAATTGCCCTTGAATGTTATGCCATCTGTAGTCTATCTCCTGCTCTGTTTAAAATATTAAAAATATTGTATCTATAGTACCTAGTTAAAGAGAACAAATGTCAAAAATGTTATAAAGCAAAACTGCAATTTGAATGGATTGCAGGGTGTCCAATGTAGAAAGTCCTAATCTACATCACTTCTACAGAGAGATGTTTTCTATTTCAACAAGCTAGGACTTAACCCATGAGTCCATGGCCAAAGATTAATCAAGGAATGTTATAGACGGCGTATACTTTCCTCAAGGTAACCAGAAAAATTTTATTTGTCGAGATCAAATTAAACATTAATCTGTCTCATTTGTCTGCATTTATTTATTTTAGCGGGACATCAAATTCATGTGAGCAGTTATTTAAGAAGTAAGGTAAATGTTAACACAGAAAAATATAAGCTATGTGCTTACAAAGATGGTATCTATCTGCTGACTGATGACTTATAGAACTATTTATTTATTTATTTATTTATTTATTTATTTATTTATCTATCAAATTTGTATAACGCCCTATCTCCTCGAAGGGATTCAGGGTGGTGCACAGAAATATAAAACATATACAAAACAACACAATATATAACAGTTTAAAATAGAATTAAATAAGGGTCTGTGCTTGAAAATTTGAAGTAAAAAAGGTTAAAATCAATTAAAAACTTTACCCATTATAATTAAGCCAGACCAGCTTAATTGAAATAGATGAGTCTTTAATGCCCGGCGGAAGAGGCGTAGGTCCGTGATGGTATGAAGATCGGGGGAGTAGGTCATTCCAGAGGGCAGGCCCAGCCACAGAGAAGGCTCTCCCCCTGGGGCCACCCGTCGGCATTGTCCGGCGGATGGCACCCTGAGGAGGCCCACTCTGTGGGAGCGGACAGGTCTAAGGGAGGTGTGTGGTAGGAGGTGGTCCCGCAAGTAGCCAGGTCCCGTGTCATGGAGCACTTTAAAGATGGTCACTAGCACCTTGAAGCGCACCCGGAAGGCCACAGGCAGCCAGTGCAGCTCGCGCAGGAGAGGTGTTACATGGGAGTATCGAGAAACTCCCAGAATCCCCCGCGTGGCCACATTCTGGACTAGCTGAAGTCTCCGGGTGCACCTCAAGGGGAGCCCCATATAGAGAGCATTGCAGTAGTCCAGGCGGGAGGTGACGAGTGCTTGAGTGACTGTGCGTAAGGCATCACGATCTAGATAGGGGCGCAACTGGCGAATCAGGTGAACCTGATACAAGGCCGTCACATGGTCATCCAGTGACAGCCGAGAATCCAGGAGGACACCCAGATTGCGAGCCCTATCCACAGGGGTCAATGACTCGCCCCCGATAGCCAGAGATGGAACCAGCTGACTATATCGTGGTGCCGGAAACCACAGCCACTCGGTCTTGGACGGGTTGAGTCAGAGTTTGTTCCTCCCCATCCAGACTCGCACGGCCTCCAGACACTGGGACATCACTTCGACGGCATCGTTGGGGTGGTTAGGGGTAGAGAAGTACAGCTGAGTATCATCAGCGTACTGATGGAACTCTCCCCCAAAACCACGGATGATCTCACCCAGTGGCTTCATGTAGATGTTGAACAGGAGGGGTGAGTCTCTCTTAGTCTTTCTTAGTCTCCCTCCTTCCCTCCCTCCCTTAGATTTGTTTTAATAATATTCTATGCAAAACCAATGAATCAAATGCAAACTTGAAATACGGATCCTTTTGGAGATCTCACCTTTATCTATAATTTATGTAAAATATTAGAGTGAGAATTGAAAGATTTATAGACATGATGTCTGAGCCTTTGGGAATGATCTGCACCTGCAAATGGAAGCATTACTTACATTTTGTGATATGTTTAATTGATTTTAAGCAAGACTAAGTCTAATTTATTTAAAATAAACATCTTTCTTTGGGCTTAGCTTTAAAAACTAAGCAGGTGCTTGATACTCTCATTAAAGTCTGTGAAATTCTACAATGTTTAATATGGATTGGGCTATGCTTTATATGTTTTACTGTATGTCTGAGTTAACTTGCTTTAATTCATCATTCCTCTCTAATGAAATACATTTGGGGGGAATCTAAGCATTGAATTAGAACCAGAGATACTGGGATTCAAATTCATTCTCAGCTTTGAAAACTCACTGGGTGTCCGACCTTAGCCCCACCTTATATTTTTTTTAAAAATGGAGTTGTGCTACAAATTGATTTTGGATGAATCAGTATAAGCAAATAGGAATAGATTTGATCCATAAAGAGTTTTACAGGTAGTCCTCAATCTACAACTACTCATTCAACAACTGCTTGAAGATATGACAGTACTGAATGAATGGAGTTGCAACTGGTGCTTGGAGTTCCAGCCATCCCTGCACACAGGGCGGTCAAATCACTTGCCAACTGGTTCACATTTTCAACAGGTTGTAGAGCCCCATTATAATGTGAACTCCATTTACAATGTTCCCTTCCAGCTTCCCCAGAAAGGATGCATATTGCTAGGGTAAGTCTCCTCCACCCGTGTAGCCCCCCAACAAGTGTTTGCTGGCATTGCAGCTGCCAGCCACTTATGCACTCCCTGCCCTTCAGTGCACCCCCCTCATTTACATGACCCCCTATCACCCTCAAACCCTCTCCTGGCTCACACGGGTAATCACTGGCAAATAAGCATCACCTTTTGCCTCAAAATATACACTGTTTCTCCGTTTGCTTCCACTTAGTTCTTAGCTTTTAACTGAACCTTTTTTAATTAGTCCTCACTAATTCAGCTCTTCTCCTGGCTATTCCATGTCATTCTCTTTCCAAATTCATATTTCTGTCTTGTTTAGATGGAACAATATCCTCCAGGCTTAAATATGTCAGCTCCTTTTCCAAAATACTACAAGCTCCAGCTCCAGCAGCTACAGAGCAATCCAGCCTTCAGCCAGTGTTCTAGTTTCTGAGTCTTATTTACCTGTTAGTAGCTGACAAATAGGTGTTGCTTCTAGAACAGTTGTAGATCTATTCAGAGGAAACAAGGTACACATTTAGCTCATCTCCAAAACAGTAGCATTGAGAAAAGGGCATTTTTCCAATCCACTGGAACGTCTCTGTAGATATACATGTAAAAGAAAAGTTCACATTCCACAGATTTTCCATGTAAGTGTCACAATTATCTTAAATTTATGGAGTAAAGGCAGGCTAGAACTCTAACAAATTAATTTTAAAAATGTACATTTCAGGTAATATCTTCTTTCCACTTTAATCTCTACTTCTCCCCTGGTAGGTAATACTCTTAAAATCAATGCTTCTTGTTTTATTAAAACATAGTAATTTAAAAAAAACCACTTTTTGACAGATAACATTTTATGGTATTTGAAGGGCAAAGGAGTTCTACAAGAACAGAACTCCTGGGACAGACTGAGGAAAAGCTACATAGCAGTAGAGCAACATGAAATGACCTGTGTTCTTAGTACTCTTGTCAGTTATTTGCTTCTTGGGAGTTAGGTGGGGGAATAGGCTCTGTGAGCAGGAAAATTAGAAGAACACAGCTGAAAAGCAGTCTTTTGGCAGAAAAGCAAGATAGATTTTGAAATATCTTACCCAAATAGTTTCTGTGTAATGGATTTATTTTTTGACTAATTGAAACCTGTTAACTAACGGTTGTAGTTGACAAAGTCATGTTAACCTAGAATCCTGCTCTGTTTTTTAACACAGTTGTCCTCAATCTGATCCCTGCCCGGGGAGATGGAGTTAAACTCTCAGGCATACATACCCTTAGCTAGTTTGACCTGGAAATTTTGTGAGCTGTAATCCTAATAGGACTGTGGGTTTGAGAAATTTGCCTCCTTTCCTACTCTCGTTCCTTTGTTCCCTTAAGTTACCTTCCCATACACTTGCTATTTTCATTATTATGATGAAGAACAGTAAATACAGAAGTAAGCATCCTCATCTGTCCATTTCTCCAACATGATAGCATAATCCAGCGATGCCAAACCTTTTCAGCACTGAGTGCCAAAAAGGGAGCCCCCCCCCTGCTCGTCTGACACACTGCCTGGAAGAGGAGCTGCCCAGGGGGCATGCATAAGCCAGAAAATGCACTTCTGAAGGGACCTCAGAGGTCATCTAGCCCAACCCCCTGCTCTAGCAAGAGACATTATATCATCTTGGTTATTTTGGTGCCTCTACCACAAAGGAGAAATCCTTAGAAATCCCCAGGCATGGTCAACCTCTCCCAGTGGTGGGATTCAAATGATTTAACAACCGGTTCTCTGCCCTAATGACCAGCTTGGTAGGTATGGCTCGGTGGTCATGTGACTGGGTGGGCATGGTCAATTCAACGTCACTCAGGTCGATGGGCATTTTGCCTTAGCTGTTACAATGTCATAAGGGTTAACTGGAGGGGCAGTTTCTGTAAGCCAGGCAACAAAGATGAGGCTAGAAACAACACCAGAATGTTTCCTTCCTGCCTTCCTTATAGGATTAGCCCTCTAAACAAAATGAGATTTCTTCCAATTGGTTCTCTGAATTGCTTAGAAAGTTACCAACCGGTTCTCCCGAATAGGTGCGAACCGGCTGAATCCCACCACTGACCTCTCCCTGCTAGTAAAAAAAAACAACCCAAAACCTAGAGCAAAAACTTTATGCAGTATTAAAAAGAAGAATAGAAAAGGGGGCTGCTGTGTATTGTTTAATGGACTGCTAAATTGACAAAATGGACTGCTAAATTGGCCATGCCCGTCCAGTCACATGACAATCTGGCCATGCCCACAGAACCAGTAGTAAAACAAAAATAATCCTGATGCTCACCTATGTCTATGTATCCCCACAAGAATGTAGATATTCTCAAGTATGGCACTGACATATTTAACAGAAAGATAAACAAGATGATGTCCTGAGTATGGAGCAATGACTTAGTTAGTTTCCAATTGATATTCAGTATAAAAAATTGTGAAATTTCTAAAGATGGAGCAAAGCTGAGATCGTATTTAATTTTTCATGTATTTCCTTTCCTAGTGCTATATCTGATCATAAATTTCCCATATGGAAATCATGAACATGTGAAATGTTTTCCTTCCAATATTCAGATTCTGATATATGTTTGGTAACTGTTTTTATTAAAGTTATTTTTACATAAATCTTCACAGCATGCATTTCATGCAGGCTCTTTTCTTGGTATTTTTGTATGCAGACTTTATATGCAAGTTCCAAATATTTAATTATCATTTCATATATTCTCCAACTATCCGATAGGTTAAGGAAGAGTAAATTAGAGAACTTCATATTTAAATCTAAACAAAAGGAATTCCTGCATGGACCTATATCCAAATTTACTCCAAGGGTGAGCTTGCTTAGCTTCTGGGAGCAGTCAATTACTGATACAGAACTAGTGCATTGCTTGCTTATGGATCCCTCAACTCCTCTTTTCCATTATTTTAGATCTACCACACAGCTGGGTGTTACAAGTGGCATCCTTATTGCCATAATTTGTGACTTTCTGTATTCCTATTTTTCTTTATTTTTTTTCACTTTCTTTTTATTAGAACTTTAAGGTTTCCCCAAGTGTAGGACCAGAAATATCCCTCTTGCTATTTTTCACTCATGAAAACACGTGCCAGGGATAGGTTTGTGTTAACTGCAGACAGTTTGATAAGATTTAGACATCATAGATCATGTATACAACTTTATAGCGAATCTAGAGGAAATTAACTTTTGAATGACTTATGGCACTCTCTCTGAAATCATACTCTGGGAAGAATTCTTCTCTAACTTTGTACAGACGATTATGCATCTGATCTCTTGGTAGCATAGCACTGTTATAGACAGGTCGTGTTTAACAGCTGTGTCCTGACAAAATGCAAATTTTGAGCTCCATAGCTAATAGATTAAGAATACTTCCATATACTTTTTTCCTCAGTAACCATAGCTAATTCAACTTGTAATAGGGCTACTGTAATATTTATTTCATAGTTCCGTTTATTTAATTTAATGCAATTCAAAGGACTTGAGGTCAGAAACATATGCTAATTTCTCTACCAAGTCCTTAATTCTGGTTGTCCAATGCCAATCTGAGAAAGACCCCTATTAGGAGAATAAATTGGTATATTAGTGGATTTCTAACATGAAAAACGTCATTAGAAAGAACAGCTGTAAGCCAAATCATCCCACTCCTATTTGCTGAATTCATAATGTAGCTTTAGACAAGGTGTTATATCCTATCCCTCTTTTGGATATGAAGATAATTTATACTTTTTTCCTAGATTTGAAACATATGGTTGAAAGATCATAAGATTGCAAGTCACTGCCTTAAAGAAACGTGACTTACAATACATGCCTTCAAAGAGCACATGTTTGTCACTGAGTTACCAAAGAAATCTGCCTCCCTCCCCTCCTTTTCCTATTCTTTGTGTTTAATTTTAATGGTGTGTTGGTTAGTTAATGCCACTGATTTATTTCTGCACCTATTTGCTTTCTCTCTCAAACAGGGATTGGCAATGTGAGATTTGAAGGTGATAGATTGTCAAATCTTGCTTCAAAATATCTGGCTTATTTCTTAAGTTATTTGGTGATGATGGTAGGAATAGTCCTTTTTATATCCCTTCCATTGTAGATTAAAGATAAGAAGGTGTATGAGCTCATTGGCCATTCATTTAAATAAATTGAGAACATTTCAAATATTGACAATTGTGAAAAAGGGTTCAAGATAAAGTTTCTTCTGTATCAAAATAATGGATCTCTGAAATTCCGCTATAAAGGGATTACACTTAATTTTAATTGACTGCATGTAAATACCCTTGAGAGTTGTTTTGGTTGGTGTGGAACACTGATAAAATGCTTTAAATGCATTATTAATAGTAATATAACTATTCTTCAAAATATGCACATTTTAGTGTATATTTCAGCTTGGCTCTGGTGTGTGTGCAGGTGTGCATAGTTAGAAGTTAGAAGTGCTATGTACACACTCAAAAGAAAATACATGCACCTTTAGTAATAGCTCTTATGTTAATGTATACAGGATTGCAAACAGTTCAGCAACGGTTTTATTTAATTGTTATTTTAATAAAAACTAATCAAGTATAGATGGACACATGTTACACAGAGATTTAGCCCAAAACTCTAATATTTCAGTATTTTAAAAAAATCCCATTTGTTTCATTATACAAACCTACTTGCTGCAATATACAATACTTCTATAGCTAGAGATACTATTGATACTCAGTAACTTATTCCAACTCATTCATCCTGAAATGATTAATACTCCTCTCCAAGCAAAACTGGTCAAAGAGACAGAAAAGAATAATAATCCCTTGGTTATAATGGTTCTTTGAAAACAAAAGCCAAAACGCAGAGAGATTGCCCATTAGAATTGAACTGATGACAGGCTATGGTCAATAATTTTTATAGCTCTGTTAAACCTTAATTGTTATATGCAGAAATATAACAAGTACACACAGAGAAAGTTTCTGCAGTGGGTTTTACAACAGTATGCTTTTTTTTCTAATGAATACACACACACACACACATACACACACACGATTATATAGTGCACAAAAATATATAAGGGCAGGAACCAGCCCTACAATTTTAAATGACATTATAGTGTAATCTTATGCTCAAAAACAACCCCCACTAAATTCAGGTAAGGAGTTTAATACAGTAATTTGAGCTGTAGTAGGACAGCAAAGTCAAAACAAGATCCTTCTAGAAAAATAGAAAAGTTATCTCAAGTTTCCTCTAGGCTGTGGGGATTTTAGTTTTCTGTATTGATTATGCTTTATGTGTTCAGGGGGCAGATTGAGGAAGATTGAATTAAAGAATACCATATCATCAGTAGCATTAATAATGGCAGAAAAAATAACTTCTTTGTAAAGTATGTACAAGGGGCAAATAATGGTGGAGAACAATTATATCGAAATCCTAGTTTTGATTCCCAGAAAAGCAATATTATAACTGATCCTGCAGGAACCTCTGTGCTGTTCACAATATAGGATGCTGAGGCTATTTTCTTATTACTAAATATGTCAAGAGAGCTGTGCAGGCAAAGTGAGAGTGACACTGCCCTTTGCCTAGCAATTCGATGGGCCCATACTCTGTAATATTCTTCAATACATGTATAGTTCTTGATCACTCTACCAACGTTTTAATTCAATCCATGGTCTTCATTGAGCTCTAAAGCTCAATGAAGCTCATTTTAATAGCTATCAAGCAGCCATTTCCAACAGGGATGTAGCAAGGAATGGCACAAGAACAATATGGATGTAAAGTGGAGCTCGTAACTTTATCCGCCATTAGTGCTCCTTATGAAAGTCAAATTTTCCTGCTATGGGTGAAATCCCTGAACCTCTTGGTACTGGATTGAGAAAGAAGAAATATTTTTTTCTGCTCCAAGAACCATAAAAATATGTGGGAGAGAGAGAAGGAGAAATGTCTCTGAATGAGTTTCCAGTCTGTGTTAATATGTCCCCCAAACAGTTCTGAAGATATATTAAAATATTTACTAGTGATGCTCATATGAATGATCATGCGCCCAATCTACAGAGTGTCCAACATATATTGGACCAGTTTGTATACCTATATGTAGAATAAGGGACTGGCTATTCATCTATGAATTTGGAATCTGATTGCCAGTCTTGAGAGAGTCTGAAAATACTTCTGTAGATAATATATTATTACGCATTAGAATTTATCATCATTGACCACTGTGTTATTTTGTTAATGGACATTCACTTTCCTGTGATTAATTTTAATGAATTAAATATCTAAAGCAGTTTTGAATCTGCCTGTAAGTGTTGCACCTTTTGCCAAAGGTTCTATGTTGGCATTATCACAGTGCCCCCTGATAAGAAGAGATGTGGCTTTGCACATTTTTAGGCATGCTCATCATCCAAAACATGGCAGGTAAATTGCTTTAAGTTTGTAGAGACAAACCTGTCAGGTTTTTGACAGCCAATTTGCCATACTGCTAATTAATAATGAAGTGCCAAGTCTGTTACTATTTATGAAGTGATAGGAAGTGTCATAAAGAAATAAGCATGCCCTCATGAAGAAAGTAATTCATAGAAGCATTTAAAAAAATGTTTCCCTGTGTATTTAACATCCTGGACAAAACTAATTTCTTTTAATCACCTAGATTTGTCTGCTTTTTAATGTAATTATGTAAACTCAAGCACAAAAAATATACCTTATCTGACATACTTGACTTATTATTTTCACACTTTGGAATGAATGTATGAACCAAACCTCAATTATCTATTAAAGTCTAAATTTCTTCAAATGAAAAAAATGTATATAGAATGTATATTTTATGGGGAAATGCATGGAAAAACACTCATATAATTATGAAAATAGCTATAGATACATTATTTTAAATGAAAAACAACCATTATTTTAAATCAACCTTGCCAAAATGCATACATTAAATAAGATTCTATATAAATATGTCTAGTAGGATAAAGTTGCAACAAATGCTGAAATGCAAGCAAAAATAATTGCCTAGGCATGGAAAGCAAACAAGCCCAAATTAAACAAAAATGGATAAAGATAAACATGAGAGAATTTGAAATTGGTTTATTCATCCTTGTCATCTTTCTTCCCATCACATATTTCCCTTCCTCCCTCTCTTCTGACAAAAATTGATTATGGTTCTAATATACTGTATAAATCCTACAGACATTATTGGAAAAGATAGGATTTCAAAACTCAAGTTTGAAAGTTCCAGTAGAGTTGTCCCTTTCAATAATACTTTCATTAATATCTTTTATTTTAAAACATCATGGTGCTATGCAATTATTATTTTTTCTATCCATTTCATTTGTAAGGCATCTATCACTAGTTTCTCTAGAAGGATTTACAAAAATAAAACATAAAAATTAAAATCCTGTGATGAATGAAGCAGCGAAAAAATCAACTTTAGTGCCAAATATTTATGCGGGTTTAATGATATCTTGCTTGTATGTGAACATGGTTTGGATCTTGAAGTCAAGTTGTATTAATTTTCCATCACCATCATAACTATGAATTATTACTAAATAAGGCAGTTATTAAATGACGACTAAAGTAAAGGTAAAGGTTCCCTTCGCACATATGTGCTAGTTGTTTCCAACTCTAGGGGGTGGTGCTCATCTCTGTTTCAAAGCCAAAGAGCCAATGCTATCCGAAGTCTCTGTTGTCGTGGCTAGCATGACTAAATGCCGAAGATGCATGGAATGCTGTTACTTTCCCACCAAAGTTGGCTCCTATTTTTCTACTTGCATTTTTACATGCTTTCAAACTAGCTAGGTTGGCAGAAGCTGGGACAAGTAACAGGAGCTCACTCTATTACACGGTGCTAGGGATTCGAACTGCCAAACTGCTGACCTTTCTGATCAACAAACTCAGCGTCTTAGCCAAAATATATACAAAGAGAGTGGTATTTACAAACTCCTCGGCTTCAAAGGTTTCTAGAATATTCACTGTTTAAGTTTATTTTAAACTCTGCACAAGCATTGCCATGGTGTCAGCAAAACTGATTTAAAGGTTTTTTTAGCTGCTGAATCCATCCACAGTATTAACAATACTATTAGGGGGGCTTTTAAACTATGTGCACTTTTTCTGGAAGGATGGAATTTTTTCATTGCTAGAATGATGATATTCCATGTGCAACATTTTCATCTTTGTACTTACTGTAGTTTCACCTACTGTAGCAGTCTACATTTCTCTAATAACATTATTATTGACCTTTTCCTAAATCTACTGTGTCCTTCTTAAAGTGAATTACTAAAATTCTACACAATATTCTAAACAAAAATAATATTTCATTAATTCCCAAACCTCCAAGAAAAGATGAATTGCAACTTCATAATAGAAAGCCCATGATTTGCACACTTGTTTCAAGGTAGTATGCAATTTTAAAGGATTGGCATTGAAGAGATTCTGAACAGACCTTTAAATCCAGTGGTGTGCCTCCTTTTGTTAGCTGCTTGATTAGGAGCATTATCATTTTTGATATATAACGTTTGTATCTCTTTGTCACATCCAGAACACCAAATTATATGAAGTTATTGAAATCACCAATTACTAATATAGGTGTTTTTTTCCCAGATGCTCTCTTAATTTATTTATTTTTTATCTGTAGGTCAGTTTTAGTTTCTAAGTCAAGGAGCAATAATGCAAACATGCTTTTGGGGAATGAAATTGATATTCATAGATATTTGTAAGGCTTACATTAAATGTTTCATGGCCTGTTTGACATATAGGTTTATTCTATCCTATGTATGCCCTTCCCTGTTGCTTCCACAGAGCTTATATCAAAAGAATGATATATCTCTCCAAGTGTTTCATATATAGATGGTTTAAAAAAATGGAGAAAGAATGGAGCCCTGGGGAGCAACATACAAAAGCTGTCAAGATGCAACTTTTTTTCCTAGAAACACCATCTGGTATGTCTGAGAGATAAAAACAGAATCTCTGCAGAGCACAATCTCCTCTGTCCAGATTTCTCAGAGAACTAAGATGTTTACATTAAAAGTGTCTAAGAGAACAAATCCATTGATCGCTGTCTCCTAAGTAGATGTCACAAAGTATATCAGAAAAAAATTAACTAACAGACTAGATCATTGCAAAATCCTGCACCAATTGCATAACCCGGAAAAATAAGGGACCCAGTTAGCTTGTTACTGCAAGGTAATATGATACCTAATTATCCTTGAACATAAAGTCTAAATATACATACGGGGGACATCAGCAATTCCTTTGCAGGGATTTTGTAAGAGAGATGTCATTCTTGTGATGCACCTTCTCATCATCTCTTCTCATCCGTTCTTCTGCAGAGTGAAGCTAAAGAGCAATTTTTCTCCCCTTGTGTCAAACTCAGGACTTGGTGGTAAATTAGATCTCTTCAAATTCTTTCCTCCTTCTTCAACTTTTGATTTGACTTGGCGGAAGACTCTGAGATGTATTAGAGCAGACCTGGGCATTTTAAGGACCACATACAACTCTTTGGCTGTTCCTGTGTGATCCACATAAGGTCAATCAAAAATTAGAAATCAAATGCACTATGCATGCAATACATTGCTTTCATTTTGAAGGCGACAATTTCCCCCCCCCCCCAATTTATGCATGTTGTGAGTGCGTGCCTACACCTTCACAGTCCTATTGTTTAGCCCTTCACAACAGTCCCAATTTTTCATATGGTACCTTAGAAAAATGAATGGCCAATCCTGTACTATAGTAATCATTATTATAAACAAAATGCAGCATTTCACATAAATGTTAATTGTATAGTGCACTGCAAATCAATCTCTCTCTCTCATAGTACCATACTAGCACAGCACAGCACAGCACAGCATAATATACACAACACAACATAACCAGGCTCTAGAGTTTAAACTTTAGAGTTTTCCCCCCTACTTATTACTGTTAACAGTCACATGGGCAGTCTCTCAACAGCCTTTGGAGGCAGTTGAAATATCTTTACACAATGGATTTCTTGGCCCTTACATCTAAATTAATCTCTGCAATCCTAGACAGACATTAATTGTAATAGTATTAGCATTACTTTGTAGTTATATTCCCACTAGAGTAACTTGTAGAAATTTGAAATGCAAAGCTATAATGAGAATGTGATAACAATTTCTCAGAATGATTGCAGCCCTTCACTAAGAAATATGGAAGGATGGAAAAGAAGCATTGGACTCCTGAGTGATTTTTTTTTCTTGGCCAAATTCTATTAAGTTAGTTGTGTTTACACCAAGCTAATAACTCACACCTCACTCTGCAATCATTTTAAATCCTGCTATATGTCCAAACTGATACCCAAGGAGCCTTGCTGATTAAGGATGATGTGCAAGTTTCCTGTCAGCCTTCGCTTCACAGAATCTGAATAAAGGACAAGGTCAGGCTTTCCAGGCTGGCTGGCTGGATTGACATATGATAATAACTCATTTCCAGCCTTTTCAGGAGGCCAAGCAGATATGATTATCTAAGAAGCTAAAGCCTTCCAAAGGGCCTTATTTGCACTCTTATAACCCCACAAAATGGTTGACTGATTGGCAGGGACAGAAAGGGCAGGTGGGGGAAATCTGATGAAAAGCTTCATGACAGTTTAGTAGACAGTTGTTTATAGCTGTGTGCATTGTTTCTCTGAAGATAAACAAAAAACATAATCAGATCTTACAAAAGAATTTTAGAATCCCAATAGGCCCAGAAAACCAACAGATGCATTCAAAGTTATTTGACATACTTGTGAAAAGTTTGCCCTTAACATCTTTCAGACTGAATGAATAGGATGACTCTAGACACTAGCAATATTATTTCCTTTATTTTGAAAGGAACTCTTGAATGCTAACATCTTCGTGTACTTAAACCCATCTATTTCAGCATTCAATTTGGAAAAAGAAAAGTGTCACTTTCTGGTTAAAGAAATCACAGAATTATGGTTGAAGTCGTTGCCTGTGGTTGTTCTGACTTAGGCTTCCTGAGAAGGCATAAATTACAATCTTAGTCCAAAAAACTCTTTTATTTATACAGCTGTGAATTATGGTCATTCACAGCCCATAATGATTCACAAACAGTCTGTGAAGAGTCCGACCCATGTCTGCTCAAGTTGCCACAATCTTTCAGGGTAATGTTGATACGCATGCACATTTATCTCCCTTGAAATGCTGCCAGAGACCTAATTGCCAATTAGTTTTGCAAGGCCAAACATAGCACAGAATCAAGCAGAACTTCTCAGGGCTTGAATTTACCAGATTAACTAATTTGCTTTCTACGAAGGCTCACATCTGTTTGCTCCTCTTTTATGTCTTATGGGAGGGGCCAATCATCTCCAAGCCTTACTCCCAAGTTGTCCCTTTTTCCTCAATTGTTCTTGCCTTCTGGCAGCTCTGTGCATGCCCCGACTGGGAACAGGCTCACAATATTCTTCTGCCTTGCTGATGTCAGACTTCGGAAGCTCCAGAGTCAGCACATCACTACCAGATGGCATTGGGTCCCTCTCTGCCTCCGATACACAGTCCTCGTCCAAGTCTTCCCCAGACTCCAGGACTGAACCATGTTGTTCCACAACCTCCTCACTGTCCAATTCTGCTGCCAGCTCCAAGGCCAGCGGCGAACCACAATAGTGCTCCTGGTTTTCATAGATAAGTTATCAGGACAACCTTTGGCTTAAAAAAAGGGAGGCTTTAAGACTCTTGTTTCTAACCTCAGTATAAACCAAGAGAGATTCCTTTCAAACATTTTAACACTTTCATGAACATTTAATACTTTCTTCTGTTGTGTTTCTATAAGGGATTATGTTTACATTTCCTAATACATGTATATAATATGTGTACATGCTTGAAAGGCACTTCTGTCCATGTCATATCTTAATAAAAAAGAAGAGAGCAGCACAATACAAAGCAAAACCACAAACTCTATTGTTGAGTGGGAGACAAACCATTGTAAATGCTGGGTAGAATTGCCATATTGAAGTAGCAGAAAGCCGTAGACCCCCAGATAGTAGCAAAGAATTTGACTTTTTTTTTTGTTATTTCTTTGCTGCCATCTAGTACTTGTGCTGATTTTGTAACCCAGATTTGATAGACCTAATATAATCAGATTAGTTTACTTTCTATAAATGTGTCTTTTGTAACCTGCCATGCCCCCCAAAGCAACTATTTTAGGAATATGCAAATCTTGTGTGGCAGCCATTTTGTGATGATGCTTTTATTTTAAAAGTGTTAAAAGTATATCACACACACATGTATGCAACAGTGGTGGGATTCAAAAACTTTTACTATGAGTTCTATAAGTGTGGCTTGGTGGGCATGGCTTGGTGGGTGTGGCAGGGCAGAGCATGGCTTGGTGGGCATGGCAGGGGAAAGATACTATAAAATTTCCATTCCTCTCAATCAGCGGGGACTAGGGAGGCAGAAAATAGATGGGGGATGGGCCAGTCAGAGGTAGTATTTACCAGTTCTCCAAACTACTCTCCAGAACTGGTCAGAATCTGCTGAATAGCAGGAAAAACAAAATAAAATAACATAAAAATCAGGTAAATAAGAAGTAGTGTACAGTACAATTGTGCTGAATTTATGGTTTTTCATAAATTATTAAAGAATAGATGAATATATTGGCAGTGGTTTGCTCTCTAAGCTTGCTTCAATTTAGTTTCTGAACATTTTGTTACCAGAGTAGATAACATCATCAGCAGGAAGACGATTTCTAGTCTCGTAATGAAATGTTCAGAAACATTTATGAATTTAAGTTAAATAAATTATATATCTAGATTCTTAGCACACTATACATACAGTACAACGGATCAGGGAAGATATTAAAATTTGTGGAGAGGAAAAAAGGAGAAATAAAAGAAGTGTAGTGTTGAGGGATGATACGTATCTTACAATATCCTTCTAACTTTAGGTACCAGTAGGTTTACTGAATCATACCACCCATTCCACAAATGTTGGTTATTTCTTGGTTAGTGTTGAAGGCTGTCTTGATATTGTGCTTGTGGAGAATTTTGCTGATTTTGTCTGTGGTGCCTTTGATGTAAGGGAGAAGGACAATGCCATTTTCCGGTTCTGTGTCTTGGCTCTTGGGGGGTGTCTCTTTTTGGATAAGGTTGGCACAATCCCATTCTCACCCTGCACAAAACTCTCATATCCAGAACCAAACGCCTAACTGACAAAGACCACCTGAAAACTGAATTACACTTTTTTACAAACGCATTATATATCCAACAGATTCCAAAGAAAAACAATTAGCAACCTAATCCAAAAACAGACATCTCCCCCCCCCCAAGAGCCAAGACACAGAACAGGAAAATGGCATTGCCCTCCTCTCTTACATCAAAGGCACCACAGACAAAACCATGGAAATAGAAGGTAATAACCAACTTCCCATTCTATACATCCTAATCTACAAAAAAACCGAGTGGCTCCCTGGGACACAACATCTACCAGAAAAAACACACACCAACTGCTACCTAAATGCACAATCCCATCACCACCCTGCACAGATAAACTCTGTAACCAAAACCCTCATATCCAGAACCAAACGCCTAACCAACATCCTAAGAAATCCCAAAGACAAGATCCAGCTAGAAAACCAAGGAGTCTACAAAATTCCATGCAAAATCTGCCCTGCAATTTACATAGGACAAACCAATAGGAGAATAAATGCACGCATCGCAGAACATTAAAATGCAGTAAAAAAAACAACTTAAAACCTCATCTCTCTATCAATACTTTAAAGCTACAGGACATGATATTGACTTTGAAGGAACCAAATTGATCTCCAAGGCTGAACAACTCAACAGGAGAATAATCAGAGAAGCCATCGAAATAGAGAAACAACCTCACAATATGAACAAACATGATGATACCTCCTGCCTATCAAACATCTGGAAACCAGCATTGACCAACAGACGAGCCCCACCCTCCACCCAAGCTGTTGAAATTCAAAATAAGGAGAAACACACAAATAGGACCAATCAGCAACAATCTACCAATCATGATGCAGCTGCACAGCCAATCAACCTACTCACAGCAACAGAGTCAGCACTCAACCCTACCCCCACCAAGATTTAAGGAAGGGCGGCATCTATGCAGCCACAGACCAAAGCCTGAAGATGGCAAGTGAGATCTTGCCGAAACATTGGAAAGACAATCTCATTCTTACACCCTATTGATCAAATTGTTGAATGAATTTCTTCTGGTATTTTCAATGACAACTGTCTCAGGTCATTGACTATAGCCATGTTGGCTGGAGTATATCAAAATTGTTACACAAAAACTTGAATAGAAGGAGCTGTAGCATTATTTATTTCTTTGTCAAATTTATACAGCTTCCCATTTCACGTGAAGTGACTCTGGATAATGTACAATAAAATTGTTTATAATATAGCCTCCAGCTGAATGCTTCGCATTTAATTGTGTGGTTTACGGGCCTTTGAGTTGAATCATAGGAATGATTTTGTCACTATGGCTTTTTCTCATAGTATGGGATTACAGTAATTGGATAAAGCTTTGCTTGCTAAGTATTTCCTTTCTCTGTTGCTACTAAATATACAGGAGAGCTCTTTGAATCCAGGTGCAGTAATCTAAAACAAATGAAGACACAGACTTGCCAGGAAATAAGAGGAAAAACAAAAATGGAGACAGTTTCAGAATTAGATTTTTAAAGAATTCCTTTCAGTGATATGCATACTTCAAAGTGATTGCATATCACATTTGATGCTAGGATAATACAGTGAAAGTTTGACAGCCTACATACAATTTCAGGGTGTAAATCAGGTTGATATACTCCTATTTTGCAGATATAACTACTTTGTCTTACAGTGCAGCTTGATAAAGGAATACAGGAATGCAGTTTTTGCCTGTTGTTACAATATGCTGTAATACCTGCATAACTATGAGGTATTTGGGATAGAATCCCATAGGAAGAATTCTATATGAAAAGTGTTCCAATATGAATCTTTACAAATTTCAGCAGTCTGCATGCATCAATGACCTCTCTCCTTCTGGTACAGTGTGACCTTGTACAACCATGGATCTGTTTTTTCACTTGAATTTGTTTCATATTGTGTCATTAAACTGAGGCTACTTCAATCAGACATGTGATATTCCATTTGCATTGGAAACCAAGTGTTTGGAGTTTCTACACTTATGGAAAACAAAAATACACCAACTTTAAAAAATCAGCAAGTTTTCTTTATCCTTTCTTCTAATAGCAAACACATAAGGCAGTGAAACAGAATTACCATGAATAAGACAGAAAATATTGAAAATATTAAAGCTTTCTTCATTTTTTTTAACGTGTATTCATTGTGTGTTTTTTTCTTCCTCTCCACACACCCCTAAACACACTCATGCACACACCTGCAAACACACATACATACATACATATACACACCTAATACAAATAGAGATGTCATGTTATACGGTAGTGTATATGCAATATATGTCTATATAAAAATGTATATGTTTATATTATCTTCCCTTGTTCCCAACTAAACTTTGTTTTCCTGCTATGCACACTTGTCCCCTGATTTATTTAAGTGCAGATTTAAAAGAAGCTTTTCTACAAAATTGATAAAAATATTAGGAAGGACATTATAATTTCCTATTTAAATTTAAGAAATCTAAGCATGCTAATTCACATTATAATGCAAGCCAAATAAAGGCAGACAGTAAAAGTACATAATTTTATATTCACATGCTCAATAAGGCACATTATCATGACTGAGATAAGGAAGGGAAGAGTAGACAAATAATGATATGTGTGTGATGATGTCATGAATGTGACATGTTAAATTGTTACATCAATTGTCAGGACTCCTATATTATTGATGTACATTATTACAGTTGGTGCAAACGGTGATGCTGATTCATACGTAAGTAAGTATTAGAAACTTGCATACTAATACAAATTTAGTGGTTATTGCTACAAATTATTTAATATTTATCATATTTAATAGTAAAAGAAACATTATAGGCAATGTTAGCGATCAGTTATCAATTTCTTACAGAGAAAAGTCATCTGTCATACCAAGCTAATATTTTAAGCTTTATTAGACTTTTGTGATAAATTGTGAACTTTGAGGAAGGTGTTAGTTCAGTGATGATTAAATATCTTGTAAGTGATTCCTCTTGAATGTCCTCTCATCACCTTGATGTTTTGGATAAAGCACATATTTGGGGGTTGGCTTGGTCATCTATTGTGTAGTAGGTCTCCCCCATTTGTCTCTGGAGCTTCCAATGTCCTCTGCTCACAGCCTTGGGATTTTGATTGATGATTGGCTGACTTTCTGCTTGTTCATTGATCACACGATGAAGGTTGCTAATTTTTATCTAATTAATACTTCTAAGGTTTGTAAGATTCTGACTGCAAATGGATTGCAACTTTATTTGAAGCACATAGCTTTATTGCTTCCAAATTAGATTATTACAGTATAACATCTAGAATGTGTTCCAGATTCCTCTCTCCATCCCCTGATTTTAGTTTCGAACCACTGTTTGGGCTATTTGGGGATAACTCCCATGCTGCTCTCACATCTCTTCAGACTGCAGAAACTCTGAGACCTTCTATTCAAACCAGGGCCCAATATACATGATTGTTGCTTAATTTTACAGCCCTTCAAAACACGCTCTGTGCCTTTCTCCTCTTCTTTTTCCCTACAGTTCTGTTTGCTCTTTCAGATCTGAGCAAGGCCTTCTTTCTGGTTCTTGCTCCAATATCCAAATTAGTATCTATAATTAGTTCTCTACTTCTGTTCATTTTAGAAGTATTTGAGGTCCATTAAAACAAGATCATTTTTTTCATTTAAAGATTAACAGATTAAGATTGAATATAGTCATCTCACTCCACTTTTATTTCATTTTTTAAAAAAAAATATTGGATGCATGCATGTTTGTTGGATTGCAAAATTTATTGTTATTATCATTTGTATGTTGGTAGTATTTGGTTTGTCTAATTTGTTACTATTTATTTATTGGGTTGGTTATTAAATTGCAAACTGATTTTAGTGAACAGAATTGCTGTGTCTTTCTGCACCTTAGAAAATACAAGACATAAATATTGTTATTATCATAGTTTAATAGGATAAGAAGCCAAAGCTTAAGAATCCAAGCATCAACTGTTTATCTGACACTGAAATAACATCATACCTATGTAAAAGATTGTTCATATTTTAATAAAAAGGAGAAAAATGTTAGTTTTGTGAGGTAATCCAGACAAGAAGCACACCAATTGTTTCAACTCATATCCTCAAAACAACGCTATAGAGCACCACACACCAAGAAAACTAGGCATATGAACATTTTTCCCCCCAAACACCATCACTCTGCTAAACAAATAATATCCTCACCACTGTCAAACTATTCACTAAGGCTGCATTACTATTACTATTAGTCTTCTCATCGTTCCTATCACTCATCTCCCACTTATGACTGCATGACTGTAACTTTCTTGCTTGTATCCTTATGATTTACAGTATATTGATAATGATTGTTTCCTGTTTATTTATTTGTACCCTATGATTATCATTAAGTGTTTTACCTTATGATTCTTGAGGAATGTATATTGTCTTTTTATGTACACTGACAGCATATGCACCAAAGACAAATTCCTTGTGTGTCCAATCACAGTTGACCAATAAAGAATTATATTCTATTCTATTCTACCCAGAGGTAGTAGGTCTGTATTTATTGTAAGACTAGCTGATAACCTGGTGTTGTCCAGTTATTTATTTATAGGGGGGAAATGTTCGAACCAAATGTAATTTCTAATGTTGAATTTTCCCCCTTACCAGAGATAGGCCCCTTGTGGAGTACTGTGAAGCCGTTACTATGGCAACTCCATTGCGCTGTACAGTAGAAAGCATTTTATGGCAGCACAGTAGAAGCCATTTTAAGGCACATGGGCTGTATTATAACACAACCCCTGAGGGTTGTGTCTTACCCCCACAGTATTTGTTTACAGAGAGTAAGTCATATGCGTACCAAGTTTGTTAGTTTTGTCTATTTTCATTTCAGATACTTTAAAAAAAATCTAATTGAGACTAAACAGATAATTTCCAGTCAAAAATACATTTTAGGCTCTCATGCAAGATTACTGTTATCAATCTCATTAAAGTACAAATACCATTAGTTTCTGGACTATTAACTCCATAATTCCCTTGAAAATGGTATTACACTTAGGCTCATGCATCACGTTATATTCTCTGAAATTACAAATAAAGATCTTTAGGCCACAATTTAGCCTGTTCATCATAATCCTGAGTTAGGATATCATGTCCTATGCCTTAGTCATTTTAATCTGTTGAATAATTAGTTCAGTGTTAGTGATAGCATTCCAATAGCAATAGCATTTAGGCTTATGTACCATCCCCATAGCAAATTAAAGCACATTCTGAGTGGTTTACAATGCAGCAGCATTATTTGCATGTTGTCCTCAACAATCCTCAATTTACTGGTCTCTTAAGGATGTAAGGCTGACAGCCTGTAGCATGTGGGCAGAGTTGGCCTGCAATACTGCACTATAACCCCTATGCCACCAGGTCCTCAGTGTTATTGCTGAAGTTATTTATAGACCAAATGCTTTATGTGAATACCTACTTATTTACTTTTATGTAAATAATTTATATGTACGACATCTCACAACAGTGCCTCTGGGCAGTGTACAAGGATTAAAACAAGGACAAATAACCCATGATACCCAAAGTTAAAATGATCAACCCAAATTGTAAAACACAGAAGACCAAAACCCACCATATATCAAGAGGAAAGTTTGCTTTATCTCATCCAAGATGAGAGTAAAGTGCTTCATGTAGTTGTTAAATAGGAGAAGAAAGAGAATAAAGGCCTGTGACAACCTAGGAAAGGGCTCAACCTGATCCAACACTGACTAGAATTGGCTCCAGAGAAATGAGGAAAACTATTGTAAAACAATACCTTCCATTCCTGGTCCCCAAACCTGGTGCAGAAAGATGCCATGATTGATGGTAACAAAGACCATTGGGAGATCAAGGAGTCACAGAAAGGATGTGGTTCAGATAATTTGCTTCTTTTGGGCAACTTTGGAGCGATAAACCAACCACCTTTGTCAAGGTGGGAATAGAACCATTCTGTCTTAAACAGGAGGATTCATCATCTATCACTTCCTGGGAAACTTTAATCAGTGAAGAGAGAAAAGGATCTAAAATGCAGGTAGCTGAACTCAGAATTCCAAAGACTCTGTCCATTTCGTCAGGGTCAACAGATTTAAAACTGTCACAGATAACTACGTGTGGCTATGCCTCAGACTTCACTGGAGGTTTTCAAACAGAGCTGAATAATTATCTTTTAAAACTGGTGTAGTGAATCCTGAGGTATGTAAAGACTTGAACTAAATGACTTATTTTTCCAACTCTATGATTCTGTGAACTCCACAGGATCTGTATAGCCAAGTTCCAATTCAGAGCAAATAGAAGCAACTTTATCCGACAATAACCTAGAACAATTCCTGCAGCAGTGATATTCCCAAGGCCTTTCCCTACTGAAGAGCTACAGGTTAATGTGAACTGATTGCCTCTCTGCAGGTACAGTAAGGATATAGAAAGAGACAAGTTTAATTTATCACCATGAACCATAATCCTTAAGAAAGGCCTTCAACCATTTTTGACAGATTGACTTTTCATTGCTTTACAGTGGTGTTCTAAGCATCTCTTATGCTGTTTCCTCACTTGCAGTTCTTCTGAAAACCAGGAGACTCTCCAGGATCCATGTGTCTGCATAGACATGCTCTGATCTAAGACCAAAATCTTCCTCTCATTCCAAGCAGCAATTAAAACCCAGTCAAATTATGTATCAGAGCTTCTGGGATTACTTCAAGCCCCTTCTGAAACTCAATGGAATCTACCTATCTTCCACAATTTTTATTCCCATGTGAATCAGGAGGGATTCATTTTGAGTCTCCCTTGAACATGAGCCCTTTTTCCAGGACTTAAGGCATGGCTCTACTTTCTATTTATATAACAAATTTATGAATATTACCTTCAAGAATGTCTTTGTGACTCTCTATACCCTGCCTCCAAGGCCAATCAGATTTCAGTAATGGGAAAAAGGTCAGCCGTGTCATCCACAATTCAATCCTGGATGAAGTTAAGCTTTGTTATGAGCAGACCATGCATTAAGCAGCAGCAGGCAGAAGAAAGTATGTCCAGTGCCCTAGTTACCAGGCTTTGGGCAAAGCCTAAGGGACTAAAAGACAATATTGATGTTAAACTTTGAGGTTGTCCTCCATGAAGGAAGTCTATGTACTTAAATATAATGGCAAAGGATCAGATTGAGTCATGGGTCAAGCAAACACAACATTCATATTGAATACAAATAATTTACCAACACTTGTAATTGGTTACACAACCTTACACATCTTGAGATTCAGTAGAATTGCAAAAGACACTCTGTTTTCTAGCAACTACAATATTTAGAAAAACAAAGTTTTGTTTAAGAATGTATCTGCAACAGAGGTAGGTTGCTGCTGGTTCGGCCTGGAATGGATGAACCGGTAGTAGCAGCGGTGGGAGGTGCATGCATAGAAGCATCATGCGTGAGTGTGTGTGAGCACACACACATGCACAAGCGAACCAGTAGGAAAAGAATTAGAAACCCACCACTGATGTGCATCCTCATGGACAAAATCTCCATATGGGATATATAAAGACCAGTTGATAAATAGAAAAACTTAGCTTCAGCTGTGAGAAAACAATGTGAGAAGATGAAAGATGTGAGGAAGGATATAATTCTAAAAGATATACTGATATAATGATTCAACTGTCAAACATTTTGCAACCTTTTCTCCTTGATTTTCTGAGCACAAGGATAATCAATACAAGAAAGAAAGAAAGGAGAATTTGTAATTCGTAGCTTGAGCTTTGATTGCAGAAAAGTCAACATTTATCTTTACATAATGGAATGATTCTGACTTGACAATCATCTCAGTCCTTGTTGATAAAACTTTGTCATCTCTTATATATTAAGAGACATTTGAAAGACATGATATCAATATTTGCTTCTTTTAACAGAGCTCCTAATAACATCATCATCTATGTTCTTTAAAAGTACTCTTTACCTTTTCCAGACTTTTTTAATGTTATATTTTAAATAAAATACTTGCCATTCCTAATTTTAAACAGTCGGACTCTTTTTAACCATACAAGATTATTGCTACGTGAAAGGGTTCTACATGCAAATATCAGTTATACTTATTTCACCTACCCCTTCTAACTTCTCATGTTTTTGGGGGGGAGGGGGGAGGAGGCGTGTTTTCTAAAATGAACATCAATATAAGTAAAAGTTATATAAACAGCCCAAGTCCACTACAAACTTTGATTATTTATGAAACCTTTCATTTACTTTTCAATAGCAATTTAACAATAAAATCCAAATATATCGTGTGAAATGTATTTCAAGTCAGTTTTTAATTCCTGGCAATTGCATTATTACAACTATTAAATTGAAAACTTTGTCCAGTTAATCAATTACTTTGGCATACCCAGGCTCTAAAGTCTCATAAGTGTTTTGAGGTAACAATTCCTACATGCATGGTTGAACATGTAAATTCTAGTCCCAACAATGAAAGGTTGAGGGAGAAGAAGGTTGAAAATATAGATTTACAGTGCAGATACACTTATACATACACATGCACACCAGTGGTGGGTTTCAATTTTTTTTAGAATTTATTCTGTAGGTGTGGCCTATTTTGTGGGTGTGGCTTGGTGGTCATGTGACGGTGGGAGTGGCTAACTTGTAAAATGCGGCGAAACTCATATAACAATGCTATTGCTTAGCAACCAAAATTTTGGGCTCAATTGTTATCATGTTCTTTTTCTCTTTCTTTCTTTCTTTCTTTCTTTCTTTCTTTCTTTCTTTCTTTCTTTCTTTCTTTCTTCTTTCTTTCTTTCTTTCTTTCCTTTCTCTCCTTCCTTCCCTTCTTTCTTTCTTTCTTTCTTTCTTTCTTCATTCCTTCTTTCTCTCTTGTGTGTCTCCCTCCCTCCTTCTTTCTTTCCTTCCTTCCTTCCTTTTTCTTCCTTCCTTCCTTCCTTTCTTCTTGTGTCTCCCTCTTTCTTTCTTTCTTTCTTTCTTTCTTTCTTTCTTTCTTTCTTTCTTTCTTTCTCTTTCCTTCTTTCTCTTTCTCTTTCTATCTTTGTCTCTCTATTTTTTCTCTCTGTCTCCCTTCCTTCCTTCCTTCCTTTCTCTCTTACTCTTTCTCTTCCCCCCTTTCTTACATACATACTTCCCAGTTGGCAAAATTTTCTGTTTTGCCAGCTGGGAGGCTGACAGACACCTAGTTTTCCCTGCCACCTGTAGCTCTCAGAGGAGGGAGGCAGTGAAGTGAGCCTCAGGCTTAATCTCTGCCTCCTTCCTCGAGAGCTGGCTTTGGGGATGGCCAGCCTCTCCCACCACTGCACCCTTCATTCTCCTTCCACCTGGAGGCTCTGCCAGCAGGGCGCCTCCCATTTCGCCTCTCATGAGACTGGGTGCGGCAGAACATACAGCGAAGATGAGTCCATGTCTGCTATTACTATCATCACCAGCAGCAACAGTGGGGTAGCAGTGGCAGTGGCGGCTGGTTTCTGTTTCTATGGGTGGGGCTGCTCTCTGTTCCCCGTGTTTTGCAGCCTGACTGGAGATAAGCACCACTGAGGTGGCACTTTGCTTGCTGCAGCTCAAACACCGGGAAGGCAGGAGTAGCGCTGTCCAGGCTTGGGAAAAGGTGGCTGGGGCCAGGCTGCCACAACCGATCTTCTGCTGATCCCTAAAGAAGAGGAGGTGGTGGATGATTTGCTCGTACAACCAATTATCTGCCACCGCTTCTTCTTTAGGGGTCTTTGCTGTATGTTCCACCTCACCCAGTCTCATGAGAGGTGAAATGGGAGGAACCCTGTTGGCAGATTCTCTGGGTGGAAGGCAAATGAAGGGCACAGTGGTGGGATAGGCTGGCTGTCCCCGAAGCCAGCTTTTGAGGAAGGAGGCAGAGATGAGGCTTGGGGCTCGCTTCCCTGCCTCCTTCCTTCAACAGCTGCAGGTGGCAGGTGGCAGGGTGCTGTCAATTGTAGGTGTCCAGGGCAGCCTCCACCCCTGCCTCCTTGCTGCCTCCTCACCCGTGCAACCTCCCCACAGCTCACCAACCTGGGGAAAAGGGATGCTCCCAGTTCTGCTGGGCGGCCTCTCCTTCATGCTCTGTTGCTGGCTGCAGTTGGCCTTTGGGTGGCTCCGCTTTCTCCTGGCACCCCTTCCCAGTTGAGAGATGCTCCTGGACAGCCCCACTACGCCATGCTGGCCAGGCACTGGGTTAGTCAGCAGCCTGCACACTGCTGCCAAGTGACCTTTATAAACAGAAATTAACCAACTTTTCTAAAACTTTCCATTTCAATAGGAATTTTTTCTAAAACTTTGAGAGAGTGAGAGAGCTGTGACCGGGCAGGTGGGGGGAGCGAGTGGGGTGGTGGTGGCTATGGGAGAGACCATTCCAGTATACGGCCTCCGGAGGCTCCTGTATGTAAATGCACACCAGATTTCAGGCACCAGTCCATGCGTACTGGATCGGACTGCCTGAAACCCACCTCTGATACACACACACAAACCTGCACACCATGTAGACACAAGACAGTTTTGATCCAATCAATATCTGCAGTTGGCTTAACCATACAAAGCTTTTGAATTCATTTGCAGAGCTAGCCTCCACTAGCTTTGATGATAATATTCTTAGATTGCTTGTCTGTACATTGACATTTTATCTACAAAAAATTGAACCCAAATCTAAACTAGATGTGGCAAAACATTTGTTTATTCATTCATTTATTTATTTATTTATTTTATTTTATTACATTTATATCCCACCCTTCTCCGCAAAGGACCCAGGGCGGCGCACAGGAAATTTAAAAAACATACAAAAATAGAACATAAATAATTTAAAATATATATTAGATCTCAAACCTGTGCTAAAACCAATTATTAATTAAAACCCAATTTAAAACTTTTCTACAGTCCCTATGGGAGGTTAGGCTAGGCCGGCTTGATGAAAAAAGTATGTCTTTAGACATTGGCGGAAGAGGCAGAGGTCGGTGATGGTCCGGAGTTCAGGGGGTAGGTCGTTCCAAAGGGCAGGGCCCGCCACAGAGAAGGCTCTTCCCCTGGGTGTCGCCAGTCGGCATTGTCTGGCCGACGGCACCCTGAGAAGGCCCTCTCTGTGGGAGCGTATCGGTCTAAGGGATGTATGGGGCACGAGACGGTCTCGCATATAGTGGCTGTTTTGCTCATTTATAAATGGGCTTTCATTGGTTTTTAAATGTATTAAATTTATTGAATTGTGAACAAAAGACATGGGTTGAAATTTAGCCATTTGTGGGCAAAAGCAATTTTAGGCCACTATTGAAAAGTTCAATTTAAAACAGAGGTGAAGAACAGTTTCCTTCTGGTGGTTTGCTTTCTGTTTCTTTATCTACAGTATCTAGATAGTATGGATGGTACCATAAATTAAGAGCTCTAATTAATTTCTGGAGGAGGAACCTACCAATGAAGATGGTATATGTGGAAAGAGTCTTTGAGTCAATAAAACTTGAAGTGATAACAGTCAAAGTGGACAGAGAAAGCAAGCCAGTAACTTACTGCTTTAAGCTAAAATAAATCAGTCCACTCCCTGAATATTTGCATGTTCTTTACAAGCAACCAAATTGTTCCATTTGGAAATTAATGAACAAACTTGTAAAGAGTATACACTGTAGAATGAATTCCAAGTCATCCATTTAAGAAAAGAAGACCACTCAGCTTATTCATTAAATATTTCTTTCTTATTTCCTAACACAAATGAGAATAATCTTCTGTTTCTGTGTCCCAGTCTTCTGTTAATAATAGACTGGCTCAATTAACAAGTACCTTGGCAACACTAATAAATATTGCTACAAAGTGTAAATGATAACATTTGTTAGTCAGAAAAGACACCACTAGAGATCTCCTCCAGTGTCTGAATAATGTATTAATTTCTTATTTTCTCTACATAATAATTATTTAGAAAATAAATGAGATTGCATCATAATATTGATTTATAGTAAAGTATCTTTTGTATGAAGGGACACTGTGGCTCAATGGCTAAGATGCTGAGCTTGTCAATCAGAAAGATCAGTAGCTCGGTGGTTCGAATCTCTAGTGCCGTGGAACGGAGTGAGCTCCCATTACTTGTCCCAGATTCTGCCAACCTAGCAGTTCGCAAGCATGTAAAAATGCAAGTAGAAAAATAGGGACCACCTTTGGTGGGAAGGTAACAGCATTCTTTGCACCTTCGGCATTTAGTCATGCCAGCCACAGGACCACAGAGAGTTTTTCAGACAATGCTGGCTCTTCGGTTTTGAAGCAGGGGTGAGAACTGCCCCCTAGAGTTGAGAATGACTAACACCTATGTGCAAGGGGAGCCTTTACCTTTTATCTTTTGTACAATCAGAATTATTTATTTATTGCTCAAATGTTTGACTCGGCCCATCTCATTCACAGAGGGACTCTGGGTGGTGTACTAGTAAAAAATATTCAAACATGAACATGATCCAAAATATATACAATTTAAAAAGGCAGAGATGGATTAAGAATTAATATTAAAAATGAATTGAAAGGGGGTGGGATGGCTTTCAGCACTCTAACCAGACAAGTGGCTGTGTGCTTTGCTGTGAGCCCCAAGCAAGGCTGTATAGCCATGGTTTTACATGTTTTCAAAAAGCCAGGAGAGTGGTGCCTGCGTCACCTCTGGGAGGAGAATACTCCACAGGATGAGGGAAATGGCAGAAAAGGCCTTCTTCTTGGGTCTCTCTGATCTGAATTATTTAGCTCATGGAGGTCTACAACATGCCTTCCTTGCTTCAATAATACATTGGTTGAGTGTGTTGCTAGAAACCACGTAAGAATAGTTATGTGCCCTTCTTTTCCAAGAAGTATAACTTGTCACTGAAATTTTCAATTTTCAATTAATTAGTCAAGTTCACCTTGAATTTTGTTTTCATCAGAATCTAATTTCAAAACAGACATATAAGGGCCTTTTAGTGAAATGTGGAAATGCGTACTGAAGCTTACTTTCAGATGTTAAGGTATAGCCTGACAAAGAAATACAATACTGGCTTTGAATTTTTCTGATATTTTTTTTTAAATTTACCCCCTGTAATTCAGAGGAATTGTTTTGAGATTCCTAGCATAAATCTAGGGACACTAACTAATAACTCAAGGAGGATCTTTGTGAATAAGTCTGCATGTAATTTTTTGAGGAAAAGTCAAGGTTTCAATTTGTCTTTGAATTATCTTAAAAGGCTCTTAAGAAACTGAAAACATAATGGAAATAATTGATTAGTAACTTAGTTAGAAAGCATAGGATATCTGTAACTGCTTTCTTTTGAAAAGTAAGAGCATACACAAGCAGTGTGACCTTCAATAGTTTTTGAGGGAAATTATGTTAGGAAATATGTGCATTGTTTGCTGAGGAAGGAATAAAAGCAGATTTGACACAAGATTTAGGTATACAATACTGTATAAAACTAAAATAAATGAATCATCATCATCATCATCTGCATGTTTGTCAATAGGTGGAAAATAGATAAAAATAAAGTCTATATTACTGCTGGTTCTTTGGTTCTCTTTGATGTGAGCTATTCCAAGTAAAGCTGCATTTTGCAACTGAGTGGGGATGATTTTGTCAATGCTAATGGTGTCAAAGTTTATGCTCCAGTTCTTCTGGCATTGCACCAAGGTGCCTATTGTTATTGGTATTATCTTTGCTTTCTTTTGCCACAGTCATTCTATTTCAATTTGCAGGATTTTATGTTTGTTATCTTCTCAAGTTCTTTTTCTTCTATTCTGCTGTCTCCAGGTACTGTCAGATTCACCCTTCGCACTTTTTCGTCTTTCTTATCAACAGTTGTAAAATCTGGGGTCTTCTGTGGTAGATGCCTGTCTGCTTGAATTCTAAAGTCCCAAAGCAGTTTAACTTCTTCATTTTCTATTACTTTATGGCCCCAGCATAAATGATATTTCTTGCAAATATTCTAATGCACCATTGTTGCTACTCTGTCATGACATTGTTTATAGTCTATACAATTTTATTGCAGCAGCTAACTAGATGAAGGGCATCTGGATTCCTTCAAACTTCACTATTTTTGCTCTGTTGATGGTGAAGTGGCACATTTGTCCAGTCCAATACTTTGGCTATATATACAGACAATGTTAAGCAGCTACTGTATTCTATTTCAGATGATGCTTTTTCCATCACCTTGAAACTGTTCATGAAATGAAGTTGGGGTAACTTGGCAGATGTTTTTGATGCTTGACAGCAGTGGCCTGGTTTGTTCAATATTGTTGCAGAGGTACAATGAGAAAGAGTATTGGTGACAGTGCATCTCCTTGAAAAATTCCTCTCTTCAAACTAATCTCTCCCAATTTATCACCATCGACCAGCAACTGTTCTTTCATTGAACAATTGATCTTTGCATAAAGCTACTGATGTTTCTACTAATACTTGTTATTTCTAGGCAGTTGATTATTTTGTGACAGGTAGTCAAGTGCCTATTTGTAATTAACCCATGCTATATTCAAGGTGGTCTTTCTTCTCTTGAAGTTTTCCAGACTCTCCTTAATTAGGAGTTGGTCTCTTATTCCTCTATTGTTTGCATAGTTTCCTTTCAACTAGGGTAGAAAGAGCTAGTTTTCAACTAGATGCTATTGAACTGCATCAGCTAACCATCTCAGTTAGCACTTTGAAAGTGATTCATGTTGGCCTGTAGGTGGTGGTGGTGGTGATGATGATGATGATGATGATGATGATGATGATGATGATGATGATGCTGATGATGATTATTATTCAGATAGATAGATCAAGGTGGCAAACATACCTAATATTCCCACCTTTTATTTTCCCACTGACAACAATCTGTAAGATGGGCTGAACTGAGAGAGTGACTGATTCAAAGTCATGCCTAAAGAAGGCCTAGAACCCACAGAAAAGTAAGTAATAAATATGTTTAGAAATGTAAAAAAAAAATCAGTGATTTATTCAGGAAGCTGTCCTTCCTTACTGGAATTTCCCAACACTGTTCTGGCCATCATTCAAATATTTTCAGGTTATACTAACTGCTTCCTTAATTCTTGTATCTTGAACATCTATTTCAAACTTTATTTCTCAAATGCTAAGAATAGCGTTGAGGGCCTTCCAGCAAAGCTTCAACCCAGTGTGATTGTGTTGAGCTGAAAATAAGATGCTTGTGGCCAGAAATATTTTAAAGTTGAAAACAGTCCTATCTCTAGAAGAAGAAGAATATTAAGAGATAAAGAACATGACCGTGCAGTACTCAATAAGTTTTATTTTCATAGTCTGCAGTTAGAAGTCAGGCAAATATATTAATGTGGGGAGGGGCACAAGGAGGTAAGATGCTGACTAGCAGATAGGAAAAAATAAATATGTGGCAAATAATATAGCAGACATATAGTGACTATTTACTGAATAGCCAAAGGGCCAGTAAAATCATGCAGATACCATCTCAAAACTTTACTCATTTTTCTGACTTGGAGTTCGATTTTTAATTCTCTTGGAGGCAACAAGCTATGCATATTGTATGTTTGCACAGCAAAATGGAGTTTAAAATAAAGGCTTGTTTGAGACTCTTTGAAAGGCTCCTTGTAAAATGGAAAGCCTTTTTGGAATATCAAAAAGGTCCAACAACAGAGATATATTTTGTTAAAGGCTGGTAATGTTACAAAAGCCATTTGACACTGGGATGAACTAGTTTTGGAGGCAAACTTTCATTGTTTTTCATGTTTTTTACAGCTTTCTGACAACCTTAGACAAGCAAATGCTTAGAAAATGGTAGAACTCTTTAGCTAATGGTATGTTGAATAAATGATCACATTTTTTTCTAAAAAAACTTTGCTATCAATAAGAGGATAACTGCAACCTGTATCTACATATGCCTTCTGTTGTCTTGAACAGTGTTAGTTACAATGTGCTTCTTACATGTGGCCACAAGTTCAAAGATGTTCATGTTTGAAAACACATCCAAACATATCATACTAATTTAATTATCTAGTCCAATATCATATTGTGAACAGCAGTGAAGTAGTTTTGATTGACATATTTATCTTTGGGACTTTCTCTAGCAAACTATGATTGACCTCAAAAAGGTTAATGTTAGATCTAGCTAATGAATGAATGGCAGACAAACCAAACAGCTAAGGACCAGGTAGAGAATGTAAAAAAAAAGCATGTTAGGGAAAAAAACTTATTTGAATTATCTAAGCATTGCTGTATAGGAATTATGTGATATTCCATGTATTCATTGTGAGTCTGGTTGACACAAGGGAGTCTTTAACTTTCACCAAGCCAGGGGTGGTTTCAAAACTTTTAGCAACAGGGTCTCTGCCTGGTTGTTGGGGAGCATGGGCATGTGGGCATGGCCTTGTTGGCCTCCTGCACCATGGTGGTGATGGGGGGGTTTCACTCTCCCCTGGGCTTCGGCGGCTTTCCTTGAGCCTCCAAGAGGGCAAAAATGGCTTCTCCCGGGCTCCAGAGATCCTCCGGAGGCCAAAAACAGGCCCATTTCTGACCACCTGGAACTTCTGGGAGGCCCATTTTTCACCCTCTGTGAGTTTCCGTGTGGACCATGTAATTACCTGGCATCCCAAATGGGCTATGTGGGGACTCTTGGGAGGGGTAGGGTAAGGTGGGAGTGGTAGGGCAGGGTGAATGGGGCCAGGCAGGGGTGGGATTTGCAGATTCTCCAAACTGGTCTTCAAACTTTTTCAGAAGGGTTTATTTTACAATTTATTTTTGTCAAAGTTCTCATCTTACTAATAGCCAGTTCTACAATTCAGCTGCTCACAGGTAGAACCTAAAACATCAGAGGTGGAAGGGACTTTGGAGATTTTCTAGTTCAACTCCCTGCTGAAGCGGGAGACCCAACACCATTTCAAAGAAATGGTTGTCCAGGCTTTTCTTAAAAGTTCCAGTGATGGAGTACCCACAACTTTTGAAAGCAGGAAACTTCTCCTTACTTCTAGGTTGCTTCTCTCCTTGATTATTTTCCATCCATTACTTCTTGTCTTGCTTTCTGGTGCTTTTGCATAAATATACGGTATATTTTAAAGATTTTTTAATGTGAAAATTTCCAAATAAATATGCTTCATAAGCATTTTTGTAGAAAGTATATTTGTGTGATTCTTCTTTTATCAAAATGTTCTCTTTCCTCTATTTTTCTCTCTTCTTATTGTATGTCAATTATTTTGCTGCATCATTTGTTACATAGATTGATTATTCTTCCTTCTCTTTTTGCCTTTGGCATTCAAGTTTCTTTGGGCTTCATTATTCATGTGTGAGTGAAATTACATGATGTTGTCAAAATCATGTTACCATTCATTTAAACAAAATTATACAAATAGTAAATATGAAGAACATAAAAAAATGTCATTCCAGAAACAGGTGTTGGCATGGCTGCATCAAGCCACATGTACAAATGTACATCTGGCGGAAAATATACCAGCTACGTGTCTCTTGATTTTCATAAGAACAATAACTTTGTGCTTTCCAGCTCCATGGAGACCAATATCAATGCACCTTTACGCATAAAGATCTCAAAAATCTAGATATCTTTGTTTTTTGTTCTATATATATATAGTCAGTGTTTATAGTGCAGATTTGGCAGCCATTATTCTCACCTATAAATTTGGTATGCCATTTAAGCTATGTGTCATTTATTAGGAGCAAAAAACAAAAGCTTGAATCAGAAAGCTTGAATCAGAAAGGGGGGAAAAGTCAGAATGTTGAATAATCATCATCATCATCATCATCATCATCATCATCATCATCTTTATTGCCATTGTACTAAAATTACAATGAAATTGGTTTTAACGTCACTGGTGCAAAATTATAACAGAAACAAAAAAAGAGAGAAAAGAAAAAAGAAAAAACTAGCATGTGCATGGAGTAATTGCGGTTGAATTTAAAAGTGTCATAGCCCAAGGATAGAAGCTATCTTTAAACCTGTTTGTTCGGCTGGCTATACTTTGATATCTCCTGCCTGATGGTAGAAGTGCAAAGAGATACCAACCAGGGTGTGAATCATCTTTGAGAATCTTCCTTGCTCTGCTAAAGCAGCGAGATCTGACGATGTTATCCAGTGATGTCAGAGGGCAACCGATGGTTTCTTGTGCTGAATTGATCACTCTCTGTAGTGCCTCCCTCTCTGCAACTGTTAAACCAGCATACCACACTGTGATACAATATGTGAAGACACTTTCTATGGTGGACCGATAGAAAGAGGTCATCAGCCATTGTTCCACCTGATTTTTCCGCAGGACTCTAAGGGAATGAAGTCTCTGTTGGGCTTTTTCAATCACCAGAGACGTGTTGTTTTTCCAGGTGAGATCTTGGCTAATAAGCACTCCTAAGAATTTAAAAGAGGAAACCCTCTCCACACAGCCCCCCTCAATATACAGTGGGGCAGGTTCCTCTCTGTGCTTCCGGAAATCTAGCACCATCTCCTTTGTCTTGCTAGTATTTAGATATACTGTAAGTTGTTTCTTGAGCACCATGCAGATACCTTCTAGACGTCTTCCCTGAACCACCTAAAATACAAAATATATTTAAACCAACCAGATTTAAAAGCTGAACAAATCATAGATAAAGAAGCAAGTGGTTGTGTTTGGCATGCTTAGGAAAGATCCAGTATTTGAGAGAGAAAGAGACACAATTAGTTAATAGTGGTATAAGAGCAGTAGCAGCCACTTTATACTGAGCTGAGCTATTGTTCCATGAAGACCAATATTGTCTATATTATAAATGATAGTGGCCCTCTGAAGTTTGAAGCAGATGCTTTATTATCTATTATCCAATCTTTCATCATATATTTAGATATCAGGTATTGAACCTGGCATTGCCTAGATACATGGCATATGTTCGTCCACTTAATTGTCACATTTCCCAAACTGGAACAATGGGGAAAAGAACTAGCATCATCTTCAATGCCTTTTTAGCAAGTGCACAGTCAAGCAGAAGATCATGTTAGGATACCATACACCTGTGATGCCAAACCTATGGCACGCATGCTGGGAGGGGCACATTGAGCCATTTCTCAGCCATCGTCTGTTTTTCTTCCGGTGCACATGCGCGCTGGTCAGCTGGTCTTTGCATGTGCAGGAGCACCAGAAACCGGAAGAGCAGCTCCCTGGTGCACATGCGGATGCCAGGAAGCTGAGCTTCTGGTTTCTGGTGTATGCATGCCTGCCAACCAGCTGGTTTTCGCATGTGCATACACACCAGAAACTGGAAGACCAGGTGTCCAGTGCACATGCACATGCCAGAAACCAGAAGCTCAGCTTCTCAGTGCATGCATGTGTGCTGAGAACTGCTCTTCTGGTTTCTGGTGCTACCCCCTCCCGAGCACACACTCCCATTTTGGCACACAGTGCTGAAAAGGTTCGCCAACGCTGCCATATACTTTACTGTTATTTCAAAATAATGATGATGTTGATGACGATGTGGCACTTTTCATTGTCAGAAATAATAGCAAGAGCAATTCTAACAACAAATAAAAGGAACAACAACATCAACTCAACAAAATTTCTTGTTCAATAAATAAGCTTTCGACTGGTCAAGGAAGCCTGAAAGATGTAGATCCAGCTTTTTCACAGTTTTCATAATTCAACAGAATTTCATAAGACTGTCTAATAAGGCAATATCATCTTTTGAATTAACTTAGAGATTTCCCTGGGCAATTAACACAGAATCTCCTAATTTTTAATTGATAAACCAATACATAAAAGAGAACATGGTACATCATTTATCTAGGTACTAAAACATATTGACAATATTATATTATATTATAATATTATAATATATTACTGTACTATACTATACTATACTGTACTGCACTGTACTGTACTGTACTGTACTGTACTGATTGCTGGAGTGACCTATATGTTGGTTGAGGCTGTTTGACTGATATTTGGGGGGGGGGACCCTGAACTACTTTCCCTCCCATTCTCCTCCTCCATTATCATTCTTTTCTTAAAAATAATTATATTGTCCAAATGAGTATCTTGATGCTGTACTTGAATTTGACTCAGGATCAGATTAACACTGAACAAGTATAACACCATCGTGGTCAGCCCAACCGTGTGCCTCTCTCTGTCTCAAAATGACAAAATGACACCCTCTTTTATCTCCAGAAACAAATATATTTGGAAAAAGCAACAAGATACAGTCAATTTTCTTTAATCGTGGAGATAAATCATCTATTGGCATATGTCTGTTTTAACTGGGATAGGTGAATTTATTTTTCAAAATCCACATTGTACCATGTATCAAAGTGTCTCTCTTCCAACTGCTACCATTCTCTTTTCTCTACCAGCAATGAAAGGCTCTTTCAATGAAAGCCAAGAATTTATCATATTTGTAGAGATCTATCACTCATTTTCTCCAGCATCCTTTGGGGATTCTTTCTAAATTTCCTTTCAGAATTACTAAATATTTGAAAGAAAGGAATAAAGAAACAAACAAGGTAGGTGAGCAGGGAAAGACTTTTCAGTTACCTTTTATTTTGATTGCTAGAGTGACCTACAGTATATGCTGGTTGAGGCTGTTTGATTGATATTTGGGGGGGGGGGAACCTGAATTACTCCCCCTCTCCTCCTCCATTATCATTCTTTTCTTAAAAAATAATTACTTGTTGGCAGTTTCTCTGAAAACATAGATGTCAAAATAAAACATTCTAACACTTAAACATTTTCTCCCCCACATTAATTGGAAATAGTGTATATACTGAACATAGAAAGTAAGTGCTTAATAGAATTCAAATGAAACAGTGGTAGGGTGCAATAGGAAGTGCTTATTACATATGCCAAAACTAAGTGAAAGAGACAGAATGGAAAATGACAGAAAAATGCAAGGCCTAGAATAATTGATGGATTATATGCCATCAAATTGGGATCGACTCTTAGCACATAGATCAATTTTCTCTGTGATCTGTCCCCAACCTGGTTCTTTAGGTTCTCCAATGATGATCACCATCACAATTGAGTTCTTCTATCTTCTATCTTGCTGTGGTCATCCTCTTATCTCTTTCTTTACACATTTCCCAACATTATAGAATTCTCCAAAGAGAGAGCTTTTTAGCAACCCATAGATATGTCCAAATACTAATTGGATTTTATAGTATTATGTCCAATTTTAGAAGAAGTATCACTATAGCAATTATGTTCCATCTCTTTTTTTCCCCACAGAACTATACAAGGTTTATATGCATCAAGATAGTCTTTTTATTAAACATATCTGCAAGTGCAATTATGTAAAAAGCAACATCAAACAGTCTTGCTATCAGTCAGAATAATTTTTCTGTGTGTTCTTTTTCAGTGTGTAGACACACATAAATAACATGAGAAAAGCACTCAAGTGATTTAATAAACGCTTCAATTTTAAAAAGCAAATTTACAATTCCATGTTTTTAAAATTGAAATGGGAATAATAGAAAACAATACAAAGTAAACTTCAAGCTCAGTAATGGAACAAGACAGGATAAATTTATTCACGCCTAAGAGCAAATTGGCAGAGTCACTTAGAATCAGAAAGGAAGAAACAGATTTCCAGACAATGTTAAAACCATTACTTTGATAACAACTTCATGATTTTTGTTTTTGTTACTCCTACAAATTCATTCCCCGAGTGCTAAGGTCTCACAATCTAGCATAATCAACATTACAAATCTTTGAATTTGCGTGACAAGTGACTTTGTTTAGTTGGACAAATGGGACTTGGACCATAGGCATATAGGGAATTGGTACAAAATCAAGCGGGGAGTATCTTGGGAGTAGAAACATGGGAGATAGGATGGATCAAAGGTGACCTTCCAGCAGGCTGCACCTAATATAGGGGTTGAGACAGTGTATGACTTGCAGGCTGAGTATGTGCAGCTTAATGTAATTGTGCTTCTAATCTATCCTTACCTCTTGAATATATGTAGATGATAGATGATAGATAGATAGATAGATAGATAGATAGATAGATAGATAGATAGATAGATAGATAGATAGACAGACAGATAGATGTAGGTAGGAAAAAGGGACGAGGGAGAGATTATATGGAGATTTACATAATTTACTTTATAATTATGCAGAATTCTGAGAAAAAAACCCTCAATGATATGTAAAAGTTGTATTGTACATCTTTCACATATAAACAAGCCCTGTAATACAGAGAAGGAGGGAGGGAGGGAGGGAGGGAGGGAGGGAGGGACCAGGACCTTTTAAAGTATATAACAAACTGAGGGTTGTTGCTTGCTTTTTTTTTTTTTTAATAATATAGAAGATATGGAAGGTTTTTTACAAAAGCATAAACAGGGAGAAAGATTTGACTTCTGATATACAGAGGAATATATATGCATAGGTTTTAATCTATATAAAGCAAACATGAAGAATTAATTAAAGGGAACAGAAACAGGGAAGATAGCAGGATAATAATCCTAAAAGGATAATCCAAAAAGGTCCGTAAAGTGGGTGTGCATAAGCACACCAGCGTGCCTATCGTCACTGTCCTACTGTTCCCATTTATTTGTACTCACTTCTTTTGTTCATGTCCATGTTTAGACTTATAACTGTTATCTCGAACATGTTTGACAAACCAAATAAATAAATAAAAATAAACAAATAAATACAAATTCTAAATACAGTGCATATTAATTGAAGTCTAATGCAGTACCTTTTTAAAACCTCTGTTCCATTTGATTTCTCTGTATGTGTTGTTCAGTTCTTGCTTTTACCCATCATGCTACTTTTCCTAAATGCCATCTATGTAGAGTTTAGAGTTTATTGGGGTTTTTTATACCGCCCTACTCCCTACTCAGGACGGTGTACAGCCAAAATAAAAACAAATATATAAAAACAAATATATAAAATAAATAAAACAAATATATAAAACAAATAAAACAAATATATAAAATGTACCATGATGGAGATTTCTTTTGTTCAGTCCTTTTGTTTCAATTTATTTGTTTTTAAGAATAGAATGTGTGTAGTGCATTTACTAGTCAGGACCTGCCTAGGCTATGGCTGTTCACAGTAGTATAAACTCTCTGTATGAAGCCATTCATTGTTGGTGTATTTTTCAGAGATATCATTTCATCAAGGACCATGTCAAAGCACAGCTTCAGGAAAGCTTATCTTTACAAATGTATCATTGATTTTGTATCTAAACCACATGCTGTCAAGCTTCAATGAGTAGACAAATTTATGTTTATTGTCAAAGGTTAGGCAATAAGGATTGTATTAAATATATTGATTTCAACTGCATTTATTGAGTTTCAGACAGCCTTATAGTAAAATAAATAACTGTATTTTATCTGTAATCAGTGTTAGGCCAAATATGATTTAATTTCATTTTTCAAACTAGTCTAAAATAACATAGCCATTTTGAATTAGTAAAATTCGTAATTCCTTCTGGAAAATACTATGTTAATTGTTTCACTTACATTTTTTGCCTTTCCTTGCCTCTATTCCTGAATTGATCACCCTTGATTATTGAATTAAATGCAGTAAGAATCTTTAATCTGACAGTTTAAAAAAAAAAAAAATCAAATAAGATATGTGAATCAGGATTTTAGTTCCTCCAAAGTCATACTGCCCATGGGGGGAAGATAGGTGTTACAATCTGCAATATGACAGGGCTGGTCTTGTGACTGAGTCTGCAGTCCTTTTGTATGTGCACAATACACATAAAAACACAATACACATGAAAAACACATTATTATGCTACACCAGCCATCTTGCTGTTTCCATGCTGCTTATTTTTCTTGATAATATGCACGTCTTGAACCTTGATCACAGAACTACTCTTAGTAGAGGAAATGACAGGAATAGAGGAAATGACAGGAAAAAGATCCTAATAACTGGAGTTCAACTGTAGTTATTAGGTGTCAAGCCAAAGGAAGATACACCTTCCTTTTTGTTGTGATCTCTATTCGGCAAGCATAAACTTAAAATTAAATATTGTCCAGCTTTTTGAGTATCTCATGCTCTCTCTTCCTAAGTAACTTTTCCCCATAGTGCAGTGCTTCTTTAATACAGGTAGTTCTCGTTCAACAACAGCAATTGAGACCAGAGTTGTTACTGCTAAGTGATATAAGGTACATGACCACACCAGTTAGTGTGAGCAGTTTCTAGTTGCCATCATTTATCAAGGACCTTACATGACTATAACTTCCAACTTCCTGCTGACTTCCCCACTGACTTTGCTTGTGGGAACCTGATATAGAACATTGGAAATCACATTTATGGGAACTGTAGCTCTCATTGCAACATTGTAATTGGGAGCATGACACCAAGCACCTGGAATGCAATCATGTGACCATAGGGAGGCTGTGACAGTTGAAACTCCAAGGTCAGGTCATAACTGGGATTCATTTGACATTGTCATAAGTTTGAACTGTCCCTGAACAAGTAGTCATTAAATCAGGACCACCTGCAAAGACAAGTTAACAAGCTCGGCTGTGATATTAATTAGTTGGTTAGAGTCCTTCTGTGACTTGTACTGCTACCTGAAATTGACAAGACCTTCATCAGTTACATACTGAAGGCTTTTGCCTTCTAACAAGTTGTAGCAAATTCCTATGATAGAAAAAGCAGTTCTTCTGATGGCAGAAAAGTAATATATGGGGCTGGACAGTCACTTGGCTGAAATTATATAGGGTCTCCTGCTTGAGCAGAGAGTAGGACTAGAAAACCTCCAAGATCTCTTCCAGCTCTATTCTGACTGATTTGATTGATTGATTGATTGATTGATTGATTGATTGAAGGAGCCTGAAAATAATTCCTACAATTAGAACAAGCATCTTATGATGTTCATACACTCCTAAGCTTTCTAGTTACTATCTCAGCATCCCAAGGTTGCATCTTTGAAATTCAGCTTTTTTCAAAAGTGTAATTCTCATTTTTACAATGGTACTTCATCTACAGTTAAATAATAAATGAAACTGATCAAATTTTGAACCTGACATTCAACAACACAAAACCCAAAACCATCCAGAAAAGAGAATAGTTGCCTGGTTACTTTCCCCACCAAATCTTCCTGTTAATTTCATGACACATTAATTCTCTATATCTAATTAATATCTAATATCTATATTAATAAAGACATCCTTACTCTGCCATGACATATAACAATTCACTATTATTTCTATAAAATTTGCTTCTGACCTAAGAAATTATGTCATCCAGTTTGGTTGATTTGAAGATGCAATATTGCCTCTACCTTGGGAAAGAAGAGAGCAATTTTTACTCAAGTAATTCTTTCATCCAGTTTTACCTTTCCTGGCAGTGGCCGACTTGAGATGCAAATCCAATTTGTTCTAATGTTGAAACTGATAAGCAGTTGTTGTGGCTGACGTTGCTGTGTTCTACAGCCTTGCTTCCTGTATTTGATTCCTAACTTTACTATGTCTTTTTAAAAAAAATGAATATTAAGTTTCCTTCATTCACTCAACAGGGAGCATGGTGGTTCATGTGTTTAGCATGCTGGTTTGTCAAGCAGCAAGCTTGTGTTTGAGACTCAAGTGCTGCCATGGGGTGGGGTGAGCTCTCATCCTTCTCTCCAGCTCCTACCGGGGACATAAAACGAACCCCCAACTGGGCGTTCCCTGGGCAACAGTGATGTTATCAGCTAATCCTTTCAACCTGAAAATGCCTCAGTGCTTCCGGCATGAGTGCAATTCAATTCACTAAAGAGCCAAGATACAGGCTATGTAGCCTTCCTACTTCTATCAGGAGTAGAAGTAGGAAGGCTACATAGCGTGGCCTTTAGAATGGCAGCTTTTATTGCCAGAGAGAAATGTTTCTTTCTAGGCTGAAAGCAGCTCACTTTTCTGCAAGTAAGATGGCAAAAATATAGCCAATCTCACTTTTTCTAGCACTGGTTATCTTGTAGGAACTGCTTGAATAACCAGTGAAAATAATACTGGAGTATGCAAAAGCACTTCCTTAAATTAATAATGTCCCGGTCCCCCCATATGTCATCTTGTTCACACTTCACCTTGCCTTCTGATGGAAAGCTCAAGTTGGTAATATTGCTTCTGGTCAGAAATCACAAGGCTAGACTTAGAAAATCCTTATGTGAAAGTACCAACATTCACTTCAGAAATGAAATATATTGCATTCAAATTTCTGTGATGTAGCACCCAAATTTGTCCCTGAGTGTTAAAAACCAACTCAGCATCTGTTGCAAAATTGCTCAGCTCATTAGTCATGAACCTTGGAAATATGCAGAGTACACAGTAGAGACATTTTAGAATTCATAATCATGTAGGTCAAACAGATTTCTTGCCTTCTTTTACCAAGGGAGTTAGTGTAACTTTTTTTAATTCATGCTGACATTTCATGGCTAAATCTGACTTATAAGCATTGGAGAAATCCCCTAAGAAGGAATAACTGATTTACTGTAAAACTATTTTAATATCTTTCGAAGCACAAGTGTTTATTCCTACATGGAAAATGAGGGGCAATAGTAGATAGAAACTGAATGAAAAATATGTGGAATTAGTATTATACTGGTATAGATTCAGCAATCCAATTTTTTCCCTGATTTGTTGAAAGTAAAAACTTAGAAAAAGAAATAGAGCCAGAATCAACAACACCAAGCCTGCAAGCAATCAGATCAAGTGTGTTTGTGCGCATATTTTTATGCAGTGTCCAAAATGCTATGAAATTGCAGTATCTGCAAAATCTTGCCCAAGTCCAGTGATAATAGCAATATGGGTCATGGAATAAAAATAATTAACTTTAGCTCCTAGGAAGTACTTTTGGATATAAAGTACAGTCAATTGCTATACTTCAAGGAAAATTACAAAGTGAAACAGCGTGATTTAATGTCCATTCATAGTTACTGCCAAAGGTAAGATTGTCTAAGTACGCAAAGCACCTTTGCATACAGAATTAATAATAATAAAATTCATTGCAGCCATTCTGGGACCATCTATCAAGCAGACTCTATTTTTTGTAGAATGCTAATTGCCATTTTGTTAGATACTTGAAAATGCTTGTGACTTTGCTTGAAATGAGTAGTTATTTTATTTTATTTTATTTTATTTCATTATTTATTTTATCTATATCATTTATATGGACGTCCACTCACTCTCAGTGACTTCGGCCGCTTACAAAAATAAAAATCCAATATACATCACTGAAAACTATAATCCCTCATACACACACACACACACACACACACACACACACACACACACACAAAATAAAGATAATAATCAAACAAGCCACTTGATGGACTACATTCCACTCTGGTTCCCCAGGCCTACTGGCAAAACCAGGTCTTCAGGACCTTGTGAATGAGTGTCAGTGTGGGGTTAAGTCTAATCTTCTTTTATTCTTTAGTTCTTGACTACCTTTGAAATGCCTAACTTGCAGATACAACTTCTTTTAAATATTCCAGTTGTAGCATAGTATCACTGTTCATACTAGTTTGGGCACAACACAAGCTAAATAGACACAACACAAGATGTGTGTGTGTGTGTGTGTGTGTGTGTGTGAGAGAGAGAGAGAGAGAGAGAGAGAGAGAGAGAGAGAGAGAGAGAGAGAGAGAGAGAGAGAGAGGTTTTTGGAAAGCAGCATGCTTCCTCCCTTAATTGGGGCTTAACAGGGTGTTGTGACACAAATATATATATATGTGTGTGTGTGTGTGTTACGTTTTTGAGCTGATCAATAAATAAGTCAGGTGTTGTAGCACAAGTATATATATATATATATATGTCTGTGTGTGTGTGTGTGTGTGTGTTTTAGTTTTATGAACTGATCAATAAATAAATCAGCGAGACTAGGATAGATCTATTTCGAGCTTTTTAGCTCTCATCAGCTAGCCATACTCTTAGTAGGATTCGAACCGAGTTCGAAGAGTAAGCTAGTCATAAGAGTAAGCTAGTCATAACAGTATGACTAGCTGATGAGAGTTAAAAAGCTCGAAATAGATCTATCCTAATCTCTCTGATTTATTTATTGATCAGTTCATAAAACTTACACGCATATTTTAAAAAATTAACACAACGGAATTCTTGGCTTTCTGTCTAGATGGTCTCTGGTGATGAGCCGCAAGGCAGAAAAGGAAACAGTATGTCTCCTCCCTTAATGGGGCTCTAACAGGGTGTTGTGAAACAAGTATGTATGTATGTATGTATGTATGTATGTATGTATGTATGTATGTATGTATAATAATAATAATAATAATAATTTATTTCTTATAAACTGCACCCTCTCCCCACAGGGACTCGGGGCGGTGCACAGGAGAAATAAGAACAATGGCTATATACATATTTCATTAAAAATAAATTAAATTAAGTAACCTGTGCTAAAATACCCATTAAAACTATCTAACTAAAAATCCCCAAAAAACCCTAAAAACAGAGGAGTAGCTATCCCAGGCCGGCAAGGCAGAAAAAGTGTGTTTTCAATTTAAGACGGAAGGAGTGGAGGTCCATGGTGGTCCTAATATCGGGAGGGAGGTCGTTCCAGAGGGCTGGGCCCGCCACAGAGTATGTATGTATGTATGTATGTAGGTTTTGGTTTATTCGGGTCTTTTCCCGTGTAAAATTAAGAGTGTTTTTGCAACGTTTCGATGGGATCACACCCATCATCATCAGGCTGGTGCCTTTGTTTTCTTGTGAGTGTGATCGAAGTGGCAGTTTTTCTATAAGTAGAGGTGGGGGGGGTTGGAATGTTGGCTCTGCTGCTTTAAACGGATTGGTTGACAGCCAAGGCAGAAAAGGAAAAGCAGTGTGCTTCCTCCCTTAATTGGGGCCCTAGCATATATATATATGCTGGTATTGCTGTATTCAGGTGTTTTCCCGTGTAAGCATGAAATTGGTTTTGCAACATTTCGGCAAGATCTCACTTGCCATCTTCAGGCTTCGGTCTGCGGTTACGAAGGCATCGCCCTTCCTTAAATCTTGGTGGGGGGGGGGGTGGAGTGCTGACTGTTGTTGTGAGTGGGTTGATTGGCTGTGCAGCTGTATCATGATTGGTAGATTGATGCTGATTGGTCTTATTTGTATGTTTCTCCTTATTTTGAATTTCAACGACTTGGGTGGAGGGTGGGGCTCGTCTATTGGTCAGTGCTGGTTTCCAGATGTCTGGTAGGCGGTAGGTGTCGTCACATTTGTTCATATTGTTAGGTTGCTTCTCTAGTTCAATAGCTTCTCTGATTATTCTCCTGTTCAGCTGTTCAGCTTTGGAGATCAATTTAGTTCCTTGAAAGTCAATATCATGTCCTGTAGTTTTGAAATGTTGATAAAGAGATGAGGTATTAAGATGATTTTTTAATGCATTTTTATGTTCTGCGATACGTGCACTTATCCTTCTGTTGGTTTGTCCTATGTAAGTGGCAGGGCTGATTTTACATGGAATTTTGTAGACTCCTTGGCTTTCTAGCTGGATCTTGTCTATGGGATTCCTTAGGATATTGGTTATTTTTTGGTCGGTGTTGAAGGCTGTCTTGATCTTGTGCTTGTGGAGAATTTTGCTGATTTTGTCTGTGGTACCTTTGATGTATGGGAGGAGGGCAATGCCATTTTCCTGTTCTTTGTCTTGGCTCTTGGGGGGTGGTCTCTTTTTGGATTAGTTTGGTGATTGTTTTTCTTCGGAATCCATTGGATATTAATGCACTTGTGAGAAAGTGTAATTTGGTTTTCAGGTGGTCTTTGTCAGCTAGGCGTTTGGTTCTGTATATGAGGGTTTTGACTACAGAGTTTATCTCTGCAGGGTGGTGATGGGATTGTGCATTTAGGTAGCGGTTGGTGTGTGTTTTTTTCCGGTAGATGGTGTGTCCCAGGGAGCCATTAGGTTTTTTGTAGATTAGGACAATGCCACAGTGGTGATAAATACATCTGATTACCACACCAAACTAGCCAGCCTACTCCAAGTCCCTGCCTACAAACCTCTAAACAGAGACCCCACCACCTACCTGGAAAAAACTACCAAAGCCAAAATAAAAGCCTCTCCCATCAGTGAAGAGATCCAGCAAAGAATCATCCCCAGAGAGAAATCTTCCAGATAAATAAATAAATAAATTTAATTTGTAGACCGCTCCTTTTCCCCGAAGGGACTCGGGGTGGTGCACAGGGGAGTTAAAAACGTACAAACATAGATACATCATAAATATATAAAATCAAATTAAACAATTTATCCCTGTGCTAAAAAGCTAAAATCCTAAAAACTAACCCCTTAAAAAACCCAATTAAAACAATTTAGATGATCAGACTAAAAATGCTGAAAGGTAGGTTGTGGCTGTGGTTTCCGGCATCTCGATATAGCCAGTTAACTCCATCGCTGGCTATCGGGAGCAAGTCATTGGCCCCCGCGGAAAGGGCTCGAAACTTGGGCATCCTCCTGGATTCACGGCTGTCCTTGGACGACCATGTGACTGCCGTGGCCAGGGGGGCCTTCTATCAGGTTTACCTGATACACCAGTTGCGCCCCTTTCTAGATCGGGATGCCCTACGCATGGTCACTCAAGTCCTCGCTATTTCCCGTCTGGACTACTGTAACGCCCTCTACATGGGGCTCCCCTTGAGGTGCACCCGGAGACTCCAGCTAGTGCAGAGTGCGGCCGCGCTGGGGATCCTGGGAGTGTCTCGTTACTCCCATGTAACACCACTCCTGCGCGAGCTGCACTGGCTGCCTGTGGTCTTCCGGGTGCACTTCAAGGTGCTAGTTACCATCTTCAAAGTGCTCCATGGCACGGGTCCTGGTTACTTGAGAGACCGCCTCCTACCACATAACTCCCTTCGACCTGTCCGCTCCCACAGAGTGTGCCTTCTCAGGGTGCCGTCAGCCGGTCAATGCCGGCTGGCAGCTCCCAGGGGAAGAGCCTTCTCTGTGGCGGGTCTAGCACTCTGGAACGACCTGCCCCCTGATATCCGTACCATCACGGACCTTCGACTCTTCCGTCGGATGTTAAAAACACATTTCTTTCATCTAGCCGGCCTGACATAGACTAAGGGAATAATTTTAAATTTTGATATTTATTGGTTTTATATTTATTTATTTAAATTTTACCACAGATTTAATAATTTAATTGTTTTTTATATTTTGTATGTATTGCTGGGTTTTTATCTTTCTGTGCACCGCCCTGAGTCCCTTTTAGGTGAAATAGGGCGGTATATAAATCGAATAAACATAAACAAACATAAACATAGGTTAGGCCAGGCCAGCCTGTTGGAAAAGATTAGTCTTGAGCTTTTGTCAGAAGCCGCGGAGGTCCATGGTTGTTCTGAGGTCGGGGGGTAGGTCGTTCCATAGAGCTGGGCCTGCCACAGAGAAGGCCCTTCCCCTGGGCATCGCCCGCTGGCATTGCCTAGTGGACGGCACCCGGAGAAGTCCCTCTCTGTGGGAGCAGATCGGTCGGAGGGATGTATGGGGTAGGATGCGATCTCGTAGATAGCTAGGTCCCGTACCATGGAGTGTTTTAAAGATGCCCCAAACTCTATGGCCTCCCCAAGATACACAAAGAAGGAACACCACTCAGACCCATCGTCAGCTCCATAGGCTCACCTCTACAGAATCTTGCCAAGTTCCTCGCAAAAGAATTACAACCCTACGCAGAATCCATTAACTCACATGTACAAAACTCATTCCACTTCATAGAAACAATAAAGAAACAAAATCTACAACCCAGCGATCTACTCGTGAGTTTCGATGTCATATCCCTCTTCACCCAAGTGCCTATAAAAGAAGCCTTGACAACTATCCAGAACAAATACAACCCACCTCAACACATCCTGGATCTGACCAACCACTGTCTAACCAACACATACTTCATCCATAATGGACAATGATACAAACAGATAGAAGGAGCACCCATGGGATCACCCCTCTCACCCACCATCACAAACTTATACATAGAACATTTTGAAACCAACGCCTTAGACAAATCTGAACACAAACCCAAACTCTGGCTCAGATATGTAGATGACACTTTTGTAATTTGCCCACATGGGAAAAAAAACTGGACAATTTCCTCACACACCTCAACACCCTTGCTTTCTGTCTAGATGGTCTCTAGTGATGAGCCGAAAGGCAGAAAAGGAAACAATATGTCTCCTCCCTTAATGGGGCCCTAACAGGATGTTGTGAAAAAAATTACCTATACTAAATACCCCTGTCTCAGCTGATGCAATAAGGGAGAGTTGGCTTGGCTGAATTGCTAGGCCCCTGCCTGATATGCAATACAGCCCCGGTTTGAGTCCCAGTAAAGGGTATGGCCAGCTGATGAGAGCTAATAAGCTCAAAATAGATCTATCCTGATCTCTCTGATTTATTTATTGATCAGCTCAGAAAACTAACACATATATGTATATGTATATGTATATGTATATGTATATGTATATGTATATGTATATGTATATGTATATGTATATGTATATGTATATGTATATGTATATGTATATGTATATGTATATGTATATGTATATGTATATGTATATGTATATGTATATGTATATGTCTGTGTGTTACGGTTTATTTGAGCTGATCAATAAATAGCAGTATGCTTCCTCCCTTAACTGGGACCCTAAGAGGGTGTTGTGGAAACAATTATATATATATAATTGGAAACAATCATATATATAATATATATATATATATAAAACAAGAAGCCAAAATCAAACAAAAGAAAAAGAAAAATCTATGTGTGTTTGTTTTTATTTTTTTAACAACACAGCTTGGGAGAATATAGAACTACGTTTATAACTGTAGACTATATTCAAACAATGTTATTTCAAACATTCATATTCAACGTTTTGGGTACAGATACCTGTGTAAATATTTATTTGACAGAAATAATCTATTAGGATATACTCCATGGAGACAAAACTGAATAAATCAACCTAACTTAAAGATTCTACAAGATACCTTGCTCTTTACGTCTTTCAGCCAATTCTATTTTATATACAGTATATTTAACCATGACTAACACACACACACACACACACACATCTACTTTAATTTTATTACGACAACTATGTCAAAATTTTCAAAATTCATAGAAACTACATTTGCTAGATCAGAAATTTTATAAAGTACTTTTTTGTAAGTGGCAGCTTAAATATATAACTGTTGTTCTCTGCTCTAGAAAATTCACTATTTTTATCAGAGTTCTTTCATTTCTTTTCAATTGCTAAATATTTGAACCTGGAAATTAGCTTAAATTTATTTTGAACACCATTGTAGGACCTTTTTCTCACCCAAACATCTTTAACCACTAATTTGAAAAGCATTACAAAAACATTGTTTCCATGCAAGTAATTTAGCAGAGCTTCATTTGATGATCTGAGAGGATTTTCTACTATCTATGCTGAAAATATTGTTAGACTTATCAAAAAGAATAGTATATTGTAATGCTTCTGGCTCTCATCATATGTTACTGTATATGTTTAGCTCAGCAAATTGTTCAGGTTTCTACATCTGCAGGATGTTGCTTATACATTTTGCTTTGCCAGGGTAATATTTTATTATAACTATTCTAGTCAGGATCTGTTTGGTTCACAGTTTCCTTAAAGGCTATTCAGGTTTGAAATTCTCTCTCTCAAAATACAATGCCTTGTTAGAGGTTAAAATGACCCTAACAGTCATTATGTTCAGATATAGTAGTTCCACTGTAGAGTATTTCATACTTGTGTTGATATCATCTGAAGAACATGTAGAGTTTAGAGACTAAACTTGCTGACCTACATCTTGCTAGCAATGCTAAGGACTACTAGAAATGCTTCAGGGATGTTGTCCATTCATCTGCATCGAAGATGTCAGGGCCTTCTACTTGCAAACAGCAGGATTGGTTCAGCGAGAATGATGAGGAGATACAAGTTTGACTTCTTGAAAAACATCACCTTCATTGTGTCCATTAGAATGATTTATCATCAGCTGCCAAGAAAAATGTCTTCACTAGTACTAATAGAATAGATCAGAATAAACTCTGTAAAATGCCAGATTCCTGACTGAGTGCCAAGGCAGACAAAATATAGGGATATCCTAACAGAAACAACTTAAAGTAGTTCTATTAAGATCCTGAAGCATTGGTGAAGTGCCAGAAGACTGGAAAAGAGGTGATGTAGTTCCCATATTCAAAAAAGGGGTAAAAATAGATCCAGGAAACCTCAGAGCCATCAGCCTGACCTCAATACCAGGGGAGATTCTGGAAAAGATAATCAAGCAACGAATCAGTAAACACCTAGAAGCAAACAAAGTAATAACCAAAAGCCAACATGGGTTTGTCAAAAACAGATCATGCCAGACTAAGACTAAGACTAAGACTAAGACTAAGACTAAGACTAAGACTAAGACTAAGACTAAGACTAATCTTATTGTATTCTTTGACAAAGTGACACAATTAATGGACCAGAAGAATGCTGTCAATATAATTTACTTGGACTTCAGTAAGGCATTTGATAAAGTAAACCATAACCTACTACTTGATAAAATATAAACATGTGAATTAGACAGCCTCACCACCAGATGGATTCATAACTGGTTGACCAACTGCATCAATGGGTAGTCCTCAATGGAACTGCATCTACATGGAGGAGGTATGCAGTGAGGTACCACAGGACTCTGTTTTGGACCCAGTACTCTTCAACATCTTCATTAATGATTTGGACAAGGGGATAGATGGGGAACTTATTAAATTTGCAAATGGCACCAAGCTAACAGGAATAGCCAACACTCTGGAAGATAGGATTAAGATACAGAAAGATCTTGACAGACTTGAACATTGGAGGCTATCTAATACAATGAAATTCAATGGTGAAAAAAGTAAGGTATGTGGTATGTTACTCAATAGTGGTGACTGTGAGAGGGATCTTGGAGTCCTAGTGGACAATCACTTAAATATGAGCCAGCAGTGTGCTGCAACTGCCAAAGAAGACAACACAATTCTAGGCTGCATAAACAGAGGGATAGATTCAAGATCACGTGAAGTGTTAACACCACTTTATAATGCCTTGGTAAGGCCACATCCAGTTTTGGCCACCACAATGTAAAAAAAAGATGTGGAGACTCTAGAAAGAGTGCAGAGAAGAGCAACAAAGATGATTAGGGGACTGGAGGCTAAAACATATAAAGAACAGTTGTTGGAACTGGATATGTCTAGTCTTATGAAAAGGAGGACTAGGGGTGACATGATAACAGTGTTCCAATATCTCAGAGGCTGCCACAAAGAAGAGGGAATCAAACTATTCTCCAAAGCATCTGAGGGTAGAGCAAAAAGCAATGAAACTAATCAAGGAGAGAATGAACTTAGAGCTAAGAATAAATTTCCTGACAGAACAATTAATCAGTGGAACAACTTGCCTTGTAAATTGTAAGTGCTCCAACACTAGAATTTTTAAAGAAGAGATTGGATAATCATTTGCCTGAAGTGGTATAGGGTTTCCTGACTAAATGGGGTTGTACTAGAAGACCTCCAAGGACCCTTCTAACTGTTATTTGATATTCTATTCTATTCTATTCTATTCTATTCTATTCTATATTCTAAGACCTTAACATTCTCTATAGACCTGGGTATCTTGGGTTTTTTTCCCTTATGAGTATAGATGGCACACCCTTATTATAGAGAAAGCTCAGATGTGCAGATATAGGCTGAACATTTTGAAGCTATCTTCAACTGATTGTTATCCATTAATGATGATGCAATAGATGGGGTTCCCCAGATCAATATCAAAAGCACCATGGATTGCCCCTCCAGTACTACCGTAATTGAAGTTGTTGTTAACCAATGGCAAAGCCCAGGGGTAGATGCACACCTGCAGAGATATGCAAAGTTGAGGGTCCTTGTTCATTCCTTTTATTTAATGAGAAACTTATATGATCACCCAATGCACTCACAGTGACTCTGGGCTGCTCACAGAAGTAAAACCACAAATCCAAACTCAATAAAAATTCATTCCCATGGTGAAAGCAGTCAAGCCCGGAGTCACTGTGAGTGCATTGGGCAATCATATAAGTTTCTCATTAACTTGCTGAGTTCCATATCACCATGGAGTATCCAGGCCCACTGGCCAAACTATGCAGTGGTGGGATTCAATTTTTTTTACTATCAGTTCTGTGGGCGTCGCTTGGTGGGCGTGGCATGGCTTGGTGGGCATGGCTTGGTGGTGTGGCAGGGGAAGGATACTGCAAAATCTTCATTCCCTCCCGACTCCAGGGGAAAGTTATTGCAAAATCCCCATTACCTCCCGATCAGCTGGGACTCAGGAGGCAGAGAATAGATATGGGTGGGGCCATTAAGAACTACTAAAAATTTCCACTTCAGGTTCTCCAGAACTGGCCAGAACCTGCTGAATACCACCTCTGAAACTATGTTTTCAGGGCCTTTCTAAAGAGTATTAAAGGGGGGGGGGGCAATCTTACCCCTGAATTTTAGTAAAGGATACGAGAAAGGAAAATAAAGAAAAATCAATGGAAGTTTCTTTTTCCCCTCTTTGAATTTAAAACTTCTCCTTTGCTTTCAGAATAAAAATGACCAGCATTAGCAAATTATGTTCCTCCTCTTCCTCCTCCTCCTAACTAAATTTTCTTATGTGTTTAACTATTATCTATAAATTCGATATATTAGGAAAGAAAATGATGACCTCTTAAATGTAGCCACAGATATTTTCATTCATTCATTTCATTTATTCGACTTATTAACCGCCCCTTCTTATCAACAGACACAGATTTTATCTGAAGTCACTTGGTATATTTGAGAGGATAATTTGGGAAAAGTATGAAATAGCTGTTCTAAATTGAATGGTTAGACTCTGTAAGGTGTCCTTCCACATGGCACCTTATGTCCATTCAAACATATCTCTTTTGGACTGGAAAATTGTTTAATTAACAACAGAATACATAAACTTTAAGCTAATGTTTGTGTTCCAGGTGCTGGCTATAGCAGCAGGCAATGTGTATTATATTGCCAGAACCTGTTATGGGTACAATATTTTGTTGGAAACAAGGCAGGTTCTGGAAGCTTGTGTAAGCACAATCTGAAATTACAGTTACATCTGCTCCTGTATTGGTGTTGAAGCACCAAGTCAAATGATGTTCTCATGATTTGGCGGAATCATTATGGCAGCCATTTGGTTCCCAAAATAAATTCTCATTGGTTTTACCATGTTTTGTGAATGTCCTCATCTCTTATTTGGCAGATGGCTACATTTGTAGCATCCAGCAATTTGAGCAGTATATTCTTGCCTCATGTCATGTCCAACACTAAATTCAGCTTTGTGGGCGAAGATTCCCTTGACCATAGGAAAACAATACAGTCTGCTCTTGTGCATGCTGCCTTTTATGTCAGAAGGGTTGGAATATTTTAGCAAACTGTGCATCCCATTAAGTGCCTGCACCAATATCAGTTTACAACTTCTTTCTTTTGCAAATAATCTAGCTAAATAGAATGTGAATAGTATATTTAATGAAGACACTTTGTAGAATAAAAAGCATTACAAATGTAAAGAAAGGCAGAAGTAAAATGATAAGTAACAAATGAAAATAAAGAGAGAAAGAGAGAGCGCAGGAGGGGGAAGGAAGAAAGGAAAGAAGGAAGGAAGGAAGCTTATCTTCTTACAGTAGTTATAAATACTTTTATGTTATCCTCTCTCTCTATAATTGTGGTACTCTTCTTTCCATATTTTACCCTTTCTAATTATCAAATCTATAAATCGCATTTCTATTTTCAGCAAAAACTCCATAAATAGCTGTCACTGAAAAATGCAATAATTGTCTTTTCTCTAATCAAACAACTCAATTTGACATCTCTAATTTTTGAATCTTTATCAACCATTCCTCCATTGTAGAGAAGTCTTTTCCTTTTTGCCATATAATTTTACTTCATTTACCACGTACAAAAACAATTTTTCATTATCTATCCACTGGTCCACCAGTCCACATTGTCTTTTCCAGTTGTCTATCCACCAGTCCACACAAAAAAAGACTTCATTTAAAAACCAATCTTTTAAAATTCTTGTAAGATGTTTATCTTTGAACCCAACTTTTAAAAACTTTTTTTACAAGTTCCCCAAGCAAGATAAAATGACATTTCCACATTTCCAATATAAGAATCTGAATTGTACTAGTTATGTAAGAATTCAGGAGTACTTGGCACAATTAAAAAGGGATTAATACTGTACTGAAATGTGGACTTGCCTTGAAAGAGTCTAGAAATTACAGGCATATTTTATTTCTTATAAGGCGTAGGAAAAGCTTGGAGGGGAAAAACATTTTTCAATCACCTGTCATTTTCTGCTCTTTTTGTTGTTTGTCTCTTTCTTCTTCTATTTTTCTTTTTCATTCCTCATACTTTCTTTCCTCTTTTTCTTTTGTCCCCTTCTAAGAAGAAAATGAGATCTAGTTATATTTAGAATATAAGCATCCAACATCAAACTATGCAAATTGGGTAAAAAGGAATGATTGGGTAGAGCATATCACACAAATATAATAATCCATACAACACACATACACACACACACACACACACACACACACACACACACATACATGCATACATACACACACCGTAAATATAACCTGGCATTATTAACACTGAAAATTAAAATAGCATAATTAAAGTTCTTATTCATTTGGGGAGGGGTTAATTTAAGGTTGTTGTTGTTGTTACACATGAGGTCTTGAGTGTTTATTTTCTTTCCATGTGCACAGTTTAACATATGAGTTCTAATGTGCCACAAGATCCATAAACTACACGCATGTCTTTGACTTTTTCAATTGCTGAATTTCAGAGGAAAAGTGGCTTTTGCTTGTTATTGCTCTAAAGTTTCTTAATGGATCTCAGTCAATGCCTTTGGAATTCTTCCAACAAGAAAATCTTTTCTTACTTTGAAAAATAGAATAAATGATGGGAAATAAATAGATCTGAAGAATCTCATCTCTATGCAAAAGTCATTTATCTCAAACCTTTTATTAGAATTTGAGATTTATTATTTGGTATTTCCAGGAATGCTAAAGTATTTTTTTTCCAATCCTTTTATTACTGTCTTGTAAATTAGCCCACTAAATAAGTACTTTCATTTACAAATTAATCAATTAAGAGGCTAATAATCTATACTTCTCTGCTATCTCTAAAAGAGGGAAGCTTTATATCTAGCATTGGAAAAATGCTTCTAGTGAATATATTGAAGACAGACATAAAGTGATTTGTCCTTCCTCCAGCAGCACATTTACTTCACTCTTCTGAGGCCAGCAGAGAAGTATAGGGTGACAGAAAAAGAGTAATAAAGTCACCCTTTACCTGCATAGAATTCCTTTCTTTTGCCTTCACTATATTTTAAAAAAAATTAAATAGTATTTATTTTTTTAAATATAGTGCTTCTTCTTTTAACAATGCCTAGAGCAATTTACAATAACTATATATGTCAAAAGCAAGATAAAAACAGATCAAAATCCAGGTGAAAAGAATACAAATAACATAAAACCAAAAATTAGAAGCAAATGGTAGGAGGATAAATTAATGGCCAGAGAATGCCAACATAAAACATTAGCTTTGGAGCCTCTGATACCATAAAGGATAAAATAATTCCACTGGACAGGTTCACTACATATCCATACATAGCCAAGTACAACGACAATGCCCCCAAAATGATAACACAAGATTTTTATCCTACAAATGAATATTTGTGCCATGTCAGGAAGAAACAACCAGATACACATGTGGAGAGTTACAATAATACAATACAATACAATAGCAGAGTTGGAAGGGACCTTGTAGGTCTTCTAGTCCAACCCCCTGCGTGGGCAGGAACCTTATATCATTTCAGACAAATGGCTGTCTAACATCTTTTTAAAGACTTCCAGGGTTGGGGCATTCACAACTGCTGGAGGCAAGCTGTTCCAGAGGTTAATTGTTCTTACTGTCAGGAAATTTCTCCTTAGTTCTAAGTTGCTTCTCTCCTTGGTTAGTTTCCACCCATTGCTTCTTGTCCTGCCCCCAGGTGCCTTGGAGAAAAGTTTGACTCCCTCTTCTTTGTGGCACCCTCTGAGATATCGGAGCACTGCTATCATGTCTCCCCTGGTCCTTCTCTTCATCAAACTAGACATACCCAGCTCCTGCAGCCGTTCTTCATATGTCTTAGTCTCCAGTCCTCTAATCATCTTGGTTGCTCTTCTTTGCACTCTTTCCAGAGTCTCCACGTCTTTTCTACATCGTGGTGACCAAAACTGTATGCAGTATTCCAAGTGTGGCCTTACCAAGGCACTATACAGTGGCATTAACACTTCACGCGATCTAGATTCACGCAGCCTAGAACTGTGTTGGCTTTTTTGGCAGCTGCTGCACACTGCTGGCTCATATTTAAATGGTTGTCCACTAGGATTCCAAGATCCCTCTCACAGTTGCTACTATTGAGCAAGGTACCACCTATACTGTACTTGTGCATTTGGTTTTTCTTGCCTATATGTAGGACCTTTCTTTTTTCACAATTGAATTTCATTTTATTAGATAGTGCCCAATGTTCAAGTTTGTCTAGATCCTTCTGTATCTTAAGCCTATCTTCTGGAGTGTTGGCTATTCCTGCCAGCTTGGTGTCGTCTGCGAATTTGATGAGTTCCCCATTTATCCCCTCATCCAAATCGTTGATGAAGATGTTAAAGAGTACTGGGCCTAAAACAGAGCCTTGGGGGACTCCACTGAATACTTCCTTCCATGTAGATGCAGTTCCATTGAGGACTACACGTTGAGTGCGGTTGGTCAGCCAGTTGCGAATCCATTTGGTGGTGCTGCTGTCTAACCCACAATTTTCTACTTTATCTAATAGTAGGTTATGGTCTACTTTATCAAATGCCTTACTGAAGTCCAGGTAAATTATATCAACAGCATTCCTCTGGTCCACTGATTTTGTTACTTTGTCAAAGAATGCAATTAGATTCGTTTGGCATGATCTTTTTTTGACAAACCCATGTTGGCTTTTGGCTATTACTTTGTTTGCTTCTAGGTGTTCACTTATTTGTTGTTTAATTATCTTTTCCAGAATCTTTCCTGGTATTGAGGTCAGGCTGATGGGTCTATAGTTTCCTGGATCTGTTTTTTTTTCCTTTTTTGAAGATGGGAAACACATCTGCTCTTTTCCAGTCTTCTGGCAGTTCCCCGGTGCTCCAGGATCTCTGAAAGATATAGTTCAGTGGTTCTGAGATCTTGTCTGCCAGTTCCTTCAGAACCCTGGGGTGTAATCCATCCGGTCCTGGTGATTTGAACTCGTCCAGGGCAGACAGGTGCTCACTTACCATTTTCTTCCCTATTTCAACTTGTGTTCCTAATCTGATATTTGTGGTGCTGTTTTTGATTGGTTGGACTGTTTTATCCCTTTGTGTAAAGACAGATGCAAAAAAAGAGTTAAATAGTTCTGCTTTCTCCCTGTTGCTTATCATCTTCTTGCCATTTTCTCCCAGCAGTGGACCAATTGTTTCCTTAACTTTTTTCTTATTTTTAACATGTTGGAAGAAGCTTTTTTTGTTATTTTTTACTTTTTTGGCAAGCCTTTCTTCATTGCGAGCCTTAGCTTTCCTCACTTCATCTTTACAGGCTCGGGCTATTTGCTGATATTTTGCCTTGGTTATGTCCCCCTTTTTCCACTTTTTATATTTATCCTTTTTGTCTTTCAATTTGTCAGAGAGTTCTTTATGCAGCCATGCTGGTTTCTTTTGGGAACTGTTATTTTTCTTCTTCATTGGTATTGCGCTGGACTGGGCTTTTATAATCTCATTTTTCAAAATTTCCCAAGCTTCTTGAGTTGTTTTCCCTTGAGGATTCTCATCCATGGAATCCTTCCAAGCTCTCTCTGAGTTTATTGAAATTAGCTCTCTTGAAGTCTAAGACTCTAGTTTGACTTTGTTCAACTACTTTTGTTTGCATAATGTTGAATTCCAGTATTTCATGATCGCTTGCCCCCAAAGTTCCTGTAGCTTCTACACCTTCTATCATTTCCTCTCTGTTAGTGAGAATTAAGTCCAATATTGCTGATCCCCTTGTTCCCTTCTCTACCTTTTGGGAAACAAAGTTGTCTGCTAGGTTTGTTAGGAACCGGTTGGATCTTCCACTTGGTGCAGAGTTTGTTTCCCAATTGATGTCAGGGTAGTTAAAATCTCCCATTACTATTGTAGTGTGCTTCCTACATACCTTAGTTAGCTGGTTAGCAAAAAGTACATCCACTTCCTCTGCTTGGTTGGGTGGCCTGTAGTATAGACCTATGACAATATCATTCCCCCCCCAACCTTTAATATTGACCCAAATACATTCAAGATAGTTCTCATCATTGTTGTGCTCTATTTCTATAGAGATGTAATTATTTCTTATATATAGTGCAACTCCACCTCCTCTTTTATTTGGTCTATTTCTTTTAAATAATTTAAATCCTTCTAGCTGTATGTTCCATTTGTGGGTTTCATCCCACCAAGTTTCTGTAATGGCAACAATCAAGCTGACCATTTCATTGTATTCTGCCTTTCCTTGGGAACAGATGGATAAAGTTCTATGTATCTTGGTGAGGGGTGATTATTCCTAGATTTTTGCAGCTAAGCAATAATTGAAGGCTAATTCCCCATTTGAGTCCTCCTTCTTGACTGGCTGGGCATTTCCCAACATGTCAGAGTGGCTGACACAAGTACATAAGTCATGGAACTGAATACTTGTACTAGCATCTCTCTTGCAGTTGCCTATGATTCCATCGTAGCTGGAGTATCATATCTGGGTTACAAAGACAAATTGCTAGATAGCAGCAGATCCATCCAGATTTTTGGTAAGCACCCCAAATTTGGTAACCTTCACCTCAGTGTTATTGCCAATTAGCAAGCTACACAGTGCAATTCAAGATCTTTCCCACAGATTTTTGGTTCCTGAGAGATGAACAAAATGGCTTGTTCCTACATTTGTCTCTGGAGGTCCCCTGCATTGTCAAATGCAAGATCATTTTTCTCTGAATTTGACTCTTATAACTTCGTCCATTCTGGCCAATCCTTTCAAAGCCCCCCTCCCTTTTTAATTCTTCTACAGGATAATAGAATTGTTATGTTGATAACTTTTTGCCTTTATATATGTATCTTATTTGTGTATATCATGCTATGTGGTTAAATGTTGGATTTTGTACTTTAGCTTCCTTTTTCTTGTATTTTTTCTTGTATTTCTTTTTCCTGCTTTCTCTTAGCTCTGGTAGCCCAAGATGTGCCAAACTTGATTTCTACTTCAGGCAGCAATTTTCAGAGTTTATTTACACAAGATTTTCTTTGCTAAGAGAATTTTTATCTATCTTTTTATACTAGGCAAAACAAGTCAAACACTGCAGGAGAACTTGGCTAATAGCTTAATGAGTAATGCTTGAGAGTTAGTGACCTGCTTTGTTTGGTTGCCTAGGAAACACAATAGTAGAAAACCCAGTCTTTCTTTTGATCTCTGTTTGCCCAGAAGAGCTAGTTATGGTTCTTTTGAAAGTAGAAAGCATCTTGATGCTCCTTAAAGGACATGAAATGTATTATGACTTAAGTTTTCAAGAACCACAGGCTCCTTCTCTGGATGCATATGTAATTTAAAAAAAAATCCATAGTCAATAGAGCAACAAACTATTTTCCATGACAGATGCCACAGAACTTTTCATGGTATGTTTAGCAACAGATAACATCATTGTGTCCTTCTCAAAAGTGTTGTTGAGAATGATCACTAATTTAACTTGCATGCATTGAAGTGCTGATTGAATTGTCATGCTATTTAAAATTCATCATCAAGTAACCTAAAGCTTTGACAAGTTTCCCTCCTCTAACAACTGAGGATATATTTTTTACCATTTGCATCTAACGGAAATAGATGTTTCCTAATATTAGAGAGGCCACCAGAGTCATTGCTTTCTAAGGAAATTGTTTCTGATCTGTAACAAATTGAAAAAGAAGAATCTGTTTGGCAGGTCTATAACTTGTCTAAAACTATGTAAATATTTAAAAGCAGAAAGGAAAAGTTATATAAACATAAAAGAGACTTATAATAGGAGAAGGAGAACATATATGTGGAATAATTGTATTTCTTTCTTCTTAATAAAAAAAAAAGTGATTAAAAAGAGCCATGGTGGCTCAGTGGTTAGAGTGCATTACTGCAGGCTACTTCTGCTGACTGCCGGCTGACTGGAATTTGGCAGTTCAAATCTCACCAGGCTCAAGGTTATTTATTTATTTATTTATTTATTTATTTATTTATTTATTTATTTATTTATTTATTTATTTATTTATTTATTTATTTATTTATTTATTTATTTATTTATTTATTTATTTATTTATTTATTTAATCTGATTTCTAGACCGCCCCCTTTCACCGAAGGGACTCGGGGCGGTGTACAGGTAAAAATTAAAACTACTAAACTCAAAACAATACATACAAAGTTAAAATCGAATTAAATAATCCCCTGTACAAATTTATAAAAGTTAAAAACTAACCCCATAAAACCGAATAAAATCATTTAAAATCACAGACTGGGGCGAGCAGCATGAAATTAGGCCAATCCGGCTAGATGGAACAAGTGCGTCTTGAGTTTCTGGCGGAAGAAGCGGAGGTCCGTGGTTGTTCTGATATCAGGGGGAAGGTCATTCCAAAGGGTCAGGCCCATCACAGAGAAGGCCCTTCCCCTGGGCATCACCCGCTGGGCATTGCCTAGTGGACGGCACCCGCAGAAGTCCCTCTCTGTGAGAGCGAATCAGCTGAAGGGATGTATGGGGCAGGATATGATCCCGCAAATAACTAGGTCCTGTGCCATGAAGCACTTTAAAGATGATGACCAACACCTTGAAACGCAAATGAAAGTCCACAGGCAGCCAGTGCAGCCTGCACAGGAGCGGTGTTACGTGGGAGTATCTAGAAACTCCCAGAACTGCCCACGCGGCCGCATTTTGGACCAGCTGCAGCCTTCGGGTGCATCTCAAGCGGAGTCCCATATAGAGAGCGTTACAGTAGTCTAGACGGGACGTCACAAGCGCATGAGTGACTGTGCGAAGGGTTGACTCAGCCTTCCATGGTGGGTAAAATGAAGACCCAGATTGTTGAGGGCAATATGCTGACTCTGTAAACCACTTATAGAGGGCTGTAAAAGCACTGTGAAATGATATATAAGTCTAAGTGCTATTATGTTGGGAAGGAGCCTCTGACATATCACATAACTATCCAATGGAAAATAAACTGTTTTCTATTTCTATGATACTGAGTAGCTCACAGATACCTCCTGTGCTTCCTACAAAAGTTCTCTGTATGCTTTATTTGGCATAATTTCTTCTACATATACTTCTTCAATAACCTGTATTTTAAATAGCTATACTGGCATTTCCAGGGCAGGATCTTGAAGCAGAATATTAGGGCACTCTCCAGCAATGTAATATATATCCAAATCCTCTTTAACATAAATGTCAATTGTCAGATTTTTGGCAGCATAACTATTATTATGAGATACATCCAGGAGCAAAACACAGCACACAGCAACAGAGCCTTTATTACAGGTAGTAGTGATTTATATACAAATATATACAGACATCTTCATGCATATGTCATGTATAAGTTCCTTACCACTCAGCTATGGACACAAGGAGAGAAATGAGATACACGATGAGAGAGACAGAGAAACGCTTTCTAATGGCTACCTATGTATAGACATCTGATTAGTCTCCACCCCACCAGAGTCTTAAAGAGGTGATAGCATATATTGCTGAATCATCCTCATTGCATCAGCTTACAGTTTACCCATGCAACCTTACATCAGCTGGCAGCTATTAAATCCTCATTACCTGACATCAATACATTCTCAAGTCACGCTTGACTTTTGATGATTAATTCATGGCCATAAGGATGCAGTTTCCTGGACAGCAATAATGAAATAATTCTCTTAGTTTTAGCTTATATCTCTGGTAGTCCCTGGTGCTAGCCAGGATTGATTCTGCTTAGCTTCTGAATCCAAACATGGTTGGCCAAATGCTACTTTTGCTCCTAGCTACACTAGTGAATGTTTATATAGCAGAATGAATGACAGAATTATGTCTAGTATCAACATGGTGTGGCATTACCAGTCAAATATATATTTTTAGGCTGTAGCTGAGCACAGCTTCTCTTTTTTCTATTTTTGTCTTGCATGAGTTCCTGGGCCTGTCTGGTTCTTAATAATATGCTCTACTTATCTTCGTGTACTCTGCTATACTTGCTACATGTTTCTGTAACAAAAACAACAAAATGTTATGCCACCCTGAAAGAATTAAAACCCTCTGGGTCTGCCACAATCATTAATTAAAGCTCCAAATTAAGTGAAATTCATTTGATTTGCCCTTAGTCACAGAAATATTTAATTATACCCTTTTAATGTTATCAATGTATTAAGTAACTACAATTATTTAGAAAAAGCATATATGTGAAAAGCAAATACTCAAAATGTCTAATTACAAACTGTAGCTAGGAAGCATACATTGGCATGATGTTTGGTACTCATCACGTACTTAATGAACTGTAAGTGTTAACTGCATCAAGATGTTTTCCTATGAGAGGAAGAGATTCCTCTTCTTCAAAATGGTTGTACCTTGTGCAATTCCCATTCAGTGCAATTGATCTTATGTGGGAGATATTGCCCATGGGATGTTGTCAAATATTAAAACAACTGATCCCTCATATATAGAAGTTAAATGTCTCCTGTTATTTTCCTTCCTCATTCTTCTTGCCTACGGTTATCTACTCAGTTTATTTGGAGTCAGCTGTAAAAGCAAAAGCAGATTTTTCTCTGGTGTGTCCCCCCCCCCCCCCCCAGAATAACATTTTCTGGAGTTGGGTCGAGTTCAGGATGGTTCTGTACCAGAGGTGGTATTCAGCCAGGTCTGATAGGTTCTGGAGAACTGGTAGCAGAAATTTTGAGAGTGGGGAAAGAATGGGGATTTTGCAGTACCCTTCCCCTGCCATGCCCACAAAGCCACGCCCACAGAACTGGTAGTAAAAATGTTTGAATCTGTTCTGTACTATACAGTATATAGCATCAGGCCACAGGACAATGCATGTCCATTGACTGTAATGATGAATGTGTGACTAAGAGAGAGAAATGCTGAAAAGATAGTAGATACAGACGTTGTTCACAAACTTACTTTTTCGTCACTGTCATAATTGCGAAAGTCACCATATAAGGCAGACTATTTGTACTACGTTTCCTGCTCTGCATTTCTTGTAACCTCTGGCTAGATGGAAGAGCAAGAATATGATCCTGAGTTATGTTTCTTTTATTACAGATTTTTAGGAAAGGGAACTTCAACAGAATTGGCATTTCTTTATTTGGTTTTGAATTTCTACTCGATGAAACTCACATGTGTGAAAATAATGGCAGTAGTTAAAGTCATTCCATAATATCTTCTCTTTTAAAAAGACCTAATAGACATACATTCTTTGCAAAATGCAGGTAACTGGGAAAATATAAAAAACCTTTATTATGGGCTTAACTTCAACTAAGCATAAAGTACAGCTAGGCATACACATGAGTAATGCCTTTGTGCATATTGTTATAAAATGTGACACCCATGCTCATCTTACCACAACTTCATTTGTGTGTGTCTGTTTATGGAGTTGCTTGATGCCTCTCTTGTAACCAATAATCTTGTAGTACTTATATTTGGTGATAGGATGGAGATTTTCACTTTGGGAATATTGTAAATGTGTCCTCTGGGTCAGGGGTCTCCAACCCTTGCAACTTTAAGTCTGAAGGACTTCAGCTCCCAGAATTCTGGGAGCTGAAGTCCTTCAGACTTAAAGTTGCAAAGGTTGGAGACCCCTGCTCTGGGTGATAGACCACGTTCTAGAAACTTATTTGGAGACTAAGTATTGGTTTTGCAATCCTGGAGGAGTAGACAGTAAACCAAGTTCATCCTTGTTGTAATAGAGTTGAGAAGGAAGAGGGAGGTTACAAGTTTTCTTTCCAAACTAACATAAATGTGCCAATAAGATGGGACTAGCCTTGTTCTCATTTTTTTTGTTTATTGGGTTTTTCCCCCCTTGTGAATTGTGAGTAAATAATAACAACATTCACTGATGTGTAACGGCTTTATTTTATAACTGGGCCATAAAGGGCAGACAGTAAAATAATACATAGCAGAAGCAGAATGAGATACTGCTAATATTAGTTTACTATATTTGGTTGTGAATCAGTGCTGCATCATAAAATACCAATAATACTTTTTTTTGGTTCCTATCTTATTCACTGTCTGCAGAAGTTATGTAGGTGTGTGAGTTTGGATGACTACTTCAGTATAATTTTTTTTTTTTTGGTATAATTTCATGCTGCCATATAAATTTCTTTTATAGGTCCCTTTAGATGGAATTTTATGCAGCAGAAACCTTGTCAACAGAAGAATCGATGTTTGCGTTAGCATTTTGGCAATAGAAAAAAAAAATCCAAAGCTGAGCAGTGAAGGTCAACAGACAGCCTCAAAACTGGATTCTTCACCTCATCATTCAACATTGGAGTTTTTAAATCCTTGCGGTAGAGAAACCATTGCCAATGCTTACAAGGAACTGCTTATCCCTGCTTCTCTGGGTCCTGTTCAATGGAGGTATCTTAATGTTACTTCATTCGCAACCTCAACAGATTTCAAAAGCTGAGTCAAGGAGAAATGTTGTCACTAACCCTGAAAGGAGGATACCCACCTTACGGGTCAAGAGAGGCTGGGTCTGGAATCAGTTTTTTGTCCTGGAAGAATACATGGGCTCCGAACCCCAGTACGTGGGAAAGGTAAATGCATAATTTTCTAAAATCAAAGTTCACTCAAAGGAGTTTTTTCTTTAACTTTTAGTCACAAATTTGTGTTTTTATTTTTAAAAAAAGCCAAACAACTCTTTTTCACTCTTATGACTGTTATTATAATTTGTGATTATTTTTGCCTTGATTTTTAGTAGCTCAAGGAAGAATTCACCAGCAATTATATAATTACCAATATTTGAAGGATGTTTATTTGAAGATGGGCAATCCTGAATGCTCAGTATAGAGAAACAAATTCTAATAATTCAGTATATAATTTGATACACCATGTACTTATTTGTCATGGAATAGATCCCAGTTAAGTTAATAAAGCTTTCTTTGGGATAGACTTGTATAAGATTTTGCTTTATTCCAGTGAAAGTAATTGAATGAACTTGAGTTATTTGATACCTTGTAGATCAAAGTTGTTAATGAAATGTTTAATGTTCAAAGTTGTTATTGGGGCACTTGTATGTGTGTATATTCGTGTATACCAATGTTGCAGTAAGACTATTAGCTTTATGATATGACAATGCAATACAGCATATCAAATAATTTATGGAATTGAATAATTTGATGAAATTGAAAGACACTTTCCCGTTTCTTATTTCAGCCATGTGTACACATGGATACACATGTCCTTTTTTAGGAGAAGGGCGGGGTATAAATTAAAATAAATAAATAAATAAATAAACATATGTCTTCTATAGACATTTTAGAAGTATTTAATTTATTCAAGCAAATTATAAAAAATGGATGGATATTTGACTTCCATCAGCTTTCATCACTGTTTGCAAATGCAATAATTAGATGTATTTCTACTCTCTTTATTCAGAAAATATATGTATTTCTTGCCCCCTGTCCATATACCCACAAGGAAAAATGTTATATACATACTAGGAATTGGATTCTAGTAAGAGAGAAAGGTGATAATGTCATATTGTACCATTTTTCCAAGCTTTTTCTTCTACTTGGAGGTTTTATTTTAGTTTGTTTCATTGTATTTTTATATCTATTAGACTTATCACAAGGAAACAAGTTGTCATAAGATTTTATATATTGCACATCTTAAAATATACCTATAGGCATCCTCATTCATATGAATATTGCTGTTTTCCTAAAAGAACAATAAACTCTTTTCTAAACAAGAATGAGGATTCATGATCTTCCGAGTTTTGTATGATTCTGTCTGCCCGTAATTGAATGTCAATGATCTGAAATGATGGAAGTTGAAGTCTAACAGTAACAAAAACAACACCCACTTTTTATGGCCCCAGTAACCAAGTATGGTAACCAACTAACATAATTGGAGGGATGCAATTTTCAGCTGTTTTTAATCCTTTGGGGTTGAATTTTTGAAAATGTATTTTGTGATTTTTCCCAAACAAGGGGAGAAAAATCCTTTAATAGCAATAGCACTTAGACTTATATTCCACTTCACAGTGCTTTACAGCCCTCTCCAAGCATTTTACAGAGTCAGTACATTACCCCAACAATCTGGCTCCTCAATTTACTAACCTTTTAAGTATGGAAGGCTGAGTCAACCTTGGGCTGCTCAGAATCGAACACCTGGAGTGAGCAGTGAGTTAGCCATGCAGCCCTACAATACTGCATTCTAACCACTGTGCCACCATGGCTCTAATTTTAATGTTGTTGTAAATTCATCACCTGAAGCTGTCTTTCCCTGATCTAAAGGAATATTATCCTTTGCTCTTGCCTTAGTAGCAACTAACTTGGGAGAGTGCAAGAAAAAAAGACATGGAACTAATGTTCCAAATAGCAATAGACTTATATACCACTTCACAGTGCTTTTACAGCCCTCTCTAACCAGTTTATATAGTCAGCATATCGCCCCCAACAATCTGGCTCCTCATTTTACCCACCTTGGAAAGAAAGAAGGCTGATGAGAGCCTGGTGAGATTTGATCTGCTAAATTGCAGGCAGCCGGGAGTTAGCAGAAGTAGCCTGCAGTACTGCATTCTAACCACTGCACCACTGCAGCTCACCGCAAGTAGCAGATTATTGTTGTGACTCCCTGCCGTGTTGTTTGTTTGTTTTTTCTTTTTTTTGACACTATTATATTTTCAGAAGAAAAGCTTATTTTGTTTACATGGTTTCTTATCCCTTTTCTCCATTACTGACTTCCATGTGAGACTTGCCTGTTGTAAGCATAAGCATGGGAGAATGTTGTATTAGAGGGGAAATTAAAAGACATTTTGAAAGAAAGGAAAGGAAAATGTGAATAGATTCTTTTTATTTGCCATCATAAATAGTTTGATCATCAGAAGCATTTCAGGCTGGATTCAGGGGGCTAAAAGCGCATAGAATTCATAAATATATAAACCATTTAATGTCAGCATGAATTTGGGAAAATACCTCTCACTTAAGATCATTGATTATTTCAGATCTTTTGTTTTTGTTCATGTGCTTTTTAAAATGAATTTGAGGCTGAGAGAATATATTCTTATTTGTGAGATTAATATTCATTCATTTTACTATAACACCTTAAAATATTACTGTTTCTGTTTCTATCTTTTGATCAAGACTGTAGCTTCCAACAACTTAAAATAAGAAGGAACAAAATGAGGAGGATCTGTTATATTTGATCTCAGATTAACATGATGTAATTGTTACTTAGACATTTTATTACAGGGAGGAGAAGCTATAATGATGAATAAAGGTTTGGTGTTTTTATTTTGCTAGGCATGTACCCTGGGTACAATTTCAGTTTAAGATGAGTAAATTGATGCATCCTTGAGTACTCAGTGTAGACTTTTAAGCAAATAAGTCCCCAGTGTGCTACTTCTATTTCGAAGATAAAAATAAAATATGGATGGCTCTGGATGATAGAATACAAACTAATGAATGCATAACAAATACCTCATTAACAAGAAAGCAAGAAGCACAACTGTGAGCATGATAGGGTTGTTTTTTTTGTTGAGTTACGGAATTGATGCTTATATCTGACTTTATGAAGGATTTATATCAGCCAACATACTTCTATTCACTATCAAAATTCTTATGCAACATTCTCTGTTTTGATAATTATCTATCTCCTTGGTTATTTATTTCCAGCTTTGGCAATATGTGCACAAATATAAAGCTTGATATGATAGGCTATTTTTATCATTATGTTGGTACCAAGGCTGTTGATATGTGCCAGTATGTTTTGCACACTAGTTAGAGATGATGTCTACTATTATATAACAGAAGGTAACGAGCCACAAAATGAAAATATTGTTAAATGGCTGGTTTTTAAATAAGGTAGTTTTGCAGAGATGGGCCTGGGAAGCTATGAGAGAGAAAGAAATCGAGAGATTGGAAGGGAGTGCTTAATTCTATATTCACTGGCTGTTTACTTCCCTTGACTTGTCAGGTTATTTTGGCAGCTGTGCTGGAAGAAAAGTGGGAAAGTTGTAACTAGACTGCCCCTCAAATGTTGCAACTGTGGCTATTGCTTCTCCATTGCAAATTACTTCCACCCAGATATCCTCTGTGCAGATGGTGTTCTCAGAATCTAAGTCAATCTAAGTGAAGCTCTATGGTAAGGTATAAACAGAATAGGGTCCAGCATTGCAATTGGGAAAAAAAGCTGACCTTTTGTCTTTTTTCAATTCTTACACATATCAGAAGCATTGGTTCAGCTAATCTAGGAGTTCCCAAACTTGGCAACTTGAAGACTTTGGACTTCAACTCCCAGAATTCTCCAGCCAGCTCTGCTGGCTGGAGAATTCTGGAAGCTGAAGTCCACAAGTCTTCAAGTTGCCAAGTTTGGGAACCCCTGAGCTAATCGATAGTTTCAGCATGCTGATTTGTGAGAAGTTGTCACATTTTCTTAAGTTCAAGACATTTTTGCCAAGCCAGCAAAATTAGTACTGGGCCATTTATAGTTCCCTCTCTTTATTTAAAAATTCCCAATTAGCAATTGGTAAATTCAAGCCCTGCATTTAAATTTTTTTTTAGTAAAAATCGGAATTGTTTTCTCTTTAGCTTCTCCCTTAAGATATCCCAAAGTCAGAGGTGGGTTGCTCCCAGTTTGCCCAGATCTGGTGAACCAGTAGTAGTGGCGGTGGGAGACACCGCCCATCTGGCCAGATGCTTGTGCGCACGCCCAAACTGGTAATAAAAAAATTGGCAACCCATCACTGGCCAAAGTATTATATATTTGTAAATTCTGCACACTGAGAAGATATTAAAGTGAAATTAAAAGCCTTGGATGCTTTATTGCTGAATTTTGGTGAATAGATGATTTCACATTTACTGACTGATGTCTATGTTATATTCATTGCCTTGTCCAGAATGTTATATGTTTTAATCGTCCAATTCCTCCATTCCACCTATGCAAAAAAAATAAAACCACAGGCTTTTATGTTAATCTGAAAAGTGATGGTTTCATTCCTTATTATAGATCTAGAGCACTAACAGTATTAGTGTAATTTATAAATAGATCCCTAATGGGTCTATAAAATTAGCTGTCAGTTTTGTTAAACATTCTGGATAACTAGTTAATTTTGGAAGCCACCTGGAATAGCTCTGAAGAGATTAATAGCAGCCATGTCAGATGTTAACAGCCCAGATTCTCAAATCAATTTATGCTGTCTTTCACCACCACCGTTGAGCCCTTTCAGGATATTATTTGAAAAAAATGTCAGGTTAGAGAACATGATGATTAGTCAAATTCATTGACAGGAAGTCTTAAAAAGTTCTCGAGGTTGACCCTTTTAAATCAGGACAGTGTGCGTCTGTTCTCATATTGATATCCTATATCATATCAGAAAAGGCAAGCACAGCCATACACTTCTGTGTTTTTCAACTGTGGAGGTGGTTGGAAGTATCAGGTTTTTGGGTGTGCAGCTGACAAGCAGGTTAGTGCAACAATGAGACACTGCTGAAGTGCTTACAGCAGTGCCTGAATTTTCTGTATCATATGGGAAGAGAACATCTTCCTTCCCCTATCCTTACCACTTCTTACAGAGGGAGGATTTAAAGCATCCTGTTGGGTTACTGTGTGATATTACTCTTTTGGACAGGAAAGCTGTCCAGAGAGTGGTGATGACAGTAGAAAAGATTATTGGAAGTTCACTTCCTTCTATCTGGGACACAGCACATAAGCAATGCTTAATCAGGGTCCATGGTATTGTCTGGGATGCTGCACCTCCTCTCTGTGGCCAGCTTTCTTTGTTACCTTCTGGGAGGAGACTTTGCAGCATCTGAAGTAAAAAAACTAGATTCTGTTTATGCTATATAGCAGTGATGGCTAACCTTTTTTGGCTCGCGTGCCAAAAGCAGGGGGAGCGCAGGGGGGTTGTGCACGGGTGTGCCACACCCATAATGCTATGTGCATGAACCCCTGCTTTTGGTGTGATTTTTTCGCCCTCCCCAGGCTCCAGAGGCTTTCTAGGAGCCTGGGGAGGGTGAAAACAGCCTCCCCCCCACCTCCAGAGGCTTCAGGAGCTTCCCTGAAGCCTCCAGAAGGCAAAAAACGGCCTCAAAAGAAGGCCTAAATCAACTGGCCAGTGCACACAAGCGCGCTGGAGCTGACAAGGCAACACCTCGCGTGCCTTAAGAAATGGTTCCGCGTGCCACCTGTGGCACCCGTGCCATACGTTCGCCATCATGGCTATGTAGTATCAACCTTGTTAAATCTTAAGACTTTTTTTCCCCACTGTGCTCTGTGAAGTGTGTATGTGTGTGTGTGTGACTATAGCAGTGATGGCTAACCTTTTTTGGCTCACGTGCCAAAAGCGGGGAGAGCACAGGGGGGTCTTGCATGTGTATGCCACACCCATAATGCTATGTGTGTGACCCCTGCTTTTGGCAAGGTTTTTTCATCCTCCACAGGCTCCAGAGGCTTTCTAGGAGCCTGGGGAGGGTGAAAACAGCCTCCCCACCCCACCTCCAGAGGCTTCAGGAGCTTCCCTGAAGCCTCCAGAGGGCGAAAAACAGCCTCAAAAGGCGGCCTAAATCAGCTGGCCAGCGCACACAGGCATGCTGGAGCTGACATGCAATGCTTTGCGTGCCCTAAGAAATGGTTCCGCGTGCCACCTGTGACACCCGTGCCATAGGTTCGCCATCACTGGACTATAGTATATGTATAAATAGCATTTGTATATGTATGTGCATGTATGTGCATGATGATCAGCATTTCATTTTTTTTAATCTGTGCCAGTGTGTTCACAGAAAAAGTGAAAATAAAGATTATCTTATTTTAGCTCAGCTCAGCTATCCTATATTATCCTATCCTATCTTATCTACCCTACCCTACCGTTCCCTACCCTATCCTAAATGACATACATGAGGCAATAGAAGGGGAACTCACCAAATTTGCAGATGATATTAAACTGGCAGGAATAGCCAACACCCCAGAAGACAAACTCAGGATCCAAAAATATCTTGACAAATTTGAACAATGGGCCATATCCAACAAAATAAATTTTAATGTAAAGAAAAGCAAAGTTTTACATTTAGGCAGGAAAAATCAAAGGCTTAAGTACAGATTAGGTGAGACCTGGCTCAAAAACAGTAACTGTGAGAGGGACCTTGGAGTCCTAATGGATGATCACTTGAATATGAGCCAGTAATATGCAGCAGCAGCCAAGAAAGCTAATACAATCCTAGGTTGTAAAAGCCGAGACATAGAATCAAGATCACATGGCATATTAATGCCACTTTATAAAACTCTAGTAAGACCACACCTGGAATACTTTAACCAATTTTGATCACCATATTATAAAAAAGATGTTGAGACTTCGTAAAAAGTTCAGAGAAGAGCAACTAAGATGATCAAAGACCTGGAGACTAACTCATGTGAAGAACAGCTGCAGGTTTTAGGTTTGACTAGTTCTAAAGAAAAGAAGAATTAGGGGTGACATGATAGCAGTATTCCAGTATTTGAGGGGCTGCCACAAAGAAGAGGGGGTCAAATTATTCTCCAAAGGACCAAGGTCAGGATAAGAAACAATGGATGAAAACTAACCAGAGAGAAGCAACCTGGAGGAGAATCTTCATAACAATGAGGACAATTAACTGGTGGAATGACCTTGCTTTCAGAAATTGTGGGCACTAGATCATTGGAAGTTTTGAAGAAGAGACAGTCATTTAGTTGAAATGGTATATATTCTCCTGTTTGAACAGGGGACTGAAGACCTCCAAGACACCCAGCTCTATGCCATGCCATGCCATGCCATCCTATCCTATCCTATCCTATCCTATCCTATCCTATCCTATCCTATCCCATCCCATCCCATCCCATCCCATCCCATCCCATCCCATCCCATTCCATCCTATCATATCCATTTTCTCCTCAAATAGGAGGAAGAAGGTGTTTTGGCTATGTGTCAGCATTCCAAATATCAACCAAAATTAAATCAGAGTTCAAGGCAAAGTAATCCTTAAAGTTCCAATTTAGTAAGAGAGACATGTTGGCTCATCTGTGGAAACTCGAATCTGAGATTCCTGGGTTTCCCCACCCAGTTGAAAGTTCATGAACTTGCCCCCATACCCACAAGTCCATTATGTGGTCCAATTTTCCACTGACATGTTGGCAATTCCACTCATCCACTTCTGGTCAGGTGCAGAGGTGCAGAGACAAAGAATGACTTTGGGCTTCTAGACCTTGGGTATATGTATACAATTATCCTCTGTGTACAGGTGTAACATTGCATAACCCCAGGGAATTCTGAAAGATAATATTCCTATTCATCTTTCTAGACTGTTATTGGAGAGGATGGAAGTCATGGCTAGAGGGACTTTTGCCCACTTCATTTGGTATATTAGCTGGTACACTATAAAACTTGTATCTGCTGAAAGAGATCACCTCTTGTTTCTTAGATGGGTTTTGGATCTGACATTGTATCTCTAAAAGCAAAATAAATGCATCCCTTTGCCTTGCCTCTGAGGACTCTTCAAACAGTTCTAGTAGTGGACAGACAAAATTGCTTCGGTGCCTCAGTGGGTATATTGTGGTGCTTCTTTGGTTGAAGTTGACTCATGGAGACAAATTGTAATCTCACACACCTCTGTGATAAAATTCCTTCCATGTGGGATCTCTGAATTTTCTCTCCTGTATTGTTCAGCTATAATGAATGTATTCCCTTACACGGTGAAACCTGGGAAAGGTGGATATATCTTTTGAGAAGAAAGTTGCAGAACCTTCAACTCAGGAAAATAAAGTGTGCAAAAATGAGTATTTTTTAAAAAGAATAATTATCACAATTGCAGTTTTCTCAAAGCAAAATGAAAGGAGCAAAGTAATAGAGATGATAGAGTAGTTACCGTATTTTTTGGAGTATAAGGCGCACCTTTTTTCCTCTAAAAAAAGGCTGAAAATCTAGGTACATCTTATACATCAAATACAGCATTTTTTGCCTCCTGAAACCCCACCCCTTCACCAAAACGGCTGCACGCATACCCTTATGGAGGTTTCCAGAGTAAGGTGACCAGACGTCCCACTTTTGGCGGGACAGTCCCGGTTCACCAGCAGATGTCCTGCGCTCCGGCGCCTCTTCAAAATGTCCAGCTTTTTGTGGACAGGCGGTGGGCGCAGATAGCTGAGAGCACCGGCTCGGGTGGGGAGGGCGTCAGGACCTAGGAGAGGGGGGCGCACGGTCTGGTACAGCATGTGCCTGCGCAGAAGGCGTCGGGGCCAAGGAGAGGGGGGGGGTGCTCCGGCATGGCACGTGCCTATGCAGAGGGCATTGGGCGGGGTCACGTTCCCACCCGCCCCTGTGGGGCCCTCTTTAAAGGCAGCGGCAGCGGCCTGGCCTGGCGGTGCTGAGAGCCGCTGGCTCGGGAGGGAAGTGGAAAGGCGGCCCGAGGCGGCCGCTGTCAGCTCAGCCCATCATGCCGGCATGATGGGCTGACAGCGGCAGGCTCGGGCCGCCTTCCTCCTCCCCGCCCCAGCCGGTAGCTCTCAGCACCACCAAGCCAGGCCGCCGCCACTGCCTTTAAAGAGAGCCCCATGGGGGCGGGTGGGAGCGTGCCCCTGCCTTGACGTCCTCTGCGCAGGCACGTGCCACACCAGAACATGCGCCCCCCCCCGTTGACGGTGTCCCACTTTGGGACTTTGAAAATCTGGTCAACTTATTCCAGAGAATTCCTGGGGGCTGGGGAGAGCAGAAATGAGGATTTGCCCCCCCTCCAGCCCCCAGCAGCACTCTATAAGCCTCCATAAGGCTATGCGTGCAATTTTTTTGACCAAAAAATGGCCCCTTTTCACAAAAAACAGGCATTTTTTACTCATTTTGCCCCCCACCAGGACCACTCTGCAAGCCCCCCCAATGCTATTCATACATTTTATTTGAAAAAAACGGGCCCATTTTCACGAAAAACGGGCCGTTTGGGGGAGGTTTGCAAAGTGCAAAAAGGTTTTTTTTTTCCTTTTGGAAAGCTGTTTAATTAGAGTGATTGATGAGAATTACGTTGGTCAAGTAAAGTGCCTGCAGAAACAAAGATTTGTTCCAAAGGTGGTCAGTGATTTCCTTCTCCAGCACATGGGTAAATACACCTGGAAACATCTACCTACCTACCTACTTTCTCTCTCTCTACCTAGCTATCTACTGTATTTCTCTCTCTCTCTCTCTCTATATATATATATATATATATATTTCTCTCTCTCTATCCCTCTGCCTACCTATCTACACTCTCTCTCTTCCTACCTATATACTGTATTTCTCCCCCCTCTATATACCTACCTACCTACCTACCTACTCTCTCTCCCCCCTATTTACTGTATTTCTCTCTCTCTATTTCTCCCTCTCTCCCTCCCTCCCTCTACCTATCTACCTACCTACCTACTCTCTCTCTCTCTCTACTGTATTTCTCTCTCTTTCTCTCCCTCTCTATCCCTCTATCTACCTACCTACTTTTTAAAAAAATGTGTCTCTTCATAACCTGGGTGCGTCTTATACTCCGGTGTGTCTTATACTCCAAAAAATATGGTAATTCATCAGTGCATCAGTAAGGAGGTGTTATTATGGTTTGATCACTTATGAAGGGCACTTTGAAAGAACAGATGTTAAAAAAAAGAATAGTGCTGACACATATTATGTTGCTCATGTTTTTTTTTCTTTCCTAATAATTTTTAACATCAGATTTGCCTTTCTAATGGCCTACATACTGAATTGACATTTTCATTGACCATAGCTTCAATTATACTTACATAAATAGTCCTTTCCATTTCAGTGCACATGCAAGATTAGGCAGTTTTCCTACAAAACTCTCCCTCTTTTGTCATTGTGAAGTTGTGGGAGAAAATGAAACTGCACAAAGTTCCACAGTAACCTTTCTCTAACTTCCACATATTCATCTGAGAGATCCAAAGAGAATTTGTGCCTTTATTCAAGAGAATGAATGACTGAAAAACCTGCAGTGAAAGATTTCGTGTCATCAGATCATGAAGGTTCTTTTAAAAAGTTTACTCTGTTCAAATGAGTAAAACTAAGGAGGCTATATTACATAGATCAGGGGTCTCCAACCTTGCAACTTTAAGTCTGAAGGACTTCAGCTTCCAGACTTCTCCAGCCAGCTTTGCTGGCTGGAGAATTCTGGGAGCTGAAATCCTTCAGACTTAAAGTTGCAAAGGTTGGAGACCCCTGACATAGATGATCAAAAGTGGAACATTTCTTCTTTCCATTACTAACAGATATATTTTTAAAACAATATTTTGACCACCAAGAGCAATTGCCATCAAAAATCGTGGTTTTCAAATGTTCATCCTATTGTTATTAGTACTTGTTGTGTTTGACATAAATGGAAAATAAATGTAATCAATCTAGCAGAAACTTAACACACCTATTTTCCCACTTATTTTAATTAAAAGTTGTAACATTACCCCATAGTTGAACAGGGTTTCACCACTGAATTTCAGAAACCTGATCTTCTACATTCTACAGACCACAAAAATGGAGGCTTCTGGACAATTATAGAGTTTTTTTTCCCTTTGATTTGAAAAGACAAAGTTAAGTGATGCAACGGTATTGGCTGATAAGTGATGACATGGAGACAGAAATTATTCTTTTGAGGGCAGTAACAGATTTAAAAAAATACAGAGTGATTTTTTTTCCTGATGACTTTTAAGAATCTAGAATATGTTCTGTTCCAAAAGAGTAGCCAACTGTAATAAAAATGTAAAGGTTATTGTATTAACTGCAACATGGAGTTTAAATGGCATAAATCTATGTCAGTTCCATGAAGCTGACAGTGAAATTGTTGAATATTAAGAGGTAGTATGGATTTTTAAAAATTCTTCAGGCAAAGAAATTATGCGTCCTTTCCCGGGCCTATGCCCTTCAAATATATTGAAATTACAACTCTCATAATTGCCAAGCAGAGCTAGCCCAATCTAATAGTGAATATAAATAACCCAAATCCTTTAGAACTGCAACTTTTCACTACAAAATAATGAATATTGTCCTCAGTTGATTTCTCTCTGGAATTTGGGCTCGTTAAACAAAAATATCTAGCTAGGTTAACCATCCAGAGTTCATTTTAATTGGTGGTAGTAATTCATGCAATAAACTCTCAAGCTGTTTCTGATGCCTATGTGAGTGGTATGAATTGTAGGTGGACATATAAGTTTCTGAATATTCCTTGTATTCCTTGTATATTTATATACCGCTCCGAGTCCCCTTGGGGAGAGGATGCGGTATATAAAAATAAAATATTATTATTATTATTATTCTTAAAAGATGCTGCTGGGTAGGTGTTTTATGAGTCATTCAATTGGAGATTTCTTTGATCCACAAACAGGAGTGCAAATTTTAGAACATCCTTGAAAAAGTTTGGGTTTTACTGTAAGTAGTTGCAGCTGCTTCATCATTTTGGGGTGTATCCAAAATAAAGATAGAATCTGTAGTCTTATTATTGCAATCATTTCTTCCTCCATTTGATAAAAAAAGAAATACCTTTTGGGATTGTTTTCAAAGGAAAAAAATTATTGATAGCAAGTGTCTTGGGCATGTTCAAGAATTTTAATTACCATACTTACAAGTTGATATATGAATGTTTTTCGTTATATGATCATTACTTCAGAAACATACAGTCTCTTGGGCTTCTGAGATTTCATCCAAAAGACTTCATGAACATTTTCCTCCCTTCATATTATGAAGAATGGACAGCCAAGGAGACCGCACAATGAGGGAGTGGGAATTATCCATCCTATTATTGATTTTATGAGGGAAGAGTTTCATTGAGCTTAATTTGCAAGTAATTTGATAACTTTTTTAGTTTTACCTGCAGTGAATTTTGATGCATTAAATATCTGTACATATCATCATCATCATCATCATCATCATCATCATCATCATCATCATCATCATTATTATTATTATTATTATTATTATTATTATTATTTGGTTAATCTTTGGTGAGAGTCATAGCCTTTGGGGCTGGTTGGTAGCTCAACAGCTCGAGTCCTAACCAAGGACCTAGGAACTGTTAAGGCAATGTCGGAGGATATAAGCTGTTCCAAGCAGGGTGGCCCTTTGTAGAGTCAGAATGCTGAAGACCGGCAAACCTAGAACCTCCACATAGCGAGGCAGCTCCCTAGGTATTGCTCCAAGGTCTCCAATCACAATCGGGACAACATACGACTTCCTCCTCCACAGTCGCTCAACTTCAATTTGCAAGTCCCGGTATTTTGTGATTTTTTTCTTGCTGCTTATTTTCAATTCGTGCATCACCAGGTATTGCAATGTCAACAAACCATACTTTTTTCTTTTCAATGATTGTTATATCAGGTGTGTTGTAAGACAAGTGCCTGTCAGTCTGGATTCTAAAGTCCCACAAGATCTTGACTTTCTCATGCTCTAAAACCTTCTCAACCTGATGGTCCCAGTGGGTTTTGCTGTATTTAAATCCAAACTTTTGGCACAATTCCCAGTGGATGATCTTAGCAACACGGTCATGGCGTAGTAGATAGTCAGTTTGTGAAATTTTGAGGCACCCACTGATCAAGTCGTCGACTGTCTCATCTTTCTCATTAACAGAGGCGACATTTGCTGTTGATAGTAACATGTTGAATCTTTGCCTTCATGCAGTTTGTGGCTAAGACTTGTTCTTGAGCTGCCAAAATAAAGCCTTCTGTTTCTTTTTTCAGTACTCCCGATCTTAACCAGTTCCAAGTTAGTTTTTGGTCAGCTTTGCCTTCAATACTTTTCAAGTATTGGCTATGCATAGCTTTGCTTTTCCAATTTTCAGCTCGCTTCTCGATTACTCCTTTCTTATATTCAGCTTTTGACTTAGTTGTCTTTAAAAGGCCTCCTTTATTTACTTTCTTAATCATTGTTTCTTCACTTTTCTGGATGTAATCTGGATGTGTCTTTATTCTTCTACAGTATGCTTTACTTGTAGGAGTCCTTGACCACCTTCTGCTCTTGGTAGATATAATCTGACATCATCACTTTTAGGGTGCAAAGCATGATTCATTGTCATAATCTTCCTTGTTTTTCTGTCCAAATTGTCCAACTCCATCTGGGCCCAGTCAATTATTCCTGCAGAGTATCAAATCACAGGTATAGCCTAGGTATTTATGGTTTTTATGATGTTTCCTCCACTCAATTTGGACTTTAATATCTTGCGGATTCATCGAATGTACTTGGTTGAAGATAATTCCTTGATTTTATTATGCATTAAGTCAGAGGCCTCTAAAATCCCCAAGTACTTGTAGCCTTCTTCTGGTTTTACTGCTGAGCCCTGTAGCTTATTTTGTGCAGAATGCCCAGGAGCCATAGCATCCAACGGAACCCTTGTTAATCCGGGCGACGGTTCAGCCGGCATAAATTTCATTTTTTTTCTATTCACCATGTTTAAATGGGTTGTGGAGCAAATTTTGTCTGGCCCTTCACCTAAGACCTGTCTGATATGGTTGCACCTATTCAGCATAGCCCTTAGTATCACTAGAGGGTGCAAGCCCCTCCACTACGACAAGATAAAGCTCCTCGGAGGGGTTGTTGTTGTTGTTGTTGTTGTTATTATTATTATTCTAAATATGAAATTATTTAAAACTAAATTCTTCTTTCCTACCTTCCTAGGCTTGGTCATGTGGAAAAACATGAAAATGGATTACAAGATTGGGGAGACTAAAATTCTTATAAGGCTCTGTAGAAGGACAGCATTGGATTTTTTTTTTTTTAATGAAACAACAATTCCTTTTAGCTCATGAGCTCGTAAAATAAGTTATTTTTAAATAGCACACTATGTTAGGGAGAAAATAAAGTACCTGGCAGGTTTGTGCTGATTACTACAAAAATTGAGAGGAGAAACATTCAGTCAGTAACACATGATTTGCTGCAAGGGAAATGGCCTACTTCCAAAGTTGGAGTCTTGCAGTTGATTCTGTTTTAATCTTAGGTGTTTACTTATTTTAACACCTTATTTATGGTTCTTTTCTATTTTATGGGAACTTCTATTAACTTGAGATTGTGTTTCATATTTTTTGCCCTGCTTTCATATCCCACTGGTAAAAGAATATTGCCCACCACCATAAATATGAAAACTATTATGTTAAGCTAGAAATAGAAATGTAGATACAGATAGAAACAGACATGATAGATATAGAGACAAAGACAGACACAGGTGTGTCTCTCTGTCTCGGTGTGGGTATGTGTGCAATACAGTAATAGAATGGAATTGTGGAGAAGTGACAGGTTAAATTGAAGTTTAATTATGGAATATTGCCTTTTCGTGCATAATATTCCAGGTCCCAAAACTTCTATTGAAAAATATCTGAAGTATCCTGGATGAGAACGACATCTTAAACTGAAAGTTTCCAACAATTATTATTTAGATTAGTCCAGTGCTTCTCAAATAGTGGGGCGGGCCCCCCAGGGGGGGCGCGAGGCTCCGTAAAGGGGGGCGCGTTTGACCTCGGCAGAGGTGTACTTATAACAATTTTATAGACAAATGATACTATTTACAGTCGGGCGGGGGGCGCGAAATGTTTTCTTCTTCCTAGGGGGGCATGACAGAAAATAATTGAGAAGCACTGGATTAGTCCATAGTTGCCAGTATTAGATAAACCTATGATCTGACTAGAGTTGTTATGGTCTGAATGAATCCAGTTCCAATTAATAAGGGAGATATTCAAACAAAAATGAGAGAAAACATCAGCATTTTTGTATTTATGGCTCATTAACACAAGGATTTTGTATACATACATTTATATGCAAATTTCCCTAATGTACACATTGTTTTATGCAGCTGTCCCATATATGCACATTTCTGTACACAATTGTTCAGCAAAAACACATTTTTAATGGACAGTAGCTGGCATTAACTACATATTTATTCATGCTGCAGTGGATTCATAGCATCTTGCTTGAAAAGAAATCAGAGACTGATATCTGTTGTATATCTTAGAACAGGCTCAGTATAAATTAGCATTATTCACTGGAATTTAACTGATTTTTCTTTTTTCTTTTGCCTTCTTCTTGGACTGCATTCAGATATATATATAGTTGTGTTATACTCTGTGTTTGCACAGCAAAAATTGACTTTGGAAAAAGAGATTCACAAAGCTGAACATTCCCAAAAGATTCCCATTACAAATGACGAAGTAACTGAAATGTATCTGATAAAATTCCTTTAATGTAATTAGTCATTATTATTCAACCAAGCTTTATATTGGAAAACATTCCACCTTAAACAAGATCACTGAAACCTCTATTATTGTGATTAGAATATTTACAGAACTTTGATTCCTCAATCAATCAACCAATTAATCAATCAATCAATCAATCAATCAATCAATCAATCAATGTCCTCTCTTATCTGCACAACCTGTTTTAAACCTGTGGGCAAGTTCTAGTCTAAGTTTAAATAGTACTAAATTAATGAAAAATTAATGAATTAATCTAGCATCAAAGTAAAATTAATAAATAAGTGTAAGCCTCTGTAGATTTGGCAGGAAATTCACATTAAATCCTACTGAAAATTGGCAGCCAAGATTTGTAACAATTGTGAAACAAGGACTAGACTTTTTCAAGAAATGTCTGTTGCTTCCTATTTTTCTGAGACCTCTGGGCACGAAATAATATTTTCCTAGGTCAACAAATAACAAAAGTTATTGAATTAAATGGCAGATCAGAGTGATTGCCAATGCTAGCATTTTGCTTTCAGGAGCACCGAGTTTAGAGCAGTGCCAGATTCATGGCATGCCATGATAACAATTTATTTCATAGCTTAAATTTACTAATGAGCTTGATGCAATGTGGACTTTCAGACATTATATCTTGGATATAATGACACTCACTTTAGATAGTGATTGTTGCTTATTTTCCTCAAGCTTCCATGCTTTTTCAATTGGCTACCGCTAACGCAGATGAGCAAATAAATAAATAGTTTCTCTCTGGATAAAAAGAGAAATATCCTAAATATGTACAGCTTCACATTTCATTATAACTACAAGAATATCATGGAATATACTTCTACTAGACTGACATTTAATTACTGGTTTTGAATGTCTATTTTTCAATTTATAATAATGAAATGAGAATCTATGTTCGGGTGTATCTTGACACATGGAAAGGATTCTGTATTCAGTAGTATTGGCCTATCTGTTCTGTATCAGTTCTGTAAATGCACAGGGGGAAGCCTTTTTGCCACTTCATCAGCTTTCCTCTCTGGTTCCTTAGATTTCCAACCCAGCCTTAGGGAAACAATAACACTCAAAGAGCCAACTCTTATATGCCCTGCTGATTTCAAGGCAAAATACAAAAGACTAGTTGCTTAAATGGATAGCCTATGCAATGAATTTGTAATAACGTAGAAAGAAATTTAGTAAGATTAGGAACATTTCTCAAGAGAAGGCTATCAAAGGAGGAATAGGAGGAGGAAGTAAAAAAAATCCCTGTGTTCAGACAAGCAAATAAAAAGGGGAAAAAAACCATTTACCAAAAAAAAAGTGTATAAGTGAGACTTATAGTAGATTTTTTTTTCTGAAAAGAAGTATCAAGTTCACTCTCATGGATGAATATCACACAATTTTTGCCTGGGAGAAAATTGTAAGAAATCAGATCCCTTCATTTTTAAACCTATTTTATTTTGGGAGAAGATGGCAGAAGTACCACAAAATGTCTGCACTAGTTCATCTGCTCATCTGTACTTTAATCTTTTTTTTCCTCTTGCATTCAATCATGTCCAATTCTTGGAGACTGCCCAGACAATTCCTTGCAATTTTCTTGGCAAGGTTTTTCAAAAGTAATTTGCCATTGCCTACCTCCTAGGACTGAGAGAATGACTTGTTCAAAGTCACCCAGTTGGTTTTGTGCTCAAGATGGAATTAGAACTCATGGTCTCTTGATTTCTAACTTGGTGCCTTAACCATTAAACTGGCTCTCAGTTTCATCTTAGTATTAAATTTTGCCATCATTTAAAATAAATTTAAAGGGACTGTTCCATATTTCGGATTAAGATGGGATGGCTGTGTTTGAGTTAATAACTAAAACAACTCCCACCTCCCTCCCTTCCTTAAAAATTAACCTGGTATTTTGTTAAATTGTTTCATTTTTAATCCACCTACTTTTCTAGTAATGGTGTATTTCACAATAGTTAATGTTGTTTAATAAGGACTATTCTAAGCATATTCATGAAAAGTGCATTAATACTTAGTGGAACAATAAATTATAGCAACGATTGTAAACCCATTATTTTCAGTGGGATTTAATCTAAGTGTTACTTCTGAATTCTAAAAACAATTTGCAAAGAAAGGCACTATATAAAATAAATATATGTGACACATGTATGACCAGTTCGGTGTAGTGGTTGAGGCATCAGACTAGAAACTGGGAGGCTATGACTGCTAGTTCCAATTTAGTCACAAAGTCGTCTGGGAGACCTTGAGCCAGTTCTCTGTCCAGCTTAGGAAAAAGGCAACAGGAAACCACTTCTGAAAATCTCACAAAACAACCCCTAAAAAGACCAGTCCAGGTAGTCATCAGGACTTCAATCTTATCAATACTAAAATTATAGTTGAATCTAATAAAGTACAAAGTAATCCACTTTGTCAGGGATGTGATGGCTCAGTGACTAAGATGCTGAGCTTGTTGATCAGAAAGGTCGGCAGGTCGGCAGGCGAATCCCTAGTGCTATGTAATGGAGTGAGCTCCTGTTACTTGTTCCAGCTTCTGCCAATCTAGCAGTTCGAAAGCATGTAAAAATGCAAGTAGAAAAATAGAAACCACTTTTGGTGGGAAGGTAACAGCATTTCATGCACCTTCAGCATTTAATCATGCTGGCCACATGACCACAGAGACATCTTTGGACAACGCTGGCTCTTCGGCTTAGAAACGGAGATGGGCACCACCCATTAGAGTAGGGAACGACTGGCACACTTGTGCAAGGGGAACATTTACCTTTACCTATTCCACTTTGACAAACTCTTATTATTTTCTTATTTTGAACTTCTTGGAACTCTATTCATATACTAACTCAGTCCTCAGTTAATGACTAAAATTGGAACCAGGAACTCCATCACTAAGTAACACAGTCATAAAGCAAAATAACTGTACCACTTATTTTGGCAATTCTAGCAGTTGTTTACTGTAACTAACTGAATGACATATAGTTCTTATGCATTATGTCATATGACTACTACTTGTGTTTCCCTGCTGGCTTCCCCATTGCTTGTCAGATGCTCGTAGTGAAGATCATAAGTGGGTATCATATTTGAAACCAAAAATATTTAGGAATTGCCCACCCATCTCTGCCTCACTGAGATTCAATCCTCCTACAGTTCAACATTGTATCTATGGGCTAGTTCAAAACATATAAAACTAGAAGTAAATGTGAAAGAAATATATCAGTATACTGTCCTCTCAGACAATATTTCTGAAAGCTTCTTGGAAGGGGTTTAAGTCCCATAATGTGGAAGACCCAGTTTAAAGAAGCAAATGTATCATTTTCTCCTCCAGCTAAGATGTGGTGTTGAGTTCATTTAATGGGTCCATGTGATTTGCTATGTACTGTATTTTTCCCCCTGGATAAACATTTAATTTTACCCCAGAGGTTTTGGTACCTTCTTGTATAAGCTTTCATTTATGCATTTTATCTTCCGTATTCCCTTTGGTGCTTTTACTTAAACAGTGAATAGCTTGGAATCCTAAATTTCTTCACTTGAAGCATTTCTTCCTTCTCGTGTATACATTGCCTATGAAACATAATGGGTAAAGGTTTAAAGAAGCCATAGGAGAAAATTATGGATTTACAAACTTGAAATGATTACAGGAGGGTCTTCAATAATTCCTTCCTAACCAGGGTCATTAAGAATGCATTGGCTCATCAGATCCAGAACTCTTAGATGACACAGCTTTTCTAGCATCATTTTAATAGGGGTATATTTAAAAGGTCCTGGACATGGAAAATGTTCAGTGGTAGCCCTGGCCAACTTTAAAATATCCAGCATTTAGATACCGCTGGCACCATCATGAATATGTTTTCACAACATTAAAGAATTATTTACTCTCCTAGGCCTTTGAATGCTGCATTACTCCTGTACTCTTTATTTAATGTTTTAATATACTTTAAAAATGTGTAAACCTACTGTTTTAATTGTTTGAATTTTATTGTAAACGGATTTAAGATTTATTTTTATTTTGGTAAGGAAGTTGGCACAAATATTTCAAATAAAATATATGCTAGAATTCTCGATAGCTCATTAATAATAACAAACAAAAAAACATAATAGAGTAAAACTAGACTCTTGCATCCCAACCAACACTCTTGAATACATCAACAAATACAATCCCTGGATTCCAATCCCATTGCTTATAGGGAATTTTTCATGACTTTCTGGAAAACTAAAAGGACGGGGACTTTCCAATTTCCAGGGGGAAGGATGATTCCCAAGGCAGAGTTTGCTGCAGAATATATATATTTATTGGTCCCAATAAATGGAAACATTTGTAGGAAGGAGCCTAGAGTACATTTATCCTATCTGACCTGGTGAAATGGGTAGATACCCTCAGGGTATTGACCATCAAGAAGCATAGGTCTCCTCATAATAAACAAGATAAAGACTTTCTAGTGGAATAGGGCATACAGTTAAAAATAAAGCCAATACATTGGACTTTTGGATATTAAAAATACCCCTCCGTCTCCTTTTACACTTTTTAAAACAAAATAAGTTTATTACAATATTATGTGTACGTTGCTATAAACCCGTGCATTTTCTCTTTATTAGAACCTTTTAAATTGCAGCTCTGTTGCTCTATGCAGATAAACATTAGCAGCTTTCTGCTGAGTTTTCTAAAATAAAAATGTGACAGAAGTGAGGAAGAGCAAATCTCTCATTGATAAGTTTTTGCTTCCCCTAATAATTGCCATTCTTGTTTGACGATATGCTTTTCTTTTTAAGCTGGGTCAATTGACATTAACAGTTTGAAATTTATTGCTGCAAGGTGAATAAAGCTGTAGGGGATGCAGAGAAAGCAGACAGAAGCATAAGGGAAAGTTGTCATCTCTTACAAGTTTACCGGCATAGGTCATCCTTCTGAGCCACTCTCTTCAAGCCACAAGGGAGAAACAAACAGCAGAAGAAAGCTATGCATGCTATTAAAATTCATAAGGCCCATTGCTCCTTCCCTGCAATTTAATGCTGGCATTTTGTAAATTATCCTGCTGGTTTTTTTCCCTGGAAAGTAACCTTTTACTTACCTGTATCACAAAGATTGCTGACCCTAAGCAAATGATACTGCAACATTTTAAAGCAAGTGCTCTATCTCCCTTGAAGTATGCGAAATAATGCTAGTAACAATGTGCTTTTTTTTAAAGAAAGAAAAAAGAAAAATAGCTATAGATAACAAAAAGGGCAAACACTTTAAAGACTGCAAAGACATTATTTGCCATCCAGACATGATTTTTTGCTGGCTTTTCTAGTTCAGTCACAGTAGATGGTATAAGTTATCTGACCTTGGCTAATCTCAAAAAAGCTTAGCAAGCTAGACCTGACTAGTACTAGAACTGAAGCCAGAAGGGAATCTCAGAGCCATGGACTAAATTAAGAAGTTGAGGGGGGGGGGGGGGGAGCTACCATTCCTGAAGAAGCCTGCAGGAAAGTATTTTCATATAATTGCCAAAAAAAAAAAAACCCCACTTGGAGTTGAGTTGTACTTGAGGAAAGCTACTATTAGCCTGAAATCTCCTAAGGAAATGCTGCTTTGAGAGGAAAAGGCTTTGGCTGTGAAGCATATGAATGCTTGGGCTTGCTTGCCTTTTTGCTAATTTTATTTATTAAAAATAGTTTACCTGCCTTTTCCAACACTGAACTTCCAGTTACTGTGCAGTCCAATTAAATTGTACAACTGTATTTCAAAAGGAATCTTTATTTAAAACAATATAGTATAAAAGCTAAAATAGCTAAATCATCATGTATGTAGTCAGCATACCAAATCCATTTTCTTATTTCCAGATGTGGTTCTCCTAAGAGAACTCCAGCCCTTCTTCAGTCCTCTTTACTATTAAATATAAATGTACATCCTTGGACTCATCAGTTAAACCTGGTTGGGACTAAGTAAAATGCAAGAAATGATTTACTCCCCGTTGTTGCTCTATTACAGGGCTGTCAAACTCAATTTCATTGAAGGCCATATCAGGGTTATGTTTGACCTTGACGGGCTGGAGTGGGCATGGCCAGGGTGGGTATGGCCAGCTTGACGTCACTCGTGTTGGGAGTGCCTGTGGTGTCTCGAGCTCTCTGCCAGTGAAAACGGGCTCCCAAGCTCCGTTTTTGGCTGCACCAGCCTCCTGCAACCCTCTGCCAACCAAAATGGAGCTGGGGGTGGTGGTGCCCATGGCCCTTCTGAGCTCTATTTTATCTGGCAGAGGAGCTGCAGGCCAGTCTTTCATTGTTTTCAGGGTGGCTCCGCAGGCCAGATCTAAGGACCCTGTTGGCCAGATCAGGCCTCCGGGCCTTGAGTTTGACATCCCTGCCGTATTACAATTTAATGCTTCCTGAAACTGTGTTTTTTGTTTGTTTTGTATTTAGAAATGGTGATACTGGGAGGCCATTGGAAACTCAATACACATACCTGACTCTAAGCTGTTGGTCAGTTTTTGAATGATTTTCTTTCTTTATTCCTTATATGAACACAACGATAGATGCACACTAAATAGAAAGCAGTGGTAATCACATGGATTGTTTCTTGGTTTATATGGGGAAGGCAACAATTACAAATGCAGCAGGGGGGAGGGAATAAATGGAGAGTGGGAGGGGGGAAGGAGGAACTGGCATGGGGGAGGAAGCAGGAGAGAGAGGAGGTGAGAGGATGGTGGGCCAGGCCTGGGGAAAAAAAGGGAATTGTATAGCAGAGGCTTCGATAGGCCAAGCCTGAGGGGAAAGGGGGAATAGTGGGCTATCTGGGGGGCAACCTGAAGCTTCAGTAGGCCAAGTCTGAGGGGAAAGAGGGAGTTGTAGGGCAGAGGCTTCTGTAGGCCAAGTCTGAGGGGAAAGAGGGAGTTGTAGGGCAGAGACTTCTGTAGGCCAAGCCTGAGGGGAAAGAGGGAGTTGTAGGGCAGAGGCTTCTGTAGGCCAAGCCTGAGGGGAAAGAGGGAGTTGTAGGGCAGAGGCTTCTGTAGGCCAAGCCTGAGGTGAAAGAGGGAGTTGTAGGGCAGAGGCTTCTGTAGGCCAAGCCTGAGGAGAAAGAGGGAGTTGTAGGGCAGAGGCTTCTGTAGGCCAAGCCTGAGGGGAAAGAGGGAGTTGTAGGGCAGAGGCTTCTGTAGGCCAAGCCTGAAGGGAAAAGGGAATAATAGTATACAAGAGATTTCTGTAGGCCAAGCCTGAAGGGAAAGAGGGAATATTATAGAAGAGACTTTTGTGAGGCAAACCTGAGGGAGAGCAGAGGAAACAACAAAGGAGCAGAGGCGGGGGAAGAAGAGCCCAGCAGACAGTACAATAGAGAGTGAAGATAGAGAAAGAGGAAGAAGCTCCGAGTCACCTGAATACCACCCCATCTGTGACTTGCCTGCGGAGAGGAGGCTGACCACCACTCTATCGTGTGACCCTGGCAAGTAGAGGTGCTCCTTCAGTTCAGAGAGGGACCAGGTTGGACTGGCAGCCACACAAAAAAAAGGGCCAGGAGAACCCGGACTCTGGTGGCCCTTACGAGGGTAAGCGCTACACAAATAAACAGCACATAATCTCTGTGCAGGTAGATTGCTTCTACTTCATCACATCAGTTTCCATTTTTTATCAGTTATGGACTGTATGTTACAATGAAGCCACATGAACATTCACAAATTATTTGCTTCTATTGTCACTCTTCAAGATAACCATCTGGAAATGCAACTGAAGGAGCAGGAATACATTTGAAGAGGAAGGGAAAGGAAGCATTCTGAAAATGTCCTGATCATGTATTAGAACACTATATATACTTCCTAGTTAGAGGAGTGAAAAACAAAAATATGTTGAATTGAAAAATAATTTCTACATTACATAGAATTTACATAGAATACATGTCTGTAAAATTGGATATTTTTTGACGTTCTGCCATACTGTAACCATATCTGTATATTTCCTAGCTTATTTTACAGTATTATACAGTATAAAAGTCTCAAATGATCAAAGGCATGTTGGTCAGCAGTCATCTGACCAGAAATTGTGATTTAGAAAAAAGAGGAGTAAATGAATGAAAGAATAGAAAGAAAAATGCATGCTTGTAAAGAAGCAGTGGAAAGATGTAGTAGATCTGAATAAGATGATTTGATTTCATAGAGTTGATCAATACGTGCACAAAAGGAATAGTTTTGATTATGAATAAAAAGGTTAAAATGCATGTCAGAAAGTATGAACCCGTGTCATTTAGATTGTTTTGATTGATATTCCCAGGTTAGTAAGAACTATTCTATAATCTTTATTTAGCTGCCTTCAAAGGCCAGCAAAAAATCAGCTTTGTATTGTTAATTCGAAATAGTAGGAAGAAAACTGTGGACCATATGCCTATGTAAAGAGTCTGACTTCTGTTCCCTGCAAAGATCTAGTATTGTTTTTAAGGCTTCATTTTAGTCTATGATAAAGCTTTTAACATAATCTGGTCTTAGTGTCTCCTGTCAAATTAATCCTATTACTGTATAAGGGACAAAATGACGGGCTAGCTAAGATTTACTGCCGAACACTAGTGTGAAATTTGTCAGTGTGAAACAAGAAATTCATAGTTTTGTGATAGTTGCATATTACACGTTAATGAATAATTAGAACAATAAAGAAGAAAAGATGAATTTTGAGAAAAATCCTAAATTAATGTGATTCAGAGAAAAAAAGTATTTGATTAGGTAGGTACAAGAAAAAAGAAAACGGTAGTCAAAAAGTACTTAGTCAATATGATGAACCAAGAATGAATGAGAATGGTGACTGGTATCAGGTTAGAACAAGATCTGCTTTGAATATATGATTTATATGTGATATTCATTTGCTGATGAATATACATTAGAAAGGAAGGAATATGCAGAGTATCTTTGGGGAAAATGGACATAAATTTAAAAAGTGAATAAAGCTAGAATGAAAACTGAGCAATTGCAGGGGGAAAAATTCAAGTCTTGTATGGCAGATTTGTCTCCCAAAGAATGAGTGGAAAGTGGAAGAAGTTGTTTAGAACAGAATGAAAACAATTACATTATGGGGTAAAAAAGGTGTTTGAAGATAGATTAAAGTGAATAGGCTTGCTGAGAGATGTTTTGCACCAATATCAAAATTGATTAGTGAATAAATGTAAACAAAATTGATACATTTTGAAAGCAAAATGCTGAACCATTTTCATACCTGAGAATGGTTCAACACTGAACAGAAATTACCCAAGGATGTATTATTTCCACTTGATTATTTAATGTATTTATCAGTTTATTTATCCACATCATGTTTGCATCCATAGCAAGCTTTACATGCTTATAGCAATGTGAATGTACATGTATTTTTGCACATGGATGATCATGCTGTTAAATCTAAATGTACTCAGATTTGTATAGACTGAATAACAAGCAACAAAGAGTATGGAAGTGCACTTATCTTTGACAGGAGAATGAAGTGAATGATTGCAAGAGAAAGGGGAAAAAACTGGAGTAGGCAGATAGATGTAAAAATGTTTACGAAATATGAAATAATGGATGGAGAGATTATAAAGTAGACAGGTGTGGCATAGTATGTGGCTTGTGAGATATAGTTGTTTACAGAAACAATAACAAATGCTTTAATAAGGACATGCTTTTCTCATTTTTCTATCTGGAGGGCTGAGCATAAATATGGTAGGATAAATAAAACAGTCAATTGAATGCAGTGGAAATTTAGGTATGTATAAAATGTGTGGGTGGTAAAACAAGAAAAGGTAATGTCAAGAATCAGTGTGTGCTAAATTAATGTGGATTAAATGTAAATGTGAATGCCCAGTATGAAAGAAGTACATTGAGGTGGTTTGCTGAAGTAGAAGGAATGAATGAGGCTCATTAGATTCACTTGACTGAAGCAGCATAAAAGCACTTGTAATAAATAAATAAAAACATATATGAAGGAAAAATAAATGGGTTGAAAGGAAGGGTGAAATAAAGAATGTTGTGGTTGGATGGAGCTGATGAGATACTCAAAAAGAAAGAGGTGAGGGTTTTAAATAACAAAGGCAATGTATGAAGCCGGGTATGGATATGGTGAAAGCAAGGATGCTTTGTAGAGGCAGAAAGGTATGGAACAGCATAATAAATAAAGTTGATTTAAATGGTTTTCAGCTATGGAAGCTTTCCTTATTTATCTAATATCTTTAATTTCTTTGATTTATATATTATTGCTTTTCTGAGCTCTGTAAGACTCTGCTTACTCCATAGCGTAATACTATAGTGCATGCAAAAGATTAGGCAGCCTTGGTCAAATTGTATATTTTAATGATTGGTAAGTGAACAGGAGCTGACTCTATATGATATGAAGTTATACATAGCATCTTACCACAAGTCGGAAGACAAACTTAACTATTTATATTGTTTTTAGATTTAAATAAGACTTATTTCCCATATCATACATCTTCAGCTACATATTATACAGTTATATTCTCAGTATCCATCAGTCTTCCCCATGTGCAAATCCAGAATGACCTTCTAATATCACTAAAGACATTAAAGAGATTATAAATTGGGAAAAAATAGGACTATAAGATATGATAACTAAATCTGGAAAGGTATTTTATTGATAAGATTATGTAAGATGGTAGAATTTGTCTAAATACTTCCAAGATTGTACCTATTTGATATTTTATAAATACATTTTGCAAATCAGAATTCTGATAGAGAAATAAATGCTTATTTATCCATCAGTTTCCTATTGTTCTGTCTTCACCATTCCATTTCATTTGTTTTCCTATTTCATTCTAAAATAGCTTAGAAATTATTTCACTAACCATTAATATTACATATATTTCCCTTGGTTTATTGAAGGTAAAGTATTAGTTATGCCAATGAATATTTCCACATTGTGGAACAACAATAGCTGAATTAGTTTTTATATAAATATTTATTTTAAAACTCCGTATTATTTTTGTTTAAACTCACAAGTAGAAATCCATTTAGAACAGGGGAAAAACTTTCTCAAACAAATTCATTGCCCTAGAAGAAGTCACATAATATCATTTGCCAGTTAAATAAAATCAATAAGGAAATAATTTAATCAATTGATTGCAAATACTAGTCAAGCACTGAGAGGTATGGATTTTGCCACTTTCAGCCTAAACATTCATTGAATCTCTAATCTCTTTTCCTTTGTTGAATTGTCACCTCTGTTACTGAACACTGGAATTCTAGAGACTCATGAGCAACAGAGGTATCATCTGCTTAAGAAACAGAAATGAGGATGAACTCCCAAGCCATGCCAAGACAGCACAGTTTTCCGAAACATTTTGTTCATGTGGCAAACAGATTTCTTGTACAGGAAAGGAAGAGATTGTAAGAAACAGGGTAATTGTTTCTCTAACTCTATAGCAAATAAATAGGTACTGTCCAGTTATTTTTGTTAATAGGATACTCAACTCTGACTGGTTTTACAAAGAACAAAAACAATATCCATAAAACAATGATTACTCAAGAAATAAAACTATCCTTCCATATTCATTTGTAGCTTTAAAAGGCCTGCCAATTGTCTTATCCCAAGGCCTGAGGACAGGCCAAGTTTTAAAGATTGTTTGAAAGCAGGCAAAGTAATAGTCATACAAGTATCTGAGGGATCTCACCTGTTTCTTGCACAGGGAAGGTGTAGTGCCATAGAAGGTCTACTTCCTGGATCCCAGCGCATACGTTTATTTAATTGAAGGGACCTGAAGCAAGCTAATTTTGTCAGAACACAGGATGAGCCGACATTAGGGGAAACTGGTAATCCCTAAAATAACTAGGTTTTGTGTCATTTACCTCTCTATGACATAATCAGCATTTGAATTGCACCACAAGGGCAGCTGGTAATGAGTGCAGCTCATGTAACAGAGTAACATATACTGTTAACAAGCCTAGCTCACCATTGCTGAGGTAGCCATCTTCTGGACCAGCTGTAGCTTCTGATGATCTCTAAGAGCAGCCCCATATAGAGTAAGTTACAATAGTCTACCTGAAAGTGATCAAGCTATGAGTGACCAGGAGGAGATTTTTCAATCCAGAAATAAGTGCAACCTCTACCCAAGTAATTAGAAAGAAGATGCCTCAGTTTTCTCTTATTTGCTGCCAGCCAGATGGATTGGGAATTGATGTCGGGAGGACAGCAGATTAGATGGATTATGATAGTTAGTCCTGATTTTACAGTTAGATGACCAAACTAGATAAAAAGCATAAAACAGAACTGCCACTTTGATATAGAAAATAAATTGTAAACAGTTTATCTTTTACTAATAAGAAATGTGAGATGCTGCCATAATTGTGAATCATGTTATTTATTTAGTGTACAGTATGGCAAAAATGTTAAAAAGCACATCCCAATTACATTCTCAATGAGCAAATGCAAAACTATTTATAGTATATAGTATAAAAGTACTGTATATATAGTAGTTTTATTATATTGACTTATTGTTATGTAAGGATTATACATTTTGATTTTCATATACATTAGTAAATTTTGTCAATTTTACTGATTAATAATTGAATAAATATTCACTATTATTTTTCTAATGTCTATTAAAATGATAAGGATTACATTATTTTATTATATTATTAATTATTATTATTTGTCAGCCATTTTATCTGCCTGGAGAGATTTCTGTTATAGTTATAGTTGTCACTGCTGTCTGTATTCCACCTGATGCAAATGTTAGCACAATGCTCAAACCAATTTCATTGTAATTTTATTTTATTACAATGACAATAAAGATGATGATGATGATGATGATTTTTCTCATAATTGTTTCATTAACGATTGTTTTATTGTGGAAATAATATCTTATTGTATTTGTTATAGTGATTTAGAAGCTGTGTAGTCTATTTTTGTCATTGAACAACAAAAGAACAGGAAAGAAGCCATAACAACAAGGAACAATTATCTCTCTTACCTGCGTCAGAATCCCCTGATATGACACTAGAAGTTTAAAAAGACAGTTTTAACATATTTTACCATAGGTTTTAAGGCAGCTAATTCCTATTTATAGGGGAAATATCATTTGGAGCAACAAATGGCAATGAAAGACCTTCATTTGGTTGGGCTGGTAAAAAGAGAAGCCACCATTGTCATATTGGAAAGATGCCTCCCATAGGACCATTCAGTGTGTTTGTGAAGACTCAGAATGATACCCTACATCAGGGCTGTCAAACTTGTGTCATCATGGCAGCGTAATGTAACATATTGGGACTTTTTCCCCCTTTGCTAAACTGGGTGTGGGCATGGCCGGTGTGTGACACATCCAGCCCATGGACTGCAAGTTTGAAAGCCCGGCCCTACATCTTCTCAGTACACAAATTCTGGGACTGGCCATGGGAGGCCTCTTTTTTTGTTGTCTGCAGAGGCTTCCTCCTGCACCCTTCTATCTATCAGTTCTTCAATTCATTATTTTTAGAGCCATTATTTTTGAGGGTGGGAAAGAAATACAGATAACTTGTATCTGTTATGGAGATTTCTAGCAAAGGACCAAGATGAGAGATGTCTAACTTTGAGAATGAAGGAAGAACCTTCCATTGAACAGTGCTTTGTCCCAGGTCAGTACATGCAATCCACTGTACATCAAGGGCTTTTTTTCCCCTCACTCTGCCAGTTTACAAATAATCAGGTAGTCAACAGGATGGCTCTCTATGCATGGAATTTGAATCTGGCTTAGGTTGCACTAAAGCCTCAAGTTACCATAATCAGTAAAATATAAGAAAAAATCCCCACTTTCTGAAGCTGTTTATCATATGGCTTATTTATATTAAGCATCTTTTATTTGCTGTAACCCTCTTTTGTCTATGCATTTTATATAGTATTCTGCATTTAACACTGTTGAGCAAATGTATTTGTTTCAGCTATAAGTAGACAAATATTTAACCATAAGATCAAATGCACTAAGTTGTCATAAATTTTTGCCATCAGAAAAATCAATGTTTGTAGAGGATTGACTAGTGCTTGTGATTTTTTTAAACCATGTTAATGTAAATATATTTCCCATTTTCAGTTAATGAACAACAAAAGAAATTATGCACAATATTCTCAACTTTCTCTTAACTATAAATGGAATGCCCTGTTGGATTATTACATTATATGGCAAAGAGAAGAATGGAATATAATCTAAAAATGCTTTTCTTACAGAAATCTGAAATTAAATAATCAGAAAATTCCATCATGTTGAAAAGTAGCATAAAGTTCAATTTCAGTGCAATCTGAGTTTCTCTGCAAAAAATCCATGTTTGGAGGAAATGTGAATACTAAATCATTAATTTTGAAATCAAGTGTATTATTTAAATGAATTCACTTGACTATACTATATTCCATAAAACACAATTTTGGAAGCCTTTCAAGACAATAATTTATTTCACTTATGAAAACAATACATATATATCTTTATTTTTATTAATAATATTCCATTTTAAATTCACGACATATCTTGTGTTCTTATATTTTATTTTAAAGAAACTTTGAAATGGATATTTGTAAAATTTCTAGTACAAAGAACTGCCAGTATATTATTAGATATACTGTTCCTCTGAAGTTTACCTGAAGTGTGTGTGTGTTTATGTGTGACTAAAAATCACTTATGGTAATGCATATTGTGAGCAAGGGACATGATCTGGATAATATGATTTTCCACAGGCAGGATATTGGAGTAAAAATATAGAACTCATAATGGCAAATATGCAAGATTAGGGGATTGTTGCAAGTGAAGTATTTTTTTTTAAGATAGAAAGCTTAGAAAACAAATTTCCCATTGCACATTCCCATCACTAAGACAGTGACATAAACTGGGACAGATTGTCCCCTGTTAATGTATTTGCCTTAGGAAAATTACAGTGCGATGCAGAGTATTAGAACTGCATTAAATCTTAATGTAAAAGTGTGGCATCCTTAAAATGCAGTTACTTTTAAATGTTAATACTTTTCTCTGAAAATGAAACAATCTCCCCCATAAAGTTACTCATTCTAATGTTGATAGAGTTTAACTTTGAGTGCAGAGAGATAAATGCAACAAATAAGAAAACATGTATTATTCACAAACCTTGATAGAAACATCTTGTACTTTTAACTTAACTCAAGTTATAGATCTATGTGCTTCCTTTTTCAGAATTACTGGAATGTGTTACATTTCCCAAGTGCAAAATATATTTGGATTGTTTATTCATGGTGATGTAGGTTCGTTCTGAACCTACTGTTTTTGGTGTTGGTACGGCGCTCAAACCAATTTCATTATAATTTTATTACAATATTATTACAATGACAATAAAGATTATTATTATTATTATTATATAGTGTGTTCCCATTAAAATTAGCAATTGTAGTGCAGACCCTGTTCTTCCCTCCCCCCCCAAATACCCTGTGTTTGGGCATAATTAAAAGCATAATGTTGATTTTAATTTGTCCACAGGTCAATTGAAAGAATTATATTTGAACAATTGTAAACATTATCTCACACGGGTGTAATCTATCCATTCAAATATCTTGCCCCACCACCGCCATAATGATAATTTGTTGTTGAGCTTCTTTATCATCATAAAAACTGTGCAGTAGGAATGGTGATGATAATGTTTATATTATATACAATATATATACTGTAAATAATATAAACATTAAAAATACAATATATATATATAAATATAAAATAAATATTAAAATATACAAAATATAAAAATAAGATATAATAGTTATATGATATGGAGAAAAAGTGAAGGAAATGCTGCTCTTCACATGAATCAGGATTCTTTACTTTGCCCATCATAATTTGCTCCTTTTTTAGTTTCTGCAGTCCTAATCTTTTTGGAGCTTATATAAGCCCCTCCCCCTTCAGTGTCAGTTTAAATATCTACACTTCCCCCAAAAATGTGAACACCAAATGGACATAAATAAACAATGAAAAAGGACAACCTTTGGGAATGGTAGATTTATTGTAGCAACGCTTTACAGTTTGGGAAACCCTGCTATAGATAGTTCTCCTCCTACTTAATGCCCTCCAAATTATTAAATTGAAATTTCCCTAAATTACCAGCTAGGAAGGTAGAATACATCAGATTAGACAAGATGTTGTAATATGAGTGGGGTGAGGGAGAGAAAAGAAAGAGAGGGAGACGACACATAAAGTTCTTGTCAAATCTATAATTATATGGCTATATGTAGCCATATATACAGAGTGGGTGAAAGAACCAGTTCCTGGAATTCATCTGCAGAAAAGGAGTGGACTTGGGATAACCCAGAGGACTCCTTACAGATGTCTCCTCCCCCCCCCCCCACCGCCCCCATTATAGGATATAAAATAGCCATCTCCAGCAGGTTTTAGAACTGTTGAGAGTTGGAGAAATAGCTATGATTGAAGCCTTTTATAAGGACACTGGGTTCATCCATCTCCATTCTTCATCATTTTTTTACACTGAAATAGCTTATAAATTGCTTTTTGGACATTAAGAACCTTCAGAAGGATGGGTTTTTATTACACTGGATGATTTTTCTCCAACCAACAGTGAAAAAAGATTTATGTAAGTTTAAAACTTAATGAAAAAACTTCATTTTGTTTCAAAATAAGCAACAAAGGAGCTATTAGAACGTTGATTTGGAGAAGATTTTAAATGGAATAAAAGATTGCCTGGAAACAAGGTTTTAATATTTTTTTTAGACTATTATTTGCTGTTATTTAAAAATCCTATTAAAAATATATGAAGATCTGGGTTTAAGCATAAGAAATCTCTTCCTGTGAAATGTTCTGGATGAGATAAAAACATGATAGAGGAGACCTTGAAAGCTGGTTACTAGAGGCAACCAAAAATAATTTAAAATTATAATTAAAAGAAAATTTCCACTAATGCATAATGGAGAAAACATTTTAACTCTGGAAGAATGTAAGGATACTTAAGAACTTATTATTTAATTTTTAAAAATGGACTCAAAAGAAAACAGAAGAGAATGTAGTGGAAAATCAGACCATTCTGGACATGGATTTAAAAGTGACAGGCTATAAGACTGGCATTGACAAAGATTTTATACAGAACCAATAAATGGAATGAGTTTTTAAGTTAAAAGGGATGCACAAATAATAAACCAGAAGAATGACTTGGATACATTGAACTTAATTTGAAAAGTGACTTTTCTGTTATACCTATGAAGGAATTCATGAGAAAAACAAAAGCGAAGAAATCAGCTTTTGGGACGCTACCGAAAAGAAATAATCAAATGCCTTAAGCTAAAACTATTCTCCAAAGCACCTGAGGGTAGAACAAGAAGCAATGGATAGAAACTAATCAAGGAGAGAAGCAACTTAGAGCTACTGATAAATTTCCTGACAGTTAGAACCATTAATCAATGGAACAACTTGCCTCTAGAAGTTGTAAATTCTCCAAAACTGGAAGTTTTAAAGAAGAAATTAGATAACCATTTGTCTGAAGCGGTGTAGGGTTTCCTGCCTAAGGAAGGGGTTGGACTAGAAGACCTCCAAGGTCCCTTCCAACTCTGTTAGACTAAAACTAAGGTTTAAAAAGTGGGTCAATTTGATCAAGATTAAACTGTATATGATATTTTCTTTACTGATAGCTCTAGCAATTTGTAGCAGGATGGATTTAACTCAACCAATCTGAAATAATATTGACTGCCAGTGGTTTTGCTTGCAGGATGAAAATGTTACAATTATATCTTGATACTTGTTATTAATTGGTTCCAGGTAGTGTGATGAGTACTAAAAATGAGTACAGGTAGTCCTTGACCTGTTCTTGGACTCACCATTTAGCTCAAAATTTCTGTTGCTAAGTGAAATATTTGTTAAGTGAGTTTTGCCCCATTTTACAACTTTTCTTGCCACTGTTGTTAAGTAAATCATTGTGATTCTTAACTTAGTAAAATGGTTGTTAAGTAAATTGGGTTTCCCCATTGACTTTGCTTCTCAGAATGTTGCAAAAGATGATGACATGATCTCAGGACACTGCAACTGTCATAAATATGATTTAGTTGCCAAACATCTGAATTCTGATCACGTGATCATGGGGATGCCTCAAAAGTTGTAAATGTGAAAAATGGTCATAAGTCACTTTTTTCATTGCTGTTTTAACTTTGAATGTTCACTAAATGTATTGTAAGTTAAGGACGATGTGTACCAAACACATTTTTCCCATACAGAATAATATAGTCAGTCACAAGGCAGCTGACACCAACAAGTTCTAGCTTCTGTGTTGAGTGCCAAACAAGTGATGAGTACCGGAACAACATTTTTGCTCCAAAATGCCTTAAGTACCAAATTCGATGAGTTTCAAAGCAGTTGAAATACCAAAGTACCACTGTACCTCTATTTTGATAATCCCTATTACTTCAGAACAACTTTCTTTTTTGCAGACATTGTTTCAGGTTGGGCAAAATCTGTGCTGCTAGAAACTTCATTGGAATCACATAGTGGGGGGAAAAAACTTAAGTACTGAAAGAAGAAATTAATGGAGAATAACAGAAGCTCTTAAAATGTCATTATTTCATTATTATTTTATCTGGAATAAGACATTAATTTATCAACAGCAAAATGGAGTACTGCTGGAACTAGAAGCTTCGCTAAATGTGATGACATAGTTAACCAAACAGTACATTAAGATGAAGGGCAATCTTAACCTTGTGCTTTTGTCATATTCCTTTGATCGTAGCATTCTTTTTTAATCCATTTGAAGGTTTCCAGGTTGTCACTGTGAGGTGAGCAGCAAGAGATTTTAACGAATTATGGTTGCTGTTTTATAATGTGTGAAGTCCAACTGTTCTTAAAAAGACATTCTACAGCTCACTGTGACTTCCAATGGTGTGTTGCCTTGCTATTCTGACTCTTCATAAATAATTTTTGTTAGATCAGGTGAAAGAAGGACAGACTAGCAAGTGAAATCAGCTCTTTATTGAAGGCATAGCAACAAGTAACAAGCAGCCGGCGGCAGCCTCTTTTTAAAGGCAGCTGCCGGCAAAACTGACCAATCAGAACAGCCCTGCTGTTGACCAATCAGATTCAACTGTGAGCCCCGTGCTGAGCACAGACCGGAGTGGAAATCTCTATTGTTGAGGAATACAACACCCCTCCCCTCCTGGATTGGTCAATTCTCTTCGTGAAATAGTCACTCAGGTAGGCGGGGCTACATGTGGCACGCCTGGACCTGCGCACTTCAGTTGGCTGTTGAATTTCAGTCAGGTTGGACGGACCTGTTGACTCTGCGGCTCCTCCTGATGCAGGTTGCTGGAAGTTCTCGGTGGTCGCGGCTGGAGCTTCTGGAGCACCCCCACTCCAAGCTCGCTGTGGACTAGCAGCTTGCTCGGATGAGTACCACTTTATGTCTGGGGTTTCATCTAGCGGATCGGGGTTGATTGTGTTTTGTGGGTTATGTGTTTGTTCAGTCTCCCTGAGCTGTGAGTATGCGAGGCGTCCGTGGAGTTGGTCTATGTGTCTGCACCACCCTCTGCCACCCTCTAGTGTTACTGTCTAGGAGCGGGGGCCCATGATGCCGGTTATTTCAGCCGGTATCCAGAGGGTACCCCTGGTATCCAGAGGGTGCCCCTGGTATAGTTATGTGCGTATACCTTATCTCCTACATTAAAGTGTCTTGTTCTGCTGGTGGGGTCTGGTGGTGTGTATGATGAATAGTTTGGGTGTAGTCAGTCCAGATGGGATCTTAGCTTGTGGACCATGAGGAGTTCTGCAGGGCTTCTCCCCATCGTGGGGCTAGGTGCGATGTGCTGATATAGTAGGTAGTGGTCTATTCATGTTTGCCAGTCGCCGGTGGTCAGCTTGGCTAACACTTCCTTAGCTGATCTTACCATCCATTTGGCCTGCCCATTACTTGCCGGACAGAAAGGTGCAATGAGGGCGTGCCTGATCCCTAAGTTGGCTAGATATGTTTTGAACTGTAAGGCCATAAATTGTGGCCCATTGTCTGAAACTAGCGTGTCTGGCAGCCCATGTGTGGCAAACAGCTTCCAGAGGGCCTTAATGACCACTTCTGCCGTGGTAGTTTTCATAAGGATGATTTCCAACCACTTGGAATATGCGTTGGCCACTACCATGAATGTTTGGCCGTGGAATGGCCCGGCAAGATCTATGTGTACTCTAGCCCACGGTGATTGGGGGTGCTCCCATTCTTTAGCCAGAGCTTCCAGGGGTGCAGGTCTCGAAACCTGGCAGGTTGTGCAGGTGGCTACCCACATCTCTATGTCTTTGTCCATGTTGGGCCACCACATGTAGCTCCTGGCCAATGCCTTCATTCTAACCATCCCTGGGTGCCCCTTGTGCAGCACCTCTAGGACAGCTCTGCGCAATTCTTCCGGTACCACAACTCTATCTCCCGACAACAAACATACCCGCATGACCGACAGTTCACCCCACTTATTAAAAAACACTTTAAAATGCGGTTCCCCAGACACCTTTGGCCACCCCCTCCATACCCAGCTCATCACTTGCTTAAGTAAGTTGTCTTTAGCTGTGTGGCGGGCTACCATGCGACACAGTCAATCAGGAGTACTGGCGTGTCTGGTGTGGGGTCCTGTAAAATGTCCAGGGGACAATGGCTCAACGCATCCACATGTCCAAGGGTGGTCCCAGGTCGGTGGATGTGCCTGTAGCTGTATGCTGCCAGGAATACAGTCCATCTCATCATTCACGGGGAAAGGGAGACTGGAGAGGGTCTGTTGCCAGCTAGCAAGCCCAGGAGTGGCTTGTGGTCAGTTATCAGTTCAAAGTCTCAGCCGTAGAGGTATTCGTGAAACCTCTTGACTCCAGCCACAGCAGCCAGGGCTTCGCAGTCGAGCTGGCTGTAATTCCGCTCGGTTGGGGACATATTCCCAGAGTAGTAGGCAATAGTTGCCTCAGTTCTGTTTGGCATGTGGTGGCTGAGGACAGCTCTGACCCTGTAAGGAGAGGCATCACAGGTCAGGATGAGTGGGAGGGTCTGGCTGTACTGAACGAGGAAAGAGTCTGCCGATAGTAAGTTTTTAACTTCTGCAAAGGCGACAGCTTCCCGCTTTCCCCAGGACCAGGTGGCATTCTTGGCCAGGATGCAGTGAAGTGGTTCAGCAATGGTGGCTTTCTGTTTTAGGAAGACACTGTAAAAATTAAGTTGTCTGAGGAATGCTTGCAGCTCTGCCTGGTTTTTGGGCACCCTGATAGCCTTAACTTTTTTTCGGTCGGGTGGATCCCAGAGCCATTTATGAGGTACCTGAGGAATTCTACCCTGGGTACATTAATTTTGCATTTTTCTTTTTTAAGGCGGACTCCTGCATCTTTAATTCTGCTGAGAACCGTGCTCAGCCTTTTAAATAATAGTGCCTTGTCTTTGGCCGAAACCAAGATGTCGTCAAAATAGGGGATGACTCCTGGAATCCCCTGTAACATGTGTTCCATGATGCTTTGGAACAGTCCAGGGGCGATACTAACTCCAAATTGCAGGCGGGTGCATTTAAAAGCCCCCCTGTGAGTGACTGGTTTGAGCCTCCACCGCAGTGCCATCTACTGGCAGTTGCTGGTATGTTTGCATTAGATCTAATTTAGCGAAGACCTTTCCTGGGCCCAGCGAATGTAGTAAGTGCTGTACGACAGGCACCGGCTAAGCGCTTTGTTGTAGGGTGAAGTTTAGGGTACACCGGTAGTCAGCGCATATGCAGATTGACCCACCTGGTTTGACCGGGGTTACGATAGGTGTTTCCCAGCGAGCATGATCGACTGGCTCTAAGATCCCCTGAGCGATTAATTTATCCAGTTCAGCATCGATTTTAGGTCAGAGAGCAAAAGGCACTCTCCTGGGCTTGAGCCGAATTGGGGCAATTTTAGGGTCTAGATTAAATGAGATGGGGGTCCCCGTGTACTGACCAAGGCCAGGGCTGAAGTCTTCCTCGAACTCCTTGAACAGTTCAGCATAGTCTTCCTCATTATCGTTATCTCTGGTGGTGCATAAGTCATTGACTCAGGTGACTTCCAATCCTAGGGCCTCAAGCCAGTGCAGTCCCAGCAGGCTTTGCAGCCTGTTCTTGACCACCATGATGGGTAGCCTTGCCTTGAATCCCTCGTGCTTGACTGTGAAGACGCCTTCTCTGATGACCAGAACCCGGTTCCCTTGGTAGTCCTGTACTCCCATGGTGGGTTCTTCCACTGGTGCTTTTGTAGTCTGGAACGTCACGGCTGATGGCTTCTGAGAGAATAATAATAATAACCCTTAATTTTTATTTGGGTAAGGTAGGTTCTTTGAGGAACCTAATAGACTCCATCTTGAATATCTGACCGGCAAGTAAGCTTTTCTGGGAAATGACAATTTGGCATGGAATCGTAGTGTCAGAATGACCTGGAATAGCCTGATAGCCTAATACTTTGGAAGCTCCCTCCCTCTGTAACTGAGAATAACAGGATATGTTTTACAGGAAGCCGGTAATGATCTTATTGTTTAGTCCTAGGAAAGTCCTGGGAAGTCCTTTGGGGTTTCTGAACGTGTATGGTTTTCGGAACAGTCAGTAAAATTCTATGTTCCTTTCACATTGTGCTTCTTGCACGCAATGTTGTTTTCATGTATTCAAGTTATGATGCATATGATACGTCAGGTTTGTGTATTTAAGGTGCAACTCTGTACCTGGATTCATTCTCTCTCTGTTTTGGGGAGAATCCGTTATCTAATGTTATGTAAATAAACTGCTGTTTCCTTTTGCCATAAGTCTGCGTGATCATTTTTTATATGCAGAAGAAAATATCTGGGATATTTTTCTCACAGCTTCCTAGGACATGATGGTGATGGATGATCCGGTGTCGATCTCCATATCGCATGGTGCCCCCTCAATGAGGACTAGCACATTGAGTTTTTTGTGCAGCCTTGTGCAGATCTGGCCGATGGACGTGTGGACTGTGGGTTGGGGTTCGTCTTCGGTGCGAATCTGTTGGACCTGATGAGCCCTCTGTTCTGGTCTCTGCATTGGTGGCTTCGTTCGGGGCGGCCATTGCATTGAGGGACGTTCTGCTGGGGTGCTGTAGGCCGTTCTGGAGGTTGGTTGCTCCTGCAGACCCTCATGATGTGGCCTTTCTTTCCGCACTTCTGGCAGAAGGCTTTTCGACATTGAGCTCTGGGGTGGTCTTCTCCACAGCCGCTGCAAAGAGGATAGCACGATTCGAATTTCCGCGCCGGCCTGACATCGTCACTGCACATGCAGAAAGCCTTGGCGTCTTCCGCATTCTCAGCTGACTCCATGTCCTCAAAATAGACACTCGCCGCTTGGTTGGGGTTTCTTGACCCACCTGGCCGGATGGTGTGCATCGACTTGTTGGCAGTTTGAGAGGCTCTGGCTTCATCCAGGGCGATCTGCAGGGTTAAACTGGTTTTGGACAGTAGTCTCCATTGGAGGTTCGAGTCTCGGCAGCCCAGGATGACCCGGTCTTGTGGGTTCATGCTGCCATCTGGTTGTGTGTTTGCCTTGGCTGCTGGTTCCGCATGTCCTTGCTGAGCTCCGGACTTAGTTGCTTGCCCAGGGTGCTTCGCTCTTTGCCTAGTTGCTTTCTGATCCTATCCTCGTCACCAGTGTTAGATCGGGTGAAGGAAGGATTAGCAAGTGAAATCAGCTCTTTATTGAAGGCATCACAACAAGTAACAAGCAGCCAGCGGCAGCCTCTTTATAAAGGCAGCCGCCGGCAAAACTGACCAATCAGAACAGCCCCGGCGTTGACCAATCAGATTCAACTGTGAGCCCGGCACTCAGAGCAGACCTGAGTGGAAACCTCTATTGTTGAGGAATACAACAATTTTGATGAATGATAGAAATACCGCACAGTTACATCGAGGTATTCGATTGGTTAACAGTGACATAAGAAAGGTAAATTTTGTTTAATTTTAGTTTCTCCTTTTTTTTTTAAAGAATGTCAATTTCCTAGTGGCAAATTTGTCTATGCTCAAAAGTACTATTTTATCATAATGAAAGATACATTTTAGCAGAAGTTCAAATATCTTTATCATGTTTGAGCTCTAGCAGCAATAATTTAAAACTTACATTTATCAAAGGAAAAGACAAAAAATGGCTTATGTTGACCTGCAAGATAATTAATGGATTATTAAATAATGGATTATTAACTAAATCATTGCTCTGTTGCCCACTTTTTGCATTTTAATCATTTATTTGGAGAAAAGCATAAAGCATATCAGGATGATTCTAAGGGAACCTTCATCATTATTTCACAGCACCAAATCTCATTCCCTGAATGTAGCTTGGTACTTGGTATCCCAGAAGACTACTGTATGATTCTTAGCAATTTGATATTAAAATGAAATAAAATTTCAGTATTAAGTGATATATTTTCTTACACAATTTTCAAGACCCCTTTTAGCATCTATATTTTCATTACTGTAAATAAGACAGATACATGTCAAATGAAATATGACTTCTCACTCAAAAATTGTGTCGTAAAACTTACTGTTTCAGACTATTAATTTTGTATACCCAAAAATATATAATTTTATAGCCATCCTATCTTATCCTATTAAATTTAAATATACAGAATAGTGAGTATACAGAATACAGAATAGTGAGTATTCTTCTACTACACTGAGAAGATTTTAAAGTGTAAGACTTTGTTATGGAACTGGAGTTGGTTCATAGTAATGTTCAGACTTGTTCCCAATATTGTAAAATTGTAAAAAGTATTATTTGTAATATGTAGGAAAAATAGATACATAATTTATCAGTAAACTATATATTTATTACTCTGTAAAAACTTCTGAAACAGAAATTTACAAAGACACATATCATTTAACAACCAAAAATATAATATTTATAAAGCCAGAATGAATATATGGTATATGTTAATTGCTATTGCTTATTTGAATTTATATTATAAAATAATTCCCCCTTTTTTTTTTTTAAATTGAAGTTTTTATAATTTTTTACAATATTTCACCCAGTGCTGTACAAAACAAAAGGAAGAGTTGGTTTCAAGTATCTTCTATTATCTTTAAGATCTCCAAAATCCACGTTCTCTAGGTACAGGCGTCAAGGCATCCAAAGTTCCAAGTGCATAGTCCACAAATGGCTTCCAAGTCTTCCAAAAGATATCTTTTTTATAAACCCCTCTCTAAATTTAGTATCACACGTCATTTTATCATTTAAGGCTAATTTCCACATTTCACAGAACCATTCTTCTATTTTAATATTTACCTCTATTTTCCAATATCTTGCTATTACAATCCTACCCATTATAATCATAATTCTGATCAATTCTTTCTCATGTTTTGTTAACTCAGGTTCATTAATTATCAATAACAATATAGTTTCTGATCTCAATATTATTATTCTTTTCATCATTTCACCCATCGTTTTTTCTAATTGCTGCCAAAACTTTTTAATTTTCACACATTTATACCACATATGTTCATAAGTTCCCACTTCCATATTACATCTCCAACATTTATCGCTCATTTTTTTATCTATTAATGATAATCTTAATGGGGTCCAAAACCATTTCCAAACAACCTTAAAATTATGCTCTTTAATCCTTATAGACAAAGTCCTCATGATTCGACTCTTCCAGTTCTCATTCCTTTTTTTTTTTTTTTTAATTTGTTTTTTAATTTTTACAATATATCACCCGGTGCTGTACAAAACAAAAGGAAGAGTTGGTTTCAAGTGTCGTCTATTGTCTTTAAAATCTCCAAAATCCACGTTCTCTCGGTACAGGCGTCGAGACATCCAAAGTTCCAAGTGCATAGTCCACAAATGGCTTCCAAGTCTTCCAAAAAATATCATTTTTATAAACCCCCTCTCTAAATTTAATATCACACGTCATTTTATCGTTTAAGGCTAATTTCCACATTTCACAATACCATTCTTCTATTTTAATATTTACCTCTATTTTCCAATATCTTGCTATTACAATTCTACCTATTATAATCATAATTCTAATCAGTTCTTTCTCATATTTTGTTAACTCTAGTTCATTAATTATCAATAACAGTATAGTTTCCGGTCTCAATATTATTATTCTTTTCATCATTTTACACATCGTTGTTTCCAATTGCTGCCAAAACTTTTTAATTTTCACACATTTATACCACATATGTTCGTAAGTTCCCAATTCCATATTACATCTCCAACATTTATCACTCATTTTTTTATCTATCTGTGATAATCTTAAAGGGGTCCAATACCATTTCCAAACAACCTTAAAATTATGTTCTTTAATCCTTATAGATAAAGTCTTCATAATCCGACTCTTCCAATTCTCATTCCAATCCAAATCCAATATTTTAATCTTTAAATCTTCTTCCCAATTCCTTTTCATTACCATTTGTGGATTTCCATCAAAATTTATAATCTTGTATATCTTACTGACAAGTCCTTTTAACCCAACTTCATCCTTAATAATTTGAGATACTAAAATTTCAAATTTAGTTTTACTTCTATCTATGTTACATATTCCCCTTACCTTCATATTCCATTTTTCTACCTGTATTTTTTCAAACCAATTTAACTCCAGTTTTTGAATTATTTTTTTCTTCCTACTTTCAGTTCCTGAAGCTTTTAACCAATCTACTATATTTCCTATATTTTCATCCTCAATTACTTTGTTCCGACTTGAATTAGTTTTAATCGGCCAACTTTCAATTGTCTTTCCCAAAAACGTTATATCCGGAATCAATTTTTTAACAAATTTATTCCAAGTTTTGCTCAACCCCTTTAACCAATAACTATTAATTACCTTTTTTGTTTTTGCTCTATCTAGGAACCATGCAGACCCAAATCTCTTAATATCTTTTAACTCCAAATCTCTCCAATGACCATCCCCACCTTTAAGTATTTTTATCACAGTTCTAATATTATACGCCCGATAATAATTAAGTAGATTGGGAATTCCCAATCCACCCTCTTTTTGATTTTGATACCACAGTTTCTTCATTAATCTTGGTCTTTTCCCACCATTACAAAATTTATCCAATTTCTTCTGATATTCTTCTATATCTTTCTCTGTCAAATTTAATGGTAGCATCTCAAATAAAAAATTAAACTTTGGTAACAACATCATTTTACACATTGCAATTCTACCAAACCAAGACAACTTTATCTCTTTATATTTATCTATCTTTTTCTCTACTTCCTTCAACATCACCTCATAATTATTTTTTTTTAATTCTCTAACTTTAAATGAGAGTGTTATCCCCAAATATTTCAGTGTGTTCTTAACTCTTATCCCAAATTGTTCTTGCATACTCTCCCACTCCTTACCATCTTTATTTATTAATAATTCAGATTTTGACCAATTTACCTTTAAACCTGTCATTTCTTCAAATTCTATCAAATGTTTATTTATCCTCTTTAAATCTTTCTCTATATCCTTCAAAATAATCAAAGTGTCATCCGCATATAAATTTATCTTATATCCCTTGTAGCCTTCCAACTCTTCATCTACTTCTATCAATTTAATCAAGACCTCCATAACTAACAAAAATAGTGTTGGAGACAAGGGACACCCTTGTCTCGTACCTGCTTCCAATTTAATCTCTTCCGTCATTGTTCCGTTCACCTTTACCTTTGCACTGCTTTTTTGATATAATTTTGAAATAACATGTATAAATTTATTACCAAAGCCTAATGCCTCGATAATTACTTTTATAGTATCCCATTGTACAGAATCAAAAGCTTTAAAAATATCTAACGATATTATACCTAATTCATCTCCATTATTCTCTGCTACATCTATAATATTCAATACTCTTCTAATTATATCACTCATATATCTACCTTTAACAAACCCTACTTGATTATAACTTATATATTTGTCTATAAAACTGTTTAATCTATTACTTATAATTGCTGTAAATATTTTAGCATCTTGGTTGATTAAAGAAATAGGTCGGTAGGACTCGATCCTCTCAAGATCTTTATCCGGTTTAGGAATTAAAGATATTACTGTCTTATTCCATGACATCGGGACTTCTCCTCCATGTAGAATACCATTATATAATTTTTGCAGTTTTGGTATTATTAGTTCTTTAAAATCTTTATAGAATTCAGCAGGTAATCCATCTTCTCCTGGGGTCTTCCCTAATTTTAACTCTTGTATTATTTCGTTGATTTCCTCCTGTGTTATATCTCTTTCCATCAACTCTTTGTATGTTTGATCTATTTTCATACCATATTTTCCAAGATGATTCTTCAATTTTTCTAAATCAATTGATTTCTTTAAATATAATTTTTGAAAAAAATTCCTGGCTACTTCACATTTATCCAATCTCTTATAACACCTTGTACCTTTTTCATCTATCAGAGAACCAATTTCTCTCTTTTGAGTTTTATTTTTCGCCATCTTTGCCAATATCCTAGAATTTTTATTACTAAATTCAAAAAAATCCCTATTCAAATATCTTAAATTTTTTTTAACCAATTCAATATCTTCTTCTATCAATTTAGTTTTTAGTAAGGTCAATTCCTCCAAACAATTTTTATCCTTCGTAAGTGAGAATTGGTTCTCCAATATCTTAATTTGTCTTGTATCCTGATCAATTTTAGCTTTGTATTCTCTATATTTCCTACTTGACAATTTAATACTTTCTCCTCTAAATATTGCTTTCATGGTATCCCAAACAATTTCAAATTTAATCTCTCCGTTATCATTCAATTCCCAACTTTCCTTCCATTTTTTGAATATCCATATTTTATCCTCCTCCCTTTTGTGCAATTTTTCATCATATCTCCAACCTCTTTCCTTTTTCTCAAAATTAAAATCTATTTCCATCATAACTTCCGCATGATCAGAATCCTTAAAAATTCCCACATCTATTCTATCTACTTTATTCAACAAATCTTTAGAAACAAAAATATAATCAATCCTTGAATATGTATTATGTACTTTAGAACAAAAGGTATACACCCTTTCAGAGCCTTTCAACTCTCTCCAGACATCTACCACACTATTTTGAAACATCCATTTATTTAAAATTTCCCCTTTATTTGTTTGACTAAAGCGGGTAGGATTATTACTATCAATTCTATCCCTAATTAAGTTAAAATCTCCCGCCACAATTACTTTCCCTTCACTTTCTATTTCCAAAATCTTAGTAATTTTATCCAAAAATCCCTTTTGTTTTTCATTCGGTAGATATAAATTAACCAATGTCACTTTTTGCTCGTTAATATTCCCTATAATTATTAAATATCTGCCTTCCTCATCTCTAATTACTTGTTTTTTTTCAAAGTATACCCTATTTGATATCAATATCGCAACTCCTCTAGCTTTGGAAGTCCCAAAAGATTTTTCATAAATTTGCATGCCTTTAATGTTCATTCTATTAACATCCTCAGATTTTTGATGAGTTTCCTGCAAGAATAATATATCTGGAGAGTCCCTTTTAAATTTAAGTTCCAACCTTTTCCTTTTTATATGATTTCCTGTACCCTTCACATTCCATGTCATTATTTTTATAAACCGCATTTAAGCGGTAGCTGTTTTATTTCTGACCCCTCCTCTTCCTTTATGTGCACACCCAACACCAAACGAAAAAAAACGTACAGAAACATAAAACTCCACAGACAATATATAACAAACAACATACACATAATACTCAAATATCAGACACAACAACCACAACAAATAACGAGCAATCTTCATCCCCCACATCCTCAATCAGATATCGCCTCTATATAAAGAGTGTGGGGGAGTGGGACATGCCGATGGTCGGGTCACCTCTTCGGGCTGTTCTTTAAATTCCACTTTCAAAAAAAGAAGACAACTCTGGCTTCGCCCCGGACTCAGCTTCCTGCTTTCTACTAAGATCCTCCATCTTGTCTGGCGTTCGTTCGGTATCTTCACGAATTTTCTTATACTCAGAAACTGCCGGGGAAATTTCTTTTCTCTTTAAACTCTTGGGATCTTGGCCGCCAGTTGCACCTTTTTCTTCCGAAATTGGGGATTCCTCTTGTACTCCACCCGTCTTAAGCATATAATCTTTAATTTCTACCAAATCTTCCTCTTTCTCAATCAGCCCAAGCTCCCGAATTAATCTTAATACGTCTGTTTCTGGAGTAATAGTATGCATCCTTCCTTTATAAAAAATTTTTAGCTGCTGTAGTGGCCTCCAATTGTACTTAATATCATTGTCTCTCAAGAGCTTTGTAACTGGTTTCAAATGATATCTCCAAGCTCTGTCTTCCCTGGAAATATCCGGAAAAACTTGGATTTCTTTCTCCTCAAACTTAGGAACACCTTCCAGTTCCCTTATTTTTGCCATGACCTCTAGTTTATCTCCAAGGTTTGCAAATCTTACTAAAACATTTCTAATCGCTCCACCTTGCCTCTTATAACCAATTCTAAAAACACTTACTAAGTTTGCTGCTGTATATTCAAATCCAAAATCATTCAACCATTTTAACACCCTCTGCTTCAAATCATCCGGTCTATTTTCTGGAATATTACGTATAACAATATTGTATTTTCTAGCGTCTTCCTCCAAAAGACTAATTCTCTTATCTTGTTGCTGGTTTTTATAAAAAATTCCTTCCATCTTACGATCAATTTGTGCATCGTGTGCATGGATTTGTTCAATTTCATCTTTAATAAATTTCACCTCCACGTTTTGCTTTACAAAACTAACATTCAATTCACTTATCTGTTCTTTAGCTTTTTGAACTTCCAATGTCAAATTCGCCACATGATCCGTCAGTCCGGTTAACTTTTCTCCAATTGTATTTAAAGCTCCAAAAATCCGTTCAAGCTCTGAAGGCTGTTGAGTCGTCATTTCAATTCAAAAAGAAACTTTATATTTATATTTCTTTGCCAAGAGGGTCTTTTATAAAGAATAAGGGCAAACAGTGTCCCAAATCAGATAAGGCTAAGCCGGCTTATAATGCACCAAAGGAGCCAGAAAAAAAAAAAGCCTAGGAGAGCTTCCCCAGTTTATTTAACTTCTTAAGCCTCCATTTTAAGTGTAATCCAAAAGCTTGCTCGCTACATTCAGCTCACACAATCCACTTTAAAAGAATTGGAAAGTTCAAAGGAGTTATAATCCACATGCCATCACCAACTTCCTTCTTTCTTAAACTTCAGCTTGTGTTTATAGCCTTGTAGCGAGACAAAAAGCATGCAAATGATCTTTGCCAAAGACAAAGGGTAACCCCCCTTACCTCGGCCGCTCGCCCAACCCTCTGCCTCCACGGAGAAACAAAACTTTGAAATTCGAGCAGTTCGGGTTGTTCAATCACTTTGAAAAAGCAATTTACAAGTCACACCGACCTTCCAAAACATCTGTAAACATTTCCAGCTCCCAACGGCGCGTTTTAATCACTTTAATCCACATTTGTTAGTAAAAAAAAAGCCCTACGAGGTGGAGAAAACACCTCTCTTCACACGAGCATCGCCACGCCCCCCTCCAGTTCTCATTCCAATCCAAATCCAATATTTTAATCTTAAGGTCTTCCTCCCAAAATAATTCCCCTTTTGAAATCTAGGTTTGTATATAGCTGGGATGGCAAAACTATGGCATGCATGCCAAAGGTGGCATGTGGAGCCATTTGTCAGGGCAGCGAGGCGTTGCCCTGTCAGCTGGCCAGTGCGCATGTGCGCGCTGGCCAGCTGAGTTCACCCATTTTTAAAGCCATTTTTCGCCCTCCCCAGGCTTTATAGGAGCCTGGGAAGGGCAAAAATACCCCCGCATCCCCTGGAGGCCCTCCGGAGGCTTCAGGAGCTTCCCTGAAGCCTCTGGAGGACTGAAAAGGACACTACAAGCAAACTGGAAGTTACTTCTGGTTTGCTCATAGCATCCTTTTTAGTCCTCTGGAGGCTTCAGGAAAGCCTCCTAAACGTCCCTGAAGCATCCAGAGGACTAAAATGGCCCTCCGAGAAAACTGGAAGCCACTTCCGGTTTGCTCGGAGTGTCTTTTTCTGCCCTCCGGAGACTTTAGGGAATCCTCCTGAAGGTCCCTGAAGCCTCCAGAGGGCCTGGGGGGGTGGGGTGGCAGAGGAAATTGTTTTCGCCCTCCCCAGGCTCCTATAAAGCCCCGGGAGCCTGGGGAGGGCGAAAAAAGCATGCAAAAAATGGGGGGTTGCATCTGTAGTGTGTGCATGCACACTGGGGGTGGGTGGGTCGCACATTCCATTATGGGTGCAGCACACACACAACCCCCCTGCACTCCCCCCACTTATGGCATGCGAGCCAAAAAAGGTTCAACATCGCTGGTATATAGGAATGATATAATTCTCTAAAGGAAGTTGCTAGTTTGAAAATATTTATACTTCCTTTGAAAATTTGGAATATTTCACACTAGGAAGGAGCTCCAAATCATTTTCTGTTTGTTTGTTTTTTTGGTTTTTTTAATTTTGAGCATCAATATTTTGTAGAATATACAAACTCTAGACAAAGGGATGATAAAAAGAAATGGAACCATCTGAGTAAATTTTTGGCTTCTTGGGAGCAGCAGCCCTGATTATCTAACTATTTCTTAAGGGAATGTCAAAGTAATGAAGGTACTCTATTTATTTATTTATTTTGAGTGGGAGATGTTGTATAAAGTGGACAACACAGCAGACAAGACATGTCTCCTTGGACCCAATTGTAGATCCCTAACTGATGGTATCCACAGCATGCTTCTCTGCCAGATCTAATAGGGCAGACAAATGTAATTAGAGAGATGTGATTTCTCAAGTAGCCCTGTCCACTGCCATGAAGTGATGTAACGATTAAAACCAGTATCTTGAATAGGACCTGAAAGCAAACTGGCAATCATTGCAGCTTGCACAGCAGAAGTTTATTATACAGTATTTCAGGAGCTCATGCCTTTGTACCAGCTGAAGTTTGATTCTGGGTACTCTTTAAGGGAATCCCCATATACAACATATATCCAGTCTGGAGGTGACTAGGGAATGAATGACTTATAAATAAGGCTTGCCAATCCAGGAATGCCTGCAAATGCATACAAGAGAAAGCTGTGCAAAGGCTCTCCAAGCCATCACTTCCACCTGCTTATCAAGCAGGAGTCACAGATTTGGGAGACCCTCCTATATTGCAGATATAAGGTCTGTTTGGGATAATGTAACCCAATTAGCACCAAAAAATCCATGATCCTGGAAGCAGTAAGTCCAAAGTCACAACTGAAGCCTATTGTTCCTGTGTGAACTCTAAAACCCCCAGACAATGGGATAAGACATTCACACCATCATTTAATTTGTCAGAAGTAGAGATGTATAGTTTAGATTTAGATTTAGATTTAATTAAATTTATACCCTGCCCTTCTCCAAACGGACCCAGGGCGGCGCACAGGCATATTAAAAATACATACAAAACTATATAACAAATTTAAAAAACTTATTAATAAAGAACCTGCACTAAAACCGGAATTAAAATCCCCAAAATTTAAAACTATCTACAAGTCAGTGTGGAGGTTACGCTAGGCCAGCTAGATGGAACAGATGTGTCTTTAAGCACTTGCGGAAGAGGCGGAGGTCGGAGATGGTGCGAAGTTCAGGGAGTAAGTCGTTCCAAAGGGCTGGGCCCGCCACAGAGAAGGCTCTCCCCCTGGGTGTCGCCAGTCGGCATTGTCCGGCCGACGGCACCCTGAGAAGGCCCTCTCTGTGGGAGCGTATCGGTCTTAGGGATGTATGGGGCAGGAGACGGTCTCGCATGTAACTAGGTCCCAAGCGCTTTGAAGATGGTCGTCAAAACCTTGAAGCGCACCCGAAAGACCACAGGAAGCCAGTGCAGCTCGCACAGGATCGGTGTTATATGGGAGTGTCTAGGCGCTCCCGTAATCACTCGCGCGGCCGCATTCTGGACTAACTGCAGCTTTCGAGTGCACCTCAAGGGAAGCCCCATGTAGAGAGCATTACAGTAGTCGAGTCGAGACATCACGAGAGCTTGAGTGACTGTGCGCAGGGCATCCCGGTCCAGTAAGGGGCGCAATTGGCGCATCAGGCGTACCTGATGGAACACCCCCCTGGCCACGGCCGCCACATGGTCCTCCATGGGCAGCCGGGAATCCAGGAGGACATCCAAATTGCGCGCCCTCTCCACAGGGACTGGTGTTTCGCCCTCAATGGCCAGAGTTGGAGTAATCTGGCTGAACCGGGGTGCCGGAAGCCACAGCCACTCAGTCTTGGACAGGTTGAGCCTGAGTTTGTTACTACCCATCCAGATCCGTACGGTTGGTGGATGAGCTCACTCAGTAGCCTCATTTGATCTTAAAAGATGAGGAGAAAGCGCCAAACACTTTGACATCTCACATAGTGCAATCCCCCCATCCTACTCATGCCAGAGATCATCCAAAAGTTTGACCCATATTATTTTTGTCTCATGCCAAGGTAACTGAATCCTGACTGAAAATGGATCCAGATAATACATTTCTTTCAGGGTCCTCTGAAGCTGTTGCATTACCCACCTTCTTCACTACTTTCTCCACTTTATGAAGGCATCAGCAAGTTCAAACCCAAAAAGTAAATCAAAAGTTTTTAGAAACTAAATGAAAACCCCAATATATTTCTGTAGGGCAGAATGCTGACTGGTGGGGAAAATTGCCTAGGAAGTGAAATGAAACCGAATATTGTGGAGAATGTTAATTCACTGTTCAATAGTTAAGAGCAACATTTTACATAATTGTCATTAATTTAAATAAGAATATTGCCTGTTAACACTAAAGGAGCAGCAGATTCACTCTTGCAGATCCTTCAGAAAAATGTAATTGGAGTTGAAAACAAGAGAGGAATTTCTTTCCAGGAACTGAGGAAAGCATTGCTCAGATCAATAAAAAACAAAAACAACAAAACAAAACCCCTAGTTATCCTTAGTAAATATGTGAATCAGTTCGCAGGGATAAATCTGATGTTAATCTTTAATCTCTGTTATTTAATGAAACTGAACAAGAATGGGAATCAATTTTTCATTAGTTATTGTATTCAAGGATACATATTATCTTATGCCTACAGGTAAACTGGAAATCTATGTGCTTGATTGTATGTAAGGGAAGTCATAGGTAAATGGTTTAAAGAGTGAGTTGTACTTCATTAATGCAATATAAAATATATGTTTATATGTCATGAACAATGTGTAAATCCAATATGAAATAAAAGGTTTCTTAAGTTGTTCAAACATTCCAGTGATAACTTGACAGTAGGAGTCAGCAAACAACAAAAAACTTGATTGTAGTGCACCCCTGATATGATATCAAACTGAATACACCCAAAATATGCAGCATTCTTCTGTTGTAAAATTAATGTATTTATGCAAAGAATAATAGTACTTTAAAAATATATATACTGAAATAAAATTGAATGTGGTCAGCATTTTATATACAGGAATGGAACTGGCTGTTCTTGTTCAGAAAGTAAATTAATTGATGCACCCTAGTAGAGATGTGCTTGCAGAATTGCCCAACTTTTTTCCAGTGTATTTTAGAAAATAAAAATGTGAAGTAGGCAAAGTGAGCTGCTTAATATAGTTTCATCGTGTCATAGATTTATTCTGTGTATTTCTTTAGTTTACTTCTGCACTGTGATGATATTCTTTGCAATAGAAATTATTTCTCACCATAAATATTGCTCAGTAAGGAGGTATAATAAGGAATATGGATATGTGGGTATGGGTGCATATCTGTAATCTATCTTGTGAATGTAAAACTAATAATGACTTGTGATAAAGACTTCTCCCTGCCTTCTCTAAAAATTATTCTATACCTTTATCATATTCCTACCTTTCTTAAAGTAAGGTAAATTAAGTTATGTTTGATTTTACTCACATGGGTATTCAAATCTCCTGATTGTGCTGGAATAGCTGAGACCTGGAAGAAGTATGTTTGTTAAGCAGCTTGGATTGTGCTAACGAGACTCTAATTCAGAATGTAAATTAGTCTGTTTAAACATATGTTGCTGCTCTTTCAAAAAGAATGCTCTCTTGATTACTGAAGTAAAGACCTGGATTGGAAAGTTAATTTTGATTTGGGTTGTGGACAAGTTAAGCGATAATTGAGAAGCAAATGTAATCAGGGCTGCCACAATTTTAAAACTGCTGTGCTGAGAAACAGAGGGGAATTTGCACGTAGACTTCAACAAAACCTGAAGTTCGATTCTGAATTTATTTATTTATTTATTTATTCATTCATTCAATTTCTATAACTGCCCAACTCAATCAAGTGACTCTCAAGTGACTTCCAGGATAGGTTTTTTCTGTCCCTTCAAATGATACTTGCCACAAGAGGAGGTAGAGGAATTTGTTCATAAATATTTGAAGTCACTCTACATAGGTATTTATATAGTCACAACAACATACAAAGCTATGCCACTTTATAAGTAAATATAAATATTGAATTTTAAAGGTATGTTAGGTGACTTAATTTGTTTTATTAATGATGTAGTATATAAAGGAACCATTAATATTTGGGTGCATAATGTAATTAATATATATTAATAGATACATACATACCAATATGTATTAAGACATGCATATATACCTAGGCTTACACTGAATAATGTTATAGGAATACTTAATTAAGTGATAGAAGTTGGGGGAAATAACTAAAAAGAGAAAAATATTCACTGTAAGAGGTTAGCACAATCACAGCTGAGATTTTTTTTGCACAAATTTCTTTTTCTGAGATTATGAATAACAGGTGCAATTTGCCAAATGTAATTGTGGATAAAATTCACCATAGATGTTATGAAACTCTATTAGTGTGTTTTTATTTCTTCCCTCTAACAGCAACAATGATAAATTATATTCATAAATGTTCCAGTTAAGGATTTCATTAAAAAGTGAAGTAAACTATTTAATTATCAATTATCTGTTTGCTTGTTAGCTACAATACATCTGCTTCTCCATTGCTGGAGATCAGGGCATGAACATTATGACTTTATAGTTACAGCTAGCAAAAACACATGGTCTTTGCTTATTATAGAACTGTATTACATTAGACTCTAAATAAAGATGCATTTATTTTTATTCATGTCTCATACTACTTTCCTGTCAAAATCCAGAATCCTTGTGATTCACAAGTATAATTATAAGAAGCTTCCTTCTTCCTAAGCAACAAGAAAAGCACACTGTATAGCTATGTCCCTATTACACTTAGATTTTTCAAATAAAAAGTATTTGTTCCACTGATGCCTCGTGGGTAAGTAAAATCTGTATACCTGCCACACATATTTGTTACTTAAAGTTTCCACTCCTTATAGTTATAATGATGCAGTCTGTCTGGCAAATAACAAATTTGACAAATTTTAAGTGTCATTTAAAAGCAGTATATGCTCAACACAGTCACCTTGTGTTAAACAAAATAAATATTTTTGGCTAAGATTAACTATAGTAATGGGCACTTTTTTAAATTTATCACAATGGAAATACATGCTGAGGATTATTTGCCATGTCTTTTACAGTCTCTGGGATTATCTCTCCCCATTTTTTATTCTGTGATTTTTTTTTAAAAAAAATACTTCATTGGAAAGTTAGGGGAACTGGATTTTTCTTCTTTTTTTTCTGTGATTGTCACTTGCATTCCTTTGTCATTTTTTGAGTGACAGCTGGAAGCCAAGATAATGTGCAATCTCTTTATGTAACTCTTAGTTATTTGGGGAATTTATACCCCATCTTTTTTGCCAGCAGCAAAACACAATAACAGTAAACACTTTGAATCTGCTTAAAAATCCACAAAAATGCGTTTATAAAAACAGGACAAAATATAAATGTTTTCTTCCCACAGTTTCAGCAAACTATGAAACCTAAAACTAGCTATATAACAGGAGTCCCCTGTGGCTTTTACTCTGCTAGTCATTGCCAATTAAAGGGGGCAGTTCTCAACTCTGTCTCAAGGCCATTGAGCCAGCATGATTCAAAGACATTTGCCCAGTCACGAGTAGATAAATAGGTACCACTAAGGTGAGAAGGTACCAGCGCTCTGTGTCATGATGACACAGAGTGGCTGTTCCTGCCCAGCATAGCAGTGGTGTTGGGATCTCATATCTAGGATTCTGGCAAATGTCCCCCTCATTTAATGGGGGAGAAATATCAGGGGGATTGAAAGCAAAAGCACTGATTTCAACTCTTCCTCTCTCCATCTACCCTTTGTTTCCTCCAAACTTTGAACCATCCGTAATTTTCAACCTCCTTAGAGGTATTAAGCATTAACTCCCCTACCAATTTTCTCTCTGTTTAGTTTTACAAAATGTTTGGCATTCTGTCCTTTCATATCTAAGACCTAAACATGTCTAGGGCAATATAATCATCAATGTTAAAATGGCTTCTGTTCTGAGTTAGACCTGGCGGCCAGATTGTTTATGATGCAAGTTGCTGTCAAGCACAGACTGGCAGATTGAAACAGAAGCTTCTTAATCTATTGTTTTCTGCAATAGGTAATTTTCAGTCTAAATTGTAGCAGTGTGAAGGGCAATATTTTAAAGACAGAAATGATTACCATATGTTGATTTTCATGGCGCTGACAGCATAAGTAAAAAGAAAACGCTTAATTGCTGTGAGTGGGAATGCTAATAAGTAAACAGTATGCATATGTAGAAATGATTCTTTCTCTCTCTCTCTCTCACACACACACACACACACACACACACACACCAAGGTGTATATATATAAAACCTCCACAGAAATCCATCTTCAAGATTTAGTTTTGACATTTATAATAAACTGGAATGATTTGGATCAACTAAAATGAAATATATGTGCTTTATATTTGCATCTATACAAATGTTCATATTCTGAGAAATAAAATTATTGCCTTTAAAAATAAATGTGAATATTGGCATGTGCTATGAACAGAAGGAAATAAGAGATGGGTTGGTAAAGCAGAGAAGTTGAAAACTGAAAAAATGAATTAACTGAAGCAGGATAAAGAGTGAATGTATCAAAAAGATATAAAGAAATTTACTTCTATGTCCCCCTCCCCAATTTTTTTTTTTTATATTGAAAAAGTTTTATTGGTTTTACAGTTTTTCAATAGGGTGGGGTAAGGGATACAAAGAAATTTTGAGAGCATTCACGTCAAAGTCGTCGGCCCTGCTGGGATTTCAAAATAGATAATTAACAAAAAACATTTTTCATACACTACAAAGTGAAAGCAAGTACATATTTCTAAGTTCTCAGTTCTATGCTGTCAGTCATTTACAAAAATCCAGATACACATGTTATACAATATTACTCAAAAAATCAAAGCAAAGTTATTTTTTAGATCTAAGTCTCTTGGCAATTGTATCTTCTATCTCTCCTTCCAGGCCCCCAGCGGGCGGGGCCGTGGCCCCCCCTGCCCCTCCTGGATCTTCCCCCAGGACAGAGGAATGTTTTTTAAGAAAGGCTTCCGCCACAACAACTGTTTTGATCCTCACTCTTCCTCCTTCCCAGAACACCAGCATCCCTTCAGGCATCACCCACCTGAACCAGATCCCGTGATCAAACAATTTTTTGGACAAGAAGGAAAATTTCCTTCTCGCTTCTCTAATCTTTCTTGGGATCTGCTTCAGGATGGCAACCTCCTTTTGTTGGTAAATTAACGGACCTCCTCTTTGCGCTTTCAAGATTTCCTCTCTGGTTGACCTTCTAACAAATTTAACATGTATCTCTCTGGGTACTTCATTTATCCTGGCATATGCAGAGTTTATTCTGTAGGCTAGGTCAATGTCCCCCCTGATCTCATCCTTAGGTTTATGTAAATAGTCTGCTATAATTGTGCTCATGAGTTCAGGGAGACATTCACCAGGTTCCTCAGAAACATTCTGAAATCTCAAAAAATATGTCATCCTTTCCATATCAATCCTAGACACATGCCCGTTTATTTCCACAACCTCATTGGTAACATTTTTAATCTCTCCCTTAGCCCCTGCCAGCCCCCCTTCCAACTCTTCATTCTTCTGTGTGTTCTCCAGCACTTGTTTCCATGTGTCCAATAGCTCCTTTTTAAAGTTGATATTTTCTTCTCTCTGGGCTTTGATTTCTTGTACCAAAGTTTGTATAACAGATTCAAGAGAAGCCATCCTTAATTCTAAGCTTGCCAGTGCTGATTCTTGTGCCATGATTAGCTGTTAAAGTCAATGCCACTAAAATGGCGTTTTTTGGGTGGGGCTGTTGAGGCAAATCAGGAGCCAAAAGTTCAAATCAGGATTGTAAAGTTCAGGAACCAAGAGAGAAACAGTTTTCCAGATCAATAATTATAATAACGAAGGCACTCCAGAAAAGAGATCACAAATCCGGGAAAAAAAATTTCTTCTTTAGTAACAAGAGGAAGTCCAAATCACAAAGAGACGCTGGGAATTTTCCATAAGTAAAATAGTCATTCAGGGACAAAGGGCAGCCATCTTCCACCACCCAAGCTCAAAGCCAGAAGGAGAGAGTAGAAAAAAAAATTTTTTCTAGAAAAAAAAAAAGAAACAAAGCGGCGGACGAACCCTAGGCTCGCCCGTCGCCGCTGGAGCCGGAACCGGAAGTCCACCCCTCCCCATGATTTTGTCATCCATTCAAAAAGGTATGTTTGAAGCAATTAATAGCAAGGACCACCAGTACTGAGTATGATCCATTTCATCCCTAAAACTATATTCTTTTTTCTTTTAACCTGCTTTCTCTCACAGCTATATAAAAATAATCTTTTTGGGTGAATAGTATGATATTCTGCTCATTGCTAAATACCCAAACAAAATACCCAAACAAAATACCCAATCAAAAACTTAAAGATGGATCTCTGGGAGATTTTGATCTTATAAGGAAAGTTAGAGATATACTTCCAACCACAGGGGACTAAACACTACCAAATGGCTTCACTGTGCATAGGGTTTAGGCTTTGCTCCAAGTAAGAGTACAGTCCTGTTATACAAAGAAGGAGAGTGCTCTTTGTCCTTACTCCAGGTAGATCACAACAGGTATGGAGTAGGTGGAATACTCCTGAGTCTGTATGGAAAACACACACACACACACTCACTCGCTCACTTATACACACACACACACACACACACACACACACTTGCCTGATTCTTTGTTAAGGGTAGAATATAAAACTTGAATTGCATCCTTGCCAGCCACGTAAGAGTGGTAGATTAAAAGAAGTAGCCATAATAAATAAATGTTCTTTTTCTGAGTCTATGAAAAAAAACACTGAATTGTAGAGACTGGATTGATGGAGGACTGGACTGGAGCCAAGAAAGCAATGCAATAATAAAGCAACTTGGAAGTATATGTTCAGGTTTTGTGTTTTGTGTTTGTATTTTTTCTTATTCTTTCTTTCTTACTTTCTCCTTCTTCCTTCCTGCCCCCCTCTCCCTCCTTTCTCCTCCCTCCCTCCTGAAAATGCTTGATTTTTAAAGAATTTTGAGTAGTTAACCTCATACCGGAGGTTATCTTGTGTTATATTTCTTTTTACATTTTTACCTACTTTCTTAAAGAGTTCCTCCCACAGTGATTGCTTCAATAGTCCTTAATATGTGCTTTCTCAACCTTCATCTCTTTATCACAGGTTTTATTGAAACACAAAATGAAGCTTCAAAGAGCATTTTAGGATACCACGTACAATGATCAGTTTTCATAGCATGAGCTGTTTTTTATGTGGTTGAGTGAAAGTCTATAATGTGTTAAAATTCTGCCTCAATTTGATCAGCTATCCTATTTATCCAATGTTTGTTATCTCTTACAGGAACAAATGGGGTTTTTTTTAGAAAGAGGAACTTGATAGGCCAATAACATTTATGCTGCCTGCTGACATGTAAACAAATTGTTTATCCATTTCTAACAAACAGAAATAACATCTTCAATAGATTTTTCCCTACCTCATTTGTATATAAAAAAAGAACAATCCCTTTAACCCTATCCAAATCCTCACATCAAAAATGTAATAATTAATCCCCATAGCAACAGTTTAGTAGTTTAATAGTTGTTTAAAAACAACAACCATTATCATTATAGGAATGTGAAGTTTAGAGTTTTTCTTTATGTTCCAAGATAGCCAAGGGGAGGGAGTGTATGTGTGTGTTTGTGTGGAAATGTGTTTAAACTTTCATCAGTGCCTTACAAGCTTTCCAGCTTCCTGCACTTTGTCAAAACCCAGGGGAGTCTGTCATGAGACAAAATTTCTCATATGGGAAGCTTTGCTTGTTTCAGATCACAGAACTCAAGCGTGGAGAGGGGAGACTGCAGGCCACTGAATACTTCTTAATGGGCGGGGGGGGGGGGAGATCAGAAATACTCATTTCAAAAAGACTGTATAGTTTTTAAAGCAAATTTACTAAACTGAGTTTCCAAATGGAATTTCTAAAGAAATTTGGAAATTAGACTAAATCCACAAATAATAAATTTATATCATGAGAACAGAATAATTTTCTGAATCTAGAAGACATGTTTTGCCATAACACTAAAACACTGGGACTGGGTTTTTTTCACATTATTAGTGAAATAACACAGATCTGAACTAATTTAGTGTTAATTTTGTTTACTGGTGGGTTGTTTTTTGTGTGTGTGGATTGATGTTGGTGAATCTGATTGTCAGTTACTAGTTCAATATTTGAAGCAAGACAAGGAAATTAGTTAATCTGGGAATCAAGTATATTGTATAGATATAACCACTGTAATGACTTCTGTGCATATCATGTTGAACTAGATGTAACGAACCAGAAAGGGGAATTCAATGTAGACCTGATAGCTCTTTGTAACACTCAATTCTTATGTTAGCATTTATAATTTGCCAAAATTCTTGGACTATGTGTGCTTGTGTGTGTAGATTTTCAGATACTGAACAGTACACACTCTCCTAGAGAGAAGTTTCCTGAAGGTGGAATCCAGCATGAGTCCAAAAACTTGGAAGACAAAACTTCTGGTGCCGGTGACCGACCCAGATTAGATCCTGCAACATTATCGTGGGACATGTATATTCACCTTCATTCATGAGAGTATTGAGATAGCTTCCTTAAATATAAATTTGCATTCTTTGTATTAATATAAATTTGCATTCTTTGTAATGCTAATATCTGATGTGATAAGGATTGCTACATTTTTTTCCTTATAGGGATTCTTTATCAGGTGTTTAATAGGCCTTTATCCTCTGGAATTAAATATGTATGCTTTTAACTTCTTCCACATTCACTTCCTTGGGGAGTATATATTCCATTGTCTTGAAGCCTACAGAGATGAACCTTCATATGGTACTTAACATCCAAGCTTCTAGAAGTGGAGGATTTTCAGAAAGGTGTCTGAAGCCTTGTAAATCTGCCCAGTTAATGAGAGAAGCTGTCCCACATATAAATAATCCTCAAAATCTAAATAATAGCTTTAGCACCTTAAATTGTGCCAGTATACAACTGATGGCCCATGCCGATTGTTCAGGCCAGAAATTATGTATCTAGCACCTGTCAGAAATCTGCAATTTCACAACATTTTTCAAGAGTGGACCCACAGAGTACACTGCAGTAGTTAAGACAAGTTGTAATCAAGTCATGAAAATCCATTTCTGACTGGCTCAGTTAGTGCAGTAGTCAGAGTTGTACAACATGTCCCTTGCCACCTATCAATGCAGCCATAATTGGAATATAAAGAGCACCCCCAAACTGTGGGGTTTCTCTTTCCAAGGGGATACAATTACAGTATATCCTGAACAAGCTTTGCCTCAGTCTCAGAGTTCAGCTTTTTATTTTCCAACAGCACTTCCATATTGTCTTAGATTTAATTTCAGCTTCTTCTTCCTCATCCAGCCAAATGTCAAGGTTAGGCAATGTACAAAGGAGACGATTATGTCTTTGGAATCAAAAAGTACAGAACAATAGAAAGGAATGTCATTAGCATATTTGAAAGCATCCTATTGTAAAGTTTCCGTCACAAGAGACAAGAGACAATCATATAGAACATAAGTCAAACAGTTCCCCAGCACACTTTCCTATGCTAGGAAAGACTAGAACCACTAATGATTTATAATTTATAATAATAAAAATGATTTTATACTACTATTTGAAGTACAATTTCCAGTATGTCATTCTAAAGCCAAATTCACATTGCATATCTAGGCATAAGTTACACAATACTTTTCTCAAATACATATGGGTAAATTTGTCCATTATATATTTTCTTGTCTTTTCTTCCTTTCTTTTCTCCTCTTCTGCTTCTCTTAAACAGGTCAGGCATATCTGGTATTTTTCTAACTCATCATCTTTTCATATGATCTCCCAAATTTGCTGACACTGGTTTAAAAACTTTGGCCTGTCTTCTCATTGAAATGTATTTATCCTCCATGATAAATTTGTCGGTACCTTTCTCCCCAGCATCAATTTTCTCTCTACATAAGCACATTTCCTCTTTCTCTCTCTCTCACACACACATCCATCTTTTGTTCCTCCTAACAGTTAACATGAGGAACAATTCTTCTGATCTTGAGTTGACAGGAAAGTATATTGGTATAAATTGTGCTCCCCTCTGTGGCTGCACTTGCCCTTTCTCGTGTTTTTGAGGACAGTGTCACAGTAAAAGATGATAGATTCCCTAGGCTCCTGCTACCTCCTACCCATCATCACCCAATGCACAGGTACAGTATAGGTGGTACCTTGCTAAATAGTAGCAACTGTGAGAGGGATCTTGAAATCCTAGTGGACAACCATTTAAATATGAGCCAGCAGTGTGCAGCAGCTGCCAAAAAAGCCAACACAGTTCTAGGCTGCATAAACAGAGGGATAGAATCTAGATCACGTGAAGTGTTAATGCCACTGTATAGTGCCTTGGTAAGGCCACACTTGGAATACTGCATACAGTTTTGGTCGCCACGATGTAGAAAAGATGTGGAGACTCTGGAAAGAATTCAGAGAAGAGCAACCAAGATGATTAGGGGACTGGAGACTAAAACATATGAAGAACGGTTGCAGGAGCTGGGTATGTCTAGTTTGATGAAGAGAAAGACCAGGGGAGACATGATAGCAGTGTTCCGATATGTCAGAGGGTGCCACAAAGAAGAGGGAGTCAAACTATTCTCCAAGGCACCTGGGGGCAGGACAAGAATCAATGGGTGGAAACTAATCAAGGAGAGAAGCAACTTGCGGCGGCGAAACACCCAGGCCCCTTGGTTTACCGAGGAGCTGAGGGTGATGAAACGCCGCAAGAGATGCCTAGAGAGAAGATGGAGGTCTACCCGATCTGGATCTGACCGGACACAGGTAAGAGCCCATTTACGGACTTACATTGTGGCGCTGAGAGTGGCCAAACGCCATCATTGTGCCACTCTCATAGCATCCGCAGACAACCGCCCTGCCGCCCTGTTTAGGGTGACCCGCGCCCTCCTCCAACAGAGGGTGCGGAAAGCCCCGTTACAGGGTAGAGCAGAGGAATTTGTGACTTTTCTGCAGGAGAAAACCGCTCAGATACAGAACGAGTTAGCCCCCATTCATGGCCCAGTGGGATGCCACGAGAGAGATCTTGTTTGGGAGGAGTTTGACTCCGTTGCTTCCGAAGATATGGACAGGTTACGTGGGCGACTGCGAGCCACCACATGTTTACTGGACCTGTGTCCCTCCTGGCTTGTACTGGCATCCTGGGAGGTGACACGAGGCTGGCTCCAAGAGGTTGTCAACGCATCCTTAAGTGAGGGTTCCTTGCCTGCTTCCCTAAAAGAAGCGATGGTGAGGCCCCTCCTTAAGAAGCCCTCTTTAGATCCAGCTCTTTTAAATAACTATCGTCCTGTCTCCAACCTTCCCTTTTTGGCGAAGGTTGTCGAGAGTGTGGTGGCACAACAGTTTCCCCGTCACCTGGATGAAGTTGATTATCTAGATCCGCGCCAGTCCGGCTTTCGGCCCGGGCATAGCACCGAGACGGCATTGGTCGCGTTGGTGGATGATCTCTGGAGGGCCAGAGATGGGGGTTGTTCCTCCATCCTGGTCCTATTAGACCTCTCGGCGGCTTTCGATACCATCGACCATGGTATCCTATTGCATCGGCTGGGGGGGTTGGGGGTGGGAGGCACCGTTTTGCGGTGGTTCTCCTCCTACCTCTCTGGCCGATCGCAATTTGTGTTGGCAGGGGGGCAGAGGTCGACTGCGAGACCCCTCACATGTGGGGTGCCTCAGGGGTCGGTCCTCTCGCCCCTCCTGTTCAACACATACATGAAGCCGCTGGGTGAGATCATCCGTGGTTTTGGGGTAGAGTACCATCTATACACTGATGACACCCAGCTATATATATCTACCCCAGACCACCCCAACGATGCCGTAGCGGTGATGTGCCAGTGCCTGGAAGCCGTGCGGATCTGGATGGGAAGTAACAGACTCAAGCTAAACCCGACCAAGACCGAGTGGCTGTGGTTTCCGGCGGCCCGGTTCAACCAGCTTATTCCATCGCTGGCCATAGGGGGCGAACATCTTGCCCCTGTGGATGGGGCACGCAATTTGGGTGTCTTCCTGGATACCCGGCTGTCAATGGAAGATCAGGTGACAGCCGTGGCCAGGAGGGCGTTTTACCAGGTTCGCCTGGTACGCCAATTGCGCCCCCTATTGGATCGGGATGCCCTTCGCACAGTCACTCATGCCCTCGTGACGTCCCGACTGGACTATTGCAACTCTCTCTACATGGGGCTTCCCTTGAGGTGCACCCGGAGACTTCAGCTAGTCCAGAATGCAGCCGCGCGAGCAATTATGGGTACCACAAGGTACACCCATGTAACACCGCTCTTGCGCGAGCTGCACTGGCTGCCTGTCGTCTTCCGGGTGCGCTTCAAGGTATTAATTATCATCTTTAAAGCACTCCATGGCTCGGGACCTAGCTACTTGCGGGATCGGATCCTGCCTTATACATCCTCACGACCGATCAGCTCCCACAGAGAGGGACTTCTCCGGGTGCCGTCCACTAGACTTTGTCAGCGGGCGACACCCAGGGGAAGGGCTCTCTCTGTGGCGGGCCCAGCCCTCTGGAACGACCTCCCCCCCGATATTAGGACCACCACGGACCTCCGCTCCTTCCGTCTTAAATTGAAAACACACTTCTTCTGCCTTGCCGGCCTGGAATAGCTACTCCTCTGTTTTTAGGGTTTATTGGGGATTTCTAGTTAGATAGTTTTAACGGGTATTTTAGCACAGGTCACTTAATTTAATGTATTTTTAATGATATATATATATAGTTATTGTTCTTATCCCTCCTGTGCACCGCCCCGAGTCCCTGTGGGGAGAGGGTGGGGTTTATAAGAAATAAATTATTATTATTATTATTATTATTAACTTAGAACTAAGGAGAAATTTCCTGACAGTTAGAACAATTAACCTCTGGAACAGCTTGCCTCCAGAAGTTGTGAATGCCCCAACGCTGGAAGTCTTTAAAAAGATGTTAGATATCCATTTGTCTGAAATGGTATAAGGTTCTAGAAGACCTACAAGGTCCCTTCCAACTCTGCTATTGTATTGTATTGTATTGTATTGTACCTACTGGTAGGGAAAACGTTAATCAGCACCAGCACCATCACTGAGTTGCCCTGGATTGTCCATATGGTAAGATTTGTTCTGGGAGAAGAAAGAATTCACCTCTTGCATATTGGAAGGCAACTGGGCAGTAGGATGAGATGAGACAGAGTTGACATCAGAAAAGAAATCAATCAAAAATAGCTATTAAGATTTTTTTTTCTACTTCAGCTTGTAGGACTTTAAGACATTTTTATATTTTTGTGAGTCCACCTTCATGTCTTTGCCACCAACTGTAAGTTCACTATGTGTGCAGATATTGGCAGTGTGATATAGCAATTAAAGTGTTGGACTGGAGCTCCGGACATCCAGTCTCAAGTCTACTAATAACTATAGAAGGCCAGTAGATGAATTTGGTCAATCTTTCCCTCTCAGTTCTTACAACAGTTTCTATTTCATTAAAAAGATTTCTCAGAAGATTAATCAGTGTTCTGATACTCTCATTATAATAATGTGCTATTTTTATAAATATAAAATTTTCCTCTGTAATATATTTTAAACGAAATATCTATGAAATTGATGTTTTAAATGTCGTTTCTTACATATAACTGTCCAAAGATGTCTCACCATATTCAGAGAAATGTAAATACTGGTAGTTACCAACTATGTTATCTACATCTGGTCATAATGGGAATTTTCAAATTTCTCAATTATATTAAGAAAAAAGCCCACATTGACTGAAATGTTATCACTGGTAGCAACATGTATTTTTATAAGTATACATTGATAATTGCCCAACTCACTGTTCTATATATATATATCACTTTAAAAGATGGTACTTTTTTCTATCATTCACAGTTTGCTACATGTACAATCTTTAAACTGTAGATTTAAGACTAATTAGAAATCAGAAATCAATTAAAATCAATTACTAGATGTTTGAGTTTTATTACATTAATTATAGTACAACTAACCTGCTTTAGCTCACTGATCCCCCTCACACTGGGTTAAAAACAGGGAAATATTCTCTCATGTTAGACATAGAATCAAGAATGAGTAATGAGTATAAATACTAAAAATAGACATTTTATTAGTTTACATGAAATTAATTATTAGCTTATGTGACGTGCATACAATTTACCTCTTAAGTGAGAAAAATCTTGAATTAATAAAAGTACTCAAAAAATTAAATGTTTACCTTGAAAATACCATGCAATGATGTATTTAGAGATGTCTATCAGGTTGTTTCCCCCCCTTTTCCTGTGTATTCTTTCTCATCCATGTGTCATTAAATCTAGTGTATAATTTTACTTGAAATATTTTTCAGTATTTTAGATTCTTTATAATTAAGTCTAAAATCTTATTTTCTAAAATCTTATCTGGACCATTAGTTTGAAACTTTCTTAAACCAATGTTTTAATCTTTCACTGTTTCTTCCAAAACAACAACTACAATAACAAAGCCTTAAACTTTAAAATTTCCTTCACTAAGGATTGAAACTAAACCAGTGCTGTGAAACCTGTTGATCTAAAGCAGTGTTTCTCAACCTTGGCAACTTTAAGTCCTGTTGACTTAAACTCCCAGAATGCTGGGAGAATTCTGGGAGTTGAAGTCCACAGGACTTAAAGTCACCAAGGTTGACAAACACTGATCTAAAGGTTCCTAGTAGCTGTAAAGCCATTAACAAGCTATTTATGGTTAGAAAAGGAGGCACATGTGAATCTTGTGTCCTTTTAAAAGCATTGAGTGCTTTTTGAGAAAGATAACTGTTCCCTCATCCCCCAATGCTCTAAACTCTCCAGAGACTGCTGTCTCAAAGAAAGCTGCTTCCATAAGAGGCCATATTTGCATTGTAATTTCTTGAGCACCACTTCTGTTGAGAATAAAATGCACTGTATGAAAAGATACCACAACTGTACTAGAAAGTGTTTGTATTTCATTGTTATGAACTACATGAAAGGGTAATTTACCTTTGGACAAAACATTCTGCTTTTAGAAGCTAAGTGAACAGAGTAATAAATTAATGTCAGTGTGAAGCTCCATTAGTCATTAAGGTTAATTATCTGATTAATCAAATACACACTTTATTTTGACTCCACTTTCTTTACAAAAAAAAATAGCAAAGTATATCAGCATCTAGGTTAATTAAGGAAACAAGTTTTCTATGCCAATCTATGTAGTAGGTTACTGAATTCTTGTTCCATGCTTGCTAAATAGGGAAAGTATTGCATCAGAGTAGTGTAGGAACTATGCAGATAACTAAAAATCAATGTATAAATCTTTCCAGAAGTTTCCAGTACTTATATAAATAGGGGGGAAAAAGATGGATACATTCATTATTCATTGACTACAAAATAGCACTGCTTTGCTTAGTTCGTATCGAACTTTGTTTTATTTGACATAATAGAGACAGTGTCAACTATTCTTATTTTTCTCCATGGGGAAGAAAACAATCAACAGTGATGTGCAAGGCAGAATATTTTCTGTCATTGTCAACTATATTCTCCACACTAGTGTAGATTATTCTTCTGTGTCAGGGAAGTTTGGTAACTACTGTCATTTGACAAAGCTTTTCAATTTATCCATGCCATGACAACTATAAAGAATTCATAAGTTGGTATAAATTGTCACTTCCCCCTTCTTAAAATATACAGAACAGCATATAAACAACAACAACAAAGAAACATTGGCTTTGAAATCAATGGAAATTCATTTTTAGAATTCTTTTAAGGATAGGGCAACATAAGGCTCTGCAAGGAGTAGGGGAAGTGTGTGTGTGTGGATAAAGTGTGTGCGTGTGTGTAGATAAAGTGTGTGTGTGTATGTGTAGAGAGCGAGGGAGAGAGTTATAGTTACAGTTATAGTTATATATTATAGAAACAAAGATGAAAAAGTTATATTGCCACATGACTTTGTAATATGTTTCCTTATTTTGGCATGGAAACATTGTGAAACTTATGAACAACTGTGACAGAGATCCTTGGCAGTTTTAATTATACAAACTAATTGATATGATTTCTGTTCAGAAACTGCTCTTCTGGAATCTCTGAGTTGAACACTAGATTTTATTTTAATACAAGAAATGCCACACATACAGAGCAAATAGTTTCAAGATAATATTATTTGGTTTTTCTAACAAATATTACATCTCTTTATTGATTTTAATGCAGCACTATGGTAAATAAAATGGCAAGCTACAATCATTTTTAAGTTCAAAGTGCTTAATAAACATTTGTGTGGAATTTTATCATACCAAACTTCTATTAGTTTATATCACTGGGAGGCTCATACAGTGTGTGACAATTAAATGAGAAATGTAAAATTTGTATTTGTTATTATTGTGGTTTTATTTGCTATTGCAAAGCAAAGCAAAGCAAAAGAACAAACAGGAAAATCTACCATTTTCATTTCAAATTACACATTTCTTGATAGAAGATATTGTTCAATGAACAGTACTCAAAGCACATGAAAAATCAATTCTGGGAATAGCGTCATGCATTTTTCAATCTTTTTATGCTGTTTCCCCAGTGTATTGACTTTCTGAAATAAGTTAACAGCACACTTTGTCAATGGCACAAACATTCAAGATTATAGCAGAAGTGTGTAATGATATTCTAAGAAAAGCTTAAGGACTTACCGTATTTTTCAGAGTATAAGATGCATCGGAGCATAAGACGCACCCAGGTTTTGAAGAGGCAATTTTTTTAAAAAAGTAGGTAGGTAGATAGAGGGATAGAGAGGGAGAGAAAGAGAGAGAAATACACTAGGTAGGTAGGGAGAGAGAGAGAATAGGTAGGTAGGTAGGTAGGTAGGTAGAGGGAGGGAGGGAGATATATATATATATAAATACAGTAGGTAGGTAGGGAGAGAGAGAGTGTAGATAGGTAGGTAGAGGGATAGAGAGAAATATATATATATAGAGAAATACAGTAGATAGGTAGGGGAGAGAGAGTAGGTAGATAGGTAGATAGAGGGGGAGGATAGAGAAATACAGTAGGTAGGTACGGAGAGAGAGAGTGCAGATAGGTAGGTTGGTAGAGGGATAGAGAGAGAGAGAAATAGAGATTGAGAGAGAGAAATATAGTAGATAGGGAGGGAGGGAGAGAGAGTAGGTAGGTATATAGAGGGGGGAGAGAAATACAGTAGATAGGGAGGGAGAGAGAGTGTGTAGATAGGTAGGTAGAGGGATAGGAAGTGAGAAAGAGAGAGAGAGAGAGAGAGAGAGAGAGATACAGTAGATAGGTAGGTAGAGAGAGAGAGAGAGTAGGTAGGTACATAGATGTTTCCAGGTGTATTTACCCATGTGCTGGAGAAGGAAATCCCTGACCACCTTTGAAATAAATCTTAGTTTCTGCAGGCACAGTACTTGACCAACATAATTCTCATCAATCACTCTAAAAAACCGGCATATTTATCGCGAAAACGGGCCATTTTTTGGTAAAAAAAACTGCATAGCCTTATGGAGGCTTATAGAATGCTGCTGGGGGCTGGGGGGGCGCAAAACGCCCTGTTTTTGCTCATTTCTGCCCTCCCCAGTCCCCAGGAGCTCTCTGGAAGCCTCCACAAGGGGATGCGCATGGCCATTTTGGTGAAGGGGCAGGGTTTCAGGAGGCAAAAAATGCTGTATTCGATGTATAAGACGCACCCAGATTTTTAGCCTCTTTTTAGAGGAAAAAAGGTGCATCTTATACTCCAAAAAATACGGTACTTCTTGTTGTTTTTTACTCCCCATAGACAGCCTGCTGTTTTTCCTCACCTCTGTCTCCTACTGTTTCCCAAACTCTCAACTGTGTATAATTGTAGAGCATTGTTATTCTTTCATTACTTGATTCCTATGTAAGCAAAACCAATCTCAAAATCTTTGCAGTGCCAAAGCTGTTATTTTTATTTTTTCTCCAAATTATCTAAAACATTCAATTCATCTTACTCTAGCCCATTGATCAAGTGCCATTAAGTTGGTATTTTTTGCTACTAGTGATCTTATTTTCCTTTCTTCCACTTTTACCAGCGTTATAGACTCCTTGAGAGAGAGCCAACCTAAAACTAAGAAGACATTTCCTGATAGTGGGAACAATTAATGAGAGGAATGGATTGCCTCCAGAAGTTGTGGGTGCTCCATCACTGGAGGTTTCTAAGAGTAGATTGGACAACCATTTTTCAGGAATGGTATAAGATCTTCTGTTTGAGCGGATGATTGGATTAGAAGACCTCCCAGGTTCCTTCCAATTCTGTTATAATGTCTTAATATAATGTCTCCAAAATATGATAACCTGAACCAGATCACTCATGCTTTCAGTGAGAAATCTGAATAGATTTGTTTTATAATACATTTGTTTGTCTTCTTGTTTATTATCAGGACTCTTCTCAAAAGCCAACATTCAAACCTATCAATACTTTAAAAAAAAATCTGCCTGTTCAAATACAACTTTCTTCTTCATGGAGTATAACAGGGGAAAATGGATGCATAATTCTCATGTTTGTACATTCTAACATCTGAATATCTTTTCCCAAGATTTTCATTGTTACTCAGTCAAGTGCTGGTGTATAGTATATTTCTTGATTACTGGTTCCTTTACTGTTGAATTGATCCTAAAAGGCAAAAGCTATCTGTCACCTCTGTATCTTCATTGTCAGTTCTAAGGTTCGCTTGCTATATATGTTGTCACTAGTTTGATCTTATTTATATGTAATTTTAGTTCCATTTTCTCTCTGTTACTGGACTTTCATTACTAGAGCTTTCATTCATTTGCATTTTCAGCTATCAAAGTAATGTCATCAGCATAACACAGGTTATTTATGTTTTCTCATCCACTTTTAAGACTACACTTATCTTGTTCTAATACAGCTTTCTCAATATATTTCCAGATGCAGGTTGAATAAATAAAAAGAGTATACAGGCTGTCCTGTATGCTGATATTTTTTTTATTGATAATAGACATTAATCAGTGGAAAACTTTTTTTAAAAAAAAATAAGGGTTATGTTTATATGCTTGTGTGTACCTTTTTATAAAAGCATTCCCTTTTCTCAAATTATACCAGTGAAATTATACCAAATTATGTGTTGGGTTTGTGGATACAACTGAGAATCTGAAATAAGAGTTGAAAAAATAAATTCTGTATGTCAAAAAGAATAGGATATAATGAGACGAAGCAGCATTAATGTACAGATGGGAATCCACCTGAGGATGATCAACATCAAATATTTTGAAGGATATGGAATGGCACTGAACTGTGACACTAAATTAGGTATTTTATTCTGAGAATCTTTGTTCTGGATCTTTATTTCTTTTTTTCTTACCCTGACAAGTACATAATAGTCAGAAGCTACTTTGGCTAAGAATACTTGAAGTTCTATAGTAGCACGAAGATATTGGGAAGATATCAAGTTAAGGAGAGCTGGAAATATTGTATTTTGTTTGAAAATTATTTTTTTAATATTTATTTCTGAATAGACTGAATAAAGTACTAACGTAATAAAATAGAAATAATCGAAAATTAAGGAAAGTTATAAAATATTATTGTTCTAGTATATAAAATTCTTCAAGAGGTATAATTATTATATTTCTTTGTTTTATTGTCATTGATTCCTTGAGGTGCGGTAGAGGTACTGTGCAAAGTATCTTAGAAAGTTACAACATTAGGTGTTCAGGTAGAGATAGTTGTTCCTATCGACAGAATTTCATTAGTCCAAGTTATTTTTTGGGGGGGAAATGACGCCTAATTTTGAAAGAGTGCAGAGAAGAGCAACAAAGATGATTAGGGGACTGGAGACTAAAACATATGAAGAACGGTTGCAGGAACTGGGTATGTCTAGTTTAATAAAAAGAAGGACTAGGGGAGACACGATAGCAGTCTTCCGATATCTCAGGGGTTGCCAAAAAGAAGAGGGAATCAAACTATTCTCCAAGGCACCTGAGGGCAGAACAAGAAGCAATGGGTGGAAACTAATCAAGGAGAGAAGCAACTTAGAACTAACATACCCTATTTATCCATCATTTTAAGGCTCAAGTGAATATGGCATATGTACCTTTCAAAATGTATGCTTATTATTTCTTTCATATTTCATTTCCTATACTTCTTGTATTCTCTACATTCTTCTTTGAATATTTATATTTTGTCACCCCATTTCACAGCTTATGTACAATGATTTTTTTAATGGAACAACTGGCATCCCTTGTACAGTATGAAATCAATTAAATATATATAGTATAACAAGTATGGTACAGTAATCAGAGTGTTTGAGATCAGAGTTCAAATTTCCTCATTCAAGAAGCTCATGCAGTAATCAAAATTCTGAGGGTTATGTTGACACTCAGAATGGAGGTAACACTTGCACATTTGAGCCATTCAGTGGAAATGTAAAATTTAATGCATATTCAGCTGCCAATCTTTAAATCGATCAAGCAGGCAAGTAATGTGGAATCTCTTTTGCAGCTGAGTAAAGAGTGCTTTGTGTTGTGCATCAGTGTGTGTGTGTGTGTGTGTGTGTGTGTAAAGATATTTCCCCTCCTACCTTCTGTTACTCTGTCTGCCTATTATTCATCACCTGATATGCAGGGTTATTTTTCTTTTTAGTACCATTTGCCTTTTGAATATTGCAACAGTTTTTCATACTGACTAAGTGATGCAGGCCAGTTAAGGTTTAGATATGATTATGGTTTGATAAAACATGAACATGATAAGTGCAATATGCTACAAAACCAGGATGTTGTTATAAAACACTTTTGGAACAAGGGCAGTGATTTAAACCTTCTTGATATCCCTTCCATAGAACATGTGCTTGTCTGGTAGTCTTCCAATATTTCAGTATGGCATTTACAAGCATTGCTACATTAAGTCCTTTGAAATGAAAATCCAGGTTTTGTTACATACACATACACATATGTGACTGCTTGCATATATGCATGCATTATTGCATGCATGCATGCATACATGTGTGTGCGCGCACACACACACATGCACACAGAGAGTTTCTATTCTACAACTTTAATTTTGGAGGAAGATGCAAAAAGCAATTCCATTCTATTTAATATAAATTAATACTGTACATGCATATGCTAAACACAACTTTAAAATATGGTCAGTGGATCATTTTTGTCTATTTATAAATAATAAGATTTAGAAGGGCAAATGGCTTTTTAAATAGTTCAGGACCATCCAAACTATTGCCATTTTGCTTGACCTTCAAGGTTTTGTCACCTCAGTGTTGATAATAGAATTATTGAATCAGTCTTGGTTATTTTCATAGGCCTAGTTCCATATAGATCTTGCTCTAAGAAATTTCAAGGAGGGGATAAATACGATGGAAGAAAAAAAATCAATTTAAACCAAGAGATAACTTAAAACTCTATATTCCGTTATATTCCTTGTATAAAACACTTTTAAAGAAAAAGTTCCATCTTAACACACCATGATCATATTTTTTAAAACACTTTTGTACATTTTCCAACTTCATATCTTTTAAGAAAATTCTCAAAACTGTATGTCAGATAGATTTTTTGAATTAATTAAATTATACCCAGTAAATATTATAGAAAAGTAGTTTATATGCAACCTTATCTTTTCATTAAACCCCACCCCATAACCAAATACATTTTTATGTAACAGGAGAGGAGGTAGATTTTATTTTCTAATTGTAATAAAATTGACACATCATCAAGTACTTTTATTAGTTCCTCATAAATGATTGTTCTCTACATAGAGTGAAACCACTGTAAAATTCATCTATAAGTAGTAACAATAAGCAGCATAAAGATGAAAAATAAGTAAAGCCTGACTCAGGGCTATGTATAGAGTTTCCAATCATTTATTACTGATCAAATGGTTCAGGCAGTATCTGGTAACACCAATTACCGGTTTGAAAGTAAGAGTCAACTGTATTTAACCTTCCCTTCAAGGCAATTTGATCAAGGTTGCTTTTTCAGGAACCACATTCCATGCAGAAAATTCAAAGGAATTGTATCGTCTTCATTTCATATCAGCAAAACATGATTCTTAGCCAGCACAATGCCTTGTTTTAAATGACTGCAAAATATCCATCAAATCATTGGTTGAAAAGGCAGTGTATATTATTTTTAAAAAATCTAATATGAAACATTTATGTTGAAGCCTGCTTCTAACTATGCATCATAACAAGGCTTATGTGTGGCTTAAGTGCTTCCAAATGGTTAATGTCTAGCACTACCAGTCAAAAGCCATTCTGTACCTTCTTCATTTTCTTTTGATTAGATTTTCTATTTTTTTTTCACAATGAAGACGCTGCTAGGAAGCTGCACGTTATATGAAAAGGGATGTTATTGGAGCATTGCTACAGCTCTTAATAATTAGGGGTCACAATGGGTAGGACCCTAACATACAAACAGTACTATACTAATACTAAATTGAAGGTCAGTGGAAGAAATAACTTCTTCAGGAAATTAATAAGCTCTACCTAGGGTGCCAAACCAAGGGTCCTTAAGACAACAGCTTTAGCTCTTTGCTACTTGGCAGGCATATCCACCTGCTGTCTGCTGTAAATCAGCACATGCTGAGAAAGTAGATGTTGCTCTGAGTGAAGCTAGCAGAATTATTACTCAATGCCTTAAACCTACGCCTCTAAATAAGATCTACCAGCTAGCTTGCATTGCTCCACTTGCTCTTTGCAAAGAAGCAGGCGCATACAAAAAAGAGGCTCAAGTCAGCAATATCTAGACAACACCCTCTTTATGGCCTACAACCAGCTCATTAGAGATTTAATTCCAGGAAAAGCTTCTTTAGGTTAATGGAAGATTTTGAAGAATTTGAAAGCAGAGTGGATGCATGAAAAGTTACAAAGAACCAACACTGGATGGAACCAATGCAGGTGCTGGCAACTCAGTCTGGAGAAAGCCGGGAAGTATGCAAAATCATTGAATAGACCACATATGAGCACAAGAAGATCCAGAGACACTTTGAACAAATGGGGCTATCTGGTAGCTTCTGACCTTTGTGATTGTGTGATTGAGGATAGAGTAGGGTAGGGTAGGAATAGGAGGAGTGGAATGGAATGGATAGGGTAGGGTAGGGTAGGGTAGGAATAGGAGGAGTGGAATGGAATGGATAGGATAGGATAGGAATAGGAGGAGTGGAATGGAATGGAGTGGAATGGAATGGAATAGAATAGAATAGAATAGAGTAGAATAGAATAGAATAGAGCAGAGCAAAGCAAAGCAAAGCAGAGCAGAGCAGAACAGAATAGGTACTTTATTTGGTCAAGTGTGATTAGACACACAAGGAATTTGTCTCTGGTGCAGAAGCTCTAATTTTGTATAGTATGCCTTATTTTAATTGTAATGCTTCTGATACAAATAAAAAAACATAAGCAAAATGGGTTTTTTTTAAACTGTAAAAAATATAGGAGGGTTGCAAGTGAAAGATAATTAGGTTTTCACTTGCACACATTAAAACTCTGTGAATGAAATGCAGTGATTGTGCAAAAAATCTGACCTGAAAAAACCCGGAGCTGGAAGCATTCTCTGTTACCTAGCATGTAGCCCTTTATCTTCATTGCCACTTACATACAAGAGAAAACAGATGAACAGAAATCCTGTGTGATGGATTTGACAGTCTCAATCCATATTTCTACAATCTTTGACAGACACTGAAACCTGGAAATATATTGGTCCATAATCCATGGCTGCTGAAAAGCATTCAAGCTGCTATATCAAAAAACTGAAAAAAAGCGCTGAGACTGCATTTACAGTTTAAATGATAAGTAAACTTGATCAACTGCAAATCTACAGCAGAACATCAGCGTAAAACTCAGAAGCTTCCCGAGAGAACATTGAAGACACTACCATTATCAACCAATCATTTTTACCTGTAAAAATTACAACCAAAAGCCGTGCATCAGAGTAGGAAAGACAAGAAATGTACATAAATTAAAAATCACCATTTTATGATTACTAGAATACTGAAATTATGAAAAGAAGCCCAGATTTAAAAACCTTCTTTGGTATAAAATTAAGAGCAGTTTGGAGTATTAAGAATGCTTATAGATCAATGCAAGAAGTATAACTGTGCTTATGCATATTAGAAATGTTATCCTGACACCTCATGAATTTCCTGTTCAAGAAAATGTATGAGACTGAAATCAAATAATGGAAATGTTACCAAGTTGAATGTCATGTACATGCATATACAATGTCATCAACATGAAAATGAGATCCATGTACTTCTTCCTCCGTGAAAAATGAACAAAAGAAATATACTCTTATTTATGTTTCCAGCATGACCACATTTTGCCTTGCAAAGTCATCCAAAAGATGGTTTTTCAGGAGGCAACTGAATTTCCTTGTTTTTTTTCCCCTTTGAAGATGTTTCACTTCTCATCCAAGAAACGTCTTCAGCTCTTGACAGGATAGTGGGAAATGCAAGGATTTATATTCCCACTATCCTGTCAGAGCTGAAGAAGCTTCTTGGATGAGAAGTGAAATGTCTTCAAAGAAAAAACAAGAAAGTCCTGTTGCCTCCTGAAAAACCACCTTTGGGACAACCATGACCTGGATGACTGAGAATCTCTACAGACTCTTGCAAAGTCATGTTAATAAATATATACATTATAAAGATTGAAATACTACGAATTGTGATGTTTTACAAACTGTGAGGCTATACACTTGTGATACAAATAGCCAAGTCTTTAATAGCAGTGTGTGTGTGTGTGTGTTTGTATGTGTGTGCTTGTATTTGTGATAATTTAGTAAAAATTGCTATTCTTCCATCCAGGAATTGTTCTATTAATTATTTTGCCCTTTTCTTTTTCTGCCGTTAAGCTTCATTCTGACTTGGACAAGGGAGTGGGAAGTGTTAAGTATACATTATCAGGAGATGGAGCTGGTACAGTATTTACCATTGATGAAACTACAGGGGACATTCATGCCATAAAGAGCCTTGATCGTGAAGAGAAGCCTTTCTACACCCTACGTGCTCAAGCAGTAGATATTGACACAAGGAAGCCATTGGAGCCTGAATCAGAGTTCATCATCAAAGTGCAGGACATTAATGATAATGAACCGAAATTCCTGGATGGGCCTTACATTGCCAATGTCCCTGAAATGTCACCAGTAGGTAAGTAATCTTTTAAAGAATTATTATCCTCAACCATAAACTTTGAAAGTTCATTCCCCCTCTCTTCGTCTTTTTTCCTTTCTCCCCCCTCCCCTTTTTAAAAAGAAATACATGATACAAATTAAAAAGTTGATGCTTGGACAATTGTAGATGCTGTTGACATATGAGGTGCCTGCCAAATCAGTTGCTTCTAGGATAAGAAAGGCTACTATTGATTTTTACCTTGCACAGATACTCTGTTTTTCTGCCATGTCATTTCCATATAAATCATTACTGAGTTCATTATGGTGATAGCTAGCTTTTTGTGTATATATGCTGTATGCAAAAATGTAGGTACCCACTTAAATTGTATATTCCCGTGAATGAACATGACATAACAAATGTGTGAGATTACAAAGGAGTTCAAAATAAGAAGATAGGGAATGTGGTAAGTGCAGAAGTTTGGACAATCTTTTAGCTAGTACTTTGTAATTTCTTATTTTCTGAAGCCAGCTAATAATCTTTCTACTTTGATCTTTTTTCTTCAGTTCTTCTTGCACAATTCTAACTTCAAACTGTTTGTATGCCTTCCTGCATTCGCTGCATGTTTGAGACCTCCCTTCAGATCTTTAATAACATTGTATTCTGAGGATTGTGAAGCCTGTTCCAAAATTTATTTATTTATTTATTTATTTATTTATTTATTTATTTATTTATTTATTTATTTATTTATTTATTTATTTATTTATTTATTTATTTATTTATTTATTTATTTATTTATTTATTTATTTATTTATTTATTGCCATATAAATACTTCATCGTTGATTTGTAATTAGGTCTTGGATTGTTTGTCTTGCTGAAATATTCAACTTTTGAACTTCAACTTTTTCACTGACTGTGGAACATTGCTGTCATGCTGGCATTTAGTTGAATCTATTTCCTTTTGCATTTGCACAATATTTCTCCTACCAATGGCTGCCACATAATCTTTAAAAAAAATTACAGCCACCCTTGTGCAATGTGTTTTCTCCTAAAATGTTCCATCCCTTTTTCTCCAAATATAAGTTGTGTGGTCATGGCAGTACAATTCAATTTTCCTTTATCAGCCCAAAAGAACTTTGTTCCAAAATGTTTTAAGCTTATCATGTTTTCTTTCCACATACTTCAATTGTTAATTTTTTGATACAGCTGGATGCAGGTTTCATTTCTGAAAATTCATATGCAGACCAAGGGCCTTTGAACAACTTCTCTGCTGTCAGCTAAACTGTTTAGCAAGACATTAACAATGAATTGGCCCTTCTGCTTTTCAGATTTGACTAGATTTTAGGATGTTGTAGCAGGCTTTTCTATGGTTGTCTGATAGCTTCAGAAGAGTCCCATATGACTTCTATTTCTTAGTAATGTTCTTCATAACTGAAATTGCTAGCTGAACATGTTTAGAAAAGTTTTTTGTGGCATTTGCATCTTTGTAAGAATGAATTATATTTATTTTCAAATATTTAGATGGTTGCTAAAAGTCAATCATTTTGAATGACAATTGTAATCTGAGAGATTAGAAAGATCAACATTTTCCCCCTATGACATTGTCATCATTGAGCTATTTATACACCCAATGAGTCAATTATCTTATTGATAAATTTAAAAAAGAAGAAAAAGTAACACTGTAGCAACAGTGTTTAAACTAGTCTCCTAAACATATTTAGTGTTATCTTCTGAATTTATAAACAACTGTGCAAATTAGTAAATATGCATTCAAATTTGGAGAAAAAGTGTTATTTCACTTTGTACCATAGCAAGGTTATATCAAATTCTGTTTGTAGGAAAATATTGAACATACAATTTCACCAGGATTTTGCATAAATGTTATAAGCAGGTGCGTATGTAATATTATTGTGGAAATGTGAGCGTGTACCTTTAGCACAAACAATTGGTACTGAACCCAGACACTGCACAATAAAAAACAGGGAGGCATTGCCATGTGAACCACATACCATTTAGGTAGCTACATTGTAATGGTGTCTTAATTTGGATAACCTTTAATATCATTATAGCATTTTAAATGTACACCAACTTTATTTTGATTAATATATTACCATCAAAAATGTCATAGAATAACGGCATGGCCTGGATAAAAATAAAGGGCTAGATTAAAAAAAAGTGTTACAAGATGCCGATATTCACAGTCCACATGCTACTCTTACTATCCTAGTTTGTAGTAAACAGCTTTACGGTCACATGGCCCATCTAGCATGAAGCTTTACCACAAGTGTTCTTTTATTCAGAGACACACATATCTCAGCATGGAATCTAATTTTTTCACTTCCCCAACTTCTGGATTAGCTTTCTTTTTAACCATCAAATGCAGCGTCTAATTAGACTTGACAGCAGGTGATCTGTAATCAAATATATTGCCATGTTTTAAAAACTAATGAAAGCTGGGAGGGGAGTGACTGCAATTGGAACAGGAGAGTGGGAGTGTGGCATTTTCCTTGGTGTTTTATAACAATTTTAGCCTGTTCGTTAAAAGCAATTGAAATTTCATCTGCATTGCTTCTATTTGTCAACGGGTCATTTGGGTTTGCATTGTTTTTGATGGACAAGATGAGAACCTAAATCATTTAAAGATTAGGTCTACTGATTATATTTAAAAACATGGCATATCAATTTACTGTGGTTTCCCTTTCTCTTCTGAAGAATATTACTACAACTAATACAGTTACTAATAATAATAACAGAATTTGGCAAGTACAAGCCAAATATATTGGATTCCAGTCTTACCTTAACATTTTAAATTAATCACCAAGAATTTCTGAGCTGCAGACATATTTATTTTCCCAATATAAGATTTTGCTCTTTAGCATTTAGATTGTTTAATGTTTCCAAACTATCTGCATCTTTGTAGTATGTTAGAAACAGAAATAAATACTTTTGTCAACTATCTATTACTATAGTGACATAATCAACAAAGAAGAGTGCCTTTATTAGAAATCTCGGACCAAGAGAAGGCAAACTGGTGCCTTCTCCAGATGTGTTAGAATAGAATGCCCATACAGTATTTCCTTTAATTTAGTAATGCTGGCAGAAGCTGATGGGAATTGAAATATAAAGTATCAGCAGGGTACAAGGTTAACTAGTTCTATTCTTTTATATTTCTTGCTTGGCACTGTATCATAACCAAATTGAAAGGGATTTCATAAAGTTGTGAAGTTCAATCTCAGCTTTAAAAAAAACCTTTAATAGTATGTCAGTCCTACCAAGAATTACTATTATATCAATGATATTTGCAAGTAATTACAAATGCAAGCATTTTGAGGAAATGTTTTGGTCGCCGCGATGTAGAAAAGATGTGGAGACTCTAGAAAGAGTGCAGAGAAGAGCAACAAAGATGATTAGGGGACTGGAGACTAAAACATAATGAAGAACGGTTGCAGGAACTGGGTATGTCTAGTTTAATAAAAAGAAGGATTAGGGGAGACATGGTAGCAGTGTTCCAATATCTCAGGAGTTGCCAAAAAGAAGAGGGAATCAAACTATTCTCCAAGGCACCTGAGGGTAGAACAAGAAGCAATGGGTGGAAACTAATCAAGGAAAGAAGCAATTTAGAACTGAGGAGAAATTTCCTGATAGAACAATTAATCAGTGGAACAGCTTGCCTCCAGAAGTTGTGAATGCCCCAACACTGGAAGTCTTTAAGAAGATGTTGGATAGCCATTTCTCTGAAACAGTATAGGGTTTCCTGCCTAGGCAGGGGGTTGGACTAGTAGACCTCCAAGGCTTCAGTCAGAGACATATTGGGCATATAGGCAGATCTGGACCTGATCAGTCTTAGGATGAAATCATTATCTGAGATGCCATAAGTTATGTTTTGAGTTCTAAGGAAATAAAAATTACTGAAAATTATATATTTTTTCCAAGATTGGGGGGGGGGGTTGTTAAATTTGAATTTGATGAGCATTCCTTAATCTTGTCTAAACCAAATGCAATTTTAATGAAAGCATTTATCACAAATGAAGGCAAATATATGTATTCAAGGATCATGTTGCAGGATTCAATCTGGGTCAGTCACAGGTACCAGAGGTTTAGGTGTTCTGAACTTTCAGATTCATGCTGGAGCCCGGCCTCAGGGATGGGCTGAGGATGGGCTTCAGCACAAGCTGAAAGCTCAGAGGACTAAAGTTTTGGTTCCGGTGACTGATCCAGATTGGATCATGAAAGCATTTCTTTTTATGTACCATGTTCATTTAGATACTATATAGCAGGGGTCCCCAACCTTTGCAACTTTAAGTCTGAAGGGCTTCAGCTCCCAGAATTCTCCAGCCAGCAAAGCTTCAGACTTAAAGTTGCAAAGGTTGGGGACTCCTGCTATACAGCTTCATTTGGTTTTGCTTCCTGAATGTTTCTACATACTTCTTATTTGTAGTGTCTACATTATGCAGATTATTTTCCCCTTCGATGTTATTGAAATAAGATCTAATACACTATATAGCCGGGAGAGAGACAGTATATAACAGCTCAGCACAAAGTGTTGTTCTGCTGAGTGAAGGCATTAAAACTAAATCAGCACTACTACAGCTACTCTTCTCGCATATAATCCATCACAAACTTACAGTGCATCGTGAAATATTTTTCACAAATGATGATGTTAAGAACTCACATACAGAGCCATCTCTTTTTCCATCTATATATGCATAAAGATTTTTAATTCCCATTCTCATGTAGGTTTAATCACATGCAAATATACTCAAGATTGCAGTTCTTTCAGACAAAAGTTCCAAGTACAGTCACTTTCAGATATTTTCCACAGAAGACAGATAAACATCAGTTGATTCTGCATTGCTGTACTATGTTTCAAAACAAAAAGGTGATTCTCGACTTACGGCCACAATTGAGCCCAAAATTTCCACTGCTAAGTGAGACAGTTGTTAAGTGTGTTGTGTCTCATTTTACAATCTTTTTTTACCATAGTTGCTTTAGCAATGGTTTGGATGGTTCTAAACTATTTAAAGAGACATTTGCCCTTCTTAACCTTATTATGTAAAAATAGCTAAAAATGATCCACTGACCAAATTTTATGGTTATGTTTAGCATGTGCATGTGTTAAATTATATTTCATGGGGATGCTCCAATGGTCCTAAGAGTGAAAATGAATGAATCATCACTAAATGAATCATTGTAAGTCAAAGACTACCTGTACTTATAAGAAAATAGGTCTAATGACATTAATTTTAATGCAATTTAAGCAACCCATGTGGAGAATTACTATCATCTGAGTTTTTGCTCAGTTTTAAATTTCTTAGCTCTTTTTAGCCATCCAAATACTTGTAAACATTAACTATATTTTATAAAAATTGCTTTTTCTGGTTACTGGCTGAGTGGTTATTAGCATCGGTTTCCTCTTCCAGCTGCTGAGTTATTTTTCTCCTCTTTCACAAGGATCTATTTATATTTCTCACATCAAAAAGTAGGCAAAGGATGCTGCCTTCATCCAGGCAGTCTTGTTTTATGACTAGCAATAATAACCCAGTCGTTCAGCTGTCATAAAAACATTGGAGGTAATGAGACCAAGCTGAGATTTAAATAGATTATAATGGATATTTGGCAGGAGCTGCGCGTGCGCAAGATGGCGGGTTAGCTCCGGAGCTCCGTGCGGGCTGTGGAGGTTCGTTAGCCTTTTTAGTGCTCCCAGCCCTCTTTTATGGTTTAGAGGGCTGGGCATCTGTAAGGAATCCATCCTGGCACTACAGGATGAGGTTCGCGGCGATTTCGGAGGTGTCGGGCGTGGGCACGGCTCCGGGGACGCTCAGACGGTGAGAGCGTCGGAGCGGGCCGTTTGGAGTGGGGGCCGGAGCCGGAGCGGAGCGGTGGCCGGCGTTCCCGATGCCGGAAACAGGGCGGAGGCGCCGGTCGCGGCCAGAAGCTCCCGACGCTGATGTCAGCTGTGGCTCGTCCGGGGGGCAGAGACGGTGGTGAGAGCGCCGTGAGGCCAGCGGCAACGGCGTTAATGGTAGTAACGAGGATGGCGGTGCGGAGAGGTGTTTGAAAGATGGTGAACGGGGCGCAGCTGCGGGAGTTGGAGTGGCAATGCGGCTGCGGGAGATGGCGGCGGTGAGAGCGCCGGAGAAGGGAGAACGCCGGAGGCCAGTGGCGATGGCGATGGCGAGTATGGAGGCTAAAGGATGATGGCGGCATGTGAGTGCCGAGAGGCTGGTGGAGGAACCCTGAAGCGGCCGCTGGAAGCCTGGCCAATGATGGTGGGAGCGTTGAGAGGCCAGTGGAGAAGGCGGTGGCTCAGGTGAGATAGAGATGGCGGCGGTGAGAGAGCCGAAAGAGACGCGAACGGCCATGCTGGCCATGCTGACCAACTTAACTTCCCCATGAGACTGAGAACTGAGAACTGAGCCATGCTCCCGAAAGACGGGATTTGTCCTAAGATCTTGGGCCGGAACAACTCATTGATTGACTATTTTCAACTGACATTGCGAGCTGTACCATCTTTATATCCTTATTGTTTGCACTTTATCTCATTTTAATATCAATTGAGGACTTTAAATCTTGGCTAACGACCTTCTAATTTCTTTTAAAATCTTTGTATTTTAAATCCCAGCCCCACTGATGAATTTCACCTACATTAACTATTTATTAATTATTTATTAACAACTTTATTATTTATGCATAGTATAATGTACTCCAGAGCTAACCTTTTACTGCTGCGAGAGTCCCCGCTCTCGCAGGTCTGGCCCTCTACACTATCGAGGGCCCGTCTCGATGATGGATATATTAATCCGGAGAGACGGGCGAAGCGCGGCCTTAGGGGATTTTTAATTGGTAAATTATTGGTTATTTTAAGGGGTCCCAGGGAGGGTAGACAGATGGAGATGGAAACAGCAATTAGTAGTAAGGGCCAGGATAGCAGTCGACGGCGGGAAGCGGAAGGCGAAAGGCAGGGGGATACTCGAGTCGTTCCTCAGGAGGGCATACCAATTCAGAGGGTCGTGGGGAGGGGCAGGACCGAGGGGAGACAATTTTCATCCTCCCGGTTGGTGGCACGCAGCCGTTGGTTAAAAACGGTCGGGTGCCACAACCCTCGCAGGCTAGGTGGCCAGGGAATACAGAGCCAGGGTCTGCGGCTGATGTTTTGCAACGCCAGGTCCGTTGTCAACAAAGCCCCCCTCATTAGTGACCTTGTGTCAGAGGGGGAGCCGGACCTGGTAGGAATTGCGGAGACCTGGTTGGGCCACGAGGGAGGTCATCCCCTCGTTGAAATGTGCCCACCAGGCTACCGCGCATTTCATCAGCCGCGGGCCCTAGGCAGGGGTGGTGGGGTAGCGGTCATTATCAAGGAAGGCCTGGAGCCGAGAGAGACCATTGTGCCGCAGACCTCCGGCTGTGAGTCCCTTTGCATGAAGTGGGGCCTAGGGAGGCAGTTGGGCTTGCTGGTTGTATACCTGGCTCCCCGCTATGTAGCAGCAGCCCTGCCCGAGCTCCTGGAGGTGATCGCCACGGTGGCAGTGGAGACCCCCAGACTTATAGTTATGGGGGACTTTAATCTGCCATCGTTGGGCGAATCATCCGCGGTAGCTCGGGAGTTCATGGCTTCCATGACGGCCATGGACCTGACCCAAGTAATTCAAGGCCCCACTCATGAGGGTGGACATACGCCGGACCTCATCTTCGTCTCGGGCCAATGGAAGAGTGATCTGGGTACAGGGGACATAGACATCATACCCTTGTCATGGTCAGACCACTCACTTCTCCGACTCGACTTTCCGACCGCTGCTCCCCTCCGCGGGGAGGCGGAACCAGAGTTACCAATCTGGTACCGCCCCAGGCGCTTGATGGACCCGGATGGGTTCCAGACAGCGCTTGGGCCATTTCCTGTATCCCTGACCCGCGCCCCGATGGAGGACCTCACGGCCGCATGGAATAGTGCGGCCGTGGGAGCCTTGGATCGGGTCGCGCCCTTGCGGCCTCTCTCGCGGCGGCGAACCACCCTGGCTCCTTGGTTTACTGAGGGGCTGCGGGTGATGAAACGCCGCAAGAGATGCCTAGAGAGAAGATGGAGGGCTAGCCGCTCTGAATCTGACCGGACACAGGTGAGAGCCCATTTACGGACTTACATTGTGGCGCTGAGGGTGGCCAAACGTCATCATTGCGCCACCCTCATAGCATCCGCAGAAAACCGCCCTGCCGCCCTGTTTAGGGTGACCCGTTCCCTCCTTCAACAGAGGGAGCGGGAAGCCCCGTTACAGGGTAGGGCAGAGGAATTTGTGATTTTTCTGCAGGAGAAAACCGCCCAGATACAGAGTGAGCTAGCCACCATTCATGGCCCAGTGGGATGCCACGAGGGAGATCTTGTTTGGGAGGAGTTTGACCCCGTTACTTCCGAGGATATGGACAGGTTACGTGGGCGACTGCGAGCCACCACATGTTCATTGGACCCGTGCCCCTCCTGGCTTGTACTGGCATCCTGGGAGGTGACACGAGGCTGGCTCCAAGAGGTTATCAACGCATCCTTGAGTGAGGGTTCCTTGCCTGCCTCCCTAAAAGAGGCTATGGTGAGGCCCCTCCTCAAGAAGCCCTCTTTGGACCCAGCTCTTTTGAACAACTACCGTCCAGTCTCCAACCTTCCCTTCTTGGCGAAGGTTGTTGAGAGTGTGGTGGCACAACAGTTTCCCCGTCACCTGGAGGAAGTTGACTATCTAGATCCGCGCCAGTCCGGCTTTCGGCCCGGGCATAGCACCGAGACGGCATTGGTCGCGTTGGTAGATGATCTCTGGAGGGCCAGAGATGGGGGATGTTCTTCCATCCTGGTCCTATTAGACCTCTCAGCGGCTTTCGATACCATCGACCATGGTATCTTATTGCATCGGCTGGGGGGGTTGGGGGTGGGAGGCACCGTGTTGCGGTGGTTCTCCTCCTACCTCTCTGGCCGATCGCAATTTGTGCGTGCAGGAGAGCAGAGGTCGACCCCGAGACCACTCACATGTGGAGTGCCTCAGGGGTCGGTCCTCTCGCCTCTCCTGTTTAACGCATATATGAAGCCGCTGGGTGAGATCATCCGTGGTTTTGGGGTAGAGTACCACCTGTACGCTGACGACACCCAGCTGTACATATCTACCCCAAACCACCCCAACGATGCCGTAGCGGTGATGTGCCAGTGCCTGGAAGCCGTGCGGATCTGGATGGGAAGTAACGGACTTAGGCTCAACCCGACCAAGACCGAGTGGCTGTGGTTTCCGGCTGCCCGATTCAACCAGCTTTCTCCAACGCTGGCCATAGGGGGCGAACATCTTGCCCCTGTGGATGGGGCGCGCAATTTGGGTGTCCTCCTGGATACCCGGCTGTCTATGGAAGAGCAAGTGACAGCCGTGGCCAGGAGGGCGTTTTACCAGGTTTGCCTGGTTCGCCAATTGCGCCCCCTATTGGATCGGGACGCCCTTCGCACAGTCACTCATGCCCTCGTGACATCCCGACTGGACTATTGTAACTCTCTCTACATGGGGCTCCCCTTGAGGTGCACCCGGAGGCTTCAGTTAGTTCAGAATGCAGCCGCGCGAGCAATTATGGGCACCTCTAGATTTGCCCATGTAACACCGCTCTTGCGCGAGCTGCACTGGCTACCTGTCGTCTTCCGGGTGCGCTTCAAGGTGTTAGTCATCATCTTCAAAGCGCTCCATGGCTCGGGACCTAGCTATCTGCGAGATCGGATCCTGCCCCACACATCCTCACGACCGATTCGCTCCCACAGAGAGGGGCTTCTCCGGGTGCCGTCCACTAGACTTTGTCAGCGGGCGACGCCCAGGGGAAGGGCGCTCTCTGTGGCGGGCCCGGCCCTCTGGAACGACCTTCCCCCTGATATTAGAACGACCACCGACCTCCGCTCCTTCCGTGTAAAACTGAAGACCCATCTCTTTCGACTGGCCGGCCTTGAATAGTTCTCTCTGTCTTTTAACGATAAAGTTTAATGGTTTTTTAATTGTATTTTTAGCACGGGTAATTTATTTAATTCTATTTTAGTAATGTTTGTATTATTGTATATTGTTTTAATTATGCCTGTGCACCGCCCCGGGTCCCTGTGGGGAGAGGGTGCGGTTAATAAATTCTAATTTATTATTATTATTATTTATTACATCTCCTGACTATTTTGTTTTAAAATGCTTTGTTTTCCTGTATCCTGGTAGGAATTGCGGAGACCTGGTTGGGCCCCGAGGGAGGTCATCCCCTCGTTGAAATGTGCCCACCAGGCTACCGCGCATTTCATCAGCCGCGGGCCCTAGGCAGGGGTGGTGGGGTAGCGGTCATTATTAAGGAAGGCCTGGAGCCGAGAGAGACCATTGTGCCTCAGACCTCCGGCTGTGAGTCCCTCTGCATGAAGTGGGGCCTAGGGAGGCAGTTGGGCTTGCTGGTTGTATACCTGGCTCCCCGCTATGTAGCAGCAGCCCTGCCCGAGCTCCTGGAGGTGATCGCTACGGTGGCAGTGGAGACCCCCAGACTTATAGTCATGGGGGACTTTAATCTGCCATCGTTGGGCGAATCATCCGTGGTAGCTCGGGAGTTCATGGCTTCCATGACGGCCATGGACCTGACCCAAGTAATTCAAGGCCCCACCCATGAGGGTGGACATACGCTGGACCTCATCTTTGTCTCGGGCCAATGGAAGAGTGATCTGGGTACAGGGGATATAGTCATCACACCCTTGTCATGGTCAGACCACTCACTTCTCCGACTCGACTTTCCGACCGCTGCTCCCCTCCGCGGGGAGGCGGAACCAGAGTTACCAATCTGGTACCGCCCCAGGCGCTTGATGGACCCGGATGGGTTCCAGACAGCGCTTGGGCCATTTCCTGTATCCCTGACCCGCGCCCCGGTGGAGGACCTCACGGCCGCATGGAATAGTGCGGCCGTGGGAGCCTTAGATCGGGTCGCGCCCTTGCGGCCTCTCTCGCGGCGGCGAACCACCCTGGCTCCTTGGTTTACTGAGGAGCTGCGGGTGATGAAACACCGCAAGAGATGCCTAGAGAGAAGATGGAGGGCTAGCCGCTCTGAATCTGACCGGACACAGGTAAGAGCCCATTTACGGACTTACATTGTGGCGCTGAGGGTGGCCAAACGTCATCATTGTGCCACCCTCATAGCATCCGCAGAAAACCGCCCTGCCGCCCTGTTTAGGGTGACCCGTTCCCTCCTTCAACAGAGGGAGCGGGAAGCCCCGCTACAGGGTAGAGCAGAGGAATTTGTGATTTTTCTGCAGGAGAAAACCGCCCAGATACAGAGTGAGCTAGCCCCCATTCATGGCCCAGTGGGATGCCACGAGAGAGATCTTGTTTGGGAGGAGTTTGACCCCGTTACTTCCGAGGATATGGACAGGCTACGTGGGCGACTGCGAGCCACCACATGTTCATTGGACCCGTGCCCCTCCTGGCTTGTACTGGCATCCTGGGAGGTGACACGAGGCTGGCTCCAAGAGGTTATCAACGCATCCTTGAGTGAGGGTTCCTTGCCTGCCTTCCTAAAAGAGGCTATGGTGAGGCCCCTCCTCAAGAAGCCCTCTTTGGACCCAGCTCTTTTGAACAACTACCGTCCAGTCTCCAACCTTCCCTTTTTGGCGAAGGTTGTTGAGAGTGTGGTGGCACAACAGTTTCCCCGTCACCTGGAGGAAGTTGACTATCTAGATCCGCGCCAGTCCGGCTTTCGGCCCGGGCATAGCACCGAGACGGCATTGGTCGCGTTGGTAGATGATCTCTGGAGGGCCAGAGATGGGGGATGTTCCTCCATCCTGGTCCTATTAGACCTCTCGGCGGCTTTCGATACCATCGACCATGGTATCCTATTGCATCGGCTGGGGGGGTTGGGGGTGGGAGGCACCGTTTTACGGTGGTTCTCCTCCTACCTCTCTGGCCGATCGCAATTTGTGCGGGCAGGAGAGCAGAGGTCGACCCCGAGACCCCTCACATGTGGGGTGCCTCAGGGGTCGGTCCTCTCGCCTCTCCTGTTTAATGCATACATGAAGCCGCTGGGTGAGATCATCCGTGGTTTTGGGGTAGAGTACCACCTGTACGCTGATGACACCCAGCTGTACATATCTACCCCAAACCACCCCAACGATGCCGTAGCGGTGATGTGCCAGTGCCTGGAAGCCGTGCGGATCTGGATGGGAAGTAACGGACTTAGGCTCAACCCGACCAAGACCGAGTGGCTGTGGTTTCCGGCTGCCCGATTCAACCAGCTTTCTCCAACGCTGGCCATAGGGGGCGAACATCTTACCCCTGTGGATGGGGCGCGCAATTTGGGTGTCCTCCTGGATACCCGGCTGTCTATGGAAGAGCAAGTGACAGCCGTGGCCAGGAGGGCGTTTTACCAGGTTCGCCTGGTTCGCCAATTGCGCCCCCTATTGGATTGGGACGCCCTTCGCACAGTCACTCATGCCCTCGTGACATCCTGACTGGACTATTGTAACTCTCTCTACATGGGGCTCCCCTTGAGGTGCACCCGGAGGCTTCAGTTAGTTCAGAATGCAGCCGCGCGAGCAATTATGGGGACCACCAGGTTTGCCCACGTTACACCGCTCTTGCGCGAGCTGCACTGGCTACCTGTCGTCTTCCGGGTGCGCTTCAAGGTGTTAATTATCATCTTCAAAGCGCTCCATGGCTCGGGACCTAGCTATCTGCGAGATCGGATCCTGCCCCATACATCCTCACGACCGATTCGCTCCCACAGAGAGGGGCTTCTCTGGGTGCCGTCCACTAGACTTTGTCAGCGGGCGACGCCCAGGGGAAGGGCGCTCTCTGTGGCGGGCCCGGCCCTCTGGAACGACCTTCCCCCTGATATTAGAACGACCACTGACCTCCGCTCCTTCCGTGTAAAATTAAAGACCTATCTCTTTCGACTGGCCGGCCTTGAATAGTTCTCTCTGTCTATTGACTCCAAATATTTTAATGGGTTCTTAATTTTATATTTTTAGCACGGGTAATACTATTTAATTCTATTTTAATGTATGTATGTTGTATTTTATTGTATATTGTTTTTAGCTTTGCCTGTGCACCGCCCCGGGTCCCTGTGGGGAGAGGGTGCGGTTAATAAATTTCAATTTCAATTTCAATTTCAATCCCTTTCCTGGGAATAGAACATATTACTTATATAGTAAATGAGAAGAATGCAGTGTCCTGGTTGTGCAACAGGGCTTGCTGATTTCTAAGACCAAATGCAGGTGGATTGCAGGAATCCATCTAGAAATCGTTAGCCTTAGAGGGGGAAAAAAAAGAAATAATAAGTAGGAGAAATCGCTATTATAGAAGAAAATCAAGGAAGCTGAGCAAATGGGAATTAGCAAACCAAACTTGATTAATGATTTTAATTCTAGATATAGAAACATTGGTGAAGGAGGTAATACACAATCTGAAGAAAGGTTCCTTAATTTGCTCATTAAGGAACTGATGAATGCCCCCCCCCCCCCAAAAAAAAAGAGTAGTCACTGACTTGGAAAAAGACAAACATGTTTAAGGTCAAGATCCGATCTTTCTAGATTTGATGATGTTGATGATATCTGTAACACTGTCAAATATCCAGATTTGCCTATCCCAGGTCGTTGGTAAGGACTCGATAGGTAGATAAAAATGCCAAACCAGTCTGAACATCTGTCTGTGCAGTGATTAATAACAATAACAACAACAGTTCAAGTCCTAATCAAGAATCTAAGGTAACATTTGAGTAAATAGAGAGTTCCAAGTAAGGTGGCTTTTAAGATGATATGATAGTGTTTTTATTTCCTCTTTCCTCTTTTTCCATTCCTTATTTCCTCTTTTGAAATCTGTTTTTTATAGTATGAATGAAACCTGAAAAACATACTTGAACTCTTGGGAAAAAAACTTTGGACTGGAGATATTAGCTTCATATAATTCTTGTGCTTTTGAAGGTGCCCATTGCGCAGTGTTGAGCCTTCTCTTCAAAAGAAATAGCTAAAAGATACCTGTGATTTCCAATATATGATTCTATGAAAGATAGCTTGAATTAACCAACTTTCTTATCCCTGCTTTGGTTCAGTAACTTCAGAATCATTATTTTTCCCTGGTGATTTCTACACGGCAGTCCCTTATGGCTACAAGCCAACCAGACAGTTGTCAGCAGATGCTCTGTCATAACTCTCACATGTAGTGATCAAAAAATCCTCTGTTCACAAGTTCTTAGTCCTCAACCAATAATAATCACTGAACATAATCCAGTGAGACAAAACGCCTTACTGCTCAAATAATAAATGATCTTGCTGCTCATCCAGCTGCTGTTGCTTAGGCAGCAGAAGGAACATTCTCTTCTACGTGGATTTTTAAAAAAAAATCTTACCCAGTCAAGTTGAAAAAATATGTTTATGATGATTAGATGGTAAATCTTGGCCATCTGGTGCTGGAAAAATATTGTAATAATATATCTAAAAAGAAGGTGATTTGTTTATTGCAAGGAACCTCTAATTATCAGGATCACATGATGCTAGTATCAGGAAAATGCATGCTAAAAATATGTTGTGTTAGGGGAAAATCTATACTAATGAAATTTGAGGAAATGGTTTAAGAATTCATGCTTTAAAGTGCAATAAACTTCAAATTACTAAGTAACAGTTTGTTCCCTAAATTATTGTTTCTGCAGAAACTGTACTTAAGCCCACTCTGAATTCTTTGTTATGTGTTTTGTACTAAGGGATTTCATTTCATTTATTTATTTACTTGAGTCTTACCTTTATTAGTTTTTACAAAAACCCAGGGCACTGATAAAAGGGAATATTTATAGATCAGGGTTGAAATGCAGGGGTCCTTGGTGCTCTCTTAGGTTAGATTTGTCTTGCAGACCTTTCATTATCCAGACTAAGTAACTTCATCAGTGCTAGTAGAATCATCTAGCACTGCTTATGTTACCTCCTTTGGGTAATGCAAAGAAAACAACCATACTCAGGGAGCTCCAAGTACCCCTAACTCAAGACAGTTGACATACCCAGTACACTTTCCTCCTCCTATTCTCCTCGGAATAACCCTCTGAGTTGGGTTGCACTGAGAGAGACAGTGACGGCCAAGGTTATATAACTGGATTTTATGGCTAAGTGTTTATGGCTAAGTGTTAAAAATTAAGAGACATTTTGGAAAGCAGCCTATTTATTTGTACATTGACTTAAAAAATGGGAATGAAATGGTTAGGTTAGAATTAGGGTTAGGGTGGAGCTCAACTAATGTGACTGGCAATACAGTAGATGATGTTGTGATTCCATCCTCCAGTTCAAAAACAACACATTACCATTTAGTTGCTCTTGTATCATGTTCAATGTGAACTTTATTAAATCAAAGGTGGTCAAGGTAGATCAGATGTGACCTAATGGTTTGAGATTGAAAAAGTTTTGCATAGCATAGTCAAAATGGTAGGGTGACAAAGTTTGTAAGAGAACTATTTCAGTTCTGTCAATCATTCTGTCTACAATAGAATGTAATCAATTTACCCATATTGTAAATGGGTGCAGAATTTAGAACAGTGTTTAGAGAATATGGAAGCTCCCACCGACCGATGGGAGCTTCCCACCGACCGATTCGCTCCCACAGAGAGGGCCTTCTCAGGGCACCGACTGCCGGTCAATGCCGGCTGGAGACGCCCAGAAACAGGGCCTTCTCTGTGGCGGGGCCCGCCCTCTGGAACAACCTCCCTCCCGAACTCCGCACCATTACCGACCTTCCCCTCTTCCGCCGTTCACTTAAGACACTTCTTTTCCAGCAAGCTGGACTGGCGTAGAACTTGAATTTTAGAACAACAGAGCCTCAGCCAAGTTAGATAGGTTTTTAATGGGATTTTAGCACAGGTTTTCTATTTAATTTCTTTTTAGCTTTTGTATATTGTTATTTATTGTATATTTTAATGTCCTGTGCACCGCCCAGAGTCCGTCTCGATGGAGATTGGTGCGGTTAACAAATTGAATAATTAATTAATTAAACAGCTATGATTTATAACTGTAGAAATAGCAATGATGAAATAGTTGCTCAATTATTGGCCTCTAATTTATCTATATAAAATATTACATTATTGACTAAACATATCCCATAAACCATGAATTGTAGACTGCTAACTGTTCAACAATCCAACTATTCATGAAGTTACAAACTGGCACCAAAAGCAGAAGGTATATGAAATTTGTGATAAATAGATATAGGTAAGATAAAGTATTCAGTTTATTGGTTTGTGAGTTGTTCAACTTTACTATACTGAATTCATAAATTGGATATGATGATGAAATTTATGTTTTATGCTGTACTTCCACTGCAATCAAGTGACTCTCCCCACTGTCATAAATCTTTACCCCATCCTTGCTGTAACTTTCTTAGACTTTATTCATCACCATACCTTTCTTTTTAAAATAGTTTTGAAGTTTGAATTGTGGAGTGAACCATTTGTGGAGAAATAAATATACTTTGCTATGTATTATGTATTATTTTTTTCCTTGACAAATCATCCCATCCCATCTGAAACTTTTAAAATTAAATTACTATCTTTGGAAAACTGCTTTGGTCTGACTCCCATTTTTATATATATATATACATGCTGAAACATACTTGTCAATAGTATGGATGAAAAATCTTTGTTTGGAAAGTCACTTCTTGAAGACTTTGAACTCAATTCTTTGTTTCATACATACTCTAATTTCATTGTGAGAAAAATGGGCTGTTTATTTTGTAACTTTGACAGTAGAGCTGAGGGCACTTGGTCCATCATAAAATAGTTTGAGCTGTGCTGAAACTTACTGAAAACAGATATTGATTTTTCTGTCTTCCCTTGGTTGTGTACCAAAATTGTGATGATGACCTTGTCATGCTACATTGCCATTGTGGCATAGTATTAGTACAATATACTGGATTTGATTGACAGATGTAGGTCAATCTTCCCTAGCCAATGTCACATGAGCAGTATTGGCTGTCAAACCTTGCTGAAATGGGCAAGGAGAGGTTACTGTCAGTAATCTGAAAGGCAGGGAATATAATTGACTGTGTAACCTGCAGCCTTTCATCTGGAAAAAGAATTATCAGATGAAAGAGGAAGTACCACTTTGTCTATCTCCTGAATTCCTTATGATAGAGGTCAGTGGCTCAAGGTTTAAGCGCTGAAACCTTTGCTTTCATCAAGTCCCAAGGAATCTAGACTGTAATATGATTCAGATGTTTTGGAGTGAGAGTAGGTCTGCCTTGCTTCCACTCATCTAGTCTTATGCAAACTAGATACTATGCTAAATATTTCTGAGCAATCTAGACATAATGGAAAATGCATCCGATCAACTTGCCAAAGGGATGATGATGGAAACCTGAGTAGACCGAAAAATAACAGGACAATTATGCCAGACAATTTAGAGAGGATTATAAAAAATGCAAGATAGGTGGGACAAATTTAAACAAAGGCTGTTCTTCATAAGCACTTATTATCCATTACTTTTCTTTGTACAAGGAGACATCACTACCATGATATCACTAGCTCTGAGACTTTTTCTTTCCAAATCCTTAGTCTGTTTGCTTGAATAAGAATTCTCCAAAGGAAAGGAGTAACAACTGCCATTCTTTACACACTTACAACAACAGTGAGCACATAGGATAGAGCAACAAATAAAAGCTCTCTATCTTCTTTTGGAATTTCCCCCATCTCTGATAGCTGTTTTTACTTGTTTTATCTATTTATGTTTTCAATAGCTACCTTAAGTTTGGTTTGAAGAACATTTCTTAACTGAATTTTGATAAAATTCAATAACATTTCTTGCTTCAGAGTGACAAATGACTAATATAAATTTATTACAGACTTCAAAGTAGTAAGAAATACTACAAACTGGATGCTGTCCAAACTCTCTGGGTAAAACTATTTTATTCTTAACTTTGAAATTTATGCTTTATTTGTAATTATCATTTTTCTCCTTTCCTAGCATAGGAGAAAAAAAATTGAAATGATAGAGGAAAACTAATGTAGATCCAAAAACCAAAAACAAAATTAGAGATAGGTATATAAATTAAAGAGAGTGGTATAAGAGCAATCATAAGTGCTATAAAACCGAGGGCAAAGAGGAAGAATTGTAAGAAAACAAGGAATGTTTCTGTTACTTATCCTTCTTTTTTATAACAATAAAACATGTTGGATTTCATCTCTGTTTTCAGAAGAAAGCAGAGATAACACACATTATAAATATTGATTTAAGTGAATAATCTGATATTTTAAAAATACTTTAAAATATTGGTTTGCTTTTAATTCTTTGTGTGTGTCTGAATGAACTGCTTTTATATATTAAGTGCCTTGAACCTGGTGAGAGTGGAAAATCAAATAATTATCTCAGATATGGACTACAATATGGAGTAGGATATTCTAGATGTTAATATTACCTGCTTCCCCCCGTCCCTTCTCTCTCTCTTTCACACTCTGTGGTTATGTTTAACTCATGCTCATCGTCTGATGGTCTGGAATAAAGGAGAAATGCCCTAGTCTTATTCAATAGTCTTTTTTGCAACCCCAAACTCTTAGAGTTTACTTCAATTTTGGCATGGTGAGACATATAAATAGCTGGGCTCCAGATTCTTTCATTCAATTTGTACAGATGGCAAAGGGAATTTGACTGATGAAAATGCCATTATTGAGTCACAATGTGTGTGAATGCGTGTCTCATGCACATAGGAAAGGAGCAAAGCTTGCAGTGCACACCATGCTGCTGTTTTTCACAATGACAGCAGAAATGGTCTATAGTTGCCACTGAGGTTTTAAGTAGCCACTTGCTTGGCTCTATCTGTCAGGAAACAGAACTGTCTCTGAGTGAAAATGTATTGGATCCTTGTTAAGTGTGTGTGTGTTTGGGGGGTGGGTGGAATGATTAAATCAATCCACATATGCTGCATGCTGTCTTAAGTTAGCATGCTGTACCAAGCTAACCAATTTAAAATGCATCATTGCCAATTTCTTTTCATGTTTTGGCATATTCTTCTGAGTGATTGCTTTAAATGATGACTGGAAATGGGTCAGCCTTTTCCCCATGTGAGTGATTCCTCCCTTTTCCATTCCTGACACTAAGTTTCCTGTTTTTTCCTCCCCTGATCTCTTGCACTTGCTGCAATATATTCAATCTGACATATCTCATTCATTGAAGAAAGCTTCTGTGGTATGAAGTTAATGACTATACAGGCAGCAAGGAACTCAAGTCACTTTTCTTCCTTTTGTCTTAAGATAATGAGGGTGACAGGTATAAAAATGCATACTAAAATGTTTCTGCAACAGTTAATATCAGTAAATACTTCCACAGAATCATTTTTAAAACATGTAATGTAACTTTTAAGCTGCAAACAAACAGAAACCAGTTTCTGCTAAGAATTGTAACTCAGGATTTTATTCTTCCTGTTTTTTAGATTAAAAAAAAAAAGTTTAGATCTTCCATAGATGAATTTGTCAGTTTCAGTTGCTTCTGTTCTGTATTTCTGTCTTCGGTTATTCCATCTTTAAAAGTCCATGTATTTTCCAAGTAGGTTGTATGCATATTTGCCTATTCTGTGCATAATTTGCATGCAAATTTCTCCCATAAAATTGTCTGAACATTTTGGAATAATTTCCATTTGCATTTCTGTGTGGAATTGCTGCTAGAATATCCTATCTAAATGGCTATATTATTCCAAGATTTGCATCACAGAACTTGGAGAACTACAATAAGAAGTACTTTACATATTGATTTGATAAGTAAGAATTTCATAAACTCTTACCAACAATTAGGTATGGGTATCAAATGTTGGGAAATATAACCCCGTAATTTCAGTGTGGTATTAAAGTATACTGCAACAAAATGTTCCATGTTGAGTTTGGCTACATTAGCAAACACTATATTTATCTGTTCATCTTGATCAGACCAGAGTTCAATCTAGTCTAATGCATATTTGGACCCCAAATGAGAAATGTTATTTTGATATAATTTAAATACTTCAGATATATCACAGCAGGATGAATGTACGAATTAACTTCATAGTTTATTTTGGGGGAAATAGAGGGAAAAAACCTGTGGAATATTCATGCATATTGTACCTTTTGTTTTCTTTTTTAATGTTAACATTAGACATTATCTGTGGGATTTTGTGCATCAAAAAATTTGTAATGAGATTAAATAAGGAAGATACCATTGCTACCATAATTAGTGGAATGCACCCAAAGTAAAAATAAATGCACACCACAATTTAGCATTTATATAAGCCATTTCATAGATACATTATTATATTTTAAACTGCCTTTCCCAATCATAGTTTAAAGTATTCAAAACATGTGATTTATGTATTCATTTTAAACATTTCTACTATTTAATTAAAACTGAGTGGTGCGCAATCAAAGATTTAAAACTTATAAAATATGTCTTTTTATGTTTAAGGACATGTCCACTAAAAATTGGAAATGTAATCAGACACCAAGTTCATATTATCATATTTATTTATTTTATCAGATTTCTATACTGCTCTTCTCCCTTCCGGGACTCAGGGCGGTGAACAGGCAACAATAAAAAACAACAATAGAAAACATCAAATACATTAAAATACGCTAAAAATAACATTAAAAATATATTAAATGGGTGGCCTGTTCTAAAATCCAGATAAAACCCCCTGGTAAAAACAATTAAAAACTATGCCAGGCCGGCAGCACGGAATAAGTAGGTTTTCAAGGCCCGATGGAAGAGGCTCAGGTCCGTGGTTGTGTGTAGGTTGGGGGGTAGGTCATTCCAGAGGGCAGGAGCTGCCACAGAGAAGGCTCTCCCCCTAGGGGTCGCCAGCCGGCATTGCTTGGCCGACGGCACACTGAGGAGGCCCTCTCTGTGGGAGCGAACTGGTCGGTGGGAGGTATTTGGTGGTAGCAGGAGGCGGTCCCTTGCCATGGAGCGCTTTAAAGGTGATTACTAGTACCTTGAAGCGCACCCGGAAAGCCACAGGCAGCCAGTGCAGCTCACGCAGGAGAGGTGTCACATGGGAGCATCTAGAGGCTCCCAGAATCCCCTGCGTGGCGGCATTCTGAACTAACTGGAGCCTCCGGGTGCACCTCAAGGGAAGCCCCATGTAGAGAGCGTTACAATAGTCCAGGCGGGAGATGACGAGGGCTTGAGTGACCATGCATAAAGCGTCACAATCCAGAAAGGGGCGCAACTGGCATATCAGGCGGACCTGATGAAAAGCCCCCCCCGGCTGTCATATGATCATCTAATGACAGCCGAGAGTCCAGGAGGACACCCAAGTTGCGAGCCCTCTCTGTGGGGGCCAATGATTTGCCCCCAATAGCCAGAGATGGCACCAGCTGGCTATATCGTGATGCTGCAAGCCACAGCCATTTGGTCTTGGACGGGTTGAGTCGAAGCCTGTTTCTCCCCATCCAGACTTGCACGGCGTCCAGACACCGGGACATCACTTCCACGGCATCATTGGGGTGGTCTGGGGTAGAGATGTACAGCTGGGTGTCAGCCGTGTACTGGTGGAACTCTACCCAAAAACCATGTATGATCTCACCCAATGCCCTCCTGTCAACACAAATTGCGACCGGTCGGAGAGGTAGGAGGAGAACCACTCTAAAACGGTGCCCCCCAACCCCAACCCCAACCCCTCCAACTGGCACAACATGATACCATGGTCGACGATATCGAAAACCGCTGAGAGATCTAACAGGACCAGGATAGAGGAACAACCCTCGAGAGATCATCCACCAACGCGATCAATGCCTTCTCTGTGCTGTGCCCAGGCCGGAAGCCGGACTGGCGCGAGTCCAGATAGACAGTTTCCTCCAGGTGCTGAGGGAGCTGTCATGCTACCACACTCTCAACAACCTTCGCAAGAAAGCGGAGGTTGGAGACAGGATGGTAGTTGGCCAACACAGCCGGGTCCAGAGAGGGCTTCTTGAGGAGGGGCTTTACCACCATCTCTTTCAAGGCGGCCGACAGAAACCCCTCACTCAAAGAAGTGTTGACAATTCCCTGTAGCCAGCCTTGTGTAACCTCCCGGGAGGCCAGTACCAACCAGGAGGGACACGGGTCCAATAAACATGTGGTGGCATTCAGTCACCCCAGCATCCTGTCCATGTCCTTGGGAGTCACAGGATCGAACTCTTTCCAGATAACAGACTCAAGACCTGCCTCTGTCAGCCCATCTGAATTAGTCTAATTGGAGGCTAACCCGTCCTGGATCTGATTGATTTTATCATGCAGATAACACCCAAATTCCTCCGCACGACCCTGCAAGGGGGCATCCCGCGCCCTCTGGTAAAGAACGGAGTGGGTCATCCTAAACAGGGCGGCAGGGCGGTTATCTGCAGATGCGATAAGAGCGGAGAAATAATTCTGTTTCACCACTTTTATCGCCACTAGGTAGGTCCTCAAATGCGACCTTACCAGTGTCCGGTCAGATTCGGAGTGGGTGGCCCTCCAAACAGTCTCTAGGTATCTCCTCCTCCTATGCAATGGACATGCCCAAAGGCAAAATTATTGGACAAAAATACATACATAGTTAGAAAAGATGGTAAAGCAGCATATAGATCTAAAACCAGAAATATTTTTGCTGGGTATCATACCAGAAAAATACATATTTTAAAGGGAATACGTATTTAATATTTGGCAGCATGCTCACCCCATCTGACTTGGTAGGAGGGTAGATCTCTTTCAGGAAAGGTAGTTAGTCTGGCCTATGCTATGTTGTTGGGTACTCCATCACTAGATGTTTTTAAGAGGAGATTCGATGGTCTGAAATGGTGTATGTTCTCCTGCTTGAGCAGAGGGCTGGATTAGAAAACCAAGGTTCCTCCCAGTTATCCTATCCTATCCTACTCTACTTTACTCTGTTCTGTTCTATTCTAATGCAAATGATGGAATAATGCATCCTAATGAAGCAGAGTATGAAATGGTGAAGAAGGATGGAAACAAAACATTAGCTTAAGCCATGATATGGCAGCATGATCATCCTGTGACACTATACTATTTTAGTATGTTTCATTTCTTTCTATTTCTTGTAATAATCTGCTTCTGTTAGGTGTCATGTAAGTTCCAATATAAAATAATGTTGGGCTCCGTTATGAATAGTTCATTGAAGAAAAGCACTTGAGCAGGAGATACAATACAATAAATTGATCCTTTAATTCTGCCTTAGTTTTCAGACTTGGGAATTAGAATGTCTCCTTTTGAATTCCTTCTTAATAGCATTTTTAATTTTTTTTAGCCATTTCTAATTAGATGCACCAATATAACTGCCAACTAGCAATTTTGTGCCCAGCTAGGTTATGTGCATATGGAAGAAAAGTACCTATAGGCTCTCTTCTCTTTCTGGTTTATTTACTTTTTCAAAAAAAAACCAAACCCAAACAAACAGAAATTAAAAGGGCTAAGAGGACAATCCCAGTCAAAGAGTCCATTTTCACATTTATTTTTAAGAGTAATTTAAAATCCTATTTAATTCCTGGCATCTCAATTGTCAAATAATGTCTTTGAAATATTCATCTATTTGCTGAACATGGCACCTATTCTCTGACAATCTTTAAGCATGAATCAAAGATCTAGTTATTCTTCACATATAATATTTAGTGTATTCATGCAAAATATCTGAATAGTATACTGAAGATCCTTGCCCAACAAATGGAATGCATGTGCATGTATATATGTAGGCAGGCAAGCATGTATGCATGCGTTTTAATAATTTTACTAAATATTACAACATTAACATTGAAAACTAATACAATCTAAAAGAATAAACAAATGAGGGTGCAGAAAAGAAAGAAAAAAGAGGGGGGGGGGAAGAAATACGATTATAGCAATGAAAAAGGGGAAAAAAGTAAGTGGCTTTCCACTTCATCACAAGCATAAATAATTTTAGTAACCAATACCTTCTTTTAAAATTAAACAAATGATATTTTTTTCATATGCCATATTGCACCGTCATCTTGTTTTTTACTTCTGCGCATACCCAGAAGCTTTTTTTACTACTGTGCATGCAAGCATAGCGTGCATCAAGCCTGCGCGTGCCCAAAACACGTCCCTGAGTGAACTGGCAGTAGCAGAAGGCAGAACCCACCCCTGTGAAATGTGGTTTAAGTTATCTTGCCAGGCTGAATATTGGCTGCTTTGGGCAGTAAAGACATGTCTTGTTTTCTTTGCACATCCAGGATTGTTTATATCCCAAAGGAAGGACAGCCTCTTGTGAAAAGCCATAAAAGTACAATTTATCAAGGTATTTATCAAGGAGATATTGCTTCCACTCAGCATTAAAATTAACTGCTAATGTCAAAAGTGGGTGGGCATGTCATCCTGGTGCAATCATAGCTTTTCAAATCTAAAGCTTTGTTTGATTTTATGCTGTGAAAAGAGAGCAATTTTAACTGTCTGCTGTTCCACTGTCCAAAAGTAAATAATCAGTACTGAATAACCTTTCAGTTCTTGGCTCTTCTTTTCCAAGCTAGTGCCCTCTGAACACTGTGGGCCTGGTCCTGAATTTCTAACCACAAAGCTCAATGGTGCGAAGGTTGGGAGTTTTAAGTCTTGAAGTCCAACATATTCTGCCAAGATTTGAAAAGATGCTCTTGTAGATTTTCCCAAATCATTGTAAGAACAGTTCTTATGGCTGCATATCCTCTGTTTTCAGATCCAGACAGTGTAATTTAAAATTTGTGGGTATCGTGCTGTATTTTTGCCATATTTCATGCATCTCTTTCCACTTATATTTTCCTTTTAATGTTGACTATAATGACTTCATTAACTGAAAATAATTATTATAAAGAAGTGTACCAGGACTGTTGACTTACTTAACTAAAATATTATTTGCATGTTTATTAAAGTTCTTTTTTAATAAATGAAACTTTAATTTCACAGTCATTCTTCAAAATGCAATTTTATGTCTTCTGAACAAGTGGTACTAAAAATAATTGGGTACAAACAATGTAATTTTTTAATGTTTACAAATTGTGTATATTTCAGATATTGGTGCCATAGCATATTGCAGCATAAATTTTGCAAAGAGAAACAGATCATTTAAAAAGCTTCAAATGGAGAAACAGGGAGGTGAAATGAAGGTGGATTTCAATTCGTGTTGATTTAAAAAAAATGTTTTATTTTGAAATGCTCAAGTAAACACTGTGATTTTTTACATTAATGTGTACTGAAATAATCAAAGCATCTGGGCATTTAAAATGATCGGACCATTCCTATATTTCATTAGGCCGAAGTGTGTGCTTGCCACCCACTGAACAGACAACAGTAGAACACCCAAACTGGGTAGTGTTTATTTAATATTCCAAGCTTTATCTGAAGTGAGTGCACACTCTGCCTTTATATTCCTTAAACCCATAAGCTAGCCCAAGAATGGGGCTTGAATTTAAAATTACAGTAGAAAACTTCAAATCAAATACCATGATGCTTTTTTTAATGCTCAGGGTTGAGACATCTCCTAATATTAAGTTTCAAGTGGAGAAATGTGCTTTATGTATTTATGTAACCCTTTTCTTGTTCCTGAGCAACTGGTCTTCAGAGGCACACTGAAACCAAGACTAGAGGTAATATATAGGCCATCAGGCTTGATAGCAAGTGATAGTGTTTTCCCCCACCACACCAAAATAGCAATAAAGTTAAATATCTTCGTTTTTGTTTTAAGTTTTTTTCTCCATAATTTTAGGCTAAGGGAAAGAAGGAAACTCCATTTCTAATCAAAGTCCTGAGCTTTGCAAAGGAAATAGCACCATCTGCTGATAGCAATAGCACTGTTGAAATAAAGTTCTAGAACTCTTTGTTTTAAGTTGGAGCTTGCAAGCATGGAGAGAATGGTGCTATTTAAGAAAAGGCATGCGAGTTTTCATATATTACAGTATGTGCCTATTTTCATATCGTGAGGAAAAGCAAAGTGTAATATCATAGAATGTGTTTAGATTTAATGTTCTGCAGCTCAATAATTTCTGGGCTTTTTTTATCATATGTGAAATGGAAAACAATTAATTAGTGGAACGAATTGCCTTCAGAAGTTGTGGCTGCCCCGTCACTGAAGGTTTTTAAGAGGAGATTGGATAGGCATTGGAATGGAATGGTATAGGATTTCCTGCTTGAGCAGGTGGTTGGATTAGAAGGCCTCCAAGATCCTTCCAACTGTGTTATTCAGTTAAGCCCTGAAAAATTTATGAATGGATTCAAAAAAGTTTACATTTATCTACCAATGACATAAATTGAGAAGGAAGAAGAGGAAGAAGAGGAGATATATACTGAGGGTTTCATGTATGGAAAATTAAAATGTAGGCATTTGGGTTTTTAAAAAATAAATGCATGAAAAATTCAAAGCCATGTATCTTGTCACACAAACAAGAAAATGAGTTTTCAATAGTTGTATAAAATTTGCCAGATTATTTTTTTCCATTTCAAACTGATCCAAGCACAAATGAACAGGATTCTCACTGTGAGAATACATTTAGAGTCAGGCACAATATCAGATTTGCAGACAAATCAAGCAGACCTGTCTTTCGTTCCAGTACCGTTCTGCGAAATATTAGATGTTCCTAATGTTCCTGTTGGGTATAATTGCATAGAATGGATGTGCCTCGTTTCTGGAAGGCAACACTACAAAATCAATGTCTATGATTTCAGTTTAGAAATAGCTTTTGTAGTTTTGCTTCAGAACATAAATGAAAAATAACCAGAAAGGGCTTAGAATCCTTACATCCAAACATATAAATCCAGTATCCACTCACCATACAAAACATAGGTGGCTTATTTATGTAACTACTAAAACTACTGTTAAGTTACAGTGAAGAACCATATACCTGTATTCCATAAGGAAGTTACTGGATTAAATCAGGTGTATATGGCACAGGCAAAGAAATGGAAAAGAAATAACAGACAGTATAGTTTACAGGGTCAAAACTCTAAAGATTTATAGATCAGCAAAGGTTTTGGACTGGTGCAGTTAAAGAATAGCAGTGATAGAAATACTCCCATGCAGACTGAATGACGAAAAACAGGAGTAACTATTTCTATAAGAAAAGTGTGACCTCATTTCTGGTAATAAAAACAAAAAGACATCCATCTTTTCTAAGTGCATGAGGTCTCCTCTCCTATCTTTCACTTGTCTCCTGTTGCTAGATTTTAAAGTGTATCTCAAATAAAACACAATGTGTTTCAGTTGGATACCTGAAACCTTTTCATCTTTATATTGGACAGTAAATTATATATCTCATTCAAAAAGAAGTATTATTTTATAAAATAATAAAAATGTCCGCTCTCACAGGATGGGCCTCATCAGGGTGCCGTCGACCGGACAATGCCGGCTGGTGGCCCCCAGAGCGAGAGCCTTCTCTGTGGCAGCTCCTACCCTCTGGAATGGCCTACCACCCGACCTCCACACGATCAAAGACCTGTGCCTCTTCCGCTGGGCTCTAAAAACATATCTCTTTCACGAGGCCGGCCTGGCATAGCTCTAAATTTTAATCTTATTTTAGAAATGGGTTTTAATTGACAATTTTAGCACGGGTGCAATTTAATTTAATTTATTTTTAATATCCTGTATTTATTGTTTTTTACATTTTATTCCTTTCCTGTGCGCCGCCCTGAGTCCAATCCGGAGATAGGTGCAGGATATAAATTTGATAAAAAAATTGAAATAAAATATATGCCTTTTTCTAACCAAATGCTAATGTTTTATTAGTTAGGTACCATTAAATCAGCCCCAGTTCTTAATAACGTTTTGAACAAATGTTCATAATGTCAAGCTTTTCTTAGTAAGAGCTGAATGCAAGCTTAGTTGCCTTCTGGTATCTTTCTTAATTAAAGGTTGTTGTTTTTTACATTAATGAGCATTTTAATTTTTGTTTTCTTTTACCTAACAAAGTGGCATCATCATAAATATTAGTATTTTGAATTGTTTTTTTATTCTAGCTGTTATTACTTTCAATTCTGTCATTCTTATAGCAAATCACTGAACAATTTAAACAAATATGAGAACAATATGCATCCCTGTGTTAATCCCTTCCCTATTGTGAACTAATCTTATTCTCTTTATACTCAAAAGAATACTCAGATTAGGGTTAAAGTTAGCTTTATAAATTTCACATCCTTGTATGATCTACACAATCAAATAGTTCACTGCAGTCAAGAAAACAAAAGAAATATCCTTTATATATTATTTTTCTCTCTCCGTTGTCCATCTTATGTTAGCTTTTTGGCCGAATTGTCTGTCCATACTTTCTGAAATCTGCCTGTTCATTTGGCTTTTCTATCATCATGTTTGGTACTTTCCTTCTCTCCTTTCTGACAAGCTGACTCACATTTTCTATTTTTGTGTTATCTGAAATAAAACTTCATGCATATGAGGAATGATTTTCTTGTATCTCACTTCTATCAGTATATAACAATCCTTTCCTGTTGTTTGGTCACAGGATCTTGTTCCAATCAACAAAGACAGTAAGGATGTGAATTCATCTTGATTTCTCAATATTACCAAGTATATTATCTTTTTTTAAAATATTTTGGAATATTTTGCTAGTATAAGGCACTTGAACACAATGTGGTGGCTCAGTGGCTGAGATGCTGAACTTGTCAATCAGAAAGGTCAGCAGTTCAGGGGTTCAAATCGCTAGTGCTGCGTAATGGAGTAGCCTCCCATTACTTGTCCCAGCTTCTGCCAACCTAGCAGTTTAGAAGCATGTAAAAATGCAAGTGAAAAAATAGGGACCATTTTGGTGGGAAGATAACAGTGTTCCATACACCTTTGGCATTTAGTCATACTAGTTACATGACCACAGAGTCATCTTCGGACAATGCTAGCTCTTCAGCTTTGAAATGGAGATGAGCACCCACCCCCTAGAGTTAGGAATGAGTAGCACATATATGCGAGGGGAACCTTTATCTTTATAAGGCATTTCTTTACTCTCATTATTTCTGCCTCTCATTTGATGTTGCTTGGAGATAGGTGCCTCTCAAAAATTGTTTTGTGTGTTATAATAGTGATATAATGTTCCTTGGAGTCAATTTTGTGTATAAAATAGCTCAATATCTACAGAAAGTTGCTGTAGGAAATTGTCAGGAAACATAAAGGTGAGTAGCCTATTTCTTTCTTCTTTTGGATGAGTTATACTTTTTCAAAGATCTGACTAAGCTTGTCTTTGTCAATGGTGGGATTCAAACATTTTTACTACTGGTTCTGTGGGCATAGCTTGGTGGGTGTGACATGGCTTGGTGGGTGTGGCAGGGGAAGGATACTGTAAAATCTCCATTCCCTCCCCACTCCAGGGGAATGTTACTGTATATTCCCCATTTCCTCCTGATCTGCTGGGACTTGGAAGGCAGAGAATAGATGGGGGCAGGGCCAGTCAGAGGTGGTATTACCGGTTCTCCAAACTACTCAAAATTTCTGCTAACAGTTCTCCAGAACTGGTCAGAACCTGCTAAATAGCACCCCTGGTCTTTGCTTTCCTAAACTAAGACAGCAATCAGGAATAATTTTTAGCAGCTTTGGACAATGCACTAATGTTATCTTTACTTACTTGACTTAGAGAATGTGTTGACATCCTCTAAGCTTTAGTAGTATAATATACTGTTTACAAGAGCTGCTTTGAGCCTATTCTGGAAACTCCAATTAGTGGAAAAAGCAGTATCCATTTGATGTTTGGGAGAATTCAAAAAGGTCCTTTTACACATGTGCTGAAAGCTTTACCCTAGCTGTATTTATTTCCATTTGAGTTAAAGCTTGTACTTTTAAAACTGTACAAAATTAGAATCTGGATACCAAGAGGGAAGCTGTTGCTCAGTGGCTAACATGCTGAGCTTGTTGATTAGAAAGATCGGCAGTTCGGCGGTTCGAATCCCTAGTGCCACATAATGGAGTGAGCTCCCGTTACTTGTCCAGCTTCTTCCAACCTAGCATTTCAAAAGCATGTAAAAATGCAAATAGAAAATAGGGACCAATTTGGTAGGAAGGTAACAGCGTTTTGTGCACCTTTGGTGTTAGTCATGCTGGCCACATGACCACGGAGATGTCTTTGGATGGTGCTGGCTCTTCAGCTTTGAAATGGAGATGAGCACTGCCCCGTAGAGTCAGGAACTACTAGCACATATGTGTGAAGGGAACCTTTACCTTTACCTTTCCAGGAGGGAACCCTTTCTTATATATCACATGTGTTGAGGTGAAATTGAAAGATTTCTTTTTTGTTGCTAGTGGCTTATTACAACCATCTCAGTTAATTTTTTACAGATTGTGGTGTTAATAATTGCCAACATTAAAAAAGACAACCAATCAATTGATACATTTAAAAAAAGCATTCTGATACGCATTTTATTGAATATTTGAAACTAGATATGCACAGAATATTAAGAAGTGTGAAGTGGGAGGGAATAATAGCATTCAAATCTACATGGTAATCCAGGAAGCATGAGTCACCTTGGTTCACTAAAAAATAATATTATTTTTCCTAACCATTCCTTATTAGCATACAATAACTCTTGCTTCAAATTATCTCTTCAAGCTCATATTCTGCAACAGCTCAGATCAGAAAATGATCTACATTTGATCAGCTGCATGATATTCTTGCAGTCAATTATCCCAATTAGAGATGACAATGATACTTGCTTTTTGTGGCTCATTCAGAATGCTGTTCTGTTTTGGAAGTGGGAAATGGAACACTGTTCATTCTGACTTTTGCAAAACCTTGTGTGAGAACCACTATTGAGCCTTGAAATTTCTCTGACACAGGAAGGGCTTTGTACAAGCTTTGCATATTTACAGTAGTAGTGATTCGAGGTTGATGAAAAAATTCTCCCCAAATCCTCCTCTCAGACACAATATTGGGGGAAAGGGGCATTTGTGATGCTACGGAGAGATCTTTTTATTGTACACCTGGCTTTGGGGAGGTGAAGTGGTAATTCAGGGGTATGTGTCATATTCAGTTTTTCTCAAGAACTTTCATATTACCATATGCTTTCTCTGCCCTATGTTTGGATGATGGTGGTGCCAATTTGGAAATGCAATCAGTTGATGTATATGAATATTGTGCATTCTGAATGACAATATGTCTACCTGTATGAATGTTCAAATGTTGTACAGCCATCTATTTCTGTTCCCACTCCTCATGTGTTTTACTTAAGAACATTCTCTGCTGTTTTAGGGTCAGGTAAGGGGAGAATGCAAAAGAATCTGGTTCTTTCTCTTACTTAAAAGACCCAAACATATACTGATTAACATTCTGTGTCTTAAATTGAATACAAATTTGAGCTGAATTTGCATAAAGCTTCCATTCTGTCATGGAAGGGTGATCAAACAGGTTGTCCAAATAGAAACTGAGCAAAAGTCCAACAGAAATAAACGGCTGCTTTCAAAACAGCACCAGGATAGTTACAGAAAGAAGCTAAGGATAAATGTCCCAAATAATATATATGTAAGGAAATCTTAATCCCAAATTTTAAAAAAAGTTCTTCAATAAGAATTAATCCCGATGCATTATATGTTTCTTTAAATCAGAAGAAAAGAATCTCAAAAGTGATTCTCCTTTACAAACAGTATTCTTCTTCTGAATATTTTATTTTACATCTGTTGCTCAATTGCAGTAAATTCCCCTTGCTATGTAGCAAGTTAATGCTGAAGATTTAGACTACATTCTATACAAGCATATCTGAATAAATTAGATTTCCTTCTGAATAGACATTCATAGGATTGCTTTTACAAGCTTATCCTTGTAAGGGGGAGCTTATTTTGAATCATTTGCTTCTCTGAATGAACAATTGATAGAGTGTTACTTCTTTTTGTTATCACTGCAATATATATGACTTAGCAAGACCCTTAGTTGACAGTAAAACATATGTCCTGTTAAATTAGATAATTGAATCCTCCCCCACCTCAAGAAATTTTCTTTAGGCTTATGAACATTTTTGACCACAAGTAGGTTTTTCAAATGTAGCAAGATTACAATCATATATGAAGGGGGGGAGGGAATTCTGGATTAAATTTTTCATTAAACTAGATTATTCTCCAGAGCATTGTGGGAGGGCCACAGATGGGTTATTATCACAGCCTGGTTGGTAGAGACTGAGTGCCAATCTTAAAGCCATGCCTCTTCCTTCGTAGCTCCAGTTTGTCACTCAGTCTGATCGAAGTGACTGTGTTTTTTATTAGCTCTTGCTAAATAACTCTTTACCTTTACTTGGCTTACTTGGCTATTTGAAATTCTAGATTGTGGCCTGCTGGCTTGCTACAGGGATCGTTCATGTTGCACCTAATTAGGACAGCCTGATTAGGTTTTTCAAATGTAGCAAGATTACAATCATATATGAAGGGAGGGAGGGAATTCTGGATTAAACTTCTCATTGAACTAGATCACTCTTTCCGACTAGAAAAGTTATAATTTTGACAGGATAATTTAAAATTATTGGATGCATCCATAGATATAATGATTTGAAGATCTTTCTGTTAATATTATGGTAAACCTAAGAAATTGAGAAAAAGTTTGTTGAACCTAATCTATGACCCTACATAACATCTCAGCAACATGAACACACGTGGGCAATATATGCAGCAGTTGGAGCATATGCTTAATATAAATTGGATGTTTCTCTGTCTGTATCTGTCAGGGAGCATAGAGAAGAATATTAAAGCAGTTCAGGAAAGATACATCATTTGATTAGAGCAAGGAAACAAGAAATGAAGCTACTGTTTTTACTTTCCATGGTGACCCATGTTAAGCACTTTGTTTTATTATCCTCAGATATTAGACATACAATGACTTGAGTTAGTTTTACAAGTTTAATGGTAACATGCTCAACATTTCCTGTTACGTGCTGTGAGGTTATATTTTGCCCATCAGTTCAGTTCTGGGAGTTGTATGTGCAGAATAATTATCAAAGGGGTATCTCCATTAACAACAAGGACATTGGAAATAAAACTGTAGGTAGTTGATCTTTGCAGTTACATAAGCTGTCTACATGGATTTAAAGCTACAGTACAATCTTCTTTAAGTCAGACTTGGATCCCAGTAATTTCATGGATATATCCAAAAAGGTTGGTTTTATTTTTTTGGTCCTATCTCTACTTTTTGCTCCTATTCCTATTTAGTTGCCAAGATGGCATTTTCAAATATTATCTGGATTGCTTTGCACTAATAGTTTATTCTTTGAGATGTGGACATTCTTCTATTATGGCATGATAGATAGATGGAGTCAACTATTCTATTTTTGCAACTCCTTTCCATGCATTTTTAGATACAGATCATTAAGTTGTAATGTTGAGCAAACTCCCTTTTCAACATTGCCCACTAGAAATGCATAAAGTTAATCTAATGTAGAAATCAAGAAAGGCTGCATTAAAAATAAAATCAGGGAGAACATATTTTAATAATTTACATTAAGGAGAAATAAAGGGAGATCGTTTTCACCTGTGCAAAAAGCTCAGATTCAGATATATAATTATTTTCAGCCTTGATTATTTTCCCACTTTTTAAAATAAAACCAGCATAAAACAAAGAAAAGTTGCTAGTTTTTAAACATCCAAGAATAAGCCCTTTTTCCTACCTTCTCTTTCTCTCCTTCTCTCTTTTACGCACACACACATGCACACACGCACACACTCCTTCTATTGTATTCCTTCCCACTCCCATATAATAGTATGAAATTGATTTGTGATGCAATGGAGCTATTCTAGAGTACTGTATAGAGTCTTTGGTATTCTCTGAGTCTGTTTTTTCCCCCTAAAGATGTTTTATTCAACTAGGTAACATCTCCCATTCTAGAATGGACAAGGATTTGCTCTCTAATTATATACAGTAGGTTCTCCTGTCAGAATTAGTGATAATATGGTTTTCTCGGTAGTTCCTTGAATATGCTTGATTGTTTATCTGCATTGGTAGTTCCTTGATCTGGGTATTGTTTGCAGCTTGATATGTTTGTCTCATGTTATTATTATTATTAGCATATTGCATTGTTATACTAGCAAGGAGACTATAATGCTAATGTGGAGTAGTAGTTTGGCTGCCATTTTACCAACTCTATTGTGTTAAATGCTCACAAGCTTTCCAAGGTCCGGTACAGGAGGATGAGCTAGCTTCACACCAGAAAGAAAGACAAGTAGCTCTTTCTGCAGCATCCTCCAAGACCCTCCTCCTTCCACTGAAACTACCTCACAAACAGGCATTGCAACCAGGAAGTTCAAAGGCAGCAGTAATTTGAACACCTGCACAAAGCACCAGCTCATCTCTCCACCAAGTGGTACCTATTTATCTACTCACATAGAATATGCTTTCAAACTTCTAGGTGGACAGAAGCTGAGGCGAGTGATGGGAGCTCACCTTACCATGTAGTGCTAGTACTTGAACCACTGGAGCAGAGACCACCTCCAGTGTCATTAAGCTACTGTGCCTTGAGCTACTGTGCCTTGTCTGATGTTAATCCAGGAGTTATTTCAGTATTGATTGCTTGTAAAGAGTTTTTATTTCCTTTTTCTCTTTTGTATTGTCTTTTTTGAATGGTATGTAAATGTGGTTTATCTGTATTTGCTTGTTGATGACTAATTTATCTGAGTGCCAAACATCCAGGAATTTTTTAGCATTTTTGGATGAAACTTGGTCTAGGTCTAGGATGCTCACAGTTTCCCAGATAAAACTATAGTTAAGTTTGTCCATGTGATGTGAAATTAAGTATTCATCATACTGCTAGTGGATGGATGCTCTCTGCTAGTCTTCAGCCTATCTATCTTGCATAGTGGCTGTCTCAGTTTTTCCTTATCACATGGGGAAGCAATAACAGTTTAGGGAGATTAGTTTATGCACAACTATAGTCACATTCTTTAAGAAGAACATTTTTCAGAAAATACAATTGGTACTATATAGGCACTTTATGGCAGTGTGAGAGTTGCTAAGAGAATGTTAGTGAAATTAGCAATATGCTAGTTAATTTATTTAATTGATCACTATGTTCTAGATTCAAATGCAGAGACTATTTCACAGGTTTAAATCCTTCTTAGCTTTGTGTGCATCAATATTCAGGGGGTAGAACTAGCAATATCAATAGCACTTAGATACTGCTTTTACAGTCCTCTCTAAGCAGTTTAAAGAGTCAACATATTGCCCCCAACAATCTGCATGCTCATTTTACTGACCTCTGAAGGCAGAATCAAACTCCTGGTGGTGAGCAGTGAGATAGCCTGCATTCTAACCACTGTGCCACCACAGCTCCTATGGCATGTTTAAATACTCTTATTTTTTTTATTTATTTTATTAAATTTATATCCCGCCCTTCTCCTTGTTAGGACCCAGGGCGGCGCACAGGGATGTTAAAATACATACAAAATATAAAATATATGAAATTTAAAATACTTATTTTAATAAATAAACCCTGCGCTAAAACCAAATTAAAATCCCAAGTTTAAAAACTATCTAATGGTCAGTGTGGAGGTTACGCTAGGCCGGCTAGGTGAAATAGGTGTGTCTTCAGACACTTGCGGAAGAGGCGGAAGTCGGAGATGGTGCGGAGTTCAGGGGGTAAGTCGTTCCAGAGGACTGGGCCCGCCACAGAGAAGGCTCTCCCCCTGGGTGTCGCTAGTCGGCATTGTCCAGCCGACGGCACCCTGAGGAGGCCCTCTCTGTGGGAGCGTATCGGTCTAAGAGATGTATGGGACAGGAGGCGGTCTCGCATATAACTAGGCCCCGAGCCATGGAGCGCTTTAAAGATGGTCGTTAAAACCTTGAAGCGCACCCGAAAGACCACAGGAAGCCAGTGCAGCTCGCGCAGGATAGGTGTTATGTGGGAGTGTCTAGGCGCTCCCGTAATCACCCGCGCGGCTGCGTTCTGGACTAGCTGCAGCTTTCGGGTGCACCTCAAGGGAAGCCCCATGTAGAGAGCATTACAGTAGTCGAGTCGAGAGGTGACGAGTGCTTGAGTGACTGTGCGTAAGGCCCCCCGGTCCAGTAAGGGGCGCAATTGGCGCATCAGGCGAACCTGATGAAACGCCCCCCTGGCCACGGCTGCCACATGATCTTCCATAGACAGCCGGGAATCCAGGAGGACACCCAAATTGCGCGCCCTCTCCACGGGGGCCGGTGTTTCGCCCCCAATGGCCAGAGTTGGAATAATCTGGCTGAACCGAGGCGCCGGAAGCCACAGCCACTCAGTCTTGGACGGGTTGAGCCTGAGTTTGTTACCACCCATCCAGATCCGTACGGCTTCCAAGCACCGGGACATAACCTCGACGGCATCGTTGGGGTGGTCTGGGGTGGATAAGTACAACTGAGTATCATCAGCGTACAGATGATATCCCACCCCAAAACCACGGATGATCTCACCCAGCGGCTTCATATATGTGTTGAATAGGAGGGGCGAGAGGACCGACCCCTGAGGAACCCCACATATGAGGGGTCTCGAGGCCGACCTCTGCCCCCCTGTCAACACATATTGCGACCGACCAGAGAGGTAGGATGAGAACCACCGCAGAACGGTGCCTCCCAACCCCAACCCCCCCAGTCGGCGCAATAGGATACCATGGTCGATGGTATCAAAAGCCGCTGAGAGGTCTAATAGGACTAGGATAGAGGAATATCCTCTATCCCGCGCCCTCCAGAGATCATCAACCAACGCGACCAATGCCGTCTCGGTGCTGTGCCCGGGTCGGAAGCCGGACTGGCGCGGGTCTAGATAATCAACTTCCTCCAAGTGTCGCGGAAACTGTTGAGCCACCACACTCTCAACAACCTTCACTAAAAAGTGGAGGTTGGAGACGGGACGATAGTTCTCTAATAATGCTGGATCCAGGGACGGCTTCTTGAGGAGGGGCCTTACTACCGCCTCTTTCAAGACGGCAGGCAAGGACCCCTCACTCAAAGATGCGTTGACAATGCCCTGGAGCCAGCCTCGTGTCGTCTCCCAGGATGCCAGTACAAGCCAGGAGGGACACGGGTCCAATAAACATGTGGTAGCCCTAAGTCTCTTTGACAACTTGTCCATATCCTCGGTGGTAACAAAATCAAACTCCTCCCAAGATGGTGTCACAAGAACAGCCTCGGCCCGCTCGACTGGGCCACTGTCGATGGAGGGTAACTCGTTCCGAATCCGAGTGATTTTCTCCTGCAGATAAATCCCAAATTCCTCTGCTCGACCCTGTAAAGGGGCTTCCCGCGGCCTCTGTTGAAGGAGGGAGCGGGTCACCCCAAACAGGGCGGCAGGGCGGTTATCTGCGGATGCAATAAGAGTGGCACAATACTCACGTTTGGCCACTCTTATCGCCACTAAGTAAGTCCTAATATGGTCTCTCACTAGTGTTCGGTCGGCTTCGGAGCGAGAAGATCTCCATCTGCTCTCTAGGCGTCTCTTGTGGCGCTTCATCCCCCTAAGCCCCTCGGTAAACCAAGGAGCCCAGGTGGTTCGTCGCCGCAAGAGAGGCCGCAAGGGCGCGACTCGGTCCAAGGCCCCCATGGCCGCACTTAACCATGCGGCCACTAGGTCCTCAGTCGAGTCGCGGGGCAAGTCCACAGGAATTGGCCCAAGCTCCCTTTGGAACCTTATCGGGTCCATCAGGAGCCTGGGGCGGAACCATATAGGAATATCCGGTTCCGCCTCCCCGCGGTGAGGTGCGGCGATCGGAAAGTCGAGCCGAAGGAGAGCGTGATCTGTCCATGACAGGGGTGTGATGACTAGATCCCCTATTCCCAGATCACTACTCCACTGTCCCGAGACGAAGATTAGATCCAGGGTGTGTCCGCCCTCGTGGGTAGGGCCTACAACTACTTGGGTCAGGTCCATGGCTGTCATGGAAGCCATGAACTCCCGAGCTGCACCAGAGGTTTCGCCTGCTGACGGCAGATTAAAGTCCCCCATGACTAACAGTCTGGGGGTCTCCACTGCCGCCTCAGCTATCACCTCTAGGAGCTCGGGCAGGGCTGTTGTTGTATAGCGAGGAGCCAGGTATACAACTAACACGCCCAACTGCCTCCCTAGGCCCCACTTCACAAGGAGGGACTCGCACCCGGTCGTCTGAGGGATCGTGGTCTCCTTTGGCTCAAGACCTTCCCTAACCATAATCGCCACCCCCCCACCCCTCCCTAGGGCCCTAGGCTGATGAAAGGCTCGGTATCCTGGTGGGCACATTTCTACAAGGGGATGTCCTCCCTCGTGGCCCAACCAGGTTTCCGTAATACCTACCAGGTCCGGGTCCCCCTCTGACACAAGGTCATGGATGAGGTCATGGATACTCTAATATGTATCTGAATTATAAGAACCTTATATATTAAATTGATAAAAATATTTTTGTAGGATAATTGTGTCCCAAGTAATCCAAAAATCTTCTGTCACAGTCTAGTGAATCTTGTCTTAAAATCTAGTTCTGCAAGTTTTTGTCCAACACAGATCTATATGAAGTTTGCTTAGTGTTAAATACTTCTAAGTAGGAAGTTGGGTAGAAATTAAACATTTGTTCTTGGAAACATTCACTAAATTACATATTTAATAATTTAGAAGCAGGGGAATAAAGTGCTTTATTCAGACCTTTTTGCTCATACTGACAATACCAGAGGTGTACCTAATGATGTGCAAGGTCACAAGCAATTTTTAAATGCCTTTCAGAAGTTAATACTAGTATTTTTTAATGTAGCAAGTGGATGATTATTATATATTTTTGGATTAATCATGCTCATTGCTTTAATAAAATAAAATGCATTGCATATGATGCAGGATCATTTCTGTCCTTCCTACCTAGTCTTGATTCTTTATTATCCACATTTTTCCCCTTTTTTGGTTGTACTGTCTCTGGCCTACTATGCAAAAGTCATATACAGCGCTCATCCTGAAAAAGATTTCAGAAAGACATGCTGATCATTGTATATAGGTTACCTTATCTGCAAAATATGTTATTCCAATGAGCAATAGTGTTTTCAACTCTTTTCTGGGTGATGGAAAACAATTTGGGTATTTTTTTAAAGTACGTTTTATGTTCAGAGGAAAGACAGTAGCCAGATCCAAGATTTCTTTCAGTTGTGCTCAGAAAGTACTTTAGTTATCTGATCATAGCAATGGGTATATCTGTTGGGGGGGGGGGGGGAGAATAACAGCATTTGAGAGCTCATATAGCATAATGAGTATTTAACATATACAAGAATTCCTGTTAAAAGTAACAATGTTAAAAACTGCCTATTAGGTCTATTCAAATTACAGTCACTAGTTTGGCTCAAAATATCCTGATGTCTAATAGTGATCTTCAAAATGTTGTTGGATGTTTTGCACCTCCAAGTATGCATTTCAAGACTAAATGTAAATCAATGTTTCATTCTTTCTGTAACCTCTGTGAGTCATGTATACAGCTTTTCATAAATTATAATCAAAAATGGCTGAGCTGTTCATGTGGAGACTGTTACATCTGGAATAAAAAAGGAGGAGGAAATACATATTCATAGCATTTTAAGGAATCAAAATAGCAGATGAGAATTGTTCTTTGTTTCTAGCATCTAGAATATTGATAAAGGCAGAAGCTCCTATTTAATATATAGATATATAGGAAAACCCTAGTATAAACACTGCAAGTTGAAAAGAAGAAAAAAAGTTAGCCCTAGATCAGATCTTTCTTGCATCATTACTCATGTTAGAATTGACTGCAGGAATATATCTTCACAACATGATATGAGTATTTTTACCAGCTCTTTATATCACTGTTCCATATATTTTCACAGTTATAAAGCTTTACTAAATCTTCCAGTGCCTGGTTGAAAAAGCATATCCTGAGCCTCAGAGATCTTTCTACTACAAAACAGCAATATGGAGACTTTGAAATCTTTTACAGAGTTTCCGCCCCACCAAGAAAAAGATTATATATTTAAGTTTTTCTTTGCGGTGTGTAATTATTATATTTCACTTTTGTCACATGTGACCAATATACATTTGATGATTTCGTCCTTCCATCCTCACAACAGTCCTTTGAAATAGGCTGGGAATAAGTGATTTCATTCAAAATAATCCAAAAAATCTTCACAGCTGAATGTTTTTTTGAACTTGGAGCTTCCCATTTTAGCTTTATATCTGACCATCACACAATCACTGCCTTAAATGATTGATGTACATTTCCCCATTTGTAAATACATTTGAAATAGCTTCAAATCCTCCCTTCATAATAATGCTTATGTGATATATTTTTTTTAAATATGTGGCTTTAGATTGATTTAGAATTAAGAAAGACTCTTTGTCTCATAGAGTTGCCTGTCTATTTAGGGTAGCAGTTGCTCAAGGCAAAATGAGAGACTTAACATTCCCAAATGACCAAGCGCTCTCTACTGCTTAGGAAAGAAAAAAAAACCTGAGCAAATTAAACCAAATCCTATTTGTGTATATTTTGCCACCTTGAAATTTTATGATAACAAAAACTAGAATTTTAGGACATTGTTATAATAAACATACAATAAAGATATATCCAAAACTGTGCTATTTTTAAAGTGTTGTTTTATTGCTTTATGTATTTAGCTTTATGTGTCATTCCTTTCACAGGGGCATATGTGCTGCAGGTCAAAGCAACTGATGCTGATGACCCAACCTATGGAAATAGTGCCAGAGTGGTTTATAGCATACTTCAGGGACAGCCATATTTCTCCATTGATCCCAAAACAGGTAATTGACATTCAGTCCTTTGGAGTGTTTTCTTCTTTTCCCTTCTATGTTGCAGGCTGATTTGGCACTTACTGTATCTCAGCACTCTTTATCTAATTACAAAGGAAGAAAAGAAATGCCGTTAATGCTCACTGAAAAATGCCAACTGCTTTCTTTTGATAATACAACTGTATTCCCACTTCAGAAGCAACTGCTGAACAAAAGGACTAAACAGATGTTAAAGAACTGTACAGGTCCTGTTGCATAAGGAGAATTCTGTGATTGTGTGATACAGCTATTTTCATTTTACTGAGTGTTCTATTGTGTGAAATGGGAGTAGCATTCAGGACCTCATTGGAGCAGTTCCAACTTCCATGAGCTTGGCAATTTAACCAAAAGCTTTCTTAGCTGAGCTGCATTCATAATGTTCTATTTCTAACCAAAATTAGGCAGCTGGTTTAGAGTATTAATTAGGGCAGTTGCAAGGAAACTATGGATCTCCTGAACTTAACCATTATCTGGCTTTATCCCCGACTATGGCCGCTGTTAGGATTTCTAATTCAGCACTATCTAGAAATACACAGCTTTACAGTTCTCATTTATAATGTAGCATAACAATAGAGGAGGAAATCATTTTATTCATAGCATTTTTTTTTCAGGGATATTAGAGCAGTAGTAGTAACTATTAGTTGCCATCAAATGATATAGATTGCAGGGGTCAAACTGGTGGCCTGCAGGCCAGATGCATCACGCCCAGGCCACACCCACCCCAGCTCTGCAAAGGGGAAAAACATTGTGAAACTTCATGTGATGGCAACATGTTGTGGCGAGTTTGACATCTGTGATATACAACATATAAAATAGGAATCCTATGAATGCTGTTAAATATATTTAGATCGATTTTTAAAAATGCTGTCTATTTGTGATATAAAAAGTAACTTCCCATGACATCCCTCTCCTAAACCTAATAGTCTTCTTTTACATAAAGAAGTGTTTATCTCTGAGGAAACATTTGTTTAAGAGATGCACCTTCTGGTTTTACCATGCAAATCCTACTTCCCTTAGAATAGCTGGGGTTTTTTATTTTTGTTTTTTTCCCAATGACTGTATACTTGATTGACAGATAGAATATTAAAAATGCTTTGCTTCCTGGCTGATCAATTATTCCAAGAATACAATCTCCCTATGGAAAAACAAAGCATAGCTATGTATTTTTCTTCCATAAATTTACAGCAATCTTGTGTTAACCACATAAAATATGTGAGTACTAGGGACTTTGGAGCATGTGCTATGCTGATAAGCTGTTATAATTATATATTAATCTGGTATTTTAATGAACACTGGTGTTCAGTGGAATCTATCCTTTTTTCCCTCAGCAGCCTGCTTTTGGCAGGTGGAGGATTGGAGGATGGGAAATGGATGTTAATGTCAGCCTTGTTGTTTGGAGGTCATTGCATGTGGTGGATAGATGCATAAACAGCCAGAAATGCTCATGGGATTGGAGGACAGTTAATTGCATATCTTGTCCTATATTTTGAAATGTCATTCCTGCTTCTGTATTTAATAATTCAATGACTTAACCAAAATGTTCCACACTAAATGCTGCCAATTGTGTGCTTTGAATGAAAGGCAGACTGGGCTGCTGGTCTGCCTCCTTTCTGAAAACGGAATTTGTTTTCCCAGTAAGTCCCTACTTGAATGTCAAATGGAGTATTAAAAACCCTTGCTTCCTGGCTAATCAATGCATGGAAATGGAAGCAGCATAACACAGCACAAGCTCTCCAGAGGTCATGTTCCTTGTCAAATATACTCTGTTTTAACAAAAGAACATATCAGAAAAGTGGATCAGGAGCTTTATTTTATTTTATTTAAATTTGGATGAGCTACCTCCCTCTTCCACTTGTTCCAGGAAATAAAATCACCCCTTTTTAATGTTTTTCCTTAATTAGATCTCACTGGCAATAGAGAAGTTTTAAAATACAAACTCCTATGTCTTTTACAACACTTCTGGATCAGGTGAATGACAATACAGAGATACCCTTAGGAATATCTGCTGTTCTTTTCTTCTTCATTAATTATAGCTAAAGGAACCACCAAAGCAAGAGCAGGTGAATTTCAGTTTCAAATACTTAGCATTGCAAAGACATTAAGGTTATTTGTCATAGGATGAACAAAAGACACAGGCTTCAATTACTAGGATCAACTATAAAATGTAAGCTCTACAGACACTTATCTTGTTATTTAGGATTTGATCTACTGATTAGTAGGCCCTCGGATATAACCTGGTTTATATTTTTATTGCAGATAAAAGAGTATCTGTACATACCATATATATTCCCCCATAGTACACAAAACATAGTCTATATAGCTCTGTGCTCCATAGTTTAAACTATATACTTTTTTCATCCTACCTTTCTGAATTAATGGATACTTTGCCATTTTCATATGGCCTAGAGATACTTAAATTGTGGTTGACATAACAATGTTCTCCAGCATAGAACTGCTAGTTCCTATCTCGCCAGGCTATGGGAATTTCTTTCCCCCATTCCCTGTACTTCTCCAGTCTACAATGGCACATTCTTGCCTTCATCATAGAATAGATCAATCTACAAACTTTTGTTTTTTTAATGTTGGAATTGGGGAGCCGTTTCTGTTCTCCTAATAAAGCTGGCAAACCTCAACAGTCAGCAGAAAAATGGATGATCTGTACCATTTCACAGCTTAAAATGTATTACTTAAAAGGTGCAATTATGACTGAGCAGCACTAAACACTTAAGGACATAACTATAATTGCAAATACTCATGATAACCAAATGATGAGGAACTAGCCTAAAGCTATTTAGAAAAAGGAAACATGTTAATGTAAAGGGGAAAAAATAATTGCCCTTGAGGCAAATTCAGTGATTTACATTTATTTTTGAATGGCTAAGCCTTGGCAAAAGACAATCAAGAAGATCATCTTTGTTCTCGCTCAGCCCAATTCTATTTTCTTTGGAGGCCTTGAGTTTATTTATTGCTGTAATTATCAATTTACACTTGGGTGATAGGAAGAAAGATTAGCCTTGGAAATTAGTGTTGGCATATCTATCAGTTGTGCTTTCCCTCAGTTTCTCATTTTTCTGACCATTAGTTCCTTTCTGCCTTTGATCTTTGTTGTTTTTTCAACATTACAAAATTAAGTGAAAAGAAATCTATGCTTTAGAAACAAATGTTTTGTTCCCACACCAGATATTTAGCTTATATTGCAGTGCTATCCAACTGTGTATCTATTTTAACTATGCCCCTGATGTCACTATTATCTACTATAAGTCTATAACATATATATTTATTCCCCTTCTGGTGAGCTAGTAATTTCAGTTTACAACCTCAACATGTTATTGTGGTCTAAAACTTTTGTGAATGGACACATGATAAGAGTTTCACTCTGTAATATGACAATACAAAAATAGTTAATGAATCTTTAACATTTCTTATCTTGAAAGTTAATTACATATTGTTATTTGTTTTGGCTAAGGGTTTACATCACAACACAAACATACTTGTTTTTCAAAGAACTGTTTCTATTTTACTGACAATTGGAGCAGAAATCAAGAAAAAGAAGGATGTATTACTTATGAGCACTTAGAAACATGCCAATTATTTTCATTTTTTATTTCTAAATAGAAGACATGTCACAATACCATTTGGACAGGAAAATTTATTATTTTATTAGCTAACTGTTTGGTGGAATGACAGTTGGTTGCTCTTGCACTGAATTATTAGAAAGACTCAAATTATTTGTTAAATACATGTATACATATAATTATATTGTCTCTTCTCTGGAACCAGATAAATCCAGTTCCTCTCTTCAGTATATCAACCAATGCCCAGTATACTTTTAGCCTCGGGGGTTTTCTGAGTTCAGTCTAGTTCCAAATTCATCAGTCAGGAAAGTTCCCATTGGGACATCTTAACAGGGCCTATTGCCTGAGGTTAAAGGAAAACACATTACTTCCACCTTGTTTCATCTTGCATATGCTTCCATACTAGCCAATACCACAACCACCTCAAATACTCAAGACTCCCTAAAAAGACCATTTATTTGATTTATTTATTTTAGTTAAATAATTCATATGACTATTCATCTCACAAAAGTGACTGTGTGTGGTGTACAGAGAACAAAACAAAAACAAAACACGAGGTGCCCAAGGTTAAAATACAAAGTCCAATCACAAAAAGAAAGCACATCACCAACAGCAGAGATTGCCCATGTATGTGGAGGGGCAATCAGGTTTTTGGAGCCTTTTGAAAGGGTAACAGGATCATATCCAGATTTTGAGGGCAATGAGGGAGGGATTTTGTTCCATAGTGCAGATGCAGTCATTGAGAAGGCATAACTCCAGGGTCCAACAAAATGATATGTTTGGTGAAGGACACATTCAGGAACCTAAGGAAATGTATGGACACATATGGCATGATATTCTGGAGTCTCTGAAACACAACAAAGGTGGCTGATTGGGAAGATGTCAGATGGAGACTTGGCCACAATATATTCCCTGCTCCAGTCTTCTACTTAAACCTGCTGCTTCATTCTATCTAAAGTAGGACTTCCCTTGATATCCATTTTTGCATATCTGCCTTGCTCATTCTTCAGTCCCAAAAGAAGATGACATAGGGATGTCAACAACTTTGTCCAAATCTAATACTGTTCACACGAAACTGGCAGATGGAACTGATGCGATGCAAAAATTCCAGAGCATCATTTTATTGCCTTATAACAGGGGTCTGCAAAGTCGACTCTTTTAAGACTGGTGGACTTCAACTCCCAGAGTTCCCCAGCCAGCATAGCTGGCTGGGGAACTCTGGGAGTTGAAGTCCACCAGTCTTAAAAGAGCCGACTTTGCAGACCCCTGCCTTATAATCTCATAGTATAGAATTCCTTGTCTCTGGATAGCAATGAATACCAAATGATATATGTGCTAAGGGACACATTGTAAACTATTCTGAATTCTGTTTCATAAATAAATAGACAGCATTTTTCCTTCCTAAAGGTGTTATAAGAACAGCCTTGCCAAACATGGACAGAGAAGTTAAGGAACAATATCAAGTTCTCATTCAAGCAAAAGACATGGGAGGTCAACTTGGAGGACTGGCTGGAACCACAACAGTGAATATCACTCTGACTGATGTCAATGACAACCCACCAAGATTTCCCAAAAGTAAGTTTTCTATCATCAAAACTCAGAATGAAAGAGAGGTTATGCTAAATGGGACAAGAAGCCAAGTGGATTGATTTGTGGTGTTTTTTGTTGTTGTTGTTTTTGCAATCTAGAGACCTTGCTATGAAAGTTGTTAACAGAAAACAGATATTACAGTTTTTGTCTTTTGATACCATATATTGTCTGTCAGAATTTGTCCTGTCAGATAATCAGAATATTATTTATCATTGCAAGTAGTCCCCAGTTTAAGAACAAGTTCTGTTCCTGAGATATGTCCTTAAACTGAATTTGTGCAGATTTACTTAACGTAGGACATTCTTAACCCAGAACTTAATGTATATTATTTGTCATCATTTGAACAGTACGTAGACAGCTTATAATTTCTCAGAACATTAGGAAAAGAAATGGGAATTTGAGAACATTGAGATGAAGCATTATGTACAAAAGAACTGTGGGGGAAAAAGTAAGATTCCCCACCTTCTACCTGTTAGCAATATTATGTGTTTATGAGTAAGTATAGTCCAACTACCTTCTAGTAGACACTGCTTTTATCTTTTCCCCAACTCTTCTTTACAGTATTAGCAACTATTACACCCATTGTCTCTGATGAGGAACATGCTCATTTGGGTTCTCTCCATTTTTCATTTAGCCAGCAGCTTTCATTATGCTACTGAAGTATTTCATCAGAACTATTCAGAATTATAGCTTACATAATTAGTGCCTAAGCTTGCTTTGATGGTTTTCCCTCTATCTATCCTTGTGCTATCATATCTTTCAGACTGTAGGACTGAAAGTACCTGACTGCCTTCTTTCTAATCCTTAATCTACTCTGAGAACCTTTTGGGGATAATTAAAATACTTTATGCATTAAGGATGTTAAAAAGACAGAATTCTTATCCCCCCCCCCCCACTCCAGCCCTATACTCTATAACACAGGCCATCCCACACTCATGCTATCAAGAAGATATTTTATATGAGTCTTACCCTGGCTACTTTTAACATTAGTGATGCATTTTGTTTTCTCTATGATGAAACTGATGAGGCAAATTACTTTTAGAACAGAAGTGGGTTCCTAATGCTACAGCTCAGGAGGAAGCTTTTTAATGTTCTAATGATTCAATTTTGGGGAACCTAATTTTTCAAGTTTTTTATTTCCTTGTTCAGCTATGTTTTGTGAATGTATTTTTGTAGCATTTAGCTAAGGTCCTCGAAGTTGTTAAAAGAACAAAAGCATATTGGTTTGCTGAATTTTCTGAAAGAGGATACATTTAGACACTTATGTCTATATAAATGTAGCCTCCTCTAATAGAGTTCCTTGCCTATAAAAAGGAGTAGCTAGATTGCAAGAATGAGGTTTATGCACGCAAGCGTGCAAAATTTGATTTGCACAAAGCCTATGGAAGTGGGTGACTATAATAAATGTAATTAAATAATAAAATCAATACTTAATGCCCTAATGCAAAGAGTGAATCAGATCATATAATTAGATTAATTAGTTTTAACAGCCTTATAACTGACATTAAACTTTCTTCCCCTTCAGATGCTAATAGAATTAGAATGGACTACGTTTCTGATATTTCCTCCATAGCCTAAGCAGTTCTATTGTTTCTCTTAAGTATCATGTTCGAAGATAAATACATCTTGACTTATCCAGAGAATTCACAAAGAAGTCTATATTTTGCCTGATGCTAGATTTCATGTAGTTCTCACAACTGCAGTCTTGTTGTTGTTGTTTTTTGCAGTGTCTCCCACTATTGCTAAGCCTAGGCCCTGATATCACTTGGTTTGCAGCTGAATACACACCAATATTTCCATGAGCAAAAGAGAAATAATTCTTACAACTCAAGAGTTACTTCTTTTTCTTTTCAACCAATGTGTGATAAGGCCTGTTTACACCCTGCGAATGACTCTTACAGCTCTGCATTTGTCCCTACAAAGCCATTCCTTATAAGTGACACTTTTGCTGTCAAAAAAGCCTGCCCTTCTGTTCCAGTCAGTGCTAAAGTTTCAGATCTTTTCTCTCCATCACATAAGCAGGCACAAAAGCTGAAACAGCCTTTGCCCTTTGTTGGGAAGAGAAAATACAAGCTGCGCATGCTGGGACAGAAAGATCACATCATTAAATTAAAAATTAACATAACCTGTAGCAATTTTCTAATTCAATGCTTCACCAAAGTATACTGTGCTTTAGTGGGAAGTTATTGTACAAACAATAGTTTTAGCTGCACCAGTTCTCTAAGTGAGAACAAATACCATCCATGCCAATAAATATATATGACTTTGAGGATCAGTTCTAATGACCAAGTTCTTTAATGTGTAAAAACATGGAGATACACATTTATTACTTTCCTTTATCATAAAATCTGGTATTTTGTTTAATGTCCAGTTTGTTTAACATTTTGTTTAGGATAATTTAGGGCTACATTGACCCCCAAATCCTTCCTATTTATTTACTTACATTCAATTTTTATTATTGTTATAAATAATTCAAGATGGTGGACTGTATGCAATACACATTTCTCCTCTTATTTTTCTCACAACAACCCTGTGAGATGTATTAGGCTGAGAGAGAGAAAGAGAGAGAAAGAGAGAAAGAGAGAGAAGGAGGGAGGGAGGGAGGGAGGGAGGGAGGGAGGGAGGGAAGGGGAGATGGAGGGAGGGAGAAGGAGAGAGAAAGATTGGTTCAAAGTCACCCACCCTGGCTTTCATGACTAAGGTGGGATTTGAACTCACAATGTTCTGCTTTCCAGCGTGGTGTCTTAAGTGGATACAGTGATTAGCAATATTATCTCATTCAGCAGTTTGTAGCTTTATGGGAAAAATCTGGAAGAAAGACAAATATCTAATTATTACAAACTATTACTATAAAGTATTATACATTATAAATAATTATAAACTATTATAATTATTATACACTCACATCATTATAACAACATACAACTTTTAAAAATTCCATTAGAAGGAAAGCATTTTTGTAAATAATTTCCATATCTTATTCAACATTATTCTTATAAGGCTGATTTTCTAAATGATTGCCATTTCTTTACATGAAAGCAGTGCTTATTCATAAATGTTTAGATTATCTTGCTATACATTTTGGTTTCATTAAGGAGGAATATTTGTAGTGTTGAAATGTTCAGATATCTTTTCTAGAGAATCGCATATTGGTTTTCTAGAAAAAGGAAACATTAATGTGAAGCTGAAGTATGCAACTATTCAGGTACTTTGATTCCAAGCTATAAAGGGCTTTATGTATTTGTCTAGCCCCTTGATTTGTACATAAAGGCATATTAATAAATAATTGAGTTTTTGCTTTTGTAATAGGGAGTGGCACTGAGGCTCCCATTTGCCAACATGTAAGCTGCTGCATTTTGCAGGAACTGCAGCCTCAAAGATAGTCCTGTACTGCAGCAATCAGCACAAGAAGTGGTTGAAGGGTCTATGAGTTTAACTGGAATCAGATTTCCAATCATTCATAATTTTTTCATCATCTGCCACATGGCTTCACTAATTTAACTATCTGAATGACATGATCTGAGAAGACACTAGTATATTCTTTCTCAACTTGATTGTGACCAGATTATGCTGGGACTGTAGTTGTCAGAATTACTTATTGATATTAAGGATGTTTTCTAGAAATATTGAGAGTCATTCGAATATATTTGGAGAAGACTCATTTGGCCATGGACAGAGTTACCAAATCCCAGAAAAATCAGGTATTTATCACATGGCATAAAATAGGTGTCTTTGATATATAATTCTGAAAATTTCCTCAAAGTTCAAAGCTAAATGATTACAGTATAATAGTGGCAAAATATATTAGGACAGTTCTAGGGCAATACTAGTGGATTTCTGACCATCTTAGTGTATAGGTAATCCTCAAGTTACAATGGCAATTGGGATCAGAATTTCCATAGCTAAGTGATGTGGTTGTAAAACGCAATGTCACATGACTGCTTAGCGACAGCAATCCTGACAGTCCCAGTTGCCATCATTAACTTAATCCCACCTATTGTTAGATGAGACTTACTTAATCAGTGCCATTACCAGCATGATCCCTGCCAGCCTTGAGACTTGGTAAATAAGGGAGAGGCTCTTCTGCAATTCCCCCCACCCACTTATATCCTTCCCATTTCTGTCCCTTGCACTTTGCTGCTTCTTTCAGCCTTGCTACTTTGACCAACTAGCCCTGCCGCTCATGGACTGTTGGCCACACTGCAACTAGTTGTAAGTGCAAACTAGCTACCAAGTGCCCAAGTTACAACCACATGGCTATGGAGGTGATGGAATAGAGGGAAGTCCAAAGGACTGGTCATAACCATCATTCATTCAGCACCATCCTAACTTTGAATGGACACAGGAAGAATGGTTGTAGGCCAAGAACAAAGGAACCCAATGGGTTAACCTAAGAGACTTTTCCAACATAATTCTTGGAATTATTTTCCCAATACATAAGGGGTCATCGGGATGCTTAAGCTTGGTGTAAAATCAGAAAATGCAATGAACTGCTTAAGTATTGGTAATGACCACCATTTGTTCAACTGTGTCTCAACTTCAAATGGTCAAACGTACAATTGCAAGGGTGCACAAGGGTTTGAGGGAAGGATAGAGAGGTTTGGGGAGGGTGTGCAAGGATATAATAATAATAATAATTTTAATATTTCTAAACTGCACCCTCTCCCCACAGGGACTCGGGGCGGTGCACAGGCACAGTAAAACAATAAATACATATAAACATTTCATTAAAAATAAATTAAATCTAAACCTGCGCTAAAATTCCCATTAAAACTAAGCAATATTATAAAACCCCAATAAAACCCCAAAGACAGAGAGACTATCCTAGGCCGGCCAGACAGAAGAAATGAGTTTTTAATTTGAGACGGAAGGAGCGGAGGTCCGTGGTCGTCCTAATGTCGGGGGGAAAGTCGTTCCAGAGGGCCGGGCCCGCCACAGAGAGAGCCCTTCCCCTGGGCGTCGCCCGCTGACAAAGTCTAGTGGACGGCACCCGGAGAAGTCCCTCTCTGTGGGAGCGAATCGGTCGTGAGGATGTATGAGGCAGGATCCGATCCCGCAGATAGCTAGGTCCCGAGCCATGGAGCGCTTTAAAGATGATAACTGTGCAAGTGGTTAGCACAGTGCAAGCATAGAGGGCCTAGGAAAAGGTGTGCAAGTGGTGGATATTTATCCCAGGGACTTGTGGCTTTTTCTGCCAGTTTCCCGATTAATTGTTTTTTTGAACTCTACCACCTCTTCCCCCTTGCCACTCAGAGTTCTCAGGTTCTGCCACTCTGCTGGCCTTGCCACCCTGCTACCCTATACTTGCTGCCCTGCTTCTGAGGCGTCCAAAACCTCACAAGAAGGCATTGCAATTTGTACAACAGGTTAGTGCAATCTTGGGAAAGAGGACTGGCAGCCAGCAGCTTCCTTGCAAAGAAAACTGCAAAAGCCATCAGAGGTGGCTGATGTTGTAAGTGTGGGCAGGCTGCTAAGAGGCCAAATTTTGACCATGTGTATGCAGGGGCACTGAGCATAACTACTATTTGTTCAGTGCTGCTTTAAGTTTGAGCAGTTGTTCAATGAATGGTTGCAACTTGAGAACTAATCCTGATTACAATTAAGGTATAGTATAAACCACAAACCAAGAGGCATAATGCTTTTCCTTTGATATTTACAACAAGTAGTTATATTAAAATCTTTTCTTCCATTCTCTTTCAGTTTGAAATGGTGTTATTTACTTGCTTAAGCAATAGAAGCTAAATAATTATATTTGACAAATTTTGCGTTATAGAATCAAGCCAATTAAATGGAGTGGATAATTCATATTTTATAGCATTTCAGTCCTTGCTTCTTTATTGCTTCTTGTTGGGAGGAAATAATGCAAAAGCAATTAGATATATACTACATAGCAGTGAGCTCCCATAGGAATGCTTTAGTTTGAATATACTCTATATTTTATTTTAATACTAAATAGTATCTTACTGATATAATGCTCACAAAAGGTAAAGCAATTGCTAACAAAGTTAACTGCACCTAGTTTTCACTTTAATTGTCACACATCAGAAATTTCTAGTCAGATAATTGAAAAATTGCCATCATTTTAATTCACTTTTTTTTTTAAAAAAAAATAAGACAGCCAGCTTAATTGTTTGCATAAAATAAAACTGAATTAAGAATGTGTTGGTTAGGGTTAAACCCAGCCTCAATCTCTGCTAGAGAAGGGAAAAGATTTTTAAAAAATTTCTTCCATGTCTCAAGTGGTTGCATTGAGTGATGGCCAACCAACCAACTAACCAACCAACCAACCAAGTATGGACAACCAATTTATGGATAATGAGACTTTAAAAAATATATTTCACACATGTGCAAAACCCCAGCCACTATTTTGTGCATACATAAACATCTTCTAAACATTCTCCATTAGGTAGAATAACACAAAAGAACCACACCTGCATGAAAGCTTTATCTTCTGATCTACATTTAGCAATTACCAATGTGCAAAAATTGATGAAATTAAAAATTACGAGGGCTACATGTATTCAACCTTCCAGGCCTATAATCTTTTATGCTTTCAGTAACATAAAATCATAAAGCAGACATTTATTAACTTTCTTTCCTTTGCATATTGACTTGCTGAAGATGTTGCTGGAAAGAATAGTAAAAAGTGAAGTTGTAGTGAGATCCAGATTTAAAGGGAATAAAGTTATTCCACATGTGAAAAACACATCGCACCTATGAATTGCTCCTTAAATAAGCTGCACATTTTCATGTACTCATGTGACAGTAGCTATGCAGCCCCAGGGAAATGTGTGTTTGATTGAGGGATATGCCAGAACAGTGATGTGTGTATCCATCTGTATTCCAAATTGCCTTCTCCACTTTGAATCAGGAACGCTACACAGACCTATTAGAAAAAAAGAAAGCCAGCAAGAAATATCAAGTAAAAATTAGATAACCAAATAGAAATTAGATATTTATTTCATTTTATTTATTTATTATTTTATTTTTCGAATTTGTATACCGCCCTATTCTCCCGGGTGGGACTCAGGGGGGTGCACAGAAAAGATAAAAACCCACAACAAGTACAAACAATGTAAAATGGAATTAAATAATTAAACCCTGTGCTATAATTTTAAAAATTATTAAAATTCAATTTAAAATACCCAAAATTAGAATTCCAAATAGCTGTCTAGGGAAAAAATCTTCTTTAATGATCTCCATGGACAGGCCAACTTCATGTTCTAATCAGTCTTCAGCGCCCTGAATTTAAGTGATTATATTAAGAATTTAAGATAAGATGCTTACCCTATCTGTTGGAATATTTCAAGCAAGGAAGGGAAAAGGTATTTGATTGAGAAATCCCAGACAAACAAGGGTGCTGATGATATGATTGCTCAGAATTTGTCACAGTCCATAACTAGTTCAAAGGAAAAGTACAATCATTAATAATTTTAGGACATATAGTGGTACCTTCTTTATTTAATACTCTTCCCAATTTTATATGAATTTGAAACGAGCCATAATCTGTTATGCAACCCTGAATGATGAACTTACATTTATATTTATTTTTATTTATAGAAGCTCAGCAGAGCATCACAAGGCAGCTTTAACAATTCATAACATATTAGAAAAACACAACTCCAATTAAGAATTTAGTAAATAATGCCAGCAAACCGTAAGTCTAAACCGAAATGCAAACAGTGAGATCAAATTACCTACCAGTGTAATTTCATGAACACTTGGTTGTGTGAATCAGCTCTGAAATATCAAGTCAGGGGACAGTGGTGTGGGGGCAGTGTTGTGCACAGAGCTCACATAATATCTGTGAATTCAATTATATTGTAAACATTAAATGTTTCACAGGGGAAGTAAGAAGTAAAGCAGTGAACTTAATACAATGTGACATTTTCCGATAGTCACTGTTGCCATTTGGGTAACTTCAGCTGAGCAAAGGCAATTTGTTCATGTGTAAATTACAGTGTGTTGCTTTTAAATAAATCAAGATTGTGTGGCATTTGGAATCAGCTTGCCCTTTGCAGGAGTCTCGCACTGGCTCCTACCTATGTGACCATTCTTTTGAATCTAAAATTTACAGGATTATTCTATTTCCATTATTGTCCCTTTAGCAATAATATCAAGTAGGAAAGGGGTCTTTTTCTCCTGTAGTTTTTCCTCCCGTGCTTCTGTATATCTCCCTCATATTTCATACAACTAACCAACACAGCACAAAATTCAATAAAATGTTAAAGTCTAGCCCAGGAACATATTTTGTACTGTCAAGTTTCCAAAATTTTACAGCAGACTTGGACAAATTACATCTTGCCACGTTAAACATATTATGATGTATTATTTGGAAGCTGGGAGTGGGGACAGTATCCAGAAAAGTTATTTTTTGACTCCTGCAGGCACCATCAGTTTGCCATCACCTCTTTGTATGAACCGTCTAAGTTGAGTTTCTACCGCTCAGAGTCCGTCTCGACGGAGATTGGCGCGGTTTACAAATCGAATAAAATAAATAAATACTGGCCACTGTTCTTTTCCAGCTTTCTCTTTCAAGCTAGATCTCAGATCCCCTCTCTTGATTTTGTTGTTCTCATCTACCAGAGTCCCATTGTTCCTCTCCATTTGTCTTTTTTCTTCTCTTTTCTCTTTCCCGCCCAATTTTTCCCCATATCAGAAACATACATTCCTCATATTTTTAACACCTGCAATCCCACCTGACAAAACACAATTCTCTCTCTCTTTTCTTTCCTCCGGCTTACTTTTTTTAACCACCCAAAATTCAGTACACTCCCTCCCTATTATTTTATTGTGTTTTAAAATGATTATTTGTCCATATCAGAACTGAACACAAGTCACTGGTAGACTGTATGTAGGCCTGCCAAAAACAAGATAGGCTGTAAGATCCCTGATACATAATAGTATATGGCTGATGTGTAGTGTTCAGGTTGGTAGGTCACCAGTATGGATGAATGAATCCATCAAGTTCAAGCTTCAGCTCTCATTTTTAACCTTACATTTATTCTGCCTCATTCCTGAATCCATTTGCACATTTTATTAAATCCACTGTGAACATTCTGGATATTTTTTCACAGTCTGCATATTTCAATTCATTTTCTGTTATGCCCACAAATATGTGTTTTCTACCCATTTTTTTCCTAATATATATGTTACCTTTTTACCATTTAAAAAAAAAACAATATATGGCTCTCTTATGAAACTAAGTATTCCCTCATTTGGACAAGTACAACATGGAAAGATAATTCAGTGATTCACTGAAATCAATGGGACCCTGCTGATTTCAGTGCATTTACTTTATGCATGGCTTCATTTAGATATAGGCCAATAACTCTGAACAGAAAAAGAGAAATAGCAGCACAAGGCTGTCAGACAAAATGCATGCTTCTTAATTCTTTCTTCTCATACAGTCTCTCTTCCCTGTAATTAGTCAAAGGAAATGGCAAAGTGAATCTAACATTTTATCCCTCGGTTGTTTGTTTTCATTATTTCCCCTAACAGTATGCTGCCAAGGTAAGAGCCATTAAGATGTTCCATATGCTACTAAGGTACTATTACTGGTGGATGATGGCAGTATAATTACACAGTAAGTCATCAGAAATATGAGTTTGGCAGGAATTGAAGAAGCCATCAGAATTTCAGATTAATTTGAATGACCTCAGTATTCATTGTTGTTGAATTTCTGGAAAACGCTAGAATGTCAGATTGTTGCAAATAGACTCTTGCAGCCCAAACAGTTTGAAATAAGCAGTGTGCCACTTCTTTGATGTGAGCCATGAGAGTGAGCCAATCACGCCTTTTTGTTTTTAAGACAGAAACCTCTTTCTTAATGGCCTATAACGCTCTGTCCTTTTCTAAAAGAAAATGGAAAGGAAAAAAAAATAGAAATCTCTCAGTTAGTTATCCTCCTTTGAAGATGGAGGCATAAGTGTGCTCATTAATGAAGAACGGAAAAGTAATATATCTGTATGACCCATTTGCCAGGGGTCCTGAGAGGGGTTTGGCTCCATTTTCAACATCAACTCTATTATACTTTCTCCATTAAAGGCTGCATATATTTGCCGAATGTTGGAAGGAAAGTATAATTGTGATCCTTATTCATATGACAATTTACACCCTGGTATAATCCTAATTCAAAATTGCACATAAATCACCTCCTTCTCTTGCCAAAGTCATGGCCATATAGGATTATTAATATAATACTTTAAATCAGCTTATTGCTAGTCAGGTTTTTAACTGTTTGAATTATGGCCAGAGAAGGGTGTTGTAAAATGACAGCACATTCAGTTAAAACATATTGATTTTGCAGTGTGCTCCAGAGCATTAGCTGTATCTAAAACTCCTGAATTATCACTATCATAATGTGTCTGGAATGATTCTGTCTGCTATATTTTCTGCTTAATTGTAACGTCTAAGGTATGATTTTATTACCTTAAGGAAGGGGAAACTCTCGCCCACATCTTCCAATGGTGCTTCTTACAGATACTCCTCAACTAACTGCTCTTTCAGATTGGTAATTCTGCCATTACACAATGTGGTTGCTAAGTGGGAAACCACATGACCATGACTACGCTTTCCTGTGGAAAGAGACAAGACTAATCAGTTTCATACATTGACTCTTGTTTGCTTTCTAAGTACTCCCCCACCCTTTCTAATGTTTAAATTACTGCTTACTGTTATGCACATGTTGAATGAAAGTGATTTTGTAAGCAAGCTTTCCTTTGCTTGATTGTTTCCTGTGTAAAAGAACAAAGAGATTACTCCTTTGAAATCTCTTGAAGTAAGGGGTATGGCTAGCTGATGAGAGCTAAATAGCTTGAAATAGATCTATCCTAGTCTCCCTTGTTTATTTATTTATCAGCTCAAAACCTAACACACATGTAAACAAAAGACACAACGAAACAAATAGCTTTCTGTCTGTCTGGTCTCTGGTGATGAGCCGAAAGACAGAAAAAGAAAGCAGTATGCTTCCTCCCTTAATTAGATATGTTGTTCTATTGTTTTATGATATTTTGAAAGATAATAGATTTGCTATAGAAATTTGTTTTCTTTTTTCTTATTTGCAATGCTGGTCAAAGATCAAAGTAATGAAAATTTTAGTTTCAGTATATAACATTGAATTTTACATATGCAATTCAGCAACAATAAGAAAATGAGCTTTAAGTGTAGACTCCAAAAAATATGCTCCCCCCCCCCCATTGACAGGAATCACTTACTTGCCTGTAGCTGGGGACTTGCAGCTTCATGCCAACATCCACACTGATTTTGGTTGTGGTGAACCAGTAAGAATGTGCCCTACCTAATGATAGTGGATTCAGTTAACATTCACAAGCACAAGCACAGGGCTTGCCATTGATAGCAATGCAGTTGTACTTTATGACAGTTGGGAGAAAATTGGAAGAGGAAGGACTATTTTTATTTTATTTTATTTAAATTTATATCCCGCCCTTCTCCACAGAGGACCCAGGGCAGCGTACAGGAAATTTAAAAACATACCAATACAAAGATAAATATATAATTTAAAATAAATATTAAACAGTCCTATCCTGTACTAAAACCAAATTTAAAATACCCAATTTAAAAAACTTCCTAAAAGTCCCCACGGGAGGTTAGGCTAGGCCGGCTTGTTGGAACAAATATGTCTTTAGACATAGGCGGAAGAGGCGGAGGTCGGTGATGGTACGTAATTCAGGGGATAGGTCATTCCAGAGGGCTGGGCCCGCCACAGAGAAGGCTCTTCCCCTGGGTGTCGCCAGTCAGCATTGTCCAGCCGACGGCACCCTGAGAAGGCCCTCTCTGTGGGAGCGTATCGGTCTAAGGGATGTATGGGGCAGGAGGCGGTCTCGCATATAACTAGGCCCCGAGCCATGGAGCACTTTAAAGATAGTTGTCAAAACCTTGAAGCGCACCCGAAAGGCCACAGGAAGCCAATGCAGCTCGCGCAGGATCGGTGTTATGTGGGAGCATCTAGTGGCTCCCATAATCACCCGTGTGGCTGCGTTTTGGACTAGCTGTAGCTTTCGGGTGCACCTCAAGGGAAGCCCCATGTAGAGAGCATTACAGTAGTCGAGTCGGGACGTCACAGGAGCTTGAGTGACTGTGCGAAGGGCAGCCCGGTCCAGTAAGGGGCGCAATTGGCGGATCAGACGTACCTGATGAAATGCCCCCCTGGCCACGGCTGCCACATGGTCCTCCAAGGACAGCCGGAATCCAGGAGGACACCCAAATTGCGCGCCCTCTCCACGGGGGCCAGTGTTTCGCCCCCAATGGCCAGAGTTGGAGTAATCTGGCTGAACCGGGGTGCCGGAAACCACAGCCACTCAGTCTTGGCAGGGTTGAGCTTGAGTTTGTTACCACCCATCCAGATCCGTACGGCTTCCAAACACCGGGACAGCACTTCGGCGGCATCGTTGGGGTGGTTTGGGGTGGATATGTACAGCTGAGTGTCATCAGCGTACAGGTGGTACTCCACCCCAAAACCACGGATGATCTTACCCAGCGGCTTCATATATGTGTTAAACAGGAGGGGCGAGAAGACCGACCCCTGAGGAACCCCACATAACAGAGGCCTGGAGGTCAACCTCTGCCCTCCCGTCAACACATATTGCGACCGACCAGAGAGGTAGGACAAGAACCACCGCAGAACGGTGCCTCCCAGCCCCAACCCCCCCAGTCGGTGCAATAGGATACCATGGTCGATGGTATCAAAAGCCGCCGAGAGGTCTAATAGGACTAGAATAGAGGAATAACCTCTATCCCGCGCCCTCCAGAGATCATCGACCAACGCGACCAATGCCGTCTCGGTGCTGTGACCGGGTCGGAAGCCGGACTGGCGCGGGTCTAGATAATCAACTTCCTCCAGGTGTCGCGGGAACTGTTGGGCTACCACACTCTCAACAACCTTCACCAGAAAGTGAAGGTTGGAGACCGGACGATAGTTCTCTAATAAAGCTGGGTCCAGGGACGGCTTCTTGAGGAGGGGCCTCACTACCGCCTCTTTCAAGACGGCAGGTAAGGACCCCTCACTCAAAGATGCGTTGACAATGCCCTGGAGCCAGCCTCGTGTCGTCTCCCAGGATGCCAGTACAAGCCAGGAGGGACACGGGTCCAATAAACATGTGGTCGCCCTAAGTTTCCTTGACAGCCTGTCCATATCCTCGGTGGTAACAAAGTCAAACTCCTCCCAAGAAGGAACCTCAAACTAGTCTCGGACAGTCCCACAGGACCACTGTCGATGGAGGGTAGCTCATTCCGAATCCGAGTGATTTTCTCCTGCAGATAAATCCCAAATTCCTCTGCTCGCCCTTGCAGAGGGGCTTCCCGTGGCCTCTGATGAAGGAGGGAGCAGGTCACGCCAAACAGGGCGGCAGGGCGGTTATCTGCGGATGAAATAAGGGTGGCACAATACTCACGTTTGGCCACCCTTATCGCCACTAAGTAAGCCCTAATATGGGTTCTCACTAGTGTTCGGTCGGCTTCGGAGCGAGAGGATTTCCATCTGCTTTCTAGGCGTCTCTTGTGGCGCTTCATCTCCCGAAGCTCCTCAGTAAACCAGGGAGCCTGGGTGATTCGTCGCCGCAAGAGAGGCCGCAAGGGCGCGACTCGGTCCAAGGCCCCTGCGGCCACTAGGTCCTCAGTCGAGTCGCGAGGCAGGGTCACAGGCATTGGCCCAAGCTCCCTCTGGAACCTTTCCGGGTCCATTAGGAGCCGGGGCGGAATTATGTATATTCACTACCTTGACTTACTTATAAAGGCAGAATAAAAGTCTAATAAATAAATAACCCTGCTTTTGAATTACTGAAGCAACTATGTCTTTTTAAGGCTTATGTGGCCACTTCATAACTTGTCTTTTCTCTGCATACAATTCTCTTGGCCTTTTTTTTTTTTTTTTTTTGGCAGACTGGAATCCTCTTGAAAGGTTTGCACAGCTTTATTCCATATTTTACAAAATATTAAAACCACAGTGGTACTGATGTACAATAGTTGAAAAGAAATGATATTTTATCGATTAATATTATATATTCTCAAAAAATATATCGGTTTTATGTGCCTGGGACTTGATTTCTGTTTCCATATATGCCACTTATTCTACACTTGAATACGTAAAATAACAACACAAGAAAACAAAACAAATATATGTGTTAGGGGCTGAAATTCATAGCCAGACTTTTAAAAACTTGTCTGTCCTGAGACTTTGGTACTTTTTACTAAGCACAGATGACCTCAGTCATATTTACTTAGAAGTAAATCCTTCTATATCTAACAGAATTATTTTAAAGGTTCAACATGCGTGGAATTTCAATTTTAGGAACTTGTGTCTAGCAATTCTTAGATGATCCAATGTTAAACACAAATAGTAGAGATGTTCTTGAACCCTATGGCACACTTAGGAATTGACAGTGCCAAATCACAGTCAGTTTAAATGACAGCTTAACTAAATAAAGCTTTTGCTCAGAAGTAGAACATATATGCCTCCTAGCTTCTCTTTTTTTTCAGCCTCTGAATTTTAGTATCATGCTGTTCTGCCCAGCATTATGATTCCTTGATGTATTTCTGGGAAAAGAGAAGGGATATAACCTCCATTTAAGTTTACACATCCACACAAACAGAATACCATATTCAAGTCCTCATAAAACTTACCCCATGTGAAACTCCACTTATTCTTATGAATCCCCCATTTTTCTGATCCATCCACTTCATCTCTTAGTGTTTTTTGAAAGAACATGTAGTTGTTAATGCTAAAAAAAAACCTTGCTATATTCAACTTCTTAATCTTTGTAATCCTCTGTATTCGTTTTTTCTGTACAATTTCAAAAGGAACAATAGAAGGATAATATCATAGGCACAATACTAAGCTTTAAGTGCTATAGGAATAGTCTGACATGTGAAAATATGGATAAACTCTTCATTGGTCAAGTTTTGTGCATGTGCTGGGACCCACACACATGCAAGATTTAATGTTATATATTTCCTCTTAAGGTCTCAGCAACCATAGGGATTTCATTTCAACTAAACTGACAAAGTCTATTTGTATAATCTTTTTTGTTTACGTGTATTTAAAATCAAATTCATAGGTCTAAATCAGGGGTGTCCAAACTTGGGAACTTTAAGACTTGTGGACTTCAACTCCCAGAATTCCCCAGCCAGCTATGCTGGCTGGGGAATTCTGGGAGTTGAAGTCCACAAGTCTTAAAGTTCCCAAGTTTGGACACCCCTGGTCTAAATGATACTCCAGCTTGCAACCTGGTTAATCCATGGAGAAACTAATTTTACAGGAACTGCTCTTCTTCTGATGCTCTATTTATTAATGGGTAGGGAATGACACCATATCAACCATCAGCACAAAAGCCCAGACTTTTAGTTTTGATGGAATAATTATCAAATAATCAAATGATTATCAAAATGTTAGGCATTATCCTTCCTTTTTGGAATAGGAGCATAGTGTAACAATGGAGACAGTGGTGTATTAGCCATTAAACAGACTAAGCACATGCTTAGGGCACCAGGCCCAAAGGGAGCACCACAAAGTTGAGAAAGAAAGAAAGAAAAACAATGAAGATTTGTACAATATGTACAAAGGAGGGGAGGCACCAAGATTTGTCAGTGCTTAGGGTACCAGTGAGCCTTAATCCACCACTGAGTGGAGATATTCTGTCAAAAAAGTTTGAACTATTATAAAAGTTCTTCCTACTGACAAGGGGAACACTTCAAGCAATGGAAAGAATTTTTCATACCATCTGTTTTAACTCTGCCAGACGGAGATGTTATGTCGAAACAACCATTGCTGTGATATCATCAGAACTTAATCTATGAATGCATAACTTGAAACTTCAAGGTTATACATGGTCTCAACATTTTGGTGTCATCTTCAGCCCACCAGTTATTTGTTTTCTGTGAGAGAAGACACCCTCCAACTACTTTTGCTGAAACTATAGCAGACTGTGTCATGCTTCATTGCAGCACTTTTTCCCAAGAGTTTAGAAATTATATCCATACAATTCTACAGGAATATCAGCAGTAGATTCCCACTGAAAAAAGAGAAGGGGTTGTTTTCCAATCTGGATTAAAATAACTATAAATGTTTTTGCTCTTGGCCTGGTGCTGATTTATTTTGGAAATGTAACATGGACATTCCCCCCCCCCCTTCCATTAAAAGGCCATTCACCAAGAGAAGCTCTACTCATCCAAGCTTCGATTTTGAATAAAGTCATTTGTCATCCTGCACACATCCAGAGTTGCTATTGGTAGCTCATTTTCCCATGGGCTATTGTTTGGGAGTGGGATAAGACAGTAAGGATTTTGCCAGTGCTGCCTAGAAACCACCCCATGTTATAGTACGTGCATTGATTTTTTTAAAAATCCTGACATTTTTTTTCATTCAACTCAAGGATGAGAGGAAAATACGTTTACTGTATATGCATTGAGAGAGAGCCCTTAATGTTCTTAAGAAGAGTGCTGACCAACTGGCCACTCTTCTGTCAGACATCTTCAATCTCTCAATGCATCAGGGCATGATTTCATCATGTTTTAAGACTGCAATCATTATACCAGAGCCCCCAAAACCTATAATCACATGCCTTAATGATTACCGACCAGTTGCACTCATTTTTATTATGATAAAGTGTTTTGAGAGATTGGTAAAGGACTATATGGTCTCATACCTTCCCCCTACATTTGACTCATTACAGTTTGCCTATCAGAAGAACTAATTTATACTTCACAGTAGTAGAACTACTGCGTACTTCATCTTAGCTTGGCACAACTGGAGAAGAACAATACTCATGTGAAAATGCTGTTTGTTGATTTTAGTTTGGCATTCAACACAATCATTCCTCAGCATTTGGTGAACAAACCGGGCCTATTGGGGTTTTAATACACCTTTATGTCATTAAATACCTGATTTCCTTATTGATAGACCCCAGTTTGCGCAAGTTAGAAAAAAAGTTTCCAACTCCATCTCTTTGAGTACAGGTTCCCCTCAGGACTGTGTCTTGAGTTCACTACTGTTCAACTTGATGATCCACAACCACTCTGCCAAATCTGCTATGAATTATATTGTGAAGTATGCAGATAACACAGCAGTGGTGGGTGTTATCTGGGATGACAGTGAAGATACATTTAGGTAAGAGATGAAGGCTCTGATGGACTGGTGTAATAACCTGCCTTAATGATTACCGACCAGTTGCACTCATTTTTATTATGATAAAGTGTTTTGAGAGATTGGTAAAGGACTATATGGTCTCATACCTTCCCCCTACATTTGACTCATTACAGTTTGCCTATCAGAAGAACTAATTTATACTTCACAGTAGTAGAACTACTGCGTACTTCATCTTAGCTTGGCACAACTGGAGAAGAACAATACTCATGTGAAAATGCTGTTTGTTGATTTTAGTTTGGCATTCAACACAATCATTCCTCAGCATTTGGTGAACAAACTGGGCCTATTGGGGTTTTAATACACCTTTATGTCATTAAATACCTGATTTCCTTATTGATAGACCCCAGTTTGCGCAAGTTAGAAAAAAAGTTTCCAACTCCATCTCTTTGAGTACAGGTTCCCCTCAGGACTGTGTCTTGAGTTCACTACTGTTCAACTTGATGATCCACAACCACTCTGCCAAATCTGCTATGAATTATATTGTGAAGTATGCAGATAACACAGCAGTGGTGGGTGTTATCTGGGATGACAGTGAAGATAATTTTGGTAAGAGATGAAGGCTCTGATGGACTGGTGTAATAACCTGGTTCTAAATGTTAATTAAACAAAGGAGATCATTGTAGAGTTTAGAAAGAGCCAGCATAGTCATATTCCACTCAGTATCAAGGATGCAGTTGTACAGGTGGTCAACAGTATTAAGTATCTGGGGTGCAGATAACTAACAATCTGAACTAGTCTCTCCACACATCATCCTTAGCGAAGCGTGCAAACCAGTGTCTGCATTTCCTGTGTATTTCTCTTTCTATCCTAGCCACTTTTTAAGGAGACGTGATTGAAAGCGTTTTAACAAACTGCATCACTGTTTTGTTTGGTAGGAACAGTGCCTCAGACAGAAAGTCGATACAGAGCGTGGTAAAGACAGCCGAGAAGATTATGGGAAGCTCACTTCCTGTTATTCAGGATACTGCTTATAAGCGCTATGTGCTTAGAGCTCAAAGCATTGTTGGAGACCCCACACTCCCACTTTACGATCAGTTTCTGTTGCTGCCCTCTGAGAGCAAGTTTCGAAGTATTTCTAGCAGGACTACCAGATTCTGTAACAGTTTTGTCCCCTGTGACATCCATCTGGTAAACTGGCAGGATTCACTTTTCTCACCATATATATCTATACATCCAAACAAGGCTGTGTTGTTTCTCTGTGTCATACTGTATATGTGGGTATGTAGTATATGCATAATTTTGTATTTATTTATTTGTTTAGTCATGTTTATGTAGTTTACATTGAAGTACTTGGAAAGCTGAATGTAGCAAGTTTCATTTAAATTTTTGCCAGTTAGCGTATATTCAGTGACAATAAAGTTATTCTAAGTTGTAAGTCTATCTCTACTCATTGCTAATTAAAGATTTGTTCTCTCAGAATGTGTAATATCTGCATGTGTTTTATATAAGAATTTGAGATTTGCTAGCTCTCATACGTAGCAGAAGATTTCTATCTGTATTAATATAAGGGTTATATAGTCCATACAGTGTACTGTGTCAATAATGATAATGTAGGATATATTTGTTCTCTGATAAATTCTTTATAACTGGTCAAGGGATGATCCAATTAATTGTCACTTCATCTTAGGTATCTTCCATCTAAAAGTACCAGAATCATCTCGTGTTGGTTCAGCTGTTGGAAGAATCAGAGCAGTGGATCCTGACTTTGGGAAAAATGCTGAAATCGAATATACCATTGTTCCAGGAGATGGGGGGAACTTATTTGACATTAGCACAGATGAGAACACACAAGAAGGAATCATCAAACTGAAAAAGGTATTTAGCAAAGATACAGGATAACTGTCTACCTGTCAATTTAATCTACTCAGATAAACTGATAAGATACCAGACTTACTGACATATATGACTGGATCAGAAATGACCCTGATGTATGATTCACATGTTCATATTTAGGTAATTATGATTTTTGTCCAAGTGTACACTTTTAAAAAAAAAATTGGCATGAGAATAAAGCTGATTCATGGTACTTTGTAATTTCATTCAAGATAAGAAAGCATGCTTGTACTCTTCTGAAAATGTTAGGATAGTAAACAATACTTCAAATCATGGTTTAAAACCCTGGCTTCTTCTTTAAGTAGAGATTGGCCCAGTTCAAAGTGAAATGGAAGATCATAACTAAGGCTTGTTATACAACCTCAATTTAGTCAGCACATGTTTTGTTTGGGGATTTTTGCTCTTTTTCTTTGCTTCTTTTGTTTCACAAATAGTTTTTATATTTTTAAAGACTTGCTGATTATGTTGAAGCCCTAGATGGTGTGACATGATCTAGCATCGTGTCACAAACCTTTTCTTTGTACAATCAAAACATTTTGAAGCTGCAAACTCAAGCTTATCAGGACAAGAAAATGAAATAGGGAAAAAACAGTATTATGGGCACTAGATTACATATGTTTGGAACATTCAGAAACAGATTTTCTAATTGCAGTTTGTTGTAGCATAAGCTCAGGCAGCTGAACCCATGCATAACCAAAATCTAAGGCTAATCTGAATTATTGCTACATAGTTGGTTTAATTGTACAACTACTTCAATAAACTTTCAGTTCTCTGTAAATCTGTGAAAAGTAATTGTACCCTGGGGCTTGTTTGGAGCTAGTTTGTGTAAAAGTAAATGTGAGGGTTTTTAGATGAAGAAAGGCGCTAATATTAAAAATAGCTTTCCTGTGCTGCCCCACATAGGTACAACATCCATTTCTCCACTGGGGAAGAAAAGATTGAAAACAATGTAAACATTACATTTTCTACTGAGAATATTTCATGAGATATGCTTCATCTACTCCTGCTTATGTTTGCAGATTAGTCAGCCATTATGTTTCCATGTGCATGAGCGAGTCCTTAGTCTGCTTCTACTTTTCCATAAAATCTGCTTGGAATTCCTCTTTTGATCTCAGTGTTGTTGTTTACTGTATTTTTTGGAGTATAAGATGCACCGGAGTATAAGACGCACCAAGGTTTTGAAGAGGCAAATTACAAAAAAAAAGTAGGTAGGTAGATAGAGGGATAGAGAGGGAGAGAAAGAAAGAGAAATACAGTAGGTAGGGTAGGTAGAGAGAGTAGGTAGGTAGGTAGGTAGGTAGGTAGGTAGATAGGTAGGTAGATAGGTAGATAAAGGGATAGAAAGAGAGAGAAAGAGAGAGAAATATAGTAGGTAGGTAGGGAGAGAGAGTGTGTGTGTGTAGGTAGGTAGGTAGATAAAGGGGGGGGAGAGAGAGAGAGAAATGCAGTAGGTATGTAGGGAGAGAGAGAGTGTGTGTTGGTAGGTAGATAAAGGAAGAGAGAGAGAGAGAGAGAGAGAGAGAGAGAGAGAGAGAAATAGAGAGAGATAAGAGAAATAAGACAAACCTTAAGACCTTAACGAACCTTAAGACCTTGTTTCTCCTGGCACAGAAACAGTTAAAGAGCTTCCAAAAGAGCTTTCCAAAGAGTGTGTGTTGGTAGGTAGATAAAGGAATAGAGAGAGAGAGAGAGAGAGAGAGAGAAATAGAGAGAGATAAGAGAAATACAGTAGGTAGGTAGCAGGGGTGGGTTTCAAAATTTTTGGAACAAGTTCTGTGGCTTGCTGGCCATGTGACCGGGTGGGAGTGGCTTGCCGGCCATGTGACCGGTGGGAGTGGCTTGCCGGCCATGTGACCGGTGGGAGTGGCTTGCCGGCCATGTGACCGGTGGGAGTGGCTTGCCGGCCATGTGACCGGTGGGAGTGGCTTGCCGGCCATGTGACCGGTGGGAGTGGCTTGCTGGCCATGTGACCGGTGGGAGTGGCTTGCCGGCCATGTGACCAGTGGGAGTGGCTTGCCAGCCATGTGACCGGGTGGGAGAGGCCAAGACGATGTCACTGAATACTTTGCCCCAATGGATGAACTACAATATGTTTAAAATAAGTACAAAAAAAAAAAGAATTACTTACAGAAGGAAGATAACTGTTCTTGCCAGTCTTCAGTATCACTTACTCCAATGAATGGCCTGCACAAAGAAGAGACACAGAAATAAAATCTTCCATTGCATGCACTGCATTAGGATGAAACCAGCACACCAAACAATAAAGACAGCTACTCACATAGGAAAGATTACTGCCTTGCTGGTCTTCTGCACCAGCAACTCACCATCTTACTTCAATAACCTGCGCAAAGGAGAGACACAGAAAGCAAGGCTTTAATTGCCTGCACTGCATTAGGATGAAACAAGCACACAAAATAATAGAAAAGGAAAATTACTGTCCTTTTTTGCGTCTTCTGCACCAGCAACTCACCACCTTGCTCCAATAACCTGCGCAAAGGAGAGACACAGAAAGCAAGGCTTTAATTGCCTGCACTTTACTATGTCGAGCAAGGATGAACCCAGCACGTAGCACACCCAGCAGGGAAGACAGCTACTTACAGAGGAAGGATCTTTGGCTTGCCGGTCTTCTGCACACCACCGTATCACAGGGCTTCCATAACCTGCGCAAAGGAGAGACACAGAAAGCAAGGCTTTAATTGCCTGCACTTTACTATGTCGAGCAAGGATGAACCCAGCACGTAGCACACCCAGCAGGGAAGACAGCTACTTACAGAGGAAGGATCTTTGGCTTGCCGGTCTTCTGCACACCACCGTATCACAGGGCTTCCATAACCTGCACAAAGGAGAGACACAGAAAGCAAGGCTTTAATTGCCTGCACTTTACTATGTCGAGCAAGGATGAACCCAGCACGTAGCACACCCAGCAGGGAAGACAGCTACTTACAGAGGAAGGATCTTTGGCTTGCCGGTCTTCTGCACACCACCGTATCACAGGGCTTCCATAACCTGCGCAAAGGAGAGACACAAAAAGCAAGGCTTTAATTGCCTGCATTTACACCTTAAATAAGAATAACACAATGAAAGAGATACACGCAAGTACTTACTTGTGTTATTGCTTTCTTCTTCTTGAATGTTGATATTCCCACAATATTTTCCGGCTTTCAGATTCTTCATCTGGAGCTTTTCTTTTCTTTACTCGTGCATCATCAGCTGTGTGGTGGTGCGATCTGAGCCACTCTTTCACTGTAGTCGTTGGGTCCCATTCCTTAACAGGCATGCCATCAATACATATCACCATCACATTACTCATGTTTGGAATAGTTAGTCGGGTTCTTAGGTCTGTACATGTGAGGTTCATTATTGAGAACCCCCTTTCCGCCTCTGCTGAACTAATAGCAATTGTCCTGACAATAGCTCTAGCTTTTTTGATACTGTCAGGAATTTTATAATTGTCTGGATTTTTTAGGACATTGTCCAAAAAATCTCTGTAGTCGCTGAAATTAATTTTGTAATTAAAAATGTTCTCAAATGCAAGCAAGGCTGTCTCTGCCTCAGACCATGGAACAACTACATCTTCAATTTTCCAGTAATCTGGCTCCAAATATGTGATAAAGTGTAACTTGTTTGCAGCTGGCAATAGGCTACCTGTTTTTAGATGATCACAATCCATCAGCCTTTTCTTCAAATTGGTGATGATGCTTGACAGAAGCTTGTCACGTGGAAGGGCAACAAATCGTTGATTTGGAGTTAAATTTAGGTTTTTGAAGACTTGTGTTTTTAGCATTTCAACAAGTTTTGTTTCATATTTGCCCTTTTTATGTCTAAGTGCTTCAAAAGCTTTAATTGTTCGCACTACTAACTTTTCAGCCCTGATGATGCATGTCTCTCTCCCCTGCAGGGTATTTGATAGAAGAGAAATCTCACTTAGGATATCAATCATGAGGACTAGATCCTTCAAAAAATTAAGATTTTCAAATCGGGAAGCCATGCCTGGAAAGCTTTCATTACCCAGAAAAAACTGATGTAGCGCTAGATAATTACGCCACACAGCTATGGTTGTCCTTAAACTACAGGCAGCCCACCTTGGTCCCAAAACTCTGCCAATCTTCATAACGCCATTGCCCAATTGTTTAGAGATTTGGAAAAGCTGTTGCTGGCTGGGGACGGACCTCTGGAAAATGCTGTATATTCTATCAAGGAAGATCTTGAAGTGGTTGACTTGCTTTATTTCTCTTATTGCATCATCCAGCACAAGTTGGAGGCGGTGGTTCAAGCAGTGCCAGATTACAATGTTTGGGAAGTCTCGAGCTATTCTGGCACTGACTCCAGATTTTCTTCCAAGCATAACGTTGGCACCATCGGAGCAGAAAGCAATTAAATTCTTCTGTAGATATTTGGTGGTAAACCCAACTCTATGCAAGCTTTCCATTGCTGCAGAAAATATGGTCTCCGCATCTTGTTTCTCTAATTCCAAGAGCTCAACGAAAATATTTGTTGGGTATGCTTGATGCTCAACTCTAACAAAAACTATCAGCACTGCTTTAGTTGAAATTGTTGAGGCTTCATCGATTATTAGGCACACCTTTAGATCCTTTGCAATAATCTCAGAGAATACAGTGGTTTTTACGTCATTTGCAATGAATTCAATTATTTTCACCGCAGATCTCCGTGAATGCAAGCCAACTCCCACATCCTTTCCAATTGTTTTCAGCAGATTTACCTGCGCTTCGATGTCTGAGAATGGGTTACATCTTTGCGCCAGATCATAAACAGTAGAAAATATTGTGCACGTACTGGCTAAATATCTGTCAGTTGACTTATCTATGGATTTGGTGAAAGCATCCTGCTCACATTGCGTACTGGTCTGCATGCAAATAAGGTGTGCTTTTGATTGAAAATGTAGCTGTAATTTTTTTCTGAGCGATGCTTGCTGTGTTTCCTTGTTTGTCCCTGCCGGCACAACCTGGAAATGCTTCCACTCTTTGGAAACATGAATACCCTTCTCTAATGAGAACAAGGGTTTTGCACAGTACTCACAACCCAACTTCTTGTTGGATACTACCATTCCATCATACTTGTCCTTGAAGTGTCTGTACTGCTGCAATTTCCAGCAGTCCGGAAGTTGTGGAACTTCAGTGGAGGAGATGGACTTGCTGCTTTCTCCAACCTCAAGTGGTGGAAGTGGTCGTGCTTGTGGTGCTGGTGCTGGCGACTGTTGTGGATCAGGTGATTCCTCAACTCTTGGTTTTTTGGAGAAGAAAGTGGTCATACTCTGTTGTTTCTTCTTCATTATGTTAAATAATACTAACTGCAACAGAAATAAAACAATATTGGACTCAATTGTGGTTGTAAGCTGAGGACTACAGGTAACAGAAGGGACCTCTGCTTACAACCAACAATGTAGTCTTTTCAGGAAGGATGATCCCCAACAAACAGGAAAGATATGACCAAACAGGAAAGATATGACCAAACAGGAAAGATATGAACAAACAGGAAAGATATAGTCTTTCATCCAAGCAGTTAGATCAAGAATGAATCTCATAGGTAGATTAACAAAGCAATGCAGATTTATGTAAGGAAAGGTCACTAAAATGTATAAGGAAATATTAGTAGTACTTGATCATTATTAACGTGTACAACTGCTGCAGGACATAATACACCCACGCAAACCATGACAAGTGCCAGGAAAACACCAGAAAATAGAATCCCTCCCACAAAAGACTGAAAATGAAACCAGTTTTTCCCCCAAACCTTAGGGACAGGAGAGACAAAGCCATTGGAATAAAAACCATCAAGACATTGCGGGGAAAATTATAAAGCACACACAAGCTCACAGAACCAGCAACCACCTAAGAATTACCTAGACAACCAGGGTAAAGCACACTCTTTCTCGCAAAGCTGCCTTGCACCAACCTGGCAGCCCATAGAAAAGCAGCCACTTTGAGACACATAAACCACTTAAAAGCAACATATTGCATCTCAAAGAAAACATTTGCAAAAAGGAATAAAATATCTTGAAAAAATCTTTTTTTATAAACAGTTACAAAATAAAAATTCCCTAAAATAATTAAAAAAGATATTTTACAAATAAAAAAATCCTTAAAAACCATTAAGCATTCCACAAAATGACACAATTCTACCAAACACAATTCTATCAACAATAATGTATACTGAAACCATTTAAAGATATTCCTTGTAATAATTTAAAATATAACCATGTTAAGGGTAGAATAACACTATGTATTGAAGTGAACCATTAAAAAAATTCTTTAATCAATACATTTTAAAGTACTGAGTATAGAATTTTTAAAAATGGTTCATATTAATTTGTTTTTCATAGAATCTTTTTTTAAATAGTCTAAGACAATTTAAAAAAGGAACCCACACACAATAAATTGAAGTAAACCATTTTTAAAAACTCTCTATTCAATAGTTAAGAAAAACGATTTAAAAAAATTATATGCACAATAAATAAAATAATCTTTAAAAAATCATTAAAAACAATAAAAGAGGGAAAAAAACCAGGTCGCTTACCAGGAGGCAGAATCAGCAGCTCTCTGATGAAGGATGCAGCAGGGAGCAGGCAGGCAGGCAACGAGGCAACAGGACACAGGTAAACGTATCGGACTAGAGGGAGAAGGGAGGAAGGGAGGCAGCAAGCCAGGTGAAGCTGATAGCATGGGCACCTGCCATATTTCCCCTGTAAAAGAGTTCCATTATTTGGGAACCATCGCAGAAAAAATGCTACCCTTAGCCACCATGCTGCAGGACTGATCTGTCATTAGAAGAAAGACTGGTATCTACCACCTTCAGAAGTTGTGGGAGCTTCATTCTTGGAAGCTTTCAAGAAGAGACTGGACTGCCATCTATCAGAAATGGTGAAGGGCAATGTTTCTCAACCTTGGCAACTTGAAGATGTCCGGACATCAACTCCCAGAATTCCCCAGCCAGCAAATGCGTTGAAGTCCTGACATCTTCAAGTTGCCAAGGTTGAGAAACATTAAAGGATTTCTATTATTTTCTATGTATTTTAATGTTTAACTAAAAGGTTAAAGGTGTGGGTGTTTATGTTGAGTTTGTTATAAGGTTTCTAATGGATTGATTATATACAGAATAAATATCAGATTAGGAAGTACTATGTAGCTTTTAGGTAAGAATGCTTAGATTGATAGGTGAATAGAGTAAATAATATTTGGGATGCTGGGAATTATTAGAGTGGTGTATAGCGGAAGTCAGGGGGGTGGGTTTGAATGGGAGGTGGGGGAGGGTTAGGGTGGAGGGTGGTGTAATATATATGTATGATTAATTTAGAGAGTGGAATAATGGGATAGGGTTTCTTTTTTTAAAGAGAAATTTATATTATGTTTTTTATATCTTTAATTAACTTAGAAGATGGTGTTAATGGGATATTGATATACTAAGAGAAACTTATATTGTGTCTGCTGGGAGGCGAGGAGGTATAATATCTGAATGAGAAACTTATTTTAAGATGGGGTGAGGGGGGGTATAGTATTTGTATGTGATTTATATTATATGTGGGGGGGGGTAAAAAGGGGGAAAATCTGTGTGAATAAAACTTTTTCAATAAAAAAAAAAAGAGAAACATTAAAGGATTTCTGATAGATGGCAGTCCAGCCTCCTCGTCCCCGCCGCTCGCTGCTGTCACAGCCCCCGGCCTCGCCGGTAAGCCATGCGCTCGTCCCATGGAGGCCCTGGCTTGCCTGGTGAAGTCGGTGGCGTCGCGAGAGAAAGCCGGCTGGGGTGGACACGCTCCGGGGCGCTGTGCCGGGCGCCGAACGCTGACGCCGCTCAGCACAGCGTCCCGGAGCGTGTCCACTCCAGCCGGCTTTCTCTCGCGACGCCACCGACCTCGCCAGGCAAGCCAGGGCCTCCATGCGGCTCGTCCCCGCCGCTCGCTGTTGTCACAGCCCCCGGCCTCGCCGGTAAGCCATGCGCTCGTCCCATGGAGGCCCTGGCTTGCCTGGCGAGGTCGGTGGCGTCGCGAGAGAAGGCCGGCTGGGGTGGACACGCTCCGGGGCGCTGTGCCGGGCGCCGAACGCTGACGCCGCTCAGCACAGCGTCCCGGAGCGTGTCCACTCCAGCCGGCTTTCTCTCGCGACGCCACCAACCTCGCCAGGCAAGCCAGGGCCTCCATGCGGCTCGTCCCCGCCGCTCGCTGCCGTCACAGGCCCCCGGCCTCGCCGCTCCATGCCGCCCCCCCCCGCCGCCGCTCCAACCCGACGGCTTCGCACACCTCGCGCGAAGCCCCGCCCGCCCATCGCTCGCGCCAAGAGCAGCCCGGCAGCCCGGCAACTAAAGAGCCCAGGCTGGGCCTTGAAACGTTCCCTGTTGGCGCGGCTGGGGGGGTGGGGGCGTGGGGGCCTTCGCGCAACTAGAGCGCCTTCCGCCTCCCCCAGCCGCGCCAACAATGGAAGACCTTCAAAGCCCGGCCCCCGCTCTTTAGTTTTGAAGCACACCTTTTGCACGCGGCGAGTGGTGGCGGGAGAGGCGCCCGCCACCGCTAGTCGGGTGCGAAGCCTGCTTTTCACTTCCACAAGGAGGCTTCGACGCTAGCCTCCTGTCCCGTCCCCCCCCCCAAGCAAAGTTGCTTACCTGGGGAAGGGGAACAGCTTGCTGGAAGGTCTCAATTCTCAAAGAAAGGAGCGCGATCAGGAACAGACTCTTTTGAACGGAGTAAGTCTCTGTGGAGAAAAACTCTTTTCAAAAGAGAAGTGTTGCCGTTGGCGCAACACTTTTAAATAGGTCCCGGCTCCCGCCTGATCACTGATTGGCTGCTACACTTTTAAATGTAATCAAGCCAATCAGTGAGCATCAGGCTGGACTGGAGCTAGGGATACACGAGCGAGCCACGTGTTCCTTAGTTACTTCCGGGTCCACGGGCCAAAGGGATCGCTTGGGATCGGAAAATTTGTGGAAAGGGATCGCCCGAACCCAGGCGAACCCCCAGAAACCCACCCCTGGTAGGTAGGGAGAGAGAGCGTATGTGTGTGGGTAGGTAGGTAGAAGTATAGAGAGAGAAATAGAGAAATACAGTAGGTAGAGAGAGAGAGAGAGTAGGTAGGTAGGTAGGTTGGTGTTTCCAGGTGTATTTATCCTGGAGAAGGAAGTCACTGGCAAACCTTAAGACCTTGTTTCTCCTGGCACAGAAACAGTTAAAGAGCTTCCAAAAGAGCTTTCCAAAAGTTCTTTTGCACTTCAAACCTCCCCAATACTTTTATAAAATGATTCATACTGTCATACGACACTGGATAAATGTAAAAAAATGTAAAATGGAATTTCAAATATTTGTTGGAAATCTAAAAAAAGGTACATTTCTTTCATTTCTGGTGGACATACAAGAAAGCTAGAAAATACTGAAAGCAGATATGTATTCTGATCCAGGAAATTTTAAAAGTCAATGTACAATTGAAATCAAAGACTTTTCTTTTGGATTTAATAGCTAAACAAATGGAAACATCTTATGGAACTTTGTTTATATATCAGATAACAGCAGCACGATTTTTACATGCACAAAGATAGAAGGATCTTCAAATACCTACAATGGAAAATGGATGGTGTAGCTAATGGAATTGGCAGAGATGGTGAAATAGACAGCTTTGTTTATAGAAAACACCTTGAATAATTTTGTTTCTACTTGGAAATCACTTTCAGACTATTTTGTGGGAACAGCAATAATAATAGCACTTAAGTTTATATACGACTTGATAGTGCTTTAGAGCCCTCTCTGAGCAGTTTACAGAGTCAGCATATTGCCCCCAAAAATCTGGATCTTTGTTTTACTGACCTTGTAAGAGTGAGGCAGTGAGAATCGAACTGCTGGCAGTTGGCAGAATCAGTTTGCAATACTGCATTCTACCCACTGCATCACCACCATGGCTCTGGATATCTGAAAATAGTGAAATGTTGACTTGGGATTTGATGATTAGAAGTATATGGCATTACAGAAATAATGTAAGCTTATGTTAGCCATAGAGTAAGAGTTTGATTTGTTTTTTTAATTCATATCTGTAACACAGAAAGTTGAAAATCATTTTTCTTTTCCCTTTACTTTTTATTTCCTATATATCCCACATACACACAAACACATACCCACACACACACTGTATTTGTGTGTGCACGTATGTATGCAAGTGTGTGTATTTGTGTTTGTGTTCATGTATATTTCTGTAATATTTGTATTTTATCCTGCTATTCTAGGTTTATATTATCCAGATTCCTAATTTTAATTTCTTCTTGTTGTATACGTGTAAAACCTTGTTGTACAACCTTTTTTTAGAATATTTGGTTTCAGATTTTTGTGGAGGAGGGTCTGTATGTACTTTCCTTAACTATCTTGGCATTGTGAATTTAATTTTAGATACTTTGAATATTTAAATACCAATTCTCTTGGGTTGGTTAAATGACTGCAGTAAAGTTAAGTAAGATATATTCCAGTGCTTGTTATTAATGTATGCTTGAATGTGTGTCAAAACCTTTTGTATTGCCTAAGGGGAAAATGATAACAAATGTGTTGGCTGGAAGAATATATATTGGATTTTATTTCTAATTATTTTCAGTTACTTTTGTAACATGTAATTTATGGGGAAAGGGCAGAGACGATATTTGTAGTTCATCTTATATCTCAAAACTGCAGTTGCTAACTCTTTGACTTTAACAGACTACAACTCTGCTATTTCCCTAGAATGTATAGTACCTTGCTGATAATCTTATGTCTTCTGATGCCACATAGTGGTATGTGCAAAAATAGCAGCCAAATAAAACTAAGTAAGTTTAATGCATTAACATTATAGCTGAAAGGTATTCATACGGTCTCTAGCACAGCAATTTAATTATTTATGTAGGGGATTCTAATTTGGAGTAATTCAAAATACTTGATGCTCTGTCAGCTGCAGCTTGCAAGATAGGAATAGAAATGGAGAAACATTTTGTTATTTCTATTTTTCTACCTTTCTTTTTGGGGAAAAAAATATCCCGTATTTTGTTGGAGTATAATATGTTCAGAATTATAAAATGCACCTAGCTTTTGGGGAGGAAAACAAGAAAAGAAAATCTACCTCTGCCTCTCCCACTAATTTGCCTCCTTGCAGCAAACAGCCTGTTTCAGTTTCAGTTTCAGTTTAGCCTGGTTAGCACAAGGAAAAAAAGATTGCTTCTGCCTCCCACTAATTTGCCTCCTTGCAGCAAATGGCTGTTTCAGCTTCAGCACAGCTTAATTAGCACGAGCAGCTGATTGTCAGTTGGATTGCCTCCTGGCCATCAGCTGTTTCAGGCTGCAGGGATTGCCATAGCCTATTGCCACCTCTGCACGTCTCGTTTTCAGCCTCCACACACCACATTTTTGCTTCTATGTGCCCCATTTTCCACCCATTCTGGGCGGCGGGGATCCCAATCGGTGAAAAATGGGGCATTCAGAGGCTGAAAATGGGGCACAGGGAGGTGGCAATAGGCAATGGCAATCCCTGCATCCTGAAACAGCTGATGGTCAGGAGGCCGATCCAACCGAAAATCAGCTGATTGTGTTAATTAAGCTGTGGTGAAGCTGAAACTAAAACAGACTGTTTACTGTTTGCTGCAAGGAGGCAAATTGCTGGGAGGCAGAGACCAAAGGGTGGGAGCGGTGGGTGGGCGGAACACACCCAAATTGGTGCATAAGACACACCCAAATTTTTACCCTCTTTTAGGGGGGTGGAGTGTGTTTTATACTATGAAAAACCAGCTGAATGTAGCAGGAATGCTATGGCTCACGAAGAGAGTGAATAGTTTTCAGAGCCTCAGATACTCCCATCGTAACATCAGAAAGAATAAGCTCAGAGGCTGATAAGAAGTACTGAAGAGAATCACAGAGATGATAATACAATACAATAGCAGAGTTGGAAGGGACCTTGTAGGTCTTCTAGTCCAACCCCCTGCGTGGGCAGGAACCCTATACCATTTCAGACAAATGGCTATCTAACATCTTTTTAAAGACTTCCAGGGTTGGGGCATTCACAACTTCTGGAGGCAAGCTGTTCCAGAGGTTAATTGTTCTAACTGTCAGGAAATTTCTCCTTAGTTCTAAGTTGCTTCTCTCCTTGATCAGTTTCCACCCATTGCTTCTTGTCCTGCCCCCAGGTGCCTTGGAGAATAGTTTGACTCCCTCTTCTTTGTGGCACCCTCTGAGATATCGGAACACTGCTATCATGTCTCCCCTGGTCCTTCTCTTCATCAAACTAGACATACCCAGCTCCTGCAGCCGTTCTTCATATGTTTTAGTCTCCAGTTCCCTAATCATCTTGGTTGCTCTTCTCTGCACTCTTTCCAGAGTCTCCATGTCTTTTCTACATCGTGGCGACTCTTTAAGATCATGGGCAAAACACAATTCTTTTTGGTGGGGAGGAGGGAGATTTTAGAAAGAAACTTAAAAAGTGGTCCACTTTGACAGCTTTTGGAGGGAAGGGCAAATGCTTTCTAATTTCTGTTACTGTAGCACAGTGTTTCTCAACCTTGACAACTTTAAAATCTGATTAGGCTGGACAGCATCACATGGAATATCTCAACCTACTGAGCTGTGGTGGAGCACTGGTTAGAATGTAGTACTACAGACTACTATGGCTGACTGCCGGCTGACTGCAGATCGAATCTCACCAGGCTGAAGGTTGACTCGGCTTTCCATCCTTCCAAGATGGAGATATGAAGACCCAAATTGCTGGGGGCAATATGCTAACTTTGTAAACCACTTAGAGATGGCTGTAAAAGCACCGTGAAGTGATATATAAGTCTAAGTGCTATTGCTACTCTGGCTTGTACAAAGGCCATTATATATTGAAGGAAGAAATGCCAATGGAAGCACTCAACTGGAAAACAGCAATTTAAAAATAACAGGCAGGCATTTTATTGATGGTGGATTCATTCAAGTAGCCAAATCATTGATAGTCAAGAGTAGGAGTCTCCAACCTCTGCAACTTTAAGGTTTGTGGACATCAACTCCCAGAAGCTCTTAGCCAGCTATGTGGGCTGGGGAATTCTGGAAGTTGAAGTCCACAAGTCTCAAAATTGTCAAGGCTGGAGACCCCTGGTTTGGAGTGTTCACTGAATCAATTGAAAGAAAGAACAGAAGAATGTTTCAATAGTGGATTTTACTCTGAGAAAAGCTTTTGTATACACAGGGGAGCACACTAATCCACAAGCAGAGTTATTTAGAATATTCTTCATTGTTAACCATTCTGTAATATACTAGGAAAGATGTAGCATTTCCTAACTAATAGGAATGCTGTGGAAAACTGAAGTCAAGAAATTAACGTTATTTAGTTTTAAAACTATGGCACTGTACATAGTAGAGATAAATTATTATGATTTTTCAGATGACTTGAAAAAGAAGCACATTTTATAAGGTTCCCCATTATACCTTATATTATACCATGGAACTATGTTAGTTCTTCTCTTTCTCAGCATAACATTATTTTAGACACATGGAAATTGGACAGCAAAACAATGTTTATGATTTGAAAAGCAATTGAAAACAAAGCTGTCTATTTATTTATAGTATTTCTGCACTAGTTCAACATGGGATAAGGCAGTCAACATATAGAATTCTGGTTGAAAGAAAACCTGACTCACTTTCATTTCATATCCCATGTTGCCCATAGTCTATCTATATTTATCAAGTTTGTGCAGCAAGAAAATGTAGCAGAGTTAGATGATTGCCCAACAACTGAGAAACAGCCTTTCCTAGAAATTCATAAAGGATTGTCCTGATTTCCTTTGGGGGCTCTGTGAGTTTGGCATGCTGTTAATACTTTCAACAGCTCAGTCTGTGCCAGCAATCATTAGAACAGTGGTGTCCAAACTTTTTTCAAAGAGGGCCAGATTGGATGAAGTGAACATGGTGGAGGGCCGAACATTTTTCCAAACATTCTTTGAACCATTACAATTAAATGCAAATAAATTATTTTATGCCAAGTTAATTGCAAATGACATACTTTTCATTTCATAACATTAAGATCAACTGACAGTTGAGTTTTCACAATGTATTGAAAATAAATTTAAAAAAAAATTACCTACCTTTCTCTCTTTCTCTTTCTTCCTCTCTCTCTCCATTTCTCTCGCTCTTTCTTTCTTTCTTTCTCTCTCTCTCTCTTTCTTTTTGTCTCTCTTTCTTTCTCTCTCTCTCTTTCTTCCTCTCTCTCTCTCTCTCTCCATTTCTTTCGCTCTTTCTCTCTTTCTCTCTCTCTCTTTTTCTCTTTCTTTCTGTCTCCCTTTCTCTCTCACTCTTCCTCTCTCTTTCTTCCTCTCTCTCTCCATTTCTCTCTCTTTCTCTCTTTCTTTCTCTCTCTCTCTTTCTCTTTCTTTCTGTCTCTTTCTTTCTCTCTCTCTTTCTTTCTCCTTCTTTCTCTTTCTCTTTCTCTCTTTCTCTCTGTCACTCTGTGTGTGTGTCTGTCTGTCTGTCTGTCTCTCACTCACTTAATCCGTCTTTATCTATCTGTCTCTCCTTCCCTCTCTGTCTTTCCCTGTCTCTGTGTGTGTCACTCTCTCTGATTCTCTCCCTCCCTCCCTCTCTCTGTATGTCTGTCTCTCCCTCTTTCTCCGTCTGTCTCCGATTCAATCCGATTCGGATTCATTCTCTATCTGTGTCTCTCTCCGTCTCTCTCCCTCCCTCTCTGTCTCTCTGTCTGTCTCTCTGTCTTTCCCTCCCTCCCCTTCTGTCTCTCTCTGTGTCTGTCAGTCACTCCCTCGCCACTCGCAGCGGGCGAGGGAGCAGGCGGGGTGAGCACCCAAGGCTACCGACATCTTAAGCACCACCAAGGCTGTCGCCCGGCAGGGGCATCAGGCAGGGAAGCCAGTCGCGGCTCCATCGCGGCTCCCTCCGGCAGGCACCACGGCTTACGTTCTGAGGCCGCGCGTCCGTCTTCCCTGCCTGACGCCCCTGCCGGGCGACATTGTGCGGCGAAAGCTGCACGTTCTGGGGCTGCGTGGCTGGGAGGGAGGTGAACGCGCCAAGCGGACGTTCTGGGGCCGCACGTTCACCTCCCTCCCAGCTTCGCAGCCCCAGAACGTGCAGCGATGGAGGCGCGACCGGCTTCCCTGCCTGATGCCCCTGCCGGGCGACAGCCTCGGTGGTGCTTAAGATGACGGTAGCCTTGGGTGCTCACCCCGCCTGCTCCCTCGCCCGCTGCGGGAGGAGGCGTCCGTAACCTCCGTCCACCTCCCTCCCAGCCACACAGCCCCAGAGACAGAGGGAGGAAGGGAGGGCCACATTTACACAGAGCAGGGAGGGCTGTTGGAGGGCCGTATTAAAACGTCCCCCGGGCCGCAAATGGCCCCCGGGCCGGACTTTGGACATGCCTGCATTAGAAGAACAGTGGCAGAGAGCTGATAAGTACGAAAAAGAAACACAAGATTTTTGCAAATGAATTATTAAATTTATGTAATTGATCACATGTATTTAAAAAAGGTTTGACTAAGTAAGAAGTGTTGTTTTGTTTTGTTTTGTTGCTTTGCTTCTGATGAGCATACTATTAGAGGGGATTTCAATTCCATTTAACTCAATGCTCAAGAAATTATGTAGTAGGTGAATCAACTCCTCAGCTAACAACTCAGCCAAAGTTTGGGGTGGGGGGGGGGAAGGTAGTTGTGATAGTTAAATCAATGTATGATAGCTCTGGAAATAGATCCCATAGTAAAAATAATTTGAAAAACAATTGAAAAAAACCAGTCTATAGATTTCTATTATTTCTGCATTATTTCAACAAGATGTAGTGATAGCCATTAACATGGATGCTTTCAAAAGAAGATAAATTCATCAAGGAAAGGTTGAACAAGAGCTATATAATTAAAGACTCCTCTAGGTTGAAAGTAGCATACTTTTAATAACTAAATAACTAACTAAATGGAAAGGAACACAGTGCTGAAGAGTACCGTATTTTTCAGAGTATAAGATGCACCCTTTTTCCTCAAAAAAGAGGCTGAAAATCTGGGTGAATTTTATACACTGAATACAGCATACAGAGGGCAGAAATGAGTGAAAAATGGGTCTTTTTTGTTAATTTTGCCTCCCCAGCCCCCAGGAGCACTTTGTAAGCCTCCTAAAGGCTATGCATGCTCCTTTTATGACAAAAAATGGACCCGTTTTCACACAAAAATGGCTCATTTTTGCTCTCCCCGCCCCAGCACTCTTCAAGCCTTCTAAAGGCTATGCCCATTTTTGCAAAAAAAAAAAAAAAAAAGAGGACTTTCTTGGGTGGTTTTATTTTTTTTTTTAAGATGTTTGGCTTCTCATCCAAGAAGCTTCTTCAACTCTGACAGGATAGTTGGGAATGGAAGGATTTATATTCCTTGCAGACAGCTGGTCATTTGCATCCTTTTAGAGTGTTGAAGCACTTAGTGGTTTATCTGTGTCTTCAGAGTCACCTGAGTAGTGCATTCCTCAACAGGGCCCTTTGAAATGATGCAAATTTACCAGCTGTCTGCAAGGAATATAAATCCTTCCATTCCCCACTATCCTGTCAGAGCTGAAGAAGCTACTTGGATGAGAAGAAAAACATCTTCAAAATTAAAAAACAAGAAAGTCCAGTTACCTGCTAAAAAAGCACCTTTGGGATTGTTGCATTTATGTTATCCTTCCTGAAAGCAGATTGAATGGGAATCCCAAATACCAAAATTTATAGCCTTTGACTGGTGTGTCACTAACTTGCATCCTTAAATTGAAGAGAGCTTACTAGAGCTTATTTTCTTAAACTAAGACTGAACAGCATTCCTAATTCTATGTAGGGACTCTTCCCTAATTCTGTTCACGTAATGCCAATCAGTGGATAAATATAGAACCTGTTTAGCTGTGCTAATCTTTACAGACGGTAGACAGCACTGTTTTGTTTCCTATTACTGTGCAAAGACTATGAATGAACATAAATATGTCCCTTTATTTTTGTGTTTCTGCTTTCTTTATAGCAACTGTCTAGTCAATCATTTTGCTTATGTTGTGTTCTTTTGTTTCTGCATTCTTTTAGTCCTTTCTTCGAATTCTGAATTGTTACGAAAGCTGAGCTCAGATTTTAGGGGGTATTTTTGCTTCAAAGTGGAACAATTCAGATTCCACCTGAGGTTTAAATGGAAAGGAAATAAATTTGGGAAGTGGCAGAGTTAATTACAGTAAATATTTGCCCTTGGATCCCTTCATGTTTAAACATCTGTATGTGTGTGCGTGTATGTGTATATACACCTACATACATACCATTGGTGGGTTTCAAAATTTTTAGAACCTCTTCTGTAAATGTGGCCTGCTTTGTGGGAGTGGCTTGCCAGCCATGTGACTGCGTGGGAGTGGCTTGCCAGCCATGTGACCGAATGAGAGTGGTTTGGCAGTCATGTGACTGGGTGGGCATGATCAACATGTAAAATGTGGTGAAACCCACTTAACAACGCTCTTGCTTAGCAACCAAAATGTTGGCTCAGAAACTCTGGTATTTGAAGCACACAAGTCTTAAAGTGGTCAAGTTACAAGTCCCTTGCACCCCTAACTCTTTAGAAAAAAAAAAGCAGGAGTGTTCAAACTTGACAGCTTTAAGACTTGTGGAACTCCCAGAATTCCTCCTCTCGCTCTTCATCTTGATGTGCAGATGGGTGGGGGGAGGGAGCTGGTTTTAAACGGCACTGTAGATTTGTGGAACCTCAAAGAGATTAGAACTGACAGGAACCCACCCCTGATACAAACATACACACGCGCACACACATAATCATACACATATACATATACATATATCCCCTGGTGTTTTTTAATGCCTGCATTTGTGTTTATATATTTAGTTCTGTCTCATCATAATTAGAACTACTTTATTGACATTAGAATATTAATAGATGTTTTAGTTTTGAATCTAGATCATTTTTACTTTTGCATCCAATAGTTTTGCAAATAAATGTGTCTTTACTGACAAGAAAATTGGTTGTTCTGCATCAGGAATGTCAAACTTGAGGGCTGCATCAGGGCTGTGGTTGACCTCGAGGGGCTGGGTAGACTGTGTGTGTGTGGCCAGCTTGACACCATTCACTGGGCATAGCCAACTGGGTGGGCGTGGCCAGCTTGATGTCACTCCCCCAATTGCTGGCATGTTTCCTCTTTGCATTGTGTAGACCAGACTGAAGCCACACTGGCCTGATCTTTCCTCTTTGCATTGAGTAGACCAGGCTAAAGCCACACATGCCAGCCCCTTACATTTTCCAGGACGACTCCATGGGCTGGATCTGACCACGTCCCGAGCTGGATCCAGCCCACGGACCTTATTTATTTTTATTTATTCAATTTATACCCCGCCCTTCTCCAAACGGACCCTTGTGTTTGACACCCCTGTTCTACATGAAAATTCACATCATAGCGATGATCGAGATCAGGATTCTGCTATCCTGCTTTATGCCCTACTAAATAATAGTAATTTAGGAATTGCAGGTTTGCAGTTTTAATTCTGCTTTGTGTGTCAATTTATCCTGAATATTTTGTAATCTACCATAATCTTGAAAAGTTGGTTCTTCTTGACTCTCAATGGCTCCCTATTTGAGGCAAATAAATCATCTTGCTTCTAGAACAGGTTGAGGATATAGCAATCCATCTATGGCTTAACCCAGGGGTCTGCAAAGCATAGCTGGCTGGGGAATTCTGGGAGTTGAAGTCCACCAGTCTTAAAAGAGCCGACTTTGCAGAACTCTGGTTTAACCCATCTTTTGCAAATGAACTTAACACAGCAGTCATTGTTCCTGGCAAGAAGCCTCCATTGACAATTAAAAATAATAAGCCATATGAAGAATGAGGTTATATAAAGTTAGTCTTCAGTATTTGGAATATAAACTTTTATCAGATTTAGTCTACAGAACACAGTGAAGGAGATTCTAATAGGAAGATACGGAGAAAGCTCTATCAAATGCTGTAGAAATGCATTTCATAATTAGTATACCCGTATTATCTGCATTTTCTATGCCAGACAATAGCACTTTATTTCCCCATAGCTTTAAGTGATTTGTTATTTGTGATAGATTTAAACAATTATTACCATTTTTACTCTTTGTTGTTGTTTTTTGCAGTATGTTATTGTTTATTGGGTCTTGCATATTTTATACAATGTCATGATATCACTTTTTATCAATGATTTTAACCTTCCATTGGAATTTTAAGAATTTTCTGCAAATTGTTTTGAAAAATATATATATTATATTTTAATTGAAAAAAATTCAGACTGAGAGATTTTCTGATACTTTTATTTTTGCATTTTAAGATAACAAAATGAGGTTATTATAATACTGACCACAAGATGTCAGTGTTTGCCAGGAATCCACCAAAAGTATCCAGTAAATGCTAAATACTCAATCTGCTTAAATTCTTGTAACGATTTTACAGCTTTTGTTTCTTTTGAGAAGGCATCAAGTGACACCAAGAGGCCAACTGTGCCAACTTTAATGACATAATAACAAAGATGTTCCCTGATTTCTTTTGCAAAATCTCTGTAGCAGGACCCTGTATTTTGTACAAGAGTGCGTTATTGTTACAAAATGTGCTCTAAGTCTTCACTTCAGCCCCATCAAAATTGTGTTTGTGTAATAAACAGTAACAAAAGTTAATATTCTAAATGAAAATATGCACAGAGGCAACATTTTCATTCTGTACAAAGATCTGAGAGAGAGAAATAATCAACCTGAATTATTTGTCTACATTGCAGCCACTGGATTTTGAAACAAAAAAGGCATACACTTTCAAAGTAGAGGCTTCAAATGTCCATCTTGACCATCGCTTTCATTCTGTGGGTCCATTCAAAGATACAGCCACTGTGAAGATCAATGTCCTAGATGTGGATGAGCCTCCAGTTTTCAGCAAACCGTTTTATACCATGGAGGTATATGAAGATACTCCAGTTGGGACCATTATAGGAGCAGTGACTGCTCAGGACTTGGACATTGGAAGCAGTGCTGTCAGGTAAGGAAATGTTCCACAGCTCATGAACTCAAACTCTTGAATGAATTGGGAGCAGTAAAAATAATCGTAAAGACGAGCAAAGCTGACAAGTTTATGAAACAATCCCTTGGATTTCTGGAAAAATCTTTATTCTTAGTGGGACAATGCAATCAAATGTTGACATAATTCTCCTGAAAAACTTCCACCTTGTATAATTTAGGCAGAATTATTCTATGTGTCTTGTTCATTCTTTCCCTGGACCCAGGAATCTCATCTATAATGATCCCAGGATCAACTTATCTATTAGGCACAATAAGCACACTTTTAATCAGAAAGAATGAAGATGAAATAGAAGTTCCTTTTAATAAAAACAGGCAAGAAACGCACATTTGAACATCAAATTGATGGTCTTAGAAATGAATAGCATAGCATAAATACTAAAATACTAAAACTAAAGTTACTAAATAAATGTAGCAACTTTGATTATAAGCAACAGACATATAATTACCCACATGCACAAAGTCATATTGAGTGTGAAGTACAAGCTATGTATAATTAGTTCTCTGTAAAAATGCAAATATAATGTTGAAAATCATGTGACATGTAATTTCAATAATACTTTTTTAAGGGAGGAAGGTTCCCCAAAAAGACAAAGATATGTAGGGTCGACAAAAGTGACAAGACAGCCCTAAATTTGCATTTCCTTTCTTAACTTTCTTGCTGCCTCTTCTGTGTTCTCAAGGTCACTTTGGCATTCCATCAAAGAAGGTGAAATTCAAGACAATAAAGCCCTTTATTCTGCATTCAAAACCTGAGATCAATAAGTAGGTTGGTGAAGCCATATCATTTTCAGTCAGGCAGCATCTTTTGGGTTCCTTTTATATATTCTGAATTTTATTCCATATCCTACATCACTCCTGTATATACTTTGTAACCCCTGAGCTTACACGTTCAGCTTATTTCTGTAACCTGCAACCGGCAACCTGCATAGCCATAGTCATGCCCTTATTTTCACCCACTAAAAAATAGAAAGCCACCATCTGTAAGCAATATATTGTTTTAGGTTATATATTTGTTGGGGCTCAATACAGGTACAATGCAAAAACAACCTAAATGCACTAGGGTTGTTCTCCCTGCTCAGTTGGTTGATTGATTGGTTGGTTGGTTGGTTGATTTAAATATTCTGCATGATGACCTGTCCCTATAATGGTCCTTCAGATCTTCCAACTACATCAAACTGAGCCCATCCAGCTTGTGGCTGTTTTCCCTCTTTTGATCTTTCCTTCTACTTTTCCCAGCATCAGAGCTTTCTTTAGAAAACTAGGATTTCACAAAATGTGTCTGAAATATAATCATTTGAATCTAGTCATTTGTGCCTTAAGGGAAGCATGTTAATTGTTAATTCTGTGATATCTATTGTCATCAGATGGTCTTCTTGGATTCTTTTACCATATTTCCATGAGTAGTCCACTCGTGCTTACCTGGCATTTGAGATTCTTGTCAGCTAGGAATGTCTTGTAGGGTATCTTGTATTTTGATTCTTCTTTGAATTTGTTTCTATCGGTCCATTAGTATTTTTTAGCATATCAGTGCAAGATTTTAAGTTTACAGATCTTTACAAAAATTTTCCTTTCTTTTGCATGTATGTATACCTCTTCATATGTCATTTATTCATGTTATTAAATCCAGTTATTGTCATTTTTAACAGCTCTGTGTTGGGAAGGAACCGAACTCTTTATTAAATTCCTCCCCAAGATTTTTCACTTTTTTTGGCTTTGGCTTCTCTTCCTGTGAATTTCCCTGGTTTATTCAGACATTGTTTCTTTATCTTTTCACATTCATTCATGACATCTTAAAGTTCATTCCCCATTTCCTCTGGCTCTTTTTCAATGAGTTTCAAGACTTCAAAGAAATTCCTGATGTTCTACTTTAAACAGTTGTATATGCCCAAGATGGCCTTTCCTTTTTCTTCTTTAGCTTAACTTGAAACTTGTACATAAATAGTTTGTGATCTACTTCACAGTCAACATCTGAGGCATGTCTTTGATGCTATCATGTTTTCCTGAAAATAAGATAGGGTCTTATTCTTGGGGAAGTCTTATTATTTTTGAGGTGCAGGAGGCCACTTAACCTAGGCCAATGGCCCGTGGATCAGCTGATCCAGAGAGGGCTGAAAGTTCTGTCTCTGTTTCTGGCACAATCTTGCCAGCCCTAGCATCACTGGGCCTACCGCTCTTTTTGCAGCCACCACTAAGAGAAGGGGTGCAGTAGCTAGTTTTTGCAGGAGTGGACTCTGCAAAGACATTCTGCGTATATGGCAGATGCATGTATGGTGTGTGAGGCATGTTTTCCCCTTCCCCCCAGGAAATGGCGGGAACCGGCTGCGCATGCATTTAAATATTTTAGGGGAGAGATTATTTTGAGGGGAGGGCTTATTTTAGCATTTGCGCTCGAAAGCCCAATTAGGCTTATTATCCAGGGAGGTCTTATTTTTGGGAAAACAGGTATAGCTGAACTCATCCACTTCAATGTAGCAATAGTATAGTCAATTTGATTTCCATGTACTCCATGTTTATCATTTCCATGTTCAGAGGCATTGTTTTGGTTGTTTGAAGATCGTGTTAGCAATGAAGAAATAATTGAATTGGCAGAGTTTGATAAATTGTTATCCTGCTTCTTTTTGGATTCTTAAACCATAAAATGCAACTACATTTACTTCAATATTTCTAACTTTGGCCTTCCATAAGCATACCTTATTTCAATGTTTTGACCAACATTATCTTCTGTAACAGTGATTGGATTATAAATGTGGATAATTGTCATAATAAAGAACTGTCCACAAATTGATACCGTGTTTTCCCAAAAATAAGACAGGGTCTTATTTTCTTTTGACACCTGAAATAAGTGCTTGGCCTTATTTTCAGGGAGGTCTTATTTTTTTTTGAGGTGCAGGAGGCAACAAGTGAGGTCACCTCATGGCTGCTGCTGTGTTGCTATATTTTAGTGCATGTGGTCAAAAGCCCGATTGGGCTTATTTTCCAGGGAGGTCTTATTTTTGGGGAAACAGGGTATTATTCAATCACTATTGCATTGTATTTGAATTCTGTTCTTGTTATACCCTTCCTAACTACAAAAGTAACATAGCTGCTTCTTTGTTTTCAATGCCCTGCATAGGGAACAGCTGATTTTCTGACTGAAAATGTGAATTCCCATTGGACCTCAATTCACTGATGCTTAAGATGTCAATGTGAAGTTGTTTCATCTTCACAGTGTTGAGCATTCCTATGTTCATGCTTTTACGTTAGCTATTCCCACTATAATTCAGTCTTTGCAACTTTGGATTTTCTCTTCTGGTGTGGTAACATCAGCAGTTAGATATCCCAGAGGCCTTTTAATCTAGTAACATCATAAACATCTTTGTATTCTAAAAGTTCCTCAGCTCTTCTAGGTAGCATATTGAGTGCCATCTGATCTGAGTGTCTCATAATGTAGTACAATATTTTTATTTTTTTTATTCTATCCATGTCATTTTCTTGTTAAAAAAAACCAAACACCCAGTAGTTTATTTGCCACTGCTTTCTCCTAAACAGTATGAATGAATGCCTTTGCTAATGACACCAAAGGATCATCTACCTTCTTCATCTTTCTGTATTACTACTGCCTGATGTAGGTGCCTGTTAGTGTAGCCTGCTCTATTAACAATTTCCCTGGTTGCCTAGCTGGTTGGGGCCATGCAATGGAGACAGGAAGAGACCCTGAGAGACATCCCCCCTCCTCGGGCAAGATAGGCCCAGCAGGAGGAGTAAGAGGACAGCTTCAGGGAACTGAGGTAAAAAAAAAAAAAGGATAGCTTGAAGGAGCTGGAGTAAAGCAGAACTTAGGGAAAGCTTAGGAAAAAGAGGAGTGAGAAGGAGCAGAAAGAACAATGCTGATACAAGGAAAAGAGGCTGCACTCCTTGCCACTCCATGGAAGAGAGGATGGCCACTATTGGTCTAGAGACTGCATCCTGGCTGCCACAAGAGAAAGACTGGATAGACCTCTCACTAGATTTTAGAGGATATGCTGATGAAGCAACAGTATTGGTGAGATGGTGGAATATGTCCCAAGGCCTGGACTAGGACAGGTTGGGCTGGTCACATGGGGAAGAGATGGAAGAAGACCAGATTGCCAGTGGTTCTTTTGGGGGAAGAGCTACACTAGACAGGTGGAATGATGCTGGGTAATCCTGCTGGGAGAATGTATGTATATATGTATGTATGTAGGTCTTTGGTTGTTCGGGTTTTCTCCCGCGTAGAATTGGAAGTATCTTCACGATGTTTCGATGAAGTCTCATTCATCATCTTCAGGCTGGTGCTTCCGGCTTGATGCTTCCAGGAGCAATGTGAGATCTCAGCCGGTTCCTCTTTTTAACTGCCAGTGGGTGTGTGACCTGATTGGGTGGGAGCTTGGCTCCATTCTGATTGGGTGGAGGTGTGTTCTGATTGGTAGGGGGTTTGGCTGTGCTCTGATTGGATGGGAGTTTGGCTGTGCTCTGATTGGATAGGGGCGTGTTCTGTTTGGGTGGGGGCCTGGTTGTGCTTGTGTTATGTATGTATGTATGTATGTACATACGTATGTAGGTATGCTTAGAATGCCCTCTAACCATTCTTCACTCATCCTTCCCTGGACAGCCTTTCTCTTCCTTTCCTCTCCCTAATGAGGCAGCATAGCCAATCTTGAGAAGCCTAGTCACTAGTATAAGCTTATTTGACTGATCTGACCAGCCTTGCATGACAGGGAGGACTTTTGGAAAGAACAGGAAAGAAAAAAGTTTACATTTATTTAATTTTTGGGAAAAAATCATAAATTAGGATGGATGGTGATTCCATCATGCATCACATGTCTGACTTTGATGGCAGCAATGCATACTTACATTATCTCTATAAACAATATAAGGGTTTTTCTGATGTCCCAATGGTCATATTGCAAGCTCTATTTAGAGTGTAGGTACTAGTGGAATCTGCAGTGAGAATCAGATGAGACAATGCAAGATACATGTGTACCAGTACCTTTTTTATGCACCATGATTCTCCATGCAAATCCAAAAGTATCTGAGCTTGTGGTATAATAACTAATTCCTTATTTCCAGGTTGAATGTCCCTACACCCATAGCTTCTTGTCTTGCCTTCAGGTGCTATGATGAAACAAATAATGCTCTCTTCCCTGTGACAGCTCTTCAAGTATTGGAAAACTGCTATTGTGTCTCCTCAGAGCCTTCTTTTCATTAGGCTAAACATGCCTAGTTACCTTAGCTATTTATTATATGATATAGCCTCCCTTACCATCTTTGTTGCTCTTCTTTGCACTGTCTCTGCATTATCTTTTTCAAAATCTAATATATTGTAGAGATGGATTAATAAAATATTTGGTGCAATTATTCAGAATGTTATTAATTGTTAAGAATTACCGAAATGTATTCCTGGAGATTTACTCTCAGAAAAAGGAAATTTGCAGCTTTAGAGAAGCACTATTTATTCATTTCACTCTGCCTGTTTTTGATATTGAGAAATATGACAAATTCTGAAAATGCTAAACTCTTGTGAATATGATTAACAGTGACAGCAAAGACAAAGATGAATGCATATAAGGTAGATAGATGTAATTTATCAAGTAATCATATAAATATAATGAGCCAGGGTGAAAGACCATGTACTCATTCTTAGGTTTCTGAAGAAAAGATGGCATATAAATCTAATAAAATTTTCGGATGATAGCTAGAGAGCTAGACAGACAGCTAGACAGACTGACAGACAGATATGTACAGAGGGACAGATATGATACAGATAGGGATAGAGATAGATGGAAATCCTATACAGAACTATTATACTGCTGCTGACTTTTCTGCATAGGCTTTCCAAAGGTTTGCTTAATGTTTTTGTCCCTGTCAGAATTACCAATAAAGCACACAATAGCCTACAGGGGCTTTTGAAGCAACTGCACTGAGCTTTCAAGTGAACATGCTTCAGTTTTGGGAGCCATGGGCTCAGAGGAGCACTTCTGATACTGGACAAAGTGCAACAAATCATCACATTTATAACTGCTGCAACTGTCATATATGTCATATAATTGATATTCAGGCATTTCCTAGCTGGAAGTGTTTACAAGTGTTGCAGTGTTCCATAGTCATGTAATTGGCATTTGTGTGATTTAGACCACTTTGTGATAAACAGAGTCAATAGAGACGCTGACACTAAAAACACAAGTTGCAATTGTGTGATGTCTCACATAATAACCATTATGATTTGCTGAACCATAGAAGCAGAAGTGAAGTTGTAAGTCTGTATTAGTCACATAATATTTTGCTTAGTGACAAGGTTCTCAGCATTGAAATTACTGGTCCCATTTGTGGTCAGGGAGTGAGGACTACCTATTTTCACATAAATAGAACTAGATTGTTCTATTGACGTGAATAAAAATGCTTTAGTTGTACCCTCACATTTTACATTTACGTACAAGATGTACTAGCACTTAAATGATATTTTTTTTAAATAAAAGGATTGTACTTTTTGAGATTTTTTTAGTAGTAGCCAGTTTATTAAACTGGTTTTGCTTATTTATTCCCTGGTATAACTGAGGGGCAGAAAATATATATAGGTCTTAGTTAATGATGTGTTAGCCTTCACTACTACATAAGGTTTATGTCCCTAATTTAAATTGAAAGTCAATAAATAGATGTTAGTAAAATCATAAATTACCTTTAGACAATTTTGTGTGATTACAACTTCTGAATGCGTCTTACAACCATTATGCTGTGTTAGCTTTTAAAGATCGAGTTTGCCTTGTCAGGGTGAATAATCTGTTATGTCAGTTTTGAAATATTGTAAAAGAAAAACTTGCAAAGTGGAATAGGAGAAAGAGGTAGAAAAGAAATAGGTCTTTAGGAAGATGATATGCTTTTCTCTGTGCAATCACCAACATAATGTGCTGTGCAATTTCATTGCAAATTAATTCATTTTCTCTGAGATACTTCCCAGACACAGTTTTAGCCTTCACACTGCCTATTACACTGATCTATAATCTGCAAAACAAAGAAAGAGAAACAAGACAATAGATCTGTGATTTGTACAACAGATGGCATAACTCCAGAATGCAAAACAATCCCAAACAATTCATGTTAGCAGGAGAAACACTAAGTCCTTATAATTTATCATATTCTATAATGGACAAAGACTTCCAAATCTGTTAGCTTTGACATATGGGAATCAGAAGATAATAGCTACAGTGGAAAAGAAATCCACTGATTTAAAGAATTGGAAAAAAAGGAGAATATTTTCAAAAGATGATTGATAATGCTGCGGTTATTTTTCGTGTTTGGACAAAACCAAAACAGTTTAAAAAAACTGTTAACTGGGTAAAGAACAAATTTAGGATTGTGGAAAGAGAAAAATCAAGCACTGGAAGAAGAGCAAATTGGATAGATGTACTTTCAAATAAATGGAACAAGATTGTTACATATTTTCAGACTTTAGGGTAGTGATCTCCACTATGTCAGGTTTAGGATCCATATGCCAAGAAAACCATTTTTTAAATTTCTTTTTTCATCTTAAAAGTTTCCTTTGGGTTGAATCTGACTTTTGGTATACTCATAATTGTATGAGAAAAGTAAAACTATTTGTATCATTTAAAAAAAAATAGCGTCTAAAAGTGTAACAGGGCGTCAGAAATACTCAGAATTTTCTATATAGGGAAATATATATGATACATTTTTCATAGATTTATCCTACATTGACAAAGGAAAACATTCTGGACCAATACGGTGTAATGGCAAATTCTCTCCTACATTCTCTCTCATTGGTATACATTCTAATATGTTTTTTTCTCTTGTTGACATTCATTCTAATTATTTTTCTGTACTAAAATGGTTACACATATTATACCTTTGAGCAAAACTCTGTGACATTGAGGTGGAGGACTGGCTTTCTCCCTTCTGTTTTTTGTTCCCTTATCATAGCCTGAGAATTATCATAATCTAATATGCTTTTAAAAGAAGGGAGTGGAGGGAGGGAGGGAGGGAGGGAGGAAGGAAGGAAGGAAGGAAGGAAGGAAGGAAGGAAAATATCGTGATGCATTATTGAATTTATTATGAGAAAGAAAGAGATGACAACAAATTTAGCAAGACAATTTGTTTAATAAATGCACAATTCATCTAAGAAAAACAGGGCGGTGAGTGATGAAATGTTTAGACAGCAATTAGGATGTGTTGATGACTGCAATGTAGTCACTTTTTCACCTCTCTTGTGCACAGACAAATTTGTTTGAAAAGAGACATGACATGTCTTCTTCTCTGGGAAACATTAGCAACTCTTTCCCCCTCACTCTGCTTCATTTGACTCTTTGAACCTCTAGGGTTATCTGTGTAAATTAGTTTTTGCATCCTGTCAAATCAAATGAGCACTTTGCATCTTGGGCATTTGCAGCAAAACCGTGCTTGCTCAGGTCAGAGTAACTCACATCATACAGTAACTCATGCTGTCATACAAGCAGCCAGAGGAAAAACAAACAAACAGAAGAGAAATAATTGAGTTCAAACTTTAAGGATTTCAGTATTCACAGATTCTAGGTCAGCATGTATTTTAAAATGCAAACACAGACCTTTGTGTACACAGGCTATTTAGCAATTTAAATAGCAATTTAATACCAAAATATATTGGACCCACAGTTTTCATAGTCAAATATTAGATAAAATTATTTAATAAAAATAATTAATCAAATTATTTTCAGGGGAAGGACTCCCTTGCTACACATGGGAGGTTGCCCTTATGGTATTGAGTATGGCCCCTTCCTACATGGACTACATGAAAAATGGATACCCGAGGTTGTACTTGGAATAGAACTAGCTGTATTAAATGTACAATATTTCCTTTTTAAATAGGGACATTTATAGCTCACATGAAGAAGATGAAGGTAACCATGCAAGTACCAGAATGTGGCCAATGTCAGAGTCAAGCATTAGCTACTGCTACTGCAGATGAAAAAAATTCTTGAAAGCTGTGACTAACTGCGTAGAAGATTTCCAGGCTTTCTTAGCCAATTAAATTGACTATATCTTGATAGTAGCCATTGTCATTTCTTTTTCTGCATTTCCTTGTATCTCAACCATGTACATAAGCTTATTTGACTCTGTGCTTGGAATATTGGCCAAGGAAACATTGCTAAATGTATTCCATGTGTGGTTGCCTAAATTCTGCAGACTCTTAATATGGGTCCTGGAGACTTCACCAAATTCCATCCTGATTAAGCAGAGGAGCAGACCTGACGTCATCACTCAGGTGACTGAGAAGAGACAAGAGTGGTGAGGGAACTCAGATTATTTTCTCCAACTTTTTCCAGAAATTTGTTACCATCCAGCTATTTCAGAAAGCCTCCAAAGACTAATAATTTTCTTGTCCTAAGTGAAATGCAGCACCATGAATATTGAACCTTGTATGTTATATTCAGTGGTGGGTTTCCAATTTTTTTACTACCTGTTCACTCGGGAGCATGTGAGATGCTTCTGCATATGTGCAGAAGCATCCAGGCAGGTGGGCGGAGCTTCCTGCCACCGCTACTATCGCTTTGCCCAATGCGGGCCGAACTGGGAGCAACCCATCTCTGGTTATATTGTAGGATGGTGCATTTACTATGGAAGAATTTACATATCATTTTGCTTTGTATTCTTTGATTAGTACTATAGTTATTTACTGACTTGTAACCCACTTTGAGTCAGATGAATTGTAGTGGTATAAAATATAATGCAATATATTATAAGCAAGAACTCACTAAGGAGGAAAGTGACCTGTAAGCTGTTTGTAGCTAACAAAAAGTGAGAATAGGGTAGATTTCATGAGGGCTCTTAATGCTAGTCAGGAAAAGAACTTGATCTTGAAGACTAAGTTCCCAGGTTGAATCACTTTGTTTTATTTCCTTTTCTTTGTCCTCTGCTTGGTTCCCACAGCCTTTCATGCCTCAATGCAAGTTGGACCCACTGGTCTTAAACTTGCTAAATCCTATGAGTGAACTGGCTGCATGGAAACTTAATATTATTCCTCTCCCATTTTCATTATGTTTATAGTAGAATTTGCTAGAGAGAAAAGGATGTCAATTCTTCCTTCATATATTTATTTTGTGATTCAATAATTTACTCTTTCTATTTGGCCAATTTATTTTCATGTATTTGTTCCATACTGATAACTCACTCTTGTATTCAATCTATATTAATTCAGGACTTATCCATTCTTCGGGTTATTTTGTTTTTTTTACCATACACAATTCTGAACTGTTACATTCCCACTGAATTCCACTTAATTTTATGTTTCGCTTGCCATCCTCAATTCTCATTTCCATTTATCAAATCAAACATAAAGCAATTGTCCCTTCCTTTAACATTTGTCCTTCCTTTTTGTACATGAAAAGACAATACGCTATTCACTATATTTCTGCCAAAACATACGGATCATTTCTTCATCCATTTCTCCATCTTTAGTCAAAATTCTATGAAAGTACATTAAATTATCAGCTTTTTCTCCCCAGTTAAGTATAACTTAAAATCATTAATTCTATTTTTCCTGTCAAATGCTTTTGCCTTGGCCTTTGGTGTATTAATTTTTAAATCCATGGCTCCTTGTTACATTATTCAATCCAACATTTGCAGCAAATCATCTGGTTTCACAACTAACAATAGGGCATATACTGAATACAGATAGTCCTTGACTTATGAGAGGTTGCTTAATGACCATTTGAAACTGCAATGGATCTCTCTGGGGATAATTATAATCAAGATGCGAGAGTTGTGCACCCATTGTCATACTTTAGGCACTTGTCAACTAAACTACATTTACATTGTTTGCATTTATTTCCAGTTTGCAGCAAAAACATGCCTGTAGTGAGGGATTTTTAGATGGTACACTTTTTGACAGCTCAAGTTAATTGACCTGATGTTTATGGGCTCTTGTAATTGAATCTTGAAAGAATATCAGTTTTTATATAAATACAGTTCAGAAATTATGCTAAGTTGTTGGAAGGTTGGTTTGCTTTCAATTAGCATGAGCACAGTGCTAATTCATTTTTGATATAATTGTGGTAATAATATCACTGCAACACCAACACTTCATAACTTATGACTTTGTATTGGTACACATCTATTTACTTGCTTGTTGTCACTGATATTAGCTTGACTTCCATGAACACATATTTAGGATTACATTTCAATGAATTTAGAAGAAACAGTTGAATGTTCATGATTAATAGGAAATCATCCATCTGAACAAAACAAAATTCACATGACATACATTGAACTATAAAACCTCTATATTATTATTATGTGGTTAATATTTGGTGAGGTTCACAGCCTTTGGGGCTGGTTGGTAGCTCAACAGCTCAAGTCCTAACCAAGGACCTAGGAACTGTCAAGGTAACGTCAGAGGATATAAGCAGCTCCAAGCAGGGTGGCCCTTTGTAGAGTTAGAATGTTCAAGTCCGGCAAACCTAGAACCTCCACATAGTGAGGCAGTCCCCTAGATATTGCTCCAAGGTCTCCAATCACAATCAGGACAACACACAACTTTCTCTTCCACAGTCGCTCAACTTCAATTTGCAATATTATTATTATTATTATTATTATTATTGTTGTTGTTGTTGTTGTTGTTGTTGTTGATAAGGTTTGTAAGCTGTAGACTGCCATTTTCTACGCACACAAATTTAATGACTTGCTCTAGCAAAAATAGCTATTCTTTAATAAAAATGGTTAATAAATTCTGATTCTGTTCCTGAATTATCATTCACCAACCCTGAGCCTGATTTAAACAGTATTATGTTAAATAATGGTAATGTTATATGTTGCAATTCTCTGCATGTTTGCCTTTCATCCCTTATATCCTTAGTAGTTGCTGTTTTTCCTTGTATTACACTCAAATGTCATTAGAAGTAGTTCTTTGCTAACTTCAGCCATTAATCTTTCAGCAACTTCTGTGATATCTGTTTTTTATAGTAATACTATTTTTACCAGGTTTGCCCAGTACACAGGCTACCTTTGGACAGCCTTTATTATTATTCATGTAAAATACTTCCCCAAAATAGTGTCTCTATTTCTTTTCCACTTCACAAATAAAATAGATATTCATGGTGCTTTAGTTTAGACTGACTTATTTGTTGCTTCAAGTGTTTACTCAGTAATTCATTTTCAGTCTATGCAAATCCTCAGATTTCTGAATAAATAATAATATAAAAACTCAATTTAGGTGCAAGACTAGTCAATATTTTTGTTTATATTCCATTAAAATCACTTCTAATTGATAAAACAAACAAAGTAGATGGAAACCTACAAAATAATAAGAAAAACAAAAAACAGTGGAAACATACTGGAAAATGACACATTCCTTCTAGGTTACAAAAAAGACACGAGCAAAGGCAGCCAGTAAAAGTGTTTAAATTGGATTTAGAAGCAACAGTAACCAAATTGCTGCAAGAGAAAAAAAATGTTCTAAAATTTAATGATTTCTCTGGGGAAGAGAAATGCTGTGGAACTGCATTCAAGAACACAATTCTGAATGCTTTTATTGGAAATACAATTAAAATGTTTACATATTCCCTATTAATTTTTCCCCTCAAGTCTATCTTTCATTGTTTTCCATTTAGCCTTCTGACATGGTGCTAAAGCAATCATTGCTTCTTTATTACAAAGCAGAGAAATAACTCCTGAGAGTAGAATAAGAAAACTATTTAGATGCACCAAATGCTATTATTATAAATGATTAGAGGCTGTCAACTTCTATTGTTTCTTCTATTTCCTTCCCTCTCAACCTTCTGCATCTGCAGGTACTTCATAGACTGGAAGAATGATATGGATAGCTACTTTACTATAGATGGAATGGAAGGAACTATTGCCACAAATGAGTTACTTGATAGAGAGAATACTGCGCAGTACAATTTTTCAATAATTGCAAGTAAAGTTAGTAAGTACAATAGAAACGGGATAGATGTCATTTCGGGAATTGTCATTGTTATATTGTTTGTTCATTTTGATGCAATCATTTGACAAAATGTCTTTGTTTTATTTTGTTTTGTTTTGTCTTATGAAATCAAGCACGTCGTAACACTTCATTCGGCAGATTTCCTATATTTTTTTGGCAGACTCCTAGGGATCTTTTAGGAATCAGTTTCAAATAATCTATATCTTTTGTCATTAATTAGCCTCCTTCCCTATAGCATGATTCGATTCTTAGAGTTCTCAGCCCTGAGGGAGGAAAATATTGAATAAGCAGCTAAAATTGCAGACATGATTTCTCTTTCTCCTTTTGTAGGGCATAAAAAGATAGGGTCCTTATTAGTTTTAGTGGAAGTCTGAACTTGCCTCATATCCAGTGCCCTATAGCGTGTCTATAATTTGGATTGATGTGTGCTTCATATTTACCATCTGACTCTATGTATATAGGTTATTCATTCTCTGAGAATAGTCAAGAGCTCTGGTTTTCAGTGTAAAGTAATATAAGAAGTTCAAATTGTTGGTGATGAGAGGGCAGGGATAGTTTGGTATACTTTTTACTTACAAATCTAGTCCAAGAGTAATTGTAGAAGCAACTCCATGAACATCAAGTGTTTTATCCTACTGCTCACTAGAGACATTAGAAATAGTGAAGCAAACACCGATCACCTCTTTATCTATGTCTTTATCTCTGCTCTGTTTTCCTCTAATTGGAAGTCTCTTAGACTCTGTCTTTCAATCTGCTTCTTACAGGAAGACATGATGTCTCTTTCCCCCCCACTTTTGCTCAACCTTGGAAGCTTGGAAAAGTAAAGTAGGCTTTGTATCAGGGCATGCAACTTCATTAATACATTTTACTTGTTCTTTTTGACCTTTAATATATGTGTCTAGAGATACATAAAAGAGTTTATTTTTACTTGGACACATATGGCTTAACAGAAACCCTAGAGAATGGAAGGATTGTTCCTCCAAGGATTGCAAAAATCCTATTGCATCACAAGGGACTCCACTCCCACGTGGACAATTATATGGACAGAGAGATGGAGGCTTTACAATGAACAGAGAATGTGTTCTAAGGTTGGGTGAACTGTTTTTTTCTTTCAGACTAACGGTTTAATCCATTGCTTTCCACTCTGCATAAAGAAATCTCCTTTAATTGCAGGATTATGAGTCACCAGCTGTTTGTTTCCAGTCATATTTTAATAATTTTAAAGGCCTCTTTTTTCTTCTTTGATTATTCTGTTTAATTAAGTTTCAATAGTCTTTTTTTGTCTTGTGGAAAGGGGGAGGGGAGTGAACTGGTATGTGACTCTACAGCATAATGATGACTCAGAAACAAGCAGGCTTCCAAGAACAATTATTGAAGCTATTTCAGTGTAAGCTTGTATAATTACTGATTACACATTCTAAGTATGGCATGCAAAAATTAATCATAACTAAATATCATGGTTATGATTAATAAAACCCATTGGTTTCAGGGGGATTTGTTCTGAACATTTTTTGCCTGCCTATTATTGTTTTTAAGTATTAAAAATATAGTTAAGTAAACAAAAATCGAGTTCAAAATACCTTGATGGAGGCTCTGGTTTCATTTTTATTTGAATCTCATTGATAATAAATATCAATAGAAAAAAATCTATATCTCATGCCTTTTATTTATCAATAATCAATTCTATATCATGCTATAATATTATTTTTCTGTTCAATAAAGGGAGATATATGCATTCATAACTTAGGGATATGTACTATTTTGCCTTCCTTGTTTATGTTTCTTTTTTGATATTTTAAATTTGACCATTCAATTTAAGAACATTTAAATCTTAGAAATGTTAAACAAGTCTACTATTGACTGATAACCGCCAACAAGCATCCCTATACAAGGCTTAACAAAAAATATTTTTTTTCTTTCTCAAAATCTTTTTTTTAAAATATTTTCCATCTAGTTCCAAAATGGCTGGAGGTGTTGCCATTCTATGTAAAACTTTGAGTAGTTTCTGTTTCCAGCATTTATTTATTTTTATTTATTTATATAAGGCTGATGTAATCAGGGAAGCCAGTTAGCTCAAGGCATAGAAAGGCTTGCCTGATATGCTGGAAAGTGCTGGTTCAAATCCCACTAGAAGGAGTATGGCCAGCTGAAGAGAGGCTAATAAGCCCGAAATGGATCCATCCTGGTCTCTTATTAAGTAAATCAGCCCTTAAAAATCTAACATATATATATATATATATACACATATGTGTGTGTGTGTGTGTGTGTGTGTGCGCGTGTGTGTGTGTGTGTGCGTGTGTGAGTTTTATGAGCTGATCAATAAATTAAATTAGAGAGAGACCAGGATAGATCTATTTCGAGCTTATTAGCTCTCATCAGCTGGCCATACCCCTTACTGGGATTCGAACCGGGCTATGTTGCATGCAAGGCAAGGAGCCTAGCACTTAAGCCAAGCCAGTTCCCCTTATTGCATCAGCTTAGACAGGGTATATTAGTATAGGTAATTGTTTCACAACAACCTGTTATTATTAGGCCCCAATTAAGGGAGGAGACATACTGTTTCCTTTCCTGCCTTTCGGCTCATCACCAGAGACCATCTAGACAGCAAGCCAAGAATTATGTTGTATACTTTTTTTACAAACTCCATCCAGCCCATCTAAGTTTGTTTTTCTCCATCAAAACCTTAATAGCCTCCAGACTGTGATTTGAACATCTATAACATTTTTATTTCATTTCTAAAGCTGACTGGGGTGAAAGTATGATGCACCCCCATTCTTAATATGTATCACTTTCTGAAGACCAGAACCACAGACCTGCCAGTAGCCAGGATGGATTTATTGCATTCATGGAAGATCTCATGCTTCTGAGTATACTTCTAATAGTGCTACTTCAGTACTCATCATTATTTGATTCTGAGAAGCCTGATGAGTACCAAAAAAAAATGAGTATCAAACTATTTTTCCCCATAAGTAATAATGTATTGAGTCAAAGGGCAACACCAACAAGTTCTAGCTTGTGTGTCAAGTACCCAAAATGATGAGTACTGGGACAAAATTTTCATATCAAAATGCATTGAATATCAAATTTGATGAATTTCAAAGGGGTTGAGTATCACAGTACCACTGTACTTCCTCAGATTTCACAAGCTCAAAATAATCCTGGCTGAAATGCAACCAGGTTGCCACATTCACCTCACTTGTCAGTGTTCAACATAATATTTGTGTATTATTTTCTTGCTTAGTTTGATGTTCTCTGAGTTTGGTCATGTCATTGGGATTGATACAATCTCTTTAAAAACTAAAGCAATATCATATAAACATTATAGTTATATATTCACATCTTTAAAACTGATGTGTAACTGAATTGATCTGCATATGATGAGTTTTCTCTTAATGGAAAATTGTTTACCATGCATAGGTATATTATCTACAAAATGTGATGATAGTTTGCTTAGGTGCTGTATGTATATGGTTGCTTAATCCTAGTTCCTTGGTTGTTTATTGTACTTTATACAAGGAAGAATACAATTCCTGCATGAATTCTAGACTGTAAATATTTACTCAGTTCCTGCAGAACAAAAACATGATAAGTGCTTCCTAATAAATATGACAAATTATATAGCTAAGTTTTCTGTGCAGTCATTATATCATTACCAGGCACAGTCCATTTTGTATGAGAGATTTACTAAATCAGTCTAAAAGGACATATCAGAAAAGATGAGCATTTCCATTTTGTATTGTTGTGTGCAGTGTAATATTGCCTAGGATAATACCAATATTTCATGGTCCATTTTAAAATTATTTTCCCAATAGGCAATCCACTCTTGACCAGCAAAGTTAATGTCATCATAAATGTCTTGGATGTCAATGAATTTCCTCCAGAAATTACAGTACCCTATGAATCTTATGTGTGTGAAAACGCACGGCCGGGACAGGTATATTATTCTTTTTTAATATTAGATGTGCAATCTAGTCTATTATGTATGGATATAATCATATACAGTATAATGGTTAACAAACTATAAAAACTAATTTAAGAAAGCCTACTTGAAATTCTACAATTTACTGTTGTATTTATATTCTTATTGAACATTGATTCTTATAGCCAAGTAATTTGTTTGGAGGTATATTGTCCAGTGATTTTAAAAAAATGAATTTGTATACTGTCTGACTAGTTTCTCTTGGCAAACGGATAGTTTGCCCATCCACAAAATATATTATGCCATTTCATGTGAAAATTTAGAATGTGCTCTTAAGGTTTATCCATCAATCTAATAAAAAATTGCCTAATACTGATTTGCCAACACTCTAAAAAGCAGATTAGTTTAATTAATCCTATATTGCATACTGACAGCGGAGGGTAGTTGTATAATTGTTGTATCTATGTTCACATAATAATTTCCCAGTAGAACTGGGAGTAACAAAAGCAACGCAAAAATCCATTGAAGGCCAGTGAAACAATGCTTCATTTTTTATTTTGACTTAATGTTATGTTTAGTTTCTCATGCTCCTTGCAGGGAAATCCATAATCCAGAAGCTAGTGCAGAATAAGTTGTCTTTTGTGTATATAGCTAATTAGGTTTTCTTAATGGAGATGGCTAAAGATAATATCCTTGATGAAGATTGCAAGTTATGGGCAATCTAGAGAAAAAAGAAAAAAGAAACATTGAGATAGCGTGTCTGAATAATATTTGAGACCTTGTGGATAAAATAATAGGATTTTATATTGAGTTCAGAAACAAATATACATATTTCAAAACTCATGTCTATAAACCACATGCCAGTGTCATTCTAACCACTATGATATGCAATAGCTGATAAATCTATATAGAAATGTTAAAGTAATTAAGACCCAGCAGATCTGTGAATATATATGCAGTGTCTCTTGCCAAGATGAGATTTAAATCCCTAACCAGCTGTGGTTATAGTAGACAATTAGTGATGTAAAAGTAATATTTTGTCAAAAAGCACTCCCATCTTTGTCATTCAGAGACAGTAAAATCTGAACCAGGTTCAGTCTACTCTATATCTAAGATCACCAACTGGCCTAATTCCAAATGAAACTAACTTTATTTGACTTTGGAGCCTCCAATTATTTGTTCAGAACTAATCCATTATTGCATCCAAACTTTTGTAGACAACAAGCTCTCGCAGAAAAAGTGAGTTAGAACTGAATATAATAAGTGCTGAAAGTCAACCCAAGAATGTCAAGTTGTAGTTTAATGTAGTAAAACCTCAAAATTCAGCAAAGGGCTGACACTCTCATAAAAGATACCCCAGCTCCCACAACAGACCAAAAAGATGCAATGAGTGATAATACAGACAATCTGAAAGTTCTAAATGTCTGTGTAGATTCTCAATCGTCCAGGTCATGATTTATATTTTTTATCAGGTATACAGTGCATACAAGTTTGACCTACCAAGTCAAAGATATCTCCTATCATATGCTATGTATGATAGCACATCAAAGAATACATTAGAACAAAATAGGTTGTATCAATTATCTTTACACAATAATATAAATTACTTTTTTGCATGGTGATCAAAGTCCTTCCAAATCATATCAGATTACTTTTTGAACTGTAATGGAAAATGCATTCATTGTTCAGCAAATTAACAGTGGCCTTCAACAGATATATTCAGCTACTATACAATAAGACTTTAGACCAGGGGTCCCCAACCCCTGGTCCGCGGACTGGTGCCGGTCCATGGCTTGATAGTAACCGGGCCGGAGTGAGCGGCGGAGAGAATAGCGCAACTCTTAGGAAAGTGTAGTAAACGCTCTGCTATCCTGGTGGCTGGCCGGGGTGCTCCCCAGGGGCAGGATGGGGGCAACAGCCTGCATTGGGGGGGTTCAGGGCACCACCCAGTCCTGTGCGGGGGGAAGGAGCTGCCAGGCCCTCCTGCTGGGACTCAGCCCATCCTTCCCTGCCCCAGCCAAGGATCCTTCCCCCGGGACCTCTGGCAGCTTTCCCACCCGGTTGCACTTGACCGCCAATCGTGCATGTGGCCCACGTGACTCGACTCACCCGCTGGAGGCTCCTACTGGTCCACGGAATTTTTTTTCATGAAACCGGTCCCTGGTTCCAAAAAGGTTGGGGACCCCTGCTTTAGACAACTCTTGAACCTAGTTTGTGTGAGTATAAGCTGTTTACCTTAGAACTAAACCTATAAAAACTATAGTTGCCTTGTCAGGTTAGGAAAAATGATAGGCTGAAATATACTCATGGTGATAAAGACAACACATTTTGGCCTGTTATAGTCCATAATTCAGTCCTGTTTTACAAGCTGTGTGGAATCAAATGTAGTGTTTCAAATCCCATAGACTCTAATAGTTTTTTTCTTGCACAAAATGTTGCCCAAAGGACACAAGATACTCTCCACTGTATAGACCATACATTATTTTTAAAGATCTGTTTCTAGAAACTGCTTGTATGGGATGTGTCCCTTTTATGGCATTTGTCCCTGTGAAATGCTTAGAACATACAGTAGATGTGCAACAACAAATGTCCAAAACAATAAAAAGATTGGCATCAAAATGGAACATTGCCAGGCCTGGATGAAGAAGGCTGACATTCTTGCAATCCTCTCTCTCTGAGAATTGAAGGGATAGGATAATCTTTTGTCACATCACTAATGACTTGGAAGTCTACAAGTTTACTACGAAAGCTTTCACAAATGTTATAAGAGATGACAGACATTCAACCTCCGAAGATGAATGTAATGCCATCTAACCATGCTTTGTTAATATCTATCTAACTGTTAATATCTTCAGGAATTCTTTCTCTTAAGTGATATCTCTAAATAAAGGAAGAATAATAGAATAACAGAATCACAGGGTTAGAAGGGACTGTGGAGGTCTTCTACTCCATCCCCTTGCTCAGGCAGGAAACCCCACACCATTTCAGACAAATGGTTGTTCAATTTCTTCTTAAAAGCTTCTGGTGTTGGAGCATGCACAACTTCTGGAGGCAAGTCATTCCACTGATTAATTGTTCTAACTGTCAGGAAATTTCTCCTTAGTTTTAGGGAATAATCACATGCAAATTATTGTTAGAGATGGATCATGTTGCAGAGTAATGTTGGGGTTGGAGCATGTACATCTTCTAAATAAATATTATAATGTTAGGCTACATCGGCTGGTCTTGCCCAGCTCGTTAAGATAACCACATTTCGGCTTAGGGTTAATATCTCACTCTCTACTTCTATTGCATTATCTAACTATCTAAGCTCTTGTTTTATTTTCATACATTTTTTTTTATTCCATTGTGGGTTTAGGTAATTCAGGTTATTGGTGCAGCAGACAAGGATTTGTCTCCTCCTGGGCAAAAATTTTCTTTTCGACTGTCTCCTGAAATTACTACAAAGCCAAATTTCACAGTCTACGATTTCACAAGTAAGATGGTTTATACTTCAAACAATTATGGGACCAGTTTGTTCTGTCAGTCCTTGCCTACTGTTTTTTCATTTATACATGTGAAGGTGAATTATTTCAAAGTGTAATTGTTTCTTAGATGCTGAGCAAAAAAGAAGAAGAATTATTTTATATAAATAAAATGTTTTGTAGGATGACTTCAGTTCTAGGCAACATTTCTAAAGTTAGCAGTTGAGTTACAGTAATGATTTTCCATATACTCTAAGAAGCTTCAGGCTAATATATTATATATGATACACTGTTGAGTATGAAAAGGGTCTTTTTCAGGAAGAGGGACAATTTTGGCAATTTCTCTGAATGTTTCACAGTGGATTAGGCTGCAGGAATAACCTTGAGGAACCAGAGGAAGAGCTGCAACCAAGACAATGGTTAGATAAGCAAAATTTGGGTCTGAGGCAGAAATATAATTTGGGGAAGATCTTAGGCTTTATTCTCCCATAGTTTCCTTAAAGATGGAGGATGGGGAAAGGCACACTCAGGTTGGAAAAATTCTGTTATGGTAACCTAATAATAAAATTAGCATTATCATTCATAACTTTGGTTTCTAGTCTGGTTTACCTCAAAGGTTTACCTCAAAGAGCTGACCTATTTGGTTTACCTCAAAGGCCCCATCCAGAGTACTGTAAAAGAATCAGACAGACCTCCCCCCCCCCCATTCTAGTCATTCTAGGCAATAAAACTACTAAGTTTAAACATAATACCAATGCTTATTTTAGAATGGTGAGTTTTCTGAATACTCCTGTTTCTTGCACCTTTAGTTTTAATTGACCTAACAACAAAAATGGATATAGGACACAGTGAGAAGAAAGTCGGTAAAAGAATTCACCTGAGTTTTATCCCTTGCCTTCTCAGAATCTTCAAAAAGGCAATGGCACATATATTGATTATGAAAGAGTGATAGTGACAATGGCAGAAATTGCCCACAGAGCATGGATGTCTATAGAAGCTTCCTGCTTTCATCAAAATGATGCAAATAGCATTACATCACCTCTTCAAGCTGTGTATGCATCATCACAATGAACATACAAAAAAAATTGGTCTTGTATTCAGAATCAGGAAAAGGAAACGCAGACAATGTTTATAATCTATTGGATTAGAGCACTGTTTCTCAACCTGTTGACTACAGAACTCTGGGAGTTGACACCCACAAATCTTAAAAGTGCTTAGGTTAAGAAACACTGTATTAGAGGATAGATAGGATCCTGAAATTGCAAGCTGGATCCTAAAGAGAATATACTATACAGAGGAAACAATCTTGGTACAGTAGTTACAGGGAGGTACAATTACTATTTATCTAACCCTTTCACTACTAATTTTGTGAAAAAACAAACACACTCTCACAGAAGCCTGCATCAATTCTAGCTTCCCTGAGTTCTGAGTATAGAAGTGAAGTGGAAGAAAACAATTCAATTTAGGATGAAGAATTTGCTGGAAAAAGCTATGGAAAATTAGGAAGGGAATTTAATAGAAATTAATATATTTTCAACCTGCCTTTTCTTTGTTATCTCTTAATTCTCAACCACCAATTTTTGTAGCGGATGCTACAAAAATGTCATTTTCCTGCTCCGTGATTCTTTTATTATTTTTTATTACTAAGAAAGTTATTTTTAATGGTTTTAATTATACCACTGTTGTCTCTAAGCCCACTGCAATGCAACTCCAAGTATTCTGTGTTTCTGTTCCCTAGAGAAGAAATGGCAGCAAGGAATATGAGGACACATCTGAGGAGATAGATGAATTACTCACAGATCTTGAATTCTCAAATAGCTTTCTAAATTCTAACCAGATTTGTGATATTTAATGTAATATATTGATAAATTACTTTGATTTACCCTTTCGTATGTACTACTGACTTTACACTTCCTCAGTTAATGAAGAATCTTTTCATTTCTATATTTCTCATTTGAAACAATTCACTTACTAAAAGTATATACATTACTCATTGAAAAAATTAGGTACAGTATTTATGTTCTGAAAAATGTTATATGAAAATCACAATGTACTAATGGCCTGTAGTAGGACATGCCAAGTCTCTTGTGAGAGTTTTCTTAAATATCTTTACATAGATGGGAGAAATCTTATACCTTTTGAAAAATGTGCCTCCAGTGGAAATTAACCAAATAAAGAAAAAAAACCATTATATTTATTCCCTATAAAGCACTAAATGGAAATCATTTGAAAAGGAGACTTAGTAGGGGTGAGGAAACAAGAAACAGGAAAAAGATGGCATTCTTCCTTTTTGTGGTAGTTTGGCTTTTCTTATTTTTACTATTCCCTGACAAGGTTGCTGTCAAACTGAGATGGATTGTATAGCAAGAGTTACAATAATTGTTATTTGCCTGGGGAAGAAGGGGAGGGTTTCATTATTTTCTCTCTTACTTCAATGTGACACTTTGGGTAATGATACAATGGAGGACTCCTGTTAAAGTACAGGTGAGATTGACATCAGCTCTGAATCTCCTCCTTTTCTTTCCCACCCCTTTAATGTTTAATAATGTAAAATGTATGACATGAAGGTCTCCCAGAGCAAATTTCCACCTTATGTAGTTGCTGCTCATAGAGAAAGAAACTTGCAACCTGTTAATATGACATCTAGTTCTAGGCCAAAAATATCTTTGTTAACCATTCTCCATTTTACTGGAAAAGAAATGTATTTCTTGAAAGAGAAAGAGAGAGAAGGCAAAGAAAGACTTTAGAGCAGTGCCCCCAAATCATTTAGGCACCAAGGACTAATTCCACAGAGAAAAGTATTGGGGGGGGGAGCATGGTTTTGCATGCTATCTGCATCCTGTGGCCGAGTTGCTGGCATACTGTGGACCAGTGCTGATTCATGGACCAGGGGTTAAGGATCGCTGCTTTAGATTATTCGGTACTGTCCATGGTTTTCCACACTTCACTTATATTCCTAGGGAAATGTCATGTGGAAAATTTTCATGATGAGCCTTTCAAATTGGGATGCTGAGGAAGGTAACAAAATAATGAGAAGATGAATATTAGAAAAATGGCATGAATTGTACCTTTCAGCACTTTGCAATAAAATAATAAAAATAATAAAAACATTCCCGCTAAAGTGTTTTGGGAAGAGGGAACCATTCAATTACCCTCCCCCTCCTTTTTTAGTACAAGGTCACAAGAATATTTTGGCCTAGAATAAATGGCCTTATTCGTTGTATGATGCTGGAGGTTAATAAAATAGAGAAAAAAACAAGGCAACCGCATTGCTGACAATTACACGTGAGCCATAATGTTTTAGGCCATTCTCCAGAACTTTTATTTATTTATTTCCTGCATTTTCACAAGAAATTGTGCTCAGTGCCATTTCTGAGCCATTATGATAATGAGAACAGTAACTCAATCCTCTTTTTCAGACAACACAGCAGGAATTGTAGCTGGCAGAAGTGGTTACAGCCGTCGACAGCAAGAGTTCTATCTCCTTCCAATTGTCATTGAAGATAGTAGCTACCCCAAACAAAGCAGTACAAACACAATGACAATTCGAGTTTGCAGATGTGACTCTGATGGCTCCATCCTCTCATGTAATGCTGAAGCAATATTCTTGCCTGTTGGACTCAGCACGGGGGCATTGATTGCAATCCTGTTGTGCATTATTATACTTCTAGGTTAGTACTCACCTATTTGCATACAGTAAATTGTATTACTATAGATATTTGGAGAGTTCCTCCCCCACCCCACGGAATAACTGTCAGATAGCCCAAATGAAAAGGTTAGCTGGATACAAACTACTGCTTTCCATTTACTTCCAGTTGTGTTGAGACATTTCATCAAGCAAATCGCTGACCAGTGGTTTAAATGTAGCCCTACTTTGAAATTTGGGAACATTGCAATAGAAAATTGAATAAGCGTTTTCAAATCTTATTGAAGTGTTGTAAAGATGAATCCTAAGATGTGATAACCACATCAAATGATGAAGTCTCATCTTGAAACTTCTTCCTTGACTAAATTTTAACTTAAATAAACATTCATCATCAAGGAAACATCCATCATCAATAAAAGGCACAAATTTACCCTGAACAATTCCCTTTCCCTCCTTTTTTATTATAATATGTAGGATTGTACAAAATATAAGATAACATTGAAATAGGGCTACAATAGTGAGTTACAATAGTGAGTTACAATAGTGCCGGGCAATCTTTGAATAGTTGGGCTACTTTTCTTTTGTTAGAGTTTCTCTTTTGAGTTTTGCGCTAATTTCTTTTTAAGTTATAATAATATTTTATTTAATTTCTAAAAATGGCATTAGTTAAATGTGACCAATAATCACATAAACACTGATGAGTAGTATTTTGGATGCAGTCACTAGGCCAAGTTGATGATGATCCTTCTGACCTTCACACATAACGAAGAGTCAAGAAGAAGTATTTAATTATAAAAATGGGGGTGAAATATTAGCAAAGAAGGATGGATATTTCAGAAAAGCTGAGGGGTATTATTTCTATTGATTATCTTCATGCAGGAGATAACGCAGGGGTGAAATGCTATCAGTCTGGACTGGTTTGCCTGAACCAGTAGTTTAAAAAAAAGCTACTTGTTCATCCCAACTGGTAGTAAAAAAATGCTATCAGTTCGGGCAAACTGATATTTCTGATGATCAGCTGTGATACACAATTTATATTACGTAGCTCGAAAGCAGGATTTCCTGCATGCTCACATTTATGAACCAGTAGTGAAGGTAAGTAGGTTTCACCCCTGAAATAATGCAAACACAATGCAAACACTCACCTTCCATTCATTGCTTTTGTACAGATGGTCTGAAGCTTTGTGCAGGATACAGGAAAGAAATCTGGATATTTTAGAACTGATGATGGAAAGTTTGGTAATATCTTTGGTAATGTCATTGCCTGCTCATGTATATGACAGCTGATATATTAGCCAAGGTTGTAGTTCTTGCCTGAAAACAAGAAATCCATGGCACTTGCCTTCTAACAGACCTTAAGTCATAGGGATCATCATGAATTTGTAAGATGATGTGGTCTAGTAAGCCTCCTCATTTTTTCCAACCTCTTATCTAGTCTTTTATATATAGATAATGCAAATGTTTAAAGAAAGTTTAAAAAATTCTGCAATGGCTATTGTTTTAAAAAAAAGCTTTCTATGCAAGAGACTGTACAAGAAGAGACTGACACTAAATTAGCAAAGGTTCTGTTAGTCTCCTTCAGTGCTTGATGGAGAAATCTCTAGTATTACTTCTCTGATAGTGAAAACAGAACATCAAAGAAGTATCCCATATGTCTGTCAGAAATACAGCAAGGCAAAAAGGTTCTAAACCTACTCTACATATTCCCACCACATGTTCCGGAAAAGAAACTAAAACACTTCTTATCTTGAAGTGGCATAATTAATTGGGCCTCATGAATGGGAAAAAAGAAAAAAGCTTCCCTCAAAATTGAAATGTTCCTTCAACATTTCACTCTGGAGAGGGAATCCACTGGATTGAGTTCATGGTGGTTTCTCCGTTGTGGATTCTGCTCTTTCTCTAATGGGTTTGCTCAAAGTTTGCTCAAAGCAAGCAACTCATTTATTTATTCCATTTTATTGGCTAAGCATAAAACAATTCCCTTTGGGCTTCTGCCCATGAGAAAATGTCTCTTGGCTGCTAATGTTTATTGCAAGGTTTTCTGAGATCCAAAATAGTAGTAAAGCTTTTTGTCACCTAAAGAAAAGCAGTGACCCTCTACTACAATAATTCAGATCCTTATGAGAATTTCTTCTGACATGTTAAAAACAGCAGGAGTACCCTCCCCGACACATTTTGTGTGTGGTGTGTGTGGTGTGTGTGGGTGCACGTGTGCATGTGTATGCATGTGTAAGGTGCAAAATAGAGGTGCATTTTTCAGCATAGCATTAGTAGACTGTTCCCCATCCTGCTACTGTAGATTGAAAAATATTTGGAACTGGAGCAGTCATATCTTAGATCATAGAAGATGATATGAAGTTGACTGACAAAAGTCACTCCTTTCCCTAATTGACTTCTGGTTTTTTTCTCCTTGTCTTAGTTATTGTGGTTCTTTATGTGGCCTTGAAACGGCAGAAGAAAAAAGACACCCTAATGACCTCCAAGGAAGATGTTCGAGACAATGTCATTCATTATGATGATGAAGGAGGGGGTGAAGAAGACACTCAGGCCTTTGACATTGGGGCTTTAAGGAATCCCAAAGGAATTGAGGATAACAAAATACGCAGGGATATCAAGCCAGATGCTCTCCGCTTGCCTCGCTCAAAACCACCCACCGAGGACAACACAAATATTAGAGATTTCATAAATCAAAGGCTAAGAGAAAACGATGGAGATCCATCAGCTCCCCCTTATGATTCACTAGCAACTTATGCTTATGAAGGAAATGGATCTGTAGCTGAATCTCTCAGCTCTATAGATTCTGTTGCAACAGAAGCAGATCAGGATTATGACTATTTGAGTGACTGGGGACCACGCTTTAAAGTCTTAGCAGAAATGTTTGGAGAAGAAGAAAGCTATAATCCAGATAAAGTCACTTAGCTGGAGGTGGAGGAGGACCATGAAGGAAAAGTAAACCCACTAGTTTTACACACAAAAAAACAAGCTTTATAGAACAAGTTTCATTGATTATAAGAGACAACAGCTGTTTCCAGCAAGTTCCTTTATTTATCATACCACGGATCTTGGTTTACTATTTTTCAGGGGAAGAATGTTCTTTGACTATCTTTTTTGTTGTTGTTGTTTTGATGGCGGTGGCTAGGTTTAATTTAATTTTATTTTTTTAACTTTATTACTTTGAAGTCACACTGAGACTGTCTTGGGCCTATTAGCTACAATTTAGCGATACATCAAACAGAAAGTATAGCTTTCCGGCATTGTGGTGGAAGAGTGGTAGATTTTTCTTAATTCCACTGAAGTGCCTATTGAAACTCTTACCAGTAAAGTGGAAATAACCGCAGCAAAAGAATTAAGGAAAAACAGGATAAAAGAAAGGACATTAACTTTTATCTGGAGACACAAAAGACATCTGCTGACTTCTGATTCTTTTAAAACATACAATGTAGAACAGAGAGTAGAATCTGTCAGTGGCTGAAATTTGTTGAGGAAAATGTCAGGTTTGTTTTGGGAGGGGTTGTTTTATTTCATGTTTTAAAAAAAAAAATACAACAACAAGAAAACCAACTGTCTGATAGGACAACATCTTTCTTATGCTTACATTTCAGAGAGAAATTTTTTGAAAAAGCTAGTATTCCAATTCAAGTTGTAAGATCCAGTCTTAAACTAAAATAATGAATATTTAAAATGTTTATCAAATGTTATTCTTTTTTCCCCAAGAATTAAAACATGAGATACAGAAGTATGCATAGACATATGTGTTGCCTAATTAGTTGGTGTGCTTATTGTAAAAGGTTTTTCTTATTCAGAGGAAAGCTGTTGTGTGGCATTTGCTAGAGGGGATTATTTGACCATCTCAAGTGATATGCTGGCTATATTTTTGTTCTTTCTTTTGTTTTTTATTTTATTTTTATCAATCTATAACTTGGTGAAATTGTACATATAAAATAATGTATTTCACATTTGTTTTCTCCAACAACAACAAAAAAACACTCCACCTTCTTCATTTCTCCCTGTTTATTATTCTGATGCTCATTAATAGTTCTGATGCTCATTAATAGTTCTGGTCATAAGAAACAATGAAATAATATAGATAGGGACACAATATCCCTAAACAGGTTTCAGTCATGGCTTCCCTTTTCAGAAATATGAATTAAACCCTAGAAATATCTGCATAAGAATAGCATGAATCATAATATGAATATTACTTTTTTTTTTAACTCTTGACTTAACAGAACTTGACATCATTAGATGACCGAATATGTCTTAATCATATTCTTGAGGTTATCCTTGTTTGACACACTAGTACACAAAATAGACAGAATGTCTATTATTTGCTGGGTTAAATTTAGATCATTCAAGCCTTTGTTATAAAATAGGTAAACAACATGATTCAACGTTTTATACCAAATAATAAGTATTTAGGGAAAAGTTGCAAAAAATGTCAACGTGGGATAACTGCACATTCATAGAAAAAGGTATAGGGTTTTTTCCCCCCGCAGCGTTAAAAAAAACCATGAACTGATTCAGATACCAGATAGAATGAACAAAAAAAGGGTTATACAAATGAACACTTCAGCAAAAAATAAATAAATCCTGCCATCCTTAACACTACCAGAGAATGGATAATAGACATATGTATTGGAAGGAAATCCCCTGGTTCCAAGAAATCAAGAATGTGGTAACAGAATTGCTGGTTGTGGGGGAGCTTCATTATGCAGTTATTTCCTACAGAGTAATTCGGAATGAACCACTGTATTAAAATTGGCAATCACTGTTCTCCTTCTTAAACTCTCCCCACTTATAATAAGCAAAATACTATAAAATCTGGATTGGAAAGTCTCCGATAACTAAATCCCATCTATTAAAGTATGGCAAATATAGGAGTTGAGGGCATAAAGGAGGATTATGATTACATAAAGAGTTGATAAAAATTCCTTCATTGATAGTTATACATTTATTCTTTGCCTCTTCCAAACACCTAACTGAGATATATGTGCCTTCTCCTTCTCTTGTGTTCTACCTAGTCTAGAGATAAGTCCAGCTGTGATTTTGCAATCCATAGATTTGAGGAAGCTGCAGGAATTCAGGATCTTAAGTAGTAATGAAGTACTCAAAGTACACCCAACACACAGAGAAATTCTCCGTTAATTTACAAAAGCTGTATTATTTGTAATACTATATGTGAAAATGCACACACTCATACACCTACTATACTCTGGTCAAGAACAGAGAGTAGGCAGGACCAGAGGTTTATAGATAGCCATTACACATACAAATTGAGAGTCTACAAAAAGAGACTTGCAGTATTCAACTTCTTTTATTTGTCTTCAGCAGTGTCCATCACATTCCTTTGTTCCTTTCTATTTCATCACTCTTTTGTTGACCTGTTAAGTTGCTGAAGCAAAGGTGACTTGCAGCCTGGCATTTAAGTTTGATTGCATCCTTCAGTCCTCCTCTGATCTTATTTTTTCTGTGATCTGCTCCATAATAATTCTAACATCTAGTAGTTGGTAACCAGAATCTGGTCTGATGTCTTCCTTTATTCTGCACCCTCCTCTGCACATTTTTAAAGGTTCAAATTCAATTAATCCATTTGTCCTAATATTTTATTCTTTTTTTTAACCTCTGGTTGATTAAAACATTTTTTAAAAAATAGAATAAATATCTGTAAAAAGAATTCCTTATACAAGAGTAATATATGGACAAACCGCTGCCTCTGTGCCTCTACAACTGCAAGAGTAACACCAGACTCATTCGCTAATCTTATTTCTTCAATTTCTCATGTTGTTTCTTCCTGATACTGTGATCACGTGGCACAGTTTCATCTATCACAACAGCTGTCTACTGCTCATTGTCTACTATCATGGTGTCTAGTTGATTAGCCAGTACCTGCTGGATCATTGGATCTGAAAATCCCATAGGATTTTCATCCTCTTATTTTCCACAATCTTCTGTGGGATGTCCCATTTACACTTAGGAGACTCTAGCCCATATTCTCTATAGATAGTCCTGTACATAGTGCCAGCTACTTGGTTGTGCTGTTCAGTAGTTTTGCTGTTCCTGTTTGTATCTTACATACTGCCAACTATGGGTTGGACTGTCTCTGAGGCCTCTTTGCATAGTCTGCATCTTGGGTCCTATCTAGTGTGGTCAACTCCAGCTTTATGGACCTGGTGCTTAGTGCCTGTTTGTGTGTTGCTATGCTCAGTATCTCAGTGCTGTCTTTCAGTCCATCCCTTTCCATCCACTGATAGCATTTCACAATATCTGCCACTTCAGCTATCTGTTGATGATACATCCTATGCAGGGTGTTGTCTTGCCGTACCACTTCGTTTGCTTGATCTTTCTTCCACATCTGTTGCTACCTCTCAGTAGCACAACTTTGGGTGTCATCTATGTCCAAAGCACTGAAGGCAGAATAAGAAGCAACAGATCGAAACTAATCAAGGAAAGAATCAATCTAGAAATCAGGATAAATTTCCTGACAGTGATAACAATTAGTGGAATTGTTTGCCTTCAGAAGGTTTAGGTGCTCCATTCTTGGAGGTTTTTAAGAAGAGATTGAACAACCCTTTGTCTGAAATGGTGTAGGGTCTCCTGCTTGTGCAGGGGGTTGGAGTAGAAGTTCTTCCCTCCCAATTCTATTATTCTCTCTCTGCCATATTTCTTTCCAGTACCATTAAGTTTCTTCTATTACTGTGATATTCCACTGCAATGGGGAATAACCTTGGATAGTTCTTTGGAGAACAGGACATTTATAGGTGGATAGTTCTTTGGAGAACAGGACATTATAGGTGAATGTGAATGTGTCTGTCTCTGTCTGTATTTGTGTGTCTGTGTTATTAAAACTTTTCACTTAAGTAAAAGATAAAAGATGAAATTATATAGATTTAGAAAGAGAAATAAAAGAAAAAGGAGAATGTCATCGCAGACAGAAAAAGAAAGGATATACAAAAAAGCAACTTCTAAACTTCTTTACAGCAATTACAAACACAAAATCATTGCCTCTCCTCCCACTTTAACATTACCATGTGGTTCTCTTCTTCCCATATTCAGCCTGTTTTAATCAGTAAATCCATAAAACACCAATTCATTTGTCCTCCTTTCAGCAAGGGTTTTATAAAAGTATTTGCTGTTGTATCCTTGATCAGACAGGTCAACTTTGCCATTTTGTCAAGTTCTGCCACCTTCATGATCCAGTCTTCTACTGTGGATATTTCTGTATTTTTTTCTATCTTTATGCATATAACAGCCTCGTTGATTCAGCTTAATTTAATAACCGGGGTATGGTAAGATGTTACGTAAATCCCTTCTGAATAGTGAAATGGAAAGCTGCAGAAACATGGGGAATTTTTTTTCACTGTTATAATAAAAGGTGAAAAGTACAGGTGACTAGATTGCTATAACCTGTAGCTGAAACAATTTTAATTGCTTCAAATTAAACCCAATTATACAAGTGTAATTTCCACTCTTCTAGATCTGAAAAGACTTGTAATATTTGATCGCTCTCTGGGGACAGTGTGATTGGGATTGGGCTGCTTTGACCTCATTAGGCACATGCTGCTTTGTGATAGTTGTGTAATACTTTGCAACAGAGTTCTTGGAACATGGCCATCTTTTTTAGTTTTTCTGATTAATTTTGGCTCAATTTTTCTTGGATAGGCAAGAAAAAGTGATGCTGCCTTGAGCTATTTGAAGAAAGGCCACAATAAAAATATAATAATGAAGGAGAAAAAGAAAAGATAAACCTGTAATAAATATTATTAGAGAGGTTTGAGCTCCAGATAAAGTCTAACTTTCAAATGGTTGCATATCCTTTAGGTACTGTATTTTCTCAATCAAGCTTTCTTATATCATCATGTTCATCACTTCCAAACTCTACACTTAAATAAGTCACAGGTGGGTAAACCTAAGATTTTATATGAAGAATACCTCAGGGTGTTTGTGCATATATTGTCATCATTGTTTGGTTAAATATGTTCTGTACTGTGAAATATGTACAGTATTCACCACAGTACAGAGGTTATAAATATGTACAGCATTTGGCATAAAAGGGTTACATAGGAGGATTGTATATATCAAGTCCAAGCCAGGATTGTTTTATGTAGAACATCAGAACATCCTTTGGTGGTGCTAAAAGCAGAGTACAAAAGTGCCTTTCTTGAAACCTGTTCTCTTCCCAATAGAGCACTGAATGCCCATACTTTTTATAAGCTCACTGTGGAAGGAGCATCATTCTAATCATTTATCTTTTCTTTGTGGGATGACTTTCTGCTTGGGTCATAAAGAGGCACTGGAGATGGCAGGAAATTAATTCTATAATTCTTAATAATATTTCAAACCCTGGTATCTTTATTGGTTTATTGGATTCTCACTGGATAGGTGCTACTTCTTTCAACATATTATTTATGATCATGCTGACTGCTTAGATAAGCAAAGCCTTTCATTTCCCCCCCTTTTAAATATAGATAAATGAACTCAGAAAATGAGCATTTAGAAAGGCATACATTGCAGACCTGCCACATGCAATATCTTGGAATTTGTAATAACTTGTTAGAAAGCCTCCACCATTTCTAGTTTTATTTTTTTAATATAAAAACTGTTTTGAATTTGAAGAGTTGGCTCCTTCAAAGATCTCTCAAGGGAAATCCCTCTATTTTCCCCCCACCTCATTTTAAAGCAGAGGTGTCCAACCTTGTCAACTTTAAGACCTGTAGACTTCAATTCCCAGAATCACTCAGATGGCATAGCTGGTTGGGGAATTCTGGGAGTTGATGTCCACAAGTCTTAAAATTGCCAAGTTTGAACACCCCTGCTTTAAACGAAACCTCAGCTAGGTTTCTGACCATTGGAGAGAGGGAGGCTCAAAAGGACAATTTCCTCTGAGATATCAACCAGAAAAATTTCCAGATCTCTAGAAAAAAGCACAACTACTTGCATTAGAAAATTGGCAACCACACTTATATACAGGCAGTATCACTTAGGCACAAAAAATAAACAATGCAAATTTAGTGAACTCATGATGATATCCTTGTGTCCTACACAGAGACTTTGTCAGACCTAACAGCTCAACAAGCAGTCTCCTTAGAATACCTATTTAAATAAATCAACTTTCTTCCTGCATTAAAAAAGGCCAACAGCAACAGTTTTTTCTATGCAAGTGGCATGAAAACTTTCACACTCTTTTTGGCTGTTTTATCCTTTCTCCTAGACCAGGGGTCTGCAAAGTTGGTTCTTTTAAGACGGATGGACTGCAACTCCCAGAATTCCCCAGCCAGCTACGCTGGCTGGGAGATTCTGGGAGTTGAAGTCCACCCGTCTTAAAAGAGCCAACTTTGCAGACCCCTGTCCTAGACTGATCAGGCCCTCTGCTCCACATTGGCTGAACTGACAATAAATATTCCTGGATTCCTTCCACACACATCCAAAAGAAACAATTCTCCCATTTTTTATATGAAGTGGAACTCCATTTGGACAAACTCCTGCTTACATATGAATACGTTTTTCTGTCTTATTCCTTATGTTTTTTCCCCTAGTCATTGCTTGGCAGACTGAACTATTATTGCTTTTCTCAAGGTACTAACACACTCCCCATACATGTGTTGTATTCTGCACCCACAACTCTACAACTTCTTTCATATGTTTGAGTTTGGCTCAATGCTTGTTGGTCCCTAGTAGTCCCTAGCCTGAGTTTTCCTAATTCTAATTTGCTTCAATGTCTTCAAGTTGTCTATCAAGACTTTTTTTTTTTTTTCTCAGCTTCTGTTTACCTTAAAATCTCTTAGGAATCTATTTCCCCTTTTTTTGACTTCTTCCAGTTTCACACCTGGTTCCTTAGGCCAACTTTTCCAGCTAGCTTTTGCCAGTTTGCACCAACTGTAATTGGTGCATTTTTAACTCTTCTGCACCTGAGTTAATTAAAACTTCGGGAGTTTAATATACTAGTCCTTTGTCCAGAGATGATTGGTTTTAATTTCTTGGAGTATTCTGTTTTTGTCAGAATTCTACATACCTGCAGCCTTGACCTTGTGCCAGTTTAAACTCAAAAGTCAGTCTGTATGATTTAAAAATATATAGAGCTATTTTTTATGCTTGGGTGCTTTCCTAAAGCTTAGGTAGCCATGTGCAATGTAAATCAGCACTGCAAAACAGGTCACAAGTGGACAGATTTGAATGTTAGAACTATTCCAATGTATTTGATCCCTAACATTACATTATAAGTTTTATCCTGTAAGGAGGCCAGACAACTTTTTATGGTGTGGAATGATTCAATTATGGTGTGATGATTATTCAAACAGGGACTTCTCACACATAGTTGGGCTGGATATTTTTTTCCTGGTTTTGGTGGGAGATTGTTTATTTTAGAATGTATCTATTTTCGTGAGAAACCTCATTACTGATTTTACCTAGATGTGTTATGAAAACCTGGCGAATTACAAATCCCATCTGATTATTGGTAGAATAATTATTTTATTATTAGAAATGATAGATTAGATAGATAGATAGATAGATAGATAGATAGATAGATAGATAGATAGATAGATAGATAGATAGATAGATAGATAGATAGATAGATAGACGGACAGATAAGAAATGATATAGAGATGGCACCTTTAAATGATTAAAATCTGGAATTAATGACATTATGAGTATGTCACTGCTCAAAAAGTCCTTGAAAAGCAAGGACAATAACCTTCTGAAACCAAAGTTTCCATGGGAAAACCAGGAAGCTTATGTCATGCTTTCACCTGAAGTTATATGTCAGATGAATTATTTTAAATATATTTCCTCAGAAGTAAATCCTGTGCTACTAAGAAATAACTATTATTTAAAAAGAAATTATTATTAATTACCGTGATTTTCATTTTAGACATTAAAAATAAATGTGAATAATTGTAATTCTTTCTTTGATCTAAAATAATGGTTGATTTATGGTAGTATGCATTCATAATGTACTCTAAAACCCTTATCACTTGATGTTTGAAGCATTCTGAGCTGCTTTGCTTTTTAAAAGTTTAACATCAAAAAGATCAAACAATTCTATGTCATCTGTATGGGGCGTTAAATCCAAGTAGACTATTATGCATTCCAGAAAACTATGAGTGTTTATACTCACCTCAAAAAAAACCCATGTATGTATCCAGTGCATTTCTAGAAGAATTATTCCCAACTACATTTGCAATGCAGCACTTTTTGACTTTGGGATTTGTTCTAAGCAAATACTGTATGTTCAAACCAGTGATGGGTTTCAAAAAAGTTTAGAGCCTCTTCTGTAGGTGTGGCCTGCTTTGTGGGAGTGGCTTGTCAGCCATGTGACTGGGTGGGAGTGGCTTATCAGCCATGTGACCAAGTGGGAGTGGCTTGGCAGACATGTGACTGGGTGGGCCCAGCCAACTTCTGAAATGTGGTGAAACTCACTTAACAACGCTCTTGCTTAGCAACCAAAATGTTGGCTCAGAAACGCTGGCATTTGAAGCATGCAAGTCTTAAAGCTGTCAAGTTACAAGACCCTTGCACCCCTAACCCTTTAGAAAAAAAAACCCCAGGGGTGTTCAAACTTGACAGCTTTAAGAGTTGTGGACTTCAACTCACAGAATTCCTCCTCTCTCTCTTCATCTTGATGATGTGTGGAAGGGCAGGGGAAGGGACTGGAACTGGTTCTAAACAGCACAGTAGATTTGTGAAACCTCTTCTATAGAAGAGGTTAGAACTGGCAGGAACCCACCCCTGGTTCAAACTATATTTACCAATCCAAGAAGAAGAAGAAAACAGCTGACCACTTTCCTTATTTTGTCATTATATTTTGCAGCTGTATCTAACCTAAAATATTTATTCTTAAGGTTGAATGTTCACTATTTAGGCTAGGCTTTAATATAAATGTCAGGAATGATATGACATTTCTCAGACTACTTTCAGCAGATTACATGGATATCTTTCTATTCATGCAATGAGATGTTCATTCTTCTCCTTTTTGCTCCATACTGCATTAAAAATGTAAAAAATAAAATATCCAGGAGCATTTTGCAGGGGGGAGGTGTGTGTGTGTCAAAAATTCAAGATGGCTGCCATAACTGCACAATAAAAGTTCACCCTCTTTTTTTAAAATCAAAGTGGTTCATATGAAAATATCCTTCAATTTGAGCTCAATTTCCGGCAATACATAGCCATGTCCAAGAAATTGTATTAGCAATTATACAAAATAAAATTGCTTTTACCCTTATCCATATAATTTACAACCCTAGTAGTTCCTAACACTAATCAGCATATGACTCAAATATTCTTTGGAAGGTTCCATCCTTCTAGATTGGGCAAAGGTAAAATGAGGGGTCCTTGGTGCTCTCCGAGCTTCATTGTTTTCTTGCAAATGTTTCATCCTCCAAATGTCTGTAAGAAAACTATGAAGCTCAGAGAGCACCAAGGATCCCTCATTTCAAATCTGAACTACTTCTCTTTTATTGGTAAAAGGCAAAATGCACTTGTGCTAGTGTCAGATTTATTTGGTCCGCAAAATGCCATGATTGACTACAGCCCAATATAAGATCAGCCAGGCAAAAAAGATGAAATGCCCAACTTGTCTTTACTATTTCAATTTGCTTTTATTGTGATTAAGACTCATGTTCAAATAAATATGAATTTATTGAAATAAATCATTGGATCTATTTAGCTTTCCAAAATGTTGTCTATTTCTAATATTCTGCCTTCTATTGTATTTTGCCTATCTGACCAAAAAGCTAATTAATTGTAGAGAAGGAAAGTGAGACAGGATGTCTTGGAAGATGTCACTGAAGAGGAATTCCTTCGTGCTCCAACATTTCTTACAGATTCTCCTTAGGCTTTCTAGAAGATTTTCCATGTGCTTCATTTTCTGACCATGCAATGTATTGTGTGAGATATTTGATCAGCTATCCGTAGTTTCACTCATTTTCTGGAATTATTTGTACTGTATGATCCATGCTTCTCATAGATTTAAGTAGCAATAGCACGTAGAGTTTTTAAGCACCCCATAGTGCTTTGCAGCACTCTCTGAGTACTTTACAAATGTTAGCATATTGCCCCCAACAATGTGGGTATTTATTTTACCAATCTCAGAAGGCTAGAAGGCTAGAAGGCTGAATCAATATTGAGCCAGTCAAAATCAAACTCCTGGCTCTAGGCAGAGTTAGCCTGCAATACTGAATTCTAGCCACTGTGACACCACTGCTCCTCCTGCTTGAATGAAGTAATTGGCTTAATTCACAGAAATGCTTAACTGGGTTATAGAATTTGCTTATTTTTTGAGTGTGGACAATACACTGAAATATAAACAGAACTAATGGTCTAGGTTCGACCAACACACTAAATCACAAAGCTATACATCCCTTAGACCGATACGCTCCCACAGAGAGGGCCTTCTCAGGGTGCCGTCGGCCGGACAATGCCGACTGGCGACACCCAGGGGAAGAGCCTTCTCTGTGGCGGGCCCTGCCCTTTGGAACGACCTACCCCCTGAACTCTGGACCATCACCGACCTCCGCCTCTTCCGCCAATGTCTAAAGACATACTTTTTTCATCAAGCCGGCCTAGCCTAACCTCCCATGGGGACTTTTAGAAAAGTTTTAAATTGGGTTTTTAATAATTGGTTTTAGCATAGGATCGGGATTATTTAATATATATTTTAAATTATTTATCTATTTTCTATTTTGTATATTTTTTAAATCTCCTGTGCGTCACCCTGGGTCCTCTGCGGAGAAGGGCGGGATATAAATGTAATAAAATGAAAATGAATGAATGAAATTCAAGGTTATCTCTAAGTTTAGCATGTATTTTGAGATTATGATGATAAAACTTTGTCTTTTCATTGTTTGCATTGCAATGTTGCACACAAGGACATAAGGAACTGGAGTTCACGCTGTGATGTTACAATATATATTTCAACAGTTGCTTCCCTTCACCCCCCACCCCCTCAATGTTTATATCTCCAGTCATAGAAGGAATCCATGTTTTCTAGATTTTCTTCCACAGCTGGATATTTGAATCGCGATTTAATAATGTATGTTTGGTTTCATTTATTTAGTTAATGGATGCAAAAGCAACACGTTTTATGAATGTTCTTTGTATATATATGCCTAAAGCCAGGTCTTGCTGAATCTGGCAATTTGTTCAAAAGCTGAATGGTTAATTGTAAATCCGTAATGAAATTTTATTTTATCATAAATATTATTCTATCCTATAATAAGTATCTGTGTGAGGCATGGTAATGGTTGAACTGCAGCAACAGAAATTGAATTTGCAGAATTGTTGACACGCTGCATCTGTTTTTGTTGCTGCTGCTGCTGTTGTTGTTGCAAATGTTTATATTAAACAGAGATGAAAGAATATATATCAACAGATAATATTACAACTTCTGATGAGTAAAGTTAAAGTCTTCTTGCTATCCAACATGACACTGTTCCCATCAGCCAGTCTCAGTTCTAAGCAATATAGATTAAACAACTTCCCTAACAGATCATAATAGTCATTTATGAGCTGGCTCGCGTCCATACTTCCAGATCAACCACAGCTGAGATAATTGAATGAGATGGTTGTGTAATGAAATTGAAATATCTCATTCTGTCAGCATTACAGGTATGTTAGGGAAGCTAATAACTTTCAGAACTGTGTTGTTTTAAGAGGGGTATTCTTGGTAAAGCATTAAATTTGAACAATTACTTGAAAATGATATTTAAAGTTTGTTCTGCTTCAAAAAAAAAAATCCTGCTTCTTAAAGTTACAAAGGCTTGGCTGAGGATGGCAGCATTGATTCAAGGATGGGATCATTTTCAATTGCTGTCTCACTGGTTTTCATAACAATACACACACGTTCATTCTCTTTATTCTTTCATTTCCTTTTGAACATGAGTATGCAAGGAGGAAAGCTATTGATTTGCTTGGTAAGTTGCATAAAATGAAAGAGGAGACTGTAAAATAGGGCCCACAAATTGAAAACTATTATTAATAGCAATAGCTTCCCAAATAAAACAGAATGATTCCCACAGATGAGGGATTTTATGTCCTATTAACATTGTTTGTGTAAACTAATTCACTAGAGCAGTGTACCAGCCCTTTTTTTTTATGTGCTATCTGTCTGTGTTTTTTCCCCCTTTCCCTCTTCAACAGCTTTTGGAGCAACATTTTAATGATTTTGCAGATAAGGAAATAATTGGATTAATATGGAGAAATACTGAGGATTTTTTTTCTGGATGAAGAATAGTTTTCAACCATATCCTTTCCCAGCTGATGCCTAAGGAAAGTCAATCTTTTGGAGGGAGAATGTGTTATGATAAAGTATAATAATTAGAGCTTCTGTAGAAACTGATATGTGATTAATAATGTGATAGGGATTATTCTTCCCTCAAGTCTGCTCTGCTGCCTGGTTTTTTTAGCGGTGATGGGTGTGTCCAGTGAAGTACTTTGGTATCCAGCTGAGACTTTCAAGCTGTGAAAGTTGCCCACCTAAAGCAAGAAGACACCTGTATTGGGCAGTAGGCACCATAGGAAGTTGCTAGAAGCTAGAAACACAAGATTGTTTTACTGACAACAACAAAAGTATAGTTTCATACTGCTCAGGAGATTGTAGTGGTAAATCAACCTTATATTCCAGGAAACCCACACGGCTAGGAAAGAAAAAATGACTGTCCATGTTAGTTTTTCTACTGGGATTTATCTTTGTAAGCCTCAGTCATTTAGAATGAGTTGGGTGGCTAGATAAACTCTTTTCTTAATAAATAAATAAATAAAAAATAAGATACAGTACCAAATGATGGACCCTTCAGGTCAGATGGCTTTCAACATGCTACTGAGGAACAGCTGAGAATCTTTCAGATTACTAATTGTGTTTATAATATGAGTAGATTGAAGCCTTCAGGATGTATAATAATGGACACTGCCATATAAAAAAAGAAAATCTGAAATTGCAGAGAGAATTCCAATGGGTCCATGGAACATAAGAAGCATGAACAAGGAAATGCTCAACACAGTGCAAGATTAAATGAATCAACTACAACAGTGATGGCGAACCTTTTTTGGTGCCTGTGCCAAAAGCAGGGGGAGCGCAGGGTGATGGTGGTCATACATGGGTGTGCTATACCCATAATGATATGTGTACAACCCCCCCTCGCGTGCATGCATGCATGACCAGTGACACCCTCCCCCTCCTCAGTTTTGGCGTGGTTTTTTCGCCTTCTCCAGGCTCCAGAGGCTTTCTAGGAGCCTGAGAAGGGTGAAAACAGCCTCCCCACCGCCCAGACTTCCCCGAAGGCTCCGAAGGGGGAAAAATGGACCTATGGGGAACCCAGAGGTTCAGGAATATTGACTTCTCGTTTGTCTGTAGGGCCAGTTTTCGACCTCTGGAGCGTTCAGGAGGCTCCCTGAAAGCTTCAGAGGGCTAAAAAGGGACCTATGGTGGCTTCTGGTTTGGCCGTAGGGCCCTTTTTCACCCTACAGAATGCTCTGGAGGGCGAAAAATGGCCTCAAAAGAAGGCCGAAGTAAGCTAGCCAGTGGGTGCATACTGACATTTTAGACATCAGCAAATACAATTGACTGGAATTTCATATTTTCAGTCCAAAAATCACACTGTTTACACTGGTATTGCTTTTGCAGTCAAGAATTTTATAGTAAGGACAGTACTTGGATAAATTTCAATGAACAAATAATATTTTTTTAAAATCCTGTCATAACGGAAAAGACATGGCCAATGATTTCCTTATGTGCAAGTTCTAAGTTAAGATAAAGTAGAAGAAACCCAACACATTTCTGCAATATATTAAGCATATAACCACAATTTTTCAAGAAGAATATCAGAAATCACTTTGAACTCCTGAATGTCACTGTGATCAGAAAGCAGAAAAACTATGTAATAGACTGAAAGAAGTCATGAAGGATGAATGTGAAAAGATCAAGAGACAGAAGAAAGCAAACTGAATGTCAGAACAAACTTTGGAAATTACCAAGAAGAAAAGCCAAAGCCAAGAAAAACCAAAATATTAGGAAGGAACTGAAGAAAGAATTTCAGAGACTTTGTAAAAGAAATCAGTGTTACAACATCAAACATGAAGAAATATAGAAAAGCAGGGAAAGTCTTTCAAAAGATCAGGAGATTCCATCCTTGGATTAGTATGTAAAAGGATTCCTATGGTCAAATAATATCTAATTCAAAGAAGTTCAAAGAAAGATGGAACTAAAATTTGGTGTGTAGTAGAAATATCAACATCCAATATTACTTAAAAGATATTCCTACTTACAAAAATGTCTAGCATTAGAAGATGAATTTAAATCAACAGTCTGCCCATCAACATCAATAACCTGTGATTATGTTGATAACATACACTAATAGCATAGAGATAAGGATTATGATCTTGATGGAGATATGGAACAAAGGGGTGAAGCATTTTTAAAGTCTACAGTGTGATAATACTTGAAGGTGCTGAACTATAAGAAGGAGGAAGAGATACAGCACAATCAGGCTTCCAAAACTTTGTTGCCCCCAATTTCAATAAAAGTAGTCTCCCCCCCCCCCCACCATTCCTGTTCATTAATTTTGTAGCCTGGTTTACCCAGAAGAGTTGTCAGATAGCCAAAAATAAAAAATGATCTGCAGTTTGTTGTAGTGAAAAACAACATTACCAGACTCGAATTATGATATTTTGAACACATTATGCAAAAATTTAAACTCTCTTGGGAATAAATCAGCAGCAAAATGGACTGACTCAATTAGAACGGTGATGGGTGCATTTTTGGAAGACGTGAGGAACCAAGTTGAGGACAAATCCTCCTCAAGAAAAATCTATGGGGTTGCTAAGAGATAGCACCAACTGGATAGAATCCTGTCAATCAGCCAAATGTATTGTAAACCTGTATACCCCCAAAAGGATAAAAAATAATTGTGGCGTTTCATTCATATGCGACTGCTTCTGTTTTGAGCTCCAACCAAATGAAGATCTATCAATTAAGAACTGTATTTTTTCAAAAGCAACTCTTTCCTCCATTTTTGGAGTGTTTTTACTCCTGGCAAGGAACAAACATAGGAAGCTAAACTTTAAAACAGTGGCTTATATTTTCAGGGTTTAGCCAGAATTAAGAATCAAAACTAACCAAGGAGAGAAGCAAGCTAGAAATAAGTAATTTCCTGACCGTGAGAACAATTAACCAGTGGAACAGCTTGCCGCTAGAATTTGTGGATGCTCCAACACTGGAAGATTTTAAGAAGAGATTGGACTGCCATTTGTCAGAAATGGTGTAAGGTGTCCTGCTTGGGTGGGGATAGGGTTAGACTAGATGCCCTACAAGGTCCATTCCAATTCTGTTAATCTGTTACAAATTAGAAATTCGCCAGCTCTAGCCACATTTCAGCAAGATGGTACTTTGCAGTCTATACTGCTAACAATGCATATTGGATGTATACAAGTATTCCTTGCTAAGCACTGCTTGTTTAATAACTGTCTGAAGTTATGATGGTGCTGAAAAAGGAGATTTATGCTAGTCCTCAAACTGTAGCCATTGTAGTGTACCACAGTTCATAATACCATTATCATCTTTCTAGCTGACTTTTGACAAGCAAAGTCATTGGGGAATCTGGCAGGAAGTTGCCAGTCATGGTTATGTAACATTTTGCTTCACAGCAACTGGTGTCTTAAGTCAGGTGCGGTCATGTGATATTTCACTTTACAACAATGCTGCTTAACAATAAGTTTTTGATCCCAATTATGACCAGTAAGTGAGAACTACCTATACTGCCAATTCAAAGAAATACAGTATTGATAAAATAAATATCTATCAGGATCTATTGTCCAGGTTATATTCTGGCTGAGGATTTCAGGAGTTATATTTCTAATATATATGGAATGACAAGTGTCAAGGATTGCAGACACTCTATGATTTCTTTTTAACAAACCAACAAAGAGACATCCATAGTAACCTGTTCAGGTGCACAGATCTCTAATTGGGTGGGATGAATTCAATAAATCAATTGAATTAAATCAATGCATTTATATCGAATACAGAAGTTTGTTTCTTGGTGAATGATAGGCCAGTTGATCTAGTGGTGTCTATCACTTCAAAACTTCAAAGACTTCCTTTCCTTGCTGCAATCTTTCCCCATGCCCTTCATTCCCAGGTGAGCAACTTTCATGAGCAAAGAATAATATTGTGGCATTATAGATAGCAGCAAATGAACTGGCTTATGAAGATTATGGATCAGATTGTAAGAACAAGGTTAATCTTGTTTTCTAAAGTAATACATCATATATACCATTGTGAGCAAATACTTTTAACAGAATAATCACAGTTATTTGTGTTCTTTTTCAAAGTTGTTATCTAATTAACTTTAATTCATATTTAAAATGACATTTAAAGCACTAAACAATACATTTTTTCCTAGAAATGATCTTTTCAATTTAAAAGAATATTTATGCTTGATTGTGGCTTACTTTGAAGCAAATCATTAGTCAACTTATTGTCCTGATCCCCAGACAAATCAGATGTTTGTTTAACTAAGAGCCTAGGGCCAAGTATTTAAATTTGTGGAAAATAAAGAATAGAGTATTCAATTATTCTGAGTAATAAAGGAGAAAGAAAAACCATCCATCTGTGGTCAAAATAAATAGTCTTTTCCATGATGAGAGGCTGTGAACAACACTGTAGAGCCTTTAAGATCTATAGCTATGGAGCAGAAGTCTTGATCCCATTTACAAGCTAACCTTCAGACTGTAGTTATTAATTTTTCTATGACAATGTATTGTCTTCTTGCTACAGTGATTCATTAGTCCTATTTCAAAAATTTTCCAAGCATTTCCATTCCAGGCAAATTCTGGGCAAAAAAAGAAAGAGAAAGGAAGGAAGGAAGGAAGGAAGGAAGGAAGGAAGGAAGGAAGGAAGGAAGGAAGGAAGGAAGGAAGGAAGGCAAAATGTATTAAGTAAATTGAACATGTGATATTTATATAGTGTATATGATAATAAAATCCTGCAAAATTTAAAATAAAACCAATCCTGTTTTTTATATGTTAATATTAAGAAACCATCTCCCTTGAACTTTCCTCATTTATTTAAAGTAGAATTAGGTGACGTCCTATAATGATTTTTTTAATCCAGAATCTGGTGGGAAATATTTTATGAATTATAATATACATTCATAAGTAAATATATAAACCTTTTAATAATTATGATCCATCTAGGATTATTCACTTTAATTAAATTAATTCATCCAAGTGCCACCAATCATTTTCTATCCACATGGATAATTTAACAATTCTACTGTAACATTCCATGTTTGTTTTAGGAAATCAAGGCTGATATATGAAGGCTTCTTCAATTTTTATTTTCAGAGCAACAATTCCCATGACATACTGTAGATGAGGGTATTAGCGACTGACCTGAACTCATCCATAAACTTTCTGAAAAACTAGGGACATTAATAGTTGACATGGATCAGATTTGACACAACCACTAGAATATCACCAATGTTCTTCTGATCCTCAATTTTACATTTACCTTGGCATTTTATCACTTCAAAATGTGCTTCCTGGATAGATAAATTGCTTCCTGAATGGGTAAATTGCTCCATCACATATTCTTGTTTGACAAGGAGTCTTGTGGTTTGTTAGCATTGTCCTGTTTATACCACATTTGTGTTGATGATATTGATTTGCTACCCAAATTTGGAGGTCTTTCTTTCCAGTCATATTTTACAGGTGTTCTCTGGTTTTTGTTAACAGTGTCATGTTAAATAAGAAATCCAGATCTATAAACAAAGAAGTATCTTTCCATGGAATTCCAAAGTTTAGCTCAGTCATGACTGTCATAACAAAATCCACAGCCAGAAGGAACAAAAAAGTCCTTCTATTAAACTTGTCAAACTCTAAGGTTGATGTTGGAAATCCAATTTTGCTCCATCAATCCTTATGCAGCAATGAAATTCAGGTAGAGACTCCAGAAAATATTGATGTGTTGTTGAGAAATCTCTCAGCTCCTGATAATGTTCCTTCATGGCACTTCACACCTGCTGTTAAAAGTGTTTTTGAAGTTAAAGAAACTTTTCATCAGCAGTCACTGGAATTCAGTGCTCTTTGAATTACTCAGTCCAAAGATTTGTTTCCCAACCTGATCTTCTACAGCAAAAGCCAAGTACCATAGAATCCTAGTTGCCAAAGAAAATTCATTGGGGAAAATGAATATCTTCTCTGTTGACACACAATGTTCAGTGTGCACCAAAACTTTGTTGAGAGCAGAAATATGCAGAAGCTTGCCTTCTACATTTTTGGAAATTACTTATGTGTATGTATTGCCTAGTGAGTTGTGTTGTTATTGGCCTCTTTGTGGTTGGAACTCACTAAATTGTGTATTTGAAAAGAAAATGACATCTAGTTTATATTATTGTATTTTACATACTTTTTTGCCTTCAGCTTTGTCCGTTTTAGGTAAGGTGATATGCAGTGTGGCATGATTGGTGCCCCTTTCAAGTGTATCTCAAGAAATAAAGCTGCAAGCTACTTCTCACCAATGGAATTACTTTTAGTTTAGTTTTATTTGATTTATATCCCGCCCTTCTCCAAAAGGACCCAGGGCGGCGCACAGGAATTTAAAATAACATACAAAATAATACAAAAATACAAAAATTTAAAAAACCTATTAAATACCAAGTCCTGTGCTAAAACCAATTAAAAATCCCCAATTAAAACTATCTATACTAGTCACAGCGGAGGTTATGTTTGATGAAAGAGATGTGTTTTTAAACACTGGCGGAAGAGGCGGAGGTCAGTGATGGTACGGAGTTCCGGGGGTAGGTCGTTCCACAGGGCTGGGCCCGCCACAGAGAAGGCCCTTCCCCTGGGTGTCGCCAGTCGGCATTGTCCAGCCGACGGCACCCTGAGAAGACCCTCTCTGTGGGAACGTATTGGTCTAAGGGATGTATGGGGCAGAGACGGTCTCGCATATAACTAGGTCCCGAGCCATGGAGCACTTTGAAGATGGTCGTCAAGATCTTGAAGCGCACCCGAAAGACCACAGGAAGCCAGTGCAGCTTGCACAGGATCGGTGTTATATGGGAGCATCTAGAGACTCCCGTAATCACCCGCACGGCTGCGTTCTGCACTAACTGTAGCTTTCGAGTGCACCTCAAGGGAAGCCTCATGTAGAGAGCATTGCAGTAGTCGAGTCGGGATGTCACGGGAATGAAGCAAACACGATGTTTCATTCTTTAAAAGTAGCTTTGAAGCAACAGTTTTGTTGCATCAACACAGCAAAGGAAAGCTCTTTGTCAAAATGAATTCAGTGTGATCTGCATGGCTATCTTGCTCACGATTTAGGAAATCTAAGGTGCTCACCATTCACAGTCTCTGGATATCACCTCTACCTTCCCATACGCAGGCAGTGACACTATTTTAATAGTCTCTCTCTCCTGGAAACTTCCATGCATGTTTATCCCTGTATGAGAAGATTTCTCTCTTGCAATTAGTGGTATTCAACATGCAAACACATGCAAAAGACTGGCATCATTTGTGAGGAAATGGGATTATCAGGTTCATACTATTAATGAAGCTTGTTTAGTTCAGGGATCATAATGATAACCTGAAGCAAAGCATTATTTGATGTTTTTTTTTTCTTTCTGTTCTAGATTCCAATGGAACTTTGCTGTTTGCCGATGGCAAATACATCTTCTGAAAATGACACCTGAAAAATAATGTTTATATTTTGTGTCATTGGCAGACCCAGGAAGTTGGCATAATTTATTCAAAAGGATTGTTACCCAAATGGAAGATTGCAATTGAAATGAGATTTTAAAAGAATTGGTACAAATGGGTTGGCTCAGGCAGTGATGAATGTATCCATTAATACATCCATTAAGTGTATGTGTGTATCAGTTATATTAAACTTCAGAACTAATCAGAATTAAAGAATTGGAAGAAGTTCTTGAAGCCATTAGATCCATCACAAGGCTCAGGGAAGAAAGGCATCATCCTACATGACTGTCTACCCATTGTATGAAAACAACCAATGAAGTGGAACCCACTTCTGTAATAATATACTCCATTGTTGACATTATTTTAGCATTGAAAATTTTTATTTTCCTAACATTCATTCAGACTCTGCCTCCCACCAGCCACCCTTAACTAACATCCTTTATTTCATGTCTTACACTCCAGAATGCTAGAGAACAATTCTTAATCTGCTTTAGTATGTAACATTATTTTTAGGTTTAAAAAGTCATATAAGATTTTGTCTTTTTTTCTCTCAGGGTTAAATATTCTAAATATTCCCAGTATCTTTAGTCTCCCTTCATAGGACTTAAATTTTAGCTCCCTTAACTATCCTCATTGCTTTTCCCTGTAATTATTTCTGAGTCGATTTAAAGTGTGGTGCCCAGAACCAAACATAGTTTTGAGGGCAAGCTCTGATTAGGTAGAATAAAGTAGAAAATTCATGATAACCGCACTGGCCCTCCCATAGCCACAGCGTCAAAAACAATACATAGTCAGATCTCCAGGAAAATAACTGGGTTTTACCAGAGATGGCTAAATTGACTGCTTTGATTAAAGAAAAGAACACAATTAATTTTGTTTTTACTGGAAACCACTTTTGTACTTTGTGCTTATGGGGGGGGGGAAGAAACACTGATTTGGGGTGTCATTGATTAGATAGGTTTATTATAGAAATGGCTACTATATATTAATACATTAAAGTAAACAGTTGATTTTTGGGTATTAAAGAGATATTTTGAGGACATCTATGTCGAAGGTGTCAGCCCCCTCCGAGGCTTCATACAAAAAAAAAGATAATACAATACATTTTTCATTTCCCTACAAAGTGGTAAGAGATACAGATATATCATTTTGTATTCATGCAATCAATCATTGTTTCTATAAACATCCATATAAAGGTTACACTATATAGAAAAAAGTCATTTGTGAGATCTAAGTCTTTTAGCAATTGTATCTTCCTCTCCCTGACCTCCAGTGGGCGGAGCTGTGGTCCCTCCCGTTCCCCCATTTTCATCCTCCAGGATTGAGGAATGTTTTTTGAGAAAGGCTTCCGCCTCTGCAATTGTTTTAATTCTTACTCTTCCCTCCTCCCAGAACACTAACATTCCCTCGGGCATCAACCACTTGAACCACACCCCCTTTTTATATAATCTTTTTGATAAGAAGGAATAAACAGTTGAGTTTTCATGTTATTACCTTAATGTCCTACGCTGAAAAGTCAATGTTTTTTTTTCCTTCCCCCCTCTACCCTATTTTTTCTCTCTTCCTCTTTTCTTCCCTTATTTTACCCTTATTTTCACTTTTCTTTGTTTTTCTGTGTTTTATATTTTGCTAAACTATTAAAAATGTTGAAACTGAAAATAATTGGGTTTGGACAACATGTCAAGAGAATATATTTCACCTACATTTAGAACAAAAATAAAGACGGGAGCAGGATTTAAAAAAATTAGACAGAGCTGGCTGGAAATTACAGTGAATTACAATCAACATGATTGCTTCAAGTGAATGTAATATTTTCCCCAACTTTTGATATTAAAAATTACAATTCAGAAGCACATCTTTGAAGACCTTTAGATGGCCCCATACAGCACTGGAAACATAGTTCTCTTTTTCTGATTATTGATTATTGCACTGATTAATTCTTAGGGTACAAAATATTCCAAAGTGTGTCATTGTTAATCATGAGTAACATCAAGTATTATCCTCCAGTTTAATGCTATATGGTATTAAAGCACCTACTGCATTTTAAGCATGTTTATTTTTGGTTGGGCAAGTTTGGTAAACTAGGAAATATCCTGGATTTGGTTGTTTTAATTAAATGAAATAATAAAATGACATGTTATTCATTATACAATCTTAAAGTTATGAATGAAGGGGAATATACATGTCCCAGAATAATGTTTCACGATCCAATCTGGGTCAGTCACCAGGACCAGTGACTTTGTTTTCAGAGCTTTCGGACTCATGCTGGAGCCCATCTTCAGGGAACTTCTCTCAAACCTTGAATGCTCAGAAGAGAAAACCTCTAGTCACAGTGATCTGGGGCACTCACATTGCAGTACTGGTCAAAAGGGCCTAGCAGAGATTATACTACCTGAGATTTCTCAGGAAACAACTAAATGAAAAACTGCTGGTTACCTTCTACTGCTGCACCATTGAGAATACTTTAACTTACTGCACCTGTGTATGGTTTGCATGTGACAGATAGGACAGCACTCCAGATAGTTAACGTCATTGCCCAGAGGATCATTGGTTGCCCTCTCCCCTCTTTGGGAGAGCTTTATAGCTCCCACTGCCTTAAGAAAGTTCAAAACATTCTTAAAGATCCATCTTATCCTTGGCATCCTTTTTTAAAAAATTATTACCATATGACAGATGGTACAGGATAATAAAAACAAGGACAAATAGGCTGAAAAACAGCTTTTATCCCAGAGCAGTAACTATATTGAATTCTATGGTATAGTGCAACTTTAATGCAATATTGGGTTTTCAATTTTAATTATATCGAATGTGAAGAATGTGTGTTTGTGTTTTTATTTTTATAGTTATAATGTACACTGAAGATGGAATTTAACTTCATTGTACGATGTGCAATAACAATAAAGTAAACTAAAGTAAACTAAATTAAACTACACTAAACCAACCAAGATTGGATCTTCCAGTTATGTTTGGATTTACATGATAAATGGTAACTATTCTGGTGCTTTTATAAATCACTGAAGTTGGTTGCAACTTCAAATCTAAGCAGATATCTAATCTAAACAGATATTGCAGAATTGTAATCAAACCATCCCCCAACAATTCTGGACCACATCATTCTCAACATTCCCACACTACTATCTTCACCAATAGTAGACATCAGCACATTCTACCCTAAATGTTTCTTAACTGATGGTTCATTTGAGAGCAACTGAAGAAGGCAGTTATGTTCAAACATTTTGATTTCCTTTCTTTAGCTTATCTAATAAGTGCATAGTGTTTAATTAATTGCTTAACCTACAGAAGTAACTGAGGCCCAGATGTAAACAGCATTATTTCTCTTTCTCTGAACCTAAAAAATACTTCTGCAATATTTGTACTCAAAAGAATTGGCATTGCTTTTCTTATTAATAGCACCATAAAATGCAGAGATTGAAACAAACAAATAGCACAATCTTATAGATGCATTTACCAGGCATGACTGTAATCCCACAAGAAACTACCTTGAAGAAAGATTTATTGAACTCAGTGGTATATCTTGCTAATTGCTAGTAAAAACACATTGATTTTTAATGAAAGATTATCAGTTAATTGAAATGCAACAATTTGTTTTTAATTAGAAATGCAATTAGTGTGAAGTATGAACTCTGTCAATTAAACACAGAGAGAAATATATAGTTTCTATATTTATTTTGTCTCTTAATGAAGGACATTTGTCCTCCAGCTCTGGGAACTTTAAGTAAACTGTAAGATTAAGGCAAAGAGTTTTGAAGGCCATTCATAGAGTCATAGCATTGGGAGTGGCTTCAGAGGTCATCTAATGCCCCACTTAGTGCAGTATTTGCTAAAGCTACTGAAAAGCCAGGTTTCAGCTCTGTTTCAAGTTCTCCACGAAGGGGAACACTTTTTGAAGTGAAAGTCTTCACTTTCTGTCGAGATATTCCTCCTGATATCTAAGTGAATCTATTTACCGGTGGTTTCAGCTCATTGGTTGAAAAAAAAAAAGGAAAAGCTTTCTTAGATTGATGTTTCCTTTGATAAATTTAGAAGCAGAGTGGACAAGGAAAGATACAAAAGTTCAGCACTGGATGGAAACTGCAAAGGAACTGGCAGATGGCCACGAAGAAACCTGGGAAGTTTAGAAATCACTAAATAGACACTGCATGAGTGAAGCAAAAGACAAGAGACACATTGAATAAATGAGAATAGTTAGAGATTTCTGCCTACTGTGAATGTGGAGACCTGTAAGCTACTACATACTTGTACACCTGTTCCCTGCTCAATGTACCCTGTTTTCCTGAAAATAAGATCTCTCCGGATAATAAGCCCAATCAGACTTTTGAGGACATGTGCTAAAATAATCCCTCCCCTGAAAATAGGCTCTCTCTGAAAATATTGCAACACAGCAGCAGCCATGAGGTGACTATGCTCACCACCTCCTGCACCTCAAAAGTAATAAAACTTCTCCAAAAATAAGGCCATGCACTTATTTCAGGGGTCAAAAGAAAATAAGACTCTGTCTTATATTTGGGAAACACAGTATTTTTGAGGAGCCTTTTTTTATGAATGCTCTGCTTCATTCATTGTAAAGCATTATTCTAGCTTAATGCTAGCCAAGGGATTTTCCCAGTTAGCCCAGGATGTTCAAGAGAAAAGGGGTATTCTATAGGAAATGTCTGGTGGAAACACTGTATAGATGTTTCATTATTATTTAATACTTTTTTGTCACTGCCACTTTAATTTTTTTAGTGGCTTTAAAAAAAATCACATTTTCACTTGTTGAGACTTGACAATTACAATCAATATTTTATTCTATCTTTATTTATGTATATATCATAAGCCCCAGTTTTAATGAACAGCCTTGTTTTCCTGGCACCACTGAGCTGCGTTTTGGCATGGCATCTTCTATTTTCATCCCTCTTTGCATTGTTAATATGATAAATATTCTAAAAGAGTTTAATAACTCTCTCTGTTCCTTCCAACATGTCAATTTCCATTCTTCTTGCTAACCATCATACAATTATTTTATTTGGGCTTTAAATGTAATGCAAACCCAACAATAGTTTTATTTAAACTAGATTTAGGGTTTAGAAAGTTGTGTGACTCCAAAAGCATTATATCTTTGCTGAAAAAATAACGAATCCTTCTTTATTGTTTGCAATCAGAAAGGTTTGACCGGAGTATGTGCTTCCTCTTCTTCCACTTTCTCTCCTTTTTACTGCATCTAGAAAATTTTCATTCCTAAAATACTGTAAACTAAACAACCTAATTCATGGATGTGGTCTACCAGATTGCTACCACCTACACAGATGGTCATGAAAGATCATGTACTCAAAGTCTTAGGTTAACATTCTTCAATTCAATGCATCCCAGAAGCTAAAATCTTTTACCCTGTCCTTCTTTTGCAAACTTATTGCCACCCCCACATTATTTTCATTGTTGTAATGAAAACCTATTTAAATTGCTGGCACCTGTATTTTTCTATTTGCCAAGAGCTTGTCTCCTCTATACACTCTGAGAAAAATATGTACCACTTAGGTCAGGGTCCCTGGAGGTGGTGGGACTTCTTGTCAATGAAGTTGCCAAGGAGAATACTAGCAGTGCTTGGTAGAAAATCTATGTTTCATTTGTCACTGATCAGAATAAATAAAATACTCCTTAAATGCCACTGATCTGTTTTTGTTCTATAACCAAGATGAGCATTTATGAAGATTTGAAACTTGAAGGCAATTGATTGCTTTGTATGCATGACCCAAACAAAAAAAGCATTTGCAAGGTTGACAATCCAAACAAATGAGAAATCCACTTTTTTTATATAGCTCCAAAGCTTTCAAAGGCTGGCTTAAAACAGCCTGATAAAACATGAAAGAGGAGTGTGCCATGAGGTTTAAAATAAACAGATACCTAGGAGCAGGACATAAAAAAGCACTGATAGAATTGAAATGTTTTGAAAACATAAGGTATCCGCTTTCCCTCCCTCCACACCCCAAATGCACCATCATACTTATGAGAAGTTGGGTCATTGAGAGAAAATTTCATAGGTAAAGTGTCACCATCAAGGAGGTCACACTTGCTTCAAACAAATTCAGCAGAGCTACTTTGGAACTGCATGAAAAGTTCCCAAGGCCTATGAAGGTCCCAAGTTCCAACAATTTCTTGTAGCCTTAATTGCTCTATATTGTATAAAACAGTGATTATAATATTGGGATCTATATCTTGCACAGAACACATATAAAGATCTCTAAGGCTATTTGGGGAAGATCATATTATAAAAGTACCCAGGCTCTCCAAAGATTTCTAGCTAGTCTTGCTTTTTAAAAGTGGTCACTTAGTATTTTACAAAAGAGAAGGGGGAGAGAAAAATCTAGTAAAATTTAACAAAAACAACATAAATATATCATCCTACTTTCTATTTAAAGCCCTAATGTCTCTCTTTAGCTAGATGACTTTGGCCAGTCACTTTCTCTCAGCCTAACTCACTTCATAAGATTGTTGCAGGGAAAATTAGAAAAGGTATGTTAACCACCTTGATTTATTGATACAAAATTATAAAGATGGGACATGAATAAATAAATGGCACTAAAGAAAGTGACTTACAACCAGGCCTCACACTTATGAACATTGAAGCATCTCCACAGTCATATTATCAATATTTGTGCCCTTGACAACGCCATGTATTTTCAATAGTTGCAGTTTGTCGGGGTCATATAATTGTCATTTGTGACCTATCCAGTTGGCTGTCAACAAGCAAAGTCAATGGGATAGGAGGGGAGGGGGAAACTGGATTCACTTAACAACACGTGACTCACTTAACAATTGCAATGATTTAACTGTGGCAAGAAAAATTCCACAAAAAAACCTTGATTTATTTAGCCTTCCTTAACAATGTAAATTCTGGTCCCTAGTTCATGAGGCAAGAAAAGTCCAGAGTTTCCAATGCGTGATCCAAGGCAAGGCATGGTGTCAATCCAAAATGAGACAGGAATCACAACAACCAGAAAACACACAGCTAGGAAATGAACAGATTGTTCCCAACATTGTCTCTATCTGTCTACTGTGCTAAATAACCAGCTTCCTGTGCAGCCCACCAAGAGGAGTGAGGCTTTCTCCTCTACTCCTACCTTACGTGTTTTTGGATAAGATGCAGTAGACAGTTCCTCTTCTTCATAACTGACTGGCTGCAGCTGCATGCTTCCCTCACCTGGAGTCTCAGGACTGCATTGCTGTTGCTGCATTTCAGCCAATTCCCTCACAGATGGCTGCTCAGAGCCATCAATCAACTCAGCTCTTGACATGCCAGGATCTGGAACATCCTCCCTCAACTGACTTCTAGAGATGTTTCTGGGGAAGCATCCAGAGCAGGCATGAAATCCTCTTACCTTTGCTACTGATTTGGAACTGGGAGCATGTGGCACTTCTGTGCATGCACAGAGCATCCGTAATAATGTATGGACATATGGGCAGACCCTCCCACCTCCATTACCGGTTCACCTGAGCTGGGCCAAACCAGCAGAATACCACCTCTGATCCAGGGGAGTCATCACACTGGGTTCTAGATGAAACTGATGCTATTCAATCTAGTGTGGTGGGCAGATAAATATGGAGAATATGTTCTCTTAGATAACCATGTTTTGTGATGCTTTAAAGGTGACAACCAGCATCTTGAACCACATCTGGAAATTTAGATGAAGGGTCACTTACCTATGTTTTAATATCCATCATTACCAGGGCTACCACATTCTTAACCAACTGAAGTTTTGAATGTTTGCCAGTGGCAGTCCCCATCTAGAATATAATCCAAACAGGTTGTGAGTGAATATGACCATTACAGGAATGGCTGTGGAAAATGTACTTGTATGAAAGGCCTCTTAACCACAGCTGCCATTGCTCCTTGAACAGAATCTATAAGTCTGGGTGGACTATGATAGGTTTGAATGTTCAATAGAGATCTGCTGCACTCTTACTTTAGGGTATTTTAATCTTGACCCCAAACTGGTAGGCAGGCCAACACTTCATCTCTTCAAATATTCCAAACCTCCAAGCGGTTGTCTTAACTTTTCCCCCCCAAACTTTGCATCAAATCCTAGCACCAATATCGCTTCACCATACTTACCAAATGCTTTGGTCATGATATCCATCCCCCCCCCCCAAAAAAAAATATTTGGATCCCATTATTATCTTCTCTCCTCAGTTTCCCCTCACCAACACTCAAGCAGCCAATAAAAACATCAGCATTAGAAAATGAATGTCTTTGCAAGAAATCAGTTAAGAGGTAAAATGTTTTTAAAAATATTCTCATTTATTATTGTTTCATTCTATTCTATTTATTATTTTATTTATTTTTCTTAATCAGGAAAAGGAAGGTGCGCAAAAGGAAAACTAACCAGATCCAAATGGCAGAAATAAAGTATCTATTGGTTCATGGGAACCAAAGAGCACTAGATAATAAGAACAAGCTTCAGTTGAAAAAGAATGAGATACAATTTGTTTTCAGATCCAGCAGGGTTTTTCATGCAAAATATGAATTTCCTGCTTTGTGAGAATTCAGTGTGGTTGTTTTCGTTCTCTTTTGGAGATAAACAGCAGTGCTGTAGATTTATTTGGATGGCCATTTAAGACATTATAAACCTTTATAGCAATGACTCAACAGCCCTCAATCCTAGTCTCTTTGTTCCTCATGTTCTGCTTTTAAGCTATCCTCCCATCTGTTAATAGAACAAAACTGGATATCAGTAGAGAAACCAGAATTTTATCCTAGTTCCTTAGATGACATTAAGCCAGCACTCCTTGAGTTTGGAGATATAAACCAGCTCTGCCTTCATATGAACTCCAAGCACTGGAAGATTAAGAGTGCAGGGATGCCAATGCTTGGTAGACAAGGCCTTAAAGCCAAACCGAGTGTCTAATTTGAATAATAATCTGAACCAAGCCTGCATCATTGTACTTATGGCCTCAGTTATCAGACTGAAGTCAGAATGCTGTTAGAGAAAACAGTTTCTGCTATATCTTTACAGACATAGCAGAAACTGTTTTCTCTAACAGCATTCTGACTTCAGTCTGATAACTGAGGCCATAAGTACAATGATGCAGGCTTGGTTCAGATTATTATTCAAATATTCGAAACTGTTAATAATTTCTTACTTGAACTGAAGAAATTACTCCTCTGAATTTTACCAGTGTCAAATGAAGATATTTGGCTTGATATTGCTCTACCAACATAATAAAGATTTAATTTGATCTGATGTCTTGGTTGAGGTGGAGCACAAATGATGTTCACCCACAATCTAGCAGACTTCAAAGCTGCATGTACCATTCATACTTCAGCTTCTGCCTCCATTGCCTCAAGCCTCCAGCAGTGTCTTCAAAGTAGCTGACATCTCCCAGTTGAATGACAGGCCAGCTTTGAATGTAAATCTTGCTCCTGCCTTTATTAAATATTATTTTAAAATTCATCCATGAGGGGGTAATTGCAAGGAAAGGTTTTGTTATAATAATAGATTCCAGCATCTCATTCAACCATAATGCTGCCTCATGCTGGAAATAGATAATAAAGCTCTCAACAATGAAGCAGAGGCATCATAAGTTGTGTTTGTCCCAGGAGCAGCCCCCAGCATGTAAAAAGATTGAAATCCCGCTCCCAAGTTTGAACATTTACTTTGTGTGCCAATGACTCAATCAAGCAGAAATTGCAGAAATGCCCACACTGTGCTTTGGAGCATCTGAACTCATAATGAAATCTGTTTGATACTAGGAACCTGCTGTTCTGAGACTATCACTGTGATATCAAATCTTCTGGAGGAATTTCAACATTTGCAGCTGTTTTCCCTTTGCATAGGAAGTTATTTAAAATTGTTTCTTAATAGATCACTAATTATAGGTCCAGAAATTTAGATAGTCCTGTAACGCTCATTTAAATTTTGGCTCATTTTGGAGGTTTATTTGTTTGTGGAACAGGCATATTAGAAATCCTTCATAATTTACTTCTGAATACAAACTGCTGTGCTGATGCCTTAATTTGTTTCCATGAATTGAGTTTCCCACATAGTGTCAATCTACTTATACATAAATAAAGAAATGCAAGAAATAATAGTATACTAATCAGGAAATATTTTCTGCACAGGAACTATTCGATTCAAGAATAGAGAATAAATAGAATGTTTCTGGATTGAGGGGGGAAAGAGACAGAGATAATGGGGGGAAAGTAACTTTTTTTAACAGCTTGAATGCACAGTTTTGCTTTTCAAATATTACTGTGAGATGAAGCTTCTAACAGAAGGAGGTGAAGGAAGATGGAAGTCTCTATCAATTGTGCTTGCTGGTGTTCTTTGGTTGAGCCCATTAGGGATTTTCTTTGGTTTCCTGAAATGAGGCTTCCACTGGAGCTGGGGTAGGTGGCTGGATTTTGAGCCAGCTGCTCTGATGAAGCCAGTTGGCTCTTCTAGCCTGTAAAACTGAATTCAGTAGCATTGTTGCAAAGACCTAGGAAGTCTAAGAAGCCAACATTCTTGGCAGAAGGATTTCTGCTCTTAGAGGCCAAGTCGAGCAGTCCCCTTGGGGTGGAACTGCAAATCCAATTCAGTGAAGACTTTCACAGGTCTCTGCCATTTTGAGGATCATATTGACCACTTTCAAGTTCAGTCAATAAACAGTATGATTTCAGGTGCCTCAAATAGTTCTCTGTCTGGAATAAGCAAAATGTTTTGTGTGGAAAAGCTTCCAACAAGCAGATGAGCTGAGATCTGAGTGGCTTCAGTTATTGATGGAAATAAAGCAGGGCCAAAGAGAGGGCTTCCTCCTCATTTTGTTGTAGATTTCTGCTCTAAGGCAAAAGAAAACTAGTCCAATTAGGTCTAACTTGGAAAAATAAGGAACCAAAATAGATAGTCAAGACAGAAAAGATCTCTCTCTCTCTCTCTTTCCCTCTCCCCCTCTCTCTCATATCTATTCATCCATCCATCTGATCTATCTATCCTCTGGATGAGTGAGGATGGTCCAAATTGGAGGTAGGTTAATGGTTTTCTTCTTTACTTAAATAAAAGAATTGGCAAAGTATTAGTGTTCTGAGCAGTTTCTTTTCAGATTCCTAGTATTAATAAAATCAAATTCCAAGGAACCACTGAAGATTCATTGAAAACATATGAGTAATGCTTTGAATAATTAAAGGAGTGCTCTTGACAAAGTTCATAGCATGATGGATAGGTATATTTAATAATTCCATAGCAAATGGAACCATGACATCAAAAGATAGTGGAGTATTGTAGTTTGTCCTTAGAAGGCAGTGTAGGCAATACTTTTCTGTAATATCATTCTCTAATCTTAAAAAATATTGCTTATTTTCTTTCTTTTAAAAAATGAATTATTCTACCTCTGTCTGTTTCTCTCACAGACACAAAATGAAGTTGGCTCAAGAGATAAAAATCACATTTATATCCTACTAGGTAACCTACCACCTATCGGGTCATTCCTTCAAAGACATTTCCTTACCCAAAAAGTGAAGCAGGATGACCACAGATGGGCAAAATATCAGTAAGAGAAGAATACATTCTGACTTCCTGCTGGCTTCTCCATTGAGTTTTCTTAAGAGAAGTTGGCAGAAGACAATCACTCCTCTTTGGCTGATCTACGGAACTGTTTACCACTTTGCTGTTGGAGAACAGAAACAAAGGAAGCTGCAAACCAAGAGGAAAATGGCACCCTGCTTCCAATCCAAATATGTTCCCAAAGGACGCTTCTCATTTACTACCAATGCCTTCTAGCCAGTCCTACTTTGCCAAATTAACTGAGTTGCTTCCTTGTTCTTTCCTATAATAGTAAAAGATTTCAAATTTTGCCTTGGTTTGCATTCTCTCAATTTCTGGTCACCCATTGGGAATTAGTCAATTGGGTGCATGAAACAGGGACACATGGGAAAAGAAGCAGGGATATGGACCACCGAGTTTGCCTAGTGCCTTACTTTACTTTACTTTATTTCATATTTCTATACCGCCCTCTCTCCCTGATGGGACTCTGGGCGGTGCACAGGAAAGGATAAAAACAAAGTACAATAAATACAATCAGAAATGGTTAAAAAGAATCAAATCAATTTCAAACCCCGTGCTAAAATACATAGATAAAAACCCCAACTAAAATCGGCAACAGAAACTATGCCAGGCCGGCCAAATGGAAAAAGTGTGTTTTTAATGCCCGATGAAAGAGGCGAAGGTCCATGATTGTACAAAGGTCGGGGGGCAGGTTATTCCAGAGGGCGGGGCCTACCACAGAGAAGGCTCTTCCTCTGGGAGCCGCCAGCTGGCATTGTCTGGCAGACGGCACCCTGAGGAGGCTCTCCCTGTGGGAGCGGACAGGTCGAAGGGAGGTATGCGGTAGGAGGCGGTCCCGCAGCTAACCAGGTCCCAAGCCATGGAGTGCTTTAAAGATGGTCACTAGTACCTTGAAGCGCACCCGGAAAGCCACAGTCAACCAGTGCAGCTCGCACAGGAGAGGTGTTACATGGGAGTATCTTGAGACTCCCAGAATCCCCCGCGCGGCCGCATTCTGTATTAACTGGAGCCTCCGGGTGCATCTCAAGGGCAGCCCCATGTAGAGAGTGTTACAGTAGTCCAGGCGGGAAATGACAAGGGCTTGAGTGACTGTGTGTAGGGCATCACGATCCAGAAAGGGGCGCAACTGGCGTATCAGGTGGACCTGATAAAAAGCCCCCCTGGCTACAGCTGTCAAATCATCATCCAAAGACAGCCAAGAGTCCAGGAGGACGCCCAAGTTGCGGGCCCTCTGTGGGAGCTAATGACTCACCCCCGATAGCCAGAGATGGGACCAGCTGGCTATGTCACGATGCCGGAAACCACAGCCACTCAGTCTTGGATGGGTTGAGTCGGAGCCTGTTCCTCCCCATCCAGACTCGCACGGCCTCCAAGCACCTGGAACAGCTTACAACCTGGAACAGCTATAGCTTTGCCAAATTTAATCTCATGAGAGCAATGGATTCCAGATTTTAAATGCATTTTAAGTTATCCCATTTGAGGTATGTAAATTCAAAAATTATTGTCTCTTTGGTGGATGGTGATTTCTTAATTGGACCCTTTTGCTCAATTCATTGTTACAAATGAGAGTTTTAATAATATATAGAAATAACAATAGCACCTAGACATATACTGTATACCGCTTCATAGTGCTTTTACAGCCCTGTGAATACAATTTATACAAAGAAATATAATTTCTATATTTCTGCCAATATGTTTAAAGCACATTCTTTATACCAACATAGCAACAACCAGACTTGTTTAGAGATCATTTTAGAGTCTCAATTTGTGATTTTCTCCCCCATATTACCGCTATCTCGTTTTACTCTGAAGGTAGCAGAATAATAAAATGTAATTATTCAACTCAGATGTCCATGCCTAAATATTCCATATAGAACTTTCCTTTATAGAAAACCTTTGATGTCAAGTGAAAAAGCAAGAATTTGTTCCTTTAACACACGAAAAGAGACCCTTTTCTCCTCCTTTGTTTTCTTAAGTTCTACCAATCTTTGAAGGATGGCAACATCAACCTTCCTTGGATGTATTGCATTGATAAGACACAGATGGGGGGGGGGGAATGAAGCAAGTCACCCACATACATATGGGTATAATTATCTGTATTCCTACAGAATCCTGCATGAAGTGATATTTACAGAAAACCTAGGTGATGATGCATTTCATTTGTGGTGTCATTACTAGAAATATCACATGTGCAGTAAATTTTAGTAAATATGTAGTTTTGCAGTAAGTTATGTTCCCCTTGCCATTTGCTAGTATTACTATTTGGTAGTGCTTGTAGTGGGAGAAAGGGTAAAATCATTGAGGCACCTCAAGTGAAGGGGATACCGACACATGAACAAAAGAGACAAGTTTTTGATTATAATAAAATAATACGTCTCAGCTGTTATCTGTATGTTTGACACAACCCTATCCCTTCACTCCTATAGATGTCACTGACTTTATTGTTGTCTTAGCTTTTCTAGCCACGTTATGGTATTTAGCATATTGCAGCAACTCATTTCTTTAGGCTAATATTTCAACACTTGTTTTTAGGCAAGAAACCTTTAATGAAAATCAAACATGCAAGTGTCTGGCCTGGCGTATCCACACAACTCTATTAACATTTTAAAATGCAATAAACAACAAACAGCAATGAATAAAACATCATAGCTGTATTATAGCTCTAAATGTCATGATCTATAAAGTTAGAAAAAGTCACATTTTATTTTCAAGTGCTGAATTTGTTGGTTCCTCCCAAGGTAAATTATAAGAAGAAAGTTTAAAGCTAATGGTGAGTGTGTGCATCTGTGCATGCATGTGTGTGTATAAGGATATGTGTGTGTGTGTGTTTGTATATATACACTCATACACATACAATACGTTATTATAAATAGTAACTGTGTAATGGTTATATTGTGGTTGCAGAATACACCTGATACACACACACAGAGTATAAATAATACACACAGAGAAACTACAATAAGAATACTTTATATATGACCTGTTTCAAAGAATACATGAATATATATAACCTACTGAGGATAAAAAAAGTAGAATTCTTTAATTGCTAAGACTAATTAAAGGTTAGGTACTGTGATTTCCCCTCCCCCCCCCAGCTATCCATATAACCATATCCCAATGACATGAGGTACTTTGATGAGAAACAGGTGACTATCTTTTGATTCATTTTCACACAAAACAAGGAGGAGAATATCTAGATTTTCTTTTCCCTCTCTTCCCATATGTTATCCCTTTTTATTAGCTATGTCTTTTATAATTGTTTCTGAAGGCTGCTTACAGTGGAACTGGCAGTTTTGAGCTGAGTGACTTGGACACAAATAGAAAAGTTGAGAAAATACATTTCGAGGAAAATTGCAACGCAACTTTAAGTCAAGCAGTAGGATTTATTAGACTGCATGGCTAAGGACTAAAATTAGCAAACTTAAAGAAAAATGGGATAACTGTTAGAAAATGAGCTAGCCATATTGAGAGGACAGGACAGGACAGGACAGGACAGGACAGAATAGAATAGAATTCTTTATTGGCAAGTATGATTGGACACCCAAGGAATTTTCTTTGGTACATATGCTCTCAGTATACATAAAAAGACAAGATACATTCGTCAAGAATCAACACTTAACGAAAATCATAGGGTACAAACAAGCAACCAGGAAACAATCAATATCAATATAAATCATAAGCGTACAAGAAACAAAGTTACAGTCCTGCAGTCATAAGTGGGAGGAGATGGGTGATAGGAATGATGAGAAGACTAATAGTAATAGCAATGCAGACTTAGTGAATGGTTTGACAGTAGTGAGGGAATTATTTGTTTAGCAGAGTGATGGCATTCGGGGAAAAACTGTCCTTGTGTCTAGTTTTCTTGGAGTGTGTAGTGCTCTATAACATTGTGTTGAGGGTAGGAATTGAAACAATTGATGTCCAGGATACGAGGGGTCTAAATATTTTCACAGCTTTCTTTTTGACCCGTGCAGTGTACAGGTCATCAATGGAAGGCAGGTTGGCAGTAATTGTTTTTTTCTGAAGTTCTGATTATCCTCTGAAGGCTGTTTCTGTCTTGCTGGGTTGCAGAATCAAACCAGACAGTTATAGAGGTGCAGATGACAGACTCAATAATCCCTCTGTAGAACTGTATCAGCAGCTTCTTGGACAGTTTGAGCTTCCTGAGATATTACCATTAAAAATCTCATTCTTTGGATTACAAGTTTGAATTCATTTAGGACTTAAGATTGTTTTCCATAAAGATCTACTAAAGAACAATTGTATGACTCTATGGGGATTCTTTATAGAGATTCATCAAAGACAGTATCAGTTGAAAAAGCAAAAAATTCATTCTGACAACAAAATCAGTCAAGCAGGCATCTTATAATCTAAGAGGGCTGATGCACAATTCCAGGTTCCCCAATATGAGCACAGGCCACTAAATATTTCTTGAGTGCAGGACAGACATCATCCTCAACATATAGTCAACTTCATTCATGTTTTTTTTGTTCGCCATAAAAAATAGGTATATTCTGGCTTGTGTCATCCTTAGTTATGCTATCTACCTCACTAGCTTCATTCACTTCTACTTAGGGCAACTATTCTTTTTAATTACTGCATCTTATTCAACTTTGTTTTCAAGATAAAACAAACTGTTTTTCCCATATTTTACCCATATTTTCTGCATATCTCTTTTTAAAGGTATCATATTAATCTTGATAAAAATTTGAGAAAATGTGTTTCAGACACCACCCTTCCCTTCTAACTTTTCTATGTAATACAATAGCAATGTGACAGGCAGTCACAGGAATCCAAATGCTGGGGGGGGGGGGGAAGTTATACGAGGAACCTCTGTGGTATATAAGTTGTCCTTATATATAGTATATACGTATTAGAAGATAATGTGTAGAGCTGAGAGAGACTGTAATTATAGTGAAACCAATTTGAGATTACATTTTTCGTATGGAAATAGATGCACTAATAGGTAAAGGTTGATTGAAGCAAGAACCCATTCCAGAAAATTGGTTTTAGTCAATATTTGAAGTGGCAAATTCTCATGCTGGATTCTAACAATTTGGTATGCTTTTGGAAATTTTGATTGAGTTGTTCCCAAGGCCTTTAGATCACTGCAAAAAGGTCTTTACACAGCAGGAGGCTTGGCATCTTAACTCTAAATAATTTGACTTGCTGCAGGAATAAAGTTGTTTGCCATTAGGATCAGCAGATCTAATGATAACATCAGACATATCCTGGACAGTCTATATCTCAAATGTGTTTTGTCCAAAGCAGTAGATTGGCAAAACAACAACAACCCCACCTCCAAAGTATTTTTTTAAAAGCTTAGTCTGTTCAATTTGAAAGCCATTGGTGCATGCGCAGAGGGCGGGAAGGGGAAGGAGAGGTCAAAAGGGGGGTGCTGAGGGCCCACTTGCCAAAAGAAAGAGGGGGAAAGTATTTGGGAGGGTGGCCGTGGGGGCTCTTGCCCCCCTCCAGTCCTGGGGGGGAGAAAACCAACCTAAAGAGGGGAAGGGGAGGCTCTCGGCGACGGCATGAAGGGGACAGCTGACTGCTCACCCACCCGAGAGGGAGGGAGGGAGGGGAGGGCAAGGTTTGGCCAAGAAAAGTAACTTTCCTGCAAAAGGGGCCAGCAGCCCCTCAGCCCTTCCCGGCCTGAGGGAGACCTCTCCCCCCCCCATACACACGCACACACACGCACACATACTTCCACTCCCGCGACCTTCCTCCCTCTGCCTGGGAGCTTTAAGCAAACTAACAGGGAAGGGCAGGGAAGGAGAAGCGGCAATGCAGTCCCCTGCAGCCACTGAGGCGGGAAAGGGATGCTTTGGCAGGGCTTCTGCAGCACCCCCAAGGACCACCATGTGACAGCGGTTGCTGAGGTGGCTGCTGCTGAGGCAGCAGGCAGGAGGAGGAGGCTGAGGGGACAGCGCCAGCCTCCCTCCTCAGGGAACCGTCCTCTGCAGTGTCCTGGTGGCAGCCGCTGTCCTCGGGGCTGCTTCCTCTCCTTGTCCTTTGTCTCAAGGCTGCCTGCCTCACACACACACGCACATACACACAAACACACACCGCTCCATCCCGCATGACCCCTGACCTGCCCTCTTCGTTAAGTGGCAAGCCCGGACTCCCGCCCTTTTTTGTGTGGGGAGGGTCACCCCGACTCACCCTCGCTTCTCTCCGCCCGCTTCGTTCGCTCCCTCTCCTCCACTTCTTTTCCAAGTGGCGAGCACCCATCTCTTGCCAGCCTGGCGGGACTTTTTAAAAATGCAACGGGACACAGGACAAATTCTTAAAAAGCAGGACTGTCCCGCCAAAAGTGGGACGTCTGGTCACCTTAAAATAAAACCTAATTTATTTTCAAATCAAGTCCAATAATTAATTTCAATTTTTTTGGCCTGTCAAAAAAAATTGCAAGTCCTGGAAAATGAGTTTTAACAATTATTGTTCACAAAGCTAAAGTCAAATTCATTAATAAATAGTGTCTCTCTGTCTCTGTCTCTGCCTCTCTCTCTTCTCCCTCTGTCACCTGGGGATCTAAATAACTCTCAGTGCATTTTGGCATACATCTTTAACTATTTCTTCTTCCAAAACTTCAGTAAAAGCATATACATTTTAGCAATTACATGTTCATCGTTTTGGCATAATTAGTATTAATGATTGAAATTCTAACAGCTCTGTTTAATTTCAGGTGGATTTCGTTGTATTTGAGTACAATGACAATAAAGATTATACTTATACTTATTTGGGAAGATAGGGCAAGCAATTCTTCCTTGGTCCTCCTTCCATTCCTCCACTACATATTACAGGCAGAGAGCTGTCAAAGTAGAGCATTTTCAAAGACATGCTATGTGATAAATCACATTCATTATTTTTCTTCATGAGGGAACTGTGAAAAGAAAACACTGATTATGTGAGAAGAAAAACAGAATTGTGTGAGTGAATGTCTGGATATGTGTGTGCAAGGGAGGGAACCTTTATTTCCAATACAGACTAATAAAACACAACAATTGTGTGTTTCAATAGAGTTCCTTAATTCTATCTCCATTATGCTGTATAAACATATTGATTGGCTTGGCTGTGTCACAATGAAGTAATTTCTAGGTCATTAAATGTGAGAAACAAGTTTCATTTTGCCAATGATTCAGCTGCATATTATATGTAGCTAGATTTATTTCATGGATGTTTATAAGCCAGAGCATTTTAATAGTTTACTGAAGTTGTAATAGTATAATGTAATATAAAGATTCAGGTTCTGATGTATGGGTGCTGTTTAAGCCACACAATGTATGAACATTGAGGATTAATCAGCTAATCCAGTTCATTCATTTACAAATAATGGCTCATTGATCATTTGTATGAAGATGCCTTGGTGAGAAGACTATTTCTTTATACAAATTAAAGGAGGGCATAAAATAAAGATTTACATGATAAAAATTAAAGAATTGTATAAATTCCCCTCACTACCAATAAAATAAAAGAAGAAGGAGAAAGGGATATTTTTGTTCTTCATATTTCAAACAAAACAGCCCCATTTGAAATGTTTTGCTGGAATATTCTGAATTGCCTATGTTCCAACAGAACAAAATTAAAAACAAGTAGAGCTTTCTGAATTCCCTCTGAACAAAGCATGAAATGATTTGCCCGAGTTCCTACACATTTTAGGTTGAGAATCAGAAGTCCTGCAATTGAAAGCAGTCATTTTTTCTCATGACAGAAAATTAAATTAGAGTCCACTTCAAATAGTCGTGCATAGTTTCTGCAACTTACTGCAACAAGAGCTCACCTAATCTCTGGATAATTGGTTCCACTGTTAAACTGCCTTTATTGTTATAAAGGTTTTCTTTTTCCCAAATGTTAAATTTTTGCAACTCATTCTATACCTTTCATTCCAGAATCAAAAGTCTTGATTTTCTTTTGCCTGCCTTTCTTTCAGGAATTTGAAGAATACGATCATATTCTCCCACCACTTATTTTCAAAATTTTAAATTAAATGCAAATTTGACATGTCATCCTCTTCATCCAAGTCATTAGTAAAAAATAATTATAGAGAGTCTATGACCAAACCATAGGTCACTTGATATTTCACCTTTATGAGGACTCACTGATAAGAACTCTCTTGATAGAGTTTTCAATCTATATACTTAATTATTATGCCATCACTTTATGCTTAACTAGCTTGCTGATAAGAATGATTCACAGATTGCTTCTATGAACCCCAAGCTTCAGTCCTGCCCCTCTAGTTTTCTCTTCATAACTGCCTTATAATAAAATGGCCCTGGCTTCTTAAACTAAAGTGATATAAAAAAGAACACAGGGTGTTTAACTTCCTGTCAACTGAGGGAAACAGTTGCAGTAAAAGGTAGCATCTTCATTTCTAATATGCTAAAATAAGAGAACATTTGCTTTTGTTTTTATAATAATTTTATTAAAGATTATACATAAACAGTACAAACTAATACAAAAAGAAAAATAGAAGAATAAAAAGAAAGATGGAGAAAAAAGGAAAAAAACAAAAGTAGAAATAGAAAAGAAAGAAAAAAGATCATAGTAAAAAGAAGAGAAATATATAAAGAAGTGATTTTCCATGTTCAACACAAGTGTAAACAATTTTAATAACTTATCTTCTTCCCTTATTCCATTTCTTATATATAAACATATCCATAAATCATCATTCCAATTTTGATGGCAGCAAAAGTCCATTAAGGATCATCAGACGTATCAACATCTGTTATATCCTTGATCAAATCAGCCAACTTTATATAGTGCCTGTGCTCAGTCACTCAAACCCTTGTTATCCCATGATTGAACTATTGCAATACAACCCACATGGGGCAATGCTCAAAGAGAATCAAGAAGCTACAACTTGTGGAGAAGACAGCTGCATCAGCAGTTCGTGAGACCCTAGAGTGGCCCATGTAACAGTGCTGTTCTGCAAGCTGCACTGGATACCAGTATCTTTCAGAGTGCAATTCGAGACGGTGGCTATCATCTTTAAAGATGATAGCCACCATCTCGAATTGCACTCTGAAGGATACTGGTAGCCTGTATTGCATGGGTTCAGGCTGTCTGAGGAACCATCTCACCACAGTGGGGCTGTGAGAGGCATGCTGCAGGCCCCAGGGTGGTGGGGTGCAGGAAAAGAGACTTTACTTCCATATCTGCTGCCCTTTGGAACATCTTAACCCCTGAAGTGAGATACACTCCCATCCTTCTGACATTACCTTTGGGCCTGATGGCTGGCTCTGCTGGTTGACTTGGGACCCCAATGGGAGTGTTTCACACTGGAGATAGTTGGCAGACATCCCCATCTTGCACAGTGTGCATTCTGCTTCCTTCCTCCCCACCTTTTTAATTATAATTTATTACTATTATTATAAATAATTATCATTCATGGTTTTATTGGATTTTAATGACTGTAAGTCACCCAGAGTTGCCACAAAGTGAGACAGGTGGCAAACAAATATAATAAATCAATAAATATTCTTCCCTTTTACATCTAGCAGACTTAATCTTTAGTCTCTTCAAACAATGTCATAGACCTTGATTTCTTGTTTTCATTTTTTCTTTCTCTCTTCTCACAAACTTCTTCAGAACTTTAACCAATCTTTTTTGTAAATCAAACACAGGAAAAATATCAAATTCTCTCCCTCAATTTATTATTTGTATATTCCTTTTGATTATTAAGACTTTCTCTGATTCTTTTGTATGTTCAGTGTAAACCTTTTTCCATATTAATCTTGATCTTCTCAGATAGAATCTTCTTTCATAATATCATTTAGACAAATTCTTTAGACATTATTAAGATAAACTTCTGGGTCCGATGTTCAAAAATATCTTCACTATGTCCAGTAATGTTAAAAATTTTTTCCTCATTTTGTAATTGTAAGTCAAATGTAAGTTTTCTCCTTTAATTGTAATGTTTAGTTCCTGCTAGTTCCCCCAGCACTCATTTTTAAAATCTTATCACACTGTTAAAAAAAAACCAATCAAAACAAAAGAATTTGTGTGTAATTAATCATTTTAATTCTTTATAATTAATTCCAAAATCTTATTTTAACCCCTAGTCTATTTGTAGCTTAATAAAAACAAACTTTTAACCACCCCTTTGCTTTTTATTTAAAAAAAAAAAAGCTTTTCACTGTTTTGGATCCCCAGGAGATCTCCAATATTTATCTGATATTCTGAGAATATTTTTATTTCAACTTTAAATCAGCTGGATATGTCATAGTAATTAATATAAAGAAACTTGCAGAGAGTAAGTTGCCTAATTAACCACATTTTTTAATGACGGGATGATTTTTAATTTGTGATCTACATATTGTCTTCATTGCAATGTCAACAATTTCTTTTAGACAGTTTTAAATTGGGGATTTTAATTGATTTTAGCACAGGTTGGGAGTTTAATATCTTTTTAAATTTTATATTGTTATATTTGTATGTTTTTAATTCCTGTGCGCTGCCCTTTGTCCTTCTGGAGAAGGGCGGTATATAAATTTAATATAAATAAATAAATAAAAAATCATGGAGAACAAATACCATGCAAAAATGGTCTGTGACAAATTATTGAAAAAATATTTTAATATATAAAATAAATATTTCATTGATACTGTTTGGAGAGATCCATTGGGTGAAAAGCAAATGTTTTTAGGGATTGTTATGAAACAATGTTCTACCTCAGAAGCTTTGTTTGCATTGAATCCCACAAAGAATGGCTTTATGTGCTAGCTGTTACAAATATAATGTTCAGTACTAAAGGGGCTACATTCTTTACATGCCCATCAACATGGTATTTTAGTATACAGTATTGTTGCAATCAAAAGCTTACAACACAGAAGGGGATGTATCACAATAAATCCCCTTTTGTCTTCAGCATTGGAAAATATTTTGAGAGGAGAAGGGTGGTGACAATGAGGATGATGATAGCAAAGTAGGTATGCTTCTCTTTACAGCTTCAATGGAGTCTGTCTTGTAAAACATTGAGTTAGGGCCAATTCTGCTAGCTTGGTATCATCAATTCAGTCAGAGAGGCTTTTGCATACATGAAGAGATTCTGATCGGCAAAAATGAACTGCCATGACTGCTTTGCTGCTAACAAGCAAAAGAGCTGCTTTGTTTCAAAATCTTGCTCCAAGGGGGTGCTTCACACAAATCTTCACTGAAGCAAAGTGCCTTTTTGCAACTTTGCTTTATTTATTTGTTTGTTTGTTTCCTTATTTAACTATCCCTATGCCATGTGTGCAGAGCCAAATAAGAAGCCAACAGAATGTCAAATGTTTATTTTTGTTTGGAGTGTTTTTCCTCTACATATTCAGATTTGTCTGATTTCCCCAGGCAACTGCCTCACCAATGTTTGCTTGCTGAATTTCCATTATCATTGTTCTTTCACATGCTACATCATTTAATTCTTTCCTGACTTTTGCTGCTCCTCTGATTTTGGAAAGGAGAACTACTTGGTGCCCATGTAATTTTTTTCAAAGACATAATCTATACCCACATCAGTGGAATTTTCACTCTTGGCCTTCTAATCACTGTCTTCACCCAAAACTGGCACACAGGAAGCTTCGATTGTTGATACAATGCTACTCAACATATCCAGCTGTTGCAGCACACAATAATATCAGGAACAGGCAAATACTCATTCCTAAGAAGCATGTGTCAAAATTTGAGATAAGGGCAGAACTGGGAAAAAATATGTTTCAGACATTCTTGGTGATTGTTAGACTTTCTACTCCTAAAAAAAATATCCTTTTGTACAGCAAACTATTTTAAATATTTACAGCATTTGTACAACACTGACTCCACATGGGTTTTATAAAAGCAGGCATAAATCTGATAATAGTTACAAGCACAAGAAACATAAAAAGACAAAATCCAACCACTTCTGGCATTTCCCTTTACAGTTTCTCATGTTTATTATCCTCAATACTAACCATAAAACTGATCATTGAAAGCTCTGCGGAAGAACTTTGTTTGGATTGCCTTCCTGAACATTATCAGGGAAAGCCCCATCTGCATCTCTGAGGCTATGAAATGCCAGAGTTGAAGCATGATTTTAAGAAATGCTGTGCTTTTTGTGACTTCCCTATACTTGGGAGAGTCTCTCAACATCTCAGCTTCCGACAAATGAACCAGGTGGGTCAGTTCTGTGGGAAGGTGCACAGGTGACAAGACATAAATGGATTTGCTGGTTAAAAGTAACAATTTGAATTGTCTTCATAAGCCCAGTGATACATGAAAAACTGGGGTTACAGAGTACTGAGAGTTCCCATCTTCCAACATTCAGGAAAAATGGATTTCATAGCAGGAATCCATACCATTCCTTTAGTTGACCCAGGTAGACAATCTTTACTATTTCCCTGCCTTGCAAAGAATGCTGGTTGAATAAATCCCAAACAGACCAGAAGAACAGTTTACTTTTGACAAACTCTTTTTTTTAATGACTCTAAACCAGAGGTTCCCAAACTTGGCAACTTTAAGACTTGTGGACTTCAACTCTCAGCATTCTGGGAGTTGAAGTCCACAAGTCTTAAAGTTGCCAAGTTTGGGAACCTCTGCTGTAAACCCTTGTACTGGGATAGTTGGAGCAACTGATTGGAGTTGAGTGTTTATTGGCTCGATGCCCTTCCTAATCCGTACATGAGATTTGCAGCAATTTTTTTTTCTTTGTGCCCTGATAGAAAAACATCAGTCACTGTCTAGGATTGAACTTTCAGCTGCCTGAGTATAAGTGTCTTCACCTCTAGGCCACTGCACTGCTCAGACTTTGACAGATTCTTACACTCTCTAATTTCAGTTCATCTATCAACTGCTCAGAGGCGAAGACTATTTATATGAATTTAGATAACTGTGGGGAAAGTTCACAATTGCCATAGTGGCCTTGAGTTGAGTAGAGAGCTTTTCAGTATTTATACTCACAAGATGATTAGAAAGTAGGTCTTACTTAACCAATAAATCCTTCTACCCTTCCCCTTCAAGCTATGAGGAGCAAATAAAAGCTTCCATACAGCCAAAACCAATGACTTCAGATTACAGGTAGTCCTCAATTTGCAACAATATGTTTAGTGACCGTTCAAAGTTATGATGACTGAAGAATGTGACCTATGACCATTTTTCATATTTATGACCATTGTAGCATCCCCATGGTCATGTGATTTACACTTGAATGCTTGACAACTGACTCACATGTATGATGGTTGCAGTATCCTGAGATCCTGTGATCCCTTTTTGTGACCTTCTAACAAGCAAAGTCAGTGGGAAAACCAGATTCATTTAACAACCATGTTACTAATTTAACAACTGCAGTGATTTGCTTCACAAATGTGGCAAGAAAGGTTGTGTGATGGGGCAAAACTCACTCAACACGTTTCTATGTAACAACATAAATTTTGGGCTCAATTGTGGTCATAAGACAAGGACTACCTGTTTTGGATAAGGAAAGAGAGAAAATTGATGAACAACATATTATCAAAATTCTTTTCCCATTCAAAAGACTTTCTAAAGTTCTACTTCTGAGAGTAACTGTTCAAATGTCATGCTTGAGCTTGATAAAATCATAGCTAGAAAATATCAATGGATCTTGAATGTATTTGACACATCACGCAAGAAAAGCTACACTCTTAAATCTTTCCTTTCATGGAGGAATGCACCCACGGAATAAATCTTGTAAGACATTGGTGCAGGAGGGAGGTTACAGTAACAAGCAAAATTACATCTAGCTCAGCATCAGTTCAGATTTCACTTCAGGATATCAATTAGACTTCTTCACACTTAGCAGTTGATTTTTTTTCTTCTTTTTGGCAGTGTATCTGTCCTTTTATACATTCCTGGGTAAGGACTGACTCTGAAGTTGGTTCCATTATTTTAGCTTCATATCTTATTGATGCAGGATATGAAAGAGAATTATCGGTCTTTAATCATAGGGTTTCAATAGTCCCTCTCTAGCATGTTAGTCTGTTCTTCTTCTTCATTTCCAATGTCCAAGGTTGCATAGCTTCAAATTGCATTTTTGTTTGTTTTTGGCTGACCAAGTTGTGCTTTTGAGGAAGAAAATAATTACTGAAATTTTGTTTAATGGAACATCATATGTAAATTATGAGAGGAAGGGAGGCAGGGAGGCAGGGAGGGAGAGAAAGAGAAAAGAAAATCAACTGATTAAATCAATTAGTTTCATCCTGTGTTATTTTGCCCTGTTCTCATCATAAATTCATCCTGTCTGGTTTCTCCATTTTTCCAGCAATTTGTAAAAGAATGCATTTAAAATTATATGTCCACATTTTCCTTCTTATATACATTATATATACAGTATGTTTACCTTAGATATGCATCCTTGAATGAAAATGTTGTGTTAATAACTGCATTGTAAAATGATTTTCACTCAGAATGCTGTTGGCTTTCTAAAATTTCAGATCCAGATGTTCCGATTTTGGAATTAATCTTTTCCGTGAAGTTAGAGAGGAAGAAAAGTAAGCAGTTCCAAAAGACAATTTCTGTTAATCCTGACTTTGAATAACAGATAAAAACATATTCCAAGGATAAGAATAGAATAGCATGTCCTCTGTAGAAGAGTTTCAGAGGTGGTATTCAGCAGGTTTTGACTAGTTCTGGAAAACCGGTAGCAGAAATTTTGAGTAGTTCAGAGAACTGGTAAATACCACCTCTGATTGCCCCACCCCCACCTATTCTCTGCCTCCCAAGTCCCAGCTGATCAGGAGGGAATGGGGATTTTGCAGTAACCGTCCCCTGCCACACCCACCAAGCCAAGCCAAGCCACACCCACCAAACCATGCCCATGGTAGTAAAAATTTTTGAATCCCACCACTGAAGAGCTTCTATTGTAAACAACAGTTTTCTTGAGCATTACAGTGGTACCTCGGTTCACGAACGCCTCTGTTCATGACCAATTCGGTTTACGAACAGAAAAGTTCCTCAAAATGTGCTCCGGTTCACGAACTCCATTTCGGTTCACGAACGGAAAAGTTCATAAAAATATGGTCTGGTTCACGAACTCCGCTTCTGTTCACGAACTCCACCTCGGTTCACAACCAATTTGGTTCGCGAACAGAGTCAGTTCAAGAATTAAAACCAAAAGAAAGATCAGAACAGATTAATTGGATTTACATTAAATCCTATGGGAAACTGTGCCTCGGTTGACAACCAATTCGGTTCGCAAACAGAGTCAGTTCAAGAATTACGACCAAAAAACAAGGTCAGAACGGATTAACCGGATTTACATTAAATCCTATGGGAAATTGTGCCTCGGTTCACGACCAATTCGGTTCGCGACCAGAGTCATTTCACGAATTAAGGTCGTGAACCGAGGTACCACTGTATTTCCTTTTTTTTTTTACCATTCTGTCTATACATACTGTACAGTGTCTCTTCAGAACTCTGCTATATCATTGTAAATCAGCATTTTGCTTTCTATGCCTGAGACTGAGATTATGCAAGAGGAAAGAGGCATTTCAGGGGGGGAAATGGCATTCGTGAAAAGAAGCTCTATCATTTAATCTCACATTTCATAACTGGCATCAACTTTCTATTGATTTCAGAGATGAGTTATTAGATCTCTTGTTCTACGATTGACCAATGGCATTAAGAGATTGACCTTGAAACAAACTTTCTAGTTGATAAATAAGCCAACAGAAGAAACATCATTTCAACTGATTCCAGTTTACTGAAGTGTTTCACAAAGATTTTTTGTTGTATTTAATATAAGAAGGCAGGTGGCAGAATAGCACCACATTCAGCAGAAATCGTTCTGTCTTTGGTTTACATTATCAATGGCCCACTCCTTACTGTTTTTCTCTTACTCAGGCTAAGGAATGTGTAAGTCCTCTGCAATAGGTTGCAGGTTTCTTTCTCAGTCTTCCTCTCAGCTTGAAGCCCCACATTTATGTGGAATGCCTGTTCAGGCAGTGAACTAGAAAACTGTGTAATCTACCTGGAAAAATTTGTTGGTCACCTTAAGAAAGATGTTTTCATCACAGTTTTCATCTTCAATCACAATAAGCACCAAAACATTTGCACTACTAACACATAATCCATCTATCAGGTTCACTAGCTCTAAAACTAGCTAAACAAAATCTCTTTGTAATCAACTTTGCAATAATTGAACACATACAGAAGTGAACTTTGTTTGCAACAGATAGCTAAACAGAAAAGTATGCATATATTATATATGAGAAAAATTCAGATATTTAGGAAATGCATGTACAAAATGCATGTATTGGAGAAAAATATTGACAGGAAAAATATAAACGTTGCTGTTCTTGTAAAAAAAACCAATATGCACATTTTATAAAACTGATTAATGTGTGACTATAGCTGAGATGGAAACACAATAATCCATACCTTATAATTTGAGATTTCTTATTCTTGGTGTTATTGCTGCTGCTGGGCTTCATTTGTTTTATATTTTATGATATACCTATGGATGTTAGTAAAATTTTGCTGGCAATTAATTGCTAGATTTTTTTCCCATTGAATATTAATGTCAGAAAGGCCACCTTGCTCCTGCACTCAGTGATCATCCAATGGCAGCCTGCCATGAATCCTGAGGGGAGGTCAGAGGGAGAAGGTATAGATATAGAAGTATATCTATATTTAGTGGGGATTTTTAGTTAATGGGATTTTAGCACAGGAATTAATTTAATCTGTTTTAAATTGGTATGTATTTTGTATATTTATTGTTTTTATTCTCCCTGTGCACCGCCCCGAGTCCCTGTGGGGAGAGGGAGCGGTCAATAAATTTAACTATTATTATTATTATTATTATTAAGGAATGCTTGGTGAGAAAAGTTAAAGTTTAAAAAGTGAAGTTACCTCTGTGTTGCTGTTTTAAGGTTGCTCCGTTATGAGAAGAATGAAGCTGCAAGCCAGCCTACCATGAGTGGATTGCTGCCAGCGTTACTGCTGGTCTGGTGTGCTCATGCATGCGCCTGATGTACACTTCATGTGCAAGCATGCTCAGAACATTTAAAAATGCCCAAAAAAAAACCATGCTGTGGAGCCCGGGGAACCAGTTTTGAGGTGTGGCCAGCCTGGGACATTGCTGGTTCTGAAACCCAGGCCAACATTCCACTACCAATTAGGCTGAACCGGGTCAAACCGGAAGCAACCCACGTCTGCAGCCTACCATCACAATGACTATATTAAAAACATCTTCCGGGAAATTGAAAAAAAAAAAGGGATGTGCCTAAACAGGGAAAAGTTTTCACTTGGGGATTTGCCACACAAATTTCAGTTCTGGCTTTGCTTTATTGTACTTCACTTGACCTTTAGTAAACTATGCCTTTCTCAATTAAATGGAGTCAAGGATTGTTCTTCCTTAAAGGTTCAAGTTGAAGCAGAACTGACAATTATTTTAGGATACTTCCATCTGGTCACTGGGCCTGCCCCTCTTGCCTTCTGCACCAGTTTTATTCTTTACCATGACTCATTATATTTAATTGTTCTTTGCTTAAATACACATACAGAAAGATGCAATATTTCTTTTATTTAAGACAGGGGTGTCCAAACTTGGGAACTTTAAGGCTTGTGGACTTCAACTCCCAGAATTCCCAGAATTCTGGAAGTTGAAGTCCACAAGCCTTAAAGTTCCCAAGTTTGGACACCCCCGATTTAAGATGTTGTTTGTATCTGGTCTTAGGGCTATAATTGAATTGAATTGAATTGAATACCATGGCCCAGTCATCTTAATGACTATTTTTTAGGGTTTGGTGGAAAAGGGCAAAGAGAAAAGAAAAGACCAACAGGGTGGCCAATGAAAGAATGGGACAATTAACATATATTGATAATTTCCTTTCTGAGTTTTCCATAACAATGAGGAAAATAAATATTACCATGCTGAGAAAAGAAAAAAAGTTATTTCTCTTAGGAGATATTTGTGTATGTGTGTGTGCAAACTAAGCAAGATGTTATATTGTCTTGGTTTGAAGTGAAAAGAGGGATATCCTAGGATATCCTAGATATATGTGTGGAACACAACCGTTGCCACTATTGAGATGTTCCTCTGCATGCCCTTTATACAATATATTATAAAACTGCTTTCATAGCATTTCCTGTGGAAGTGAAGTTAAGATAAAAGTTAATTGGTTCAGCCTCCCAAGGGCTATCATTAACTTAAAATTTGTGCCACCCCCTCATGTAGAAAGGGGTATTGAAACAATTTATCAGCCATTTATATGTCCTACTACTTGCCTGATTCCAAACAAAAATATAGGCCAGTGTAATAAATATATGTACACCTTTGCATTTACTAGTTTGTGCTTGCTGAGCATTTATTGAAGAATGAAGCATTCAAAACAGCATCTTTTTTGTGCATTATAGGGTAGTACAATGCATCCTATTTTGTGGTAGTACATTCTTCCAACATATAACAATGAAGGACTAGGGGTGACATGATAATAGTGTTCCAATATCTAAGGGGCTGCCACAAAGAAGAGGGGGTCAACATATTCTCCAAAGCACCTGGAGGGAGGACAAGAAGCAATGGATTGGAACTAATCAAGGAGAGAAACAACCTAGAATTAAGGAGAAAATTGCTGATAGAACAATTATCAGTGGTATACCTTGCCTCCATAAATTGTGAATGCTCCAATACTGAAAGTTTTTAAGAAGAGATTGGACAAACCACTTGTCTGAAATTGTATAGGGTTTCCTCCCTGAGCAGGGGATTGGACTAGAAGACATCCAAGGTACTTCTATCTCTGTTATTCTGTTATATACACAATGCCTAAGGTTGGGTCTACAAAAGAGAGGACATCATTACTTTGGACTTTAGATTTCAAGACAGCAATGGTGGGCAGTTGAAATCCCTATGGGCCAAGACCAGAAACAGTGAATATTCAATTGAAGCTGCAAAGCATTATATGGTGAAAAGTTTAATGTGATAGACTATAAAGTATGTATGTAAGAAAGGGATGACTGGTATATTGAATATCCCAGCAGTAATGCTTTAAAAAAATGACTGCACTGTGATTTCAGAAATGTGAGTCATAATTAGATGGATTTTGTAGTTTATTCATTGTAATAACTATATCTTTCCATGTGAACTTTCTACCTTTTATAAAGTTGAGCAGTATAAGTGCTTCTTTCTGACAAGTCATACTTAAATGTTCAGAGAAAGACACAGACAGATTGAAAAGAAGAGAGATCTAGACAGAGGTATTGTTTCTAAAATCCTTTGATGTTTAAGGCATTCAATATGATGCAATAATTCATAATATATGTTATGAGTTCTGCCAATTAATATAGATAGAGATCAGTAGTCTGACCAAGTAACATTCCAGAATTGCAACTGAGAGGTTTATAATATTCAGTGTACACTGATTTTGGATCTTTCATGGCAGTTGTGCAAGTGTTAAAGCTATAAAACATAATTCTATCTCAGGATAGTCTAAGACCATGATGGAGAACCTATGGCACACATGCCACAGGTGGTAGAGCCCTTTCTGCTGGCATGACAGCTGTCACCCCAGCCCAGCGCCACCATGCACATGAATGTGCCTTCCACTGGCCAACTGGTCTTCGGGTCTCTGCCTTGCATGCGTGGGGGGCCAGGGTGCATGCATGGAACACCTGTACAGGGGCAGGGTGCAAACATGGTGGTGATCACATTTTGGAGGTCCCCATAAGGCTCCCCACGCTCTGTTTTGTGCCTGGAAGGCCTCCTGCATCAACATGGAAGCAAAAAATGGACAAGGGGGTGGGGCACATGCACCCCACTCCCCACATGGGGGAGTGGGAGAGCTTAGGGGGTCATGAATGCATGCACAGAGTGGGTCATGTACATATTGCATTATGGGTGCAGGCATGCAGGTGCTTTCAGCATGCACATGCTTTCGACATGCAACAACAAACAGGTTAGCCATCACTGGTCTAAGAAGACCCATTTATCTGAGATGAAAAGGCTACCACTCAATTTGAAGAACCCCCCTCCTTTCAATCCATCCCTTTTCATGGCTATTCTTCCTGACGTCTCTTTCCTTTTTAGCTAATACCGCATTCTGGAGTATATGCCAAACTTAATACACTGAGAGCTGTTTCGTAGCTGTGCATCAACCCCAATTCATCAATTTGAGTAATCTCTAGAACATATCATTATGGCAGTTGATGTTCTCAGAGTGGCTATCCATTCTGAGAATTTAGCAGGACAGGGTGTAGAGCAGGGTGGTCCTGATAACTGTGTATCCCCACCATAATATTTACTCCAAAAATCCTGAGAGTGACAAATCAGACTGATGGCTTCTCCAAATTATAGATCAGGATGGTGATGAATGAAGACATGATAGTGTGCCCCTTATAACAAAGGATCTTCTACTCCAGATATATGAGTAAATTCAACGCAATAAATGTAATGATTGATATGTGCCATGCTATTTGGAGCTTTGTAACACTTGGTTCAAACACAAATGCACTTACTAAATAAGTAAGAAAAAACCAATGCTCAACTTTCTGTTTTCCTAGTTTATTATTATATTCACAGCCAAGAAACATCTCAGTGGAAGGCTAAAATTATAAATATATAATTAGCAAGTTCCATTAGTTTTTGTGAAAACCTACCCTCCTTAATTCTTAGGCATGCTTCAATTTCTTTCAAAAATATCTCACCAAAGAACAGATAACATTGATGTGTTTAGCTACATAGAACAATTATTGCTTCCTCAGGCATGTTCCCTAAGGACAATATGTAGTTCAAATTTTTGCCTTATTTCAAGGCCTGCCTTCCTTCCTTCTGGGATGGGCTTCAAAAATTTCAGCAAGGGGTTCTCTGCCAGGTTGCTGAGTGGGCATGGCCATGGTGGGTGTGGCCTAGTCAGTCTCCTGCACCATGGGGTTGTTTTCATCTTCCCCACCTCTGAAGGCTTTCCTCAAGCCTCTGGGAGGGCAAAAACTGCTTCTCCAACCCTTTGGAGGCCCTTTGGAGGTCGGCCTTCTAGAAACTTCCAGAAGGCCTGTTTTCCCCCTCCCAATCTTCTGCATGGGCCCTGCACTTACCTCACATCCAAAATGAGCTGCGTGGAGACCCCTGGGAGGGGCAGTGTGGGGTGGGTAGGCCCAGCTAGGGGTGTGATTTGGAGGTTTTCCAAATGGCCATAATGTTAGGTATGGACTCTCCCAAACCCAGGTGAACCTGTAGCAGCCCACCCCTGCCTTCTTGTTTCCTTCCCACCCTCCTCCTGATCACGGCTTACTGTACATGGTCAATTAAAATATTCTTTTTCCTTTTTATAATTCAATAATTCATATAATCTGATTCCCAAGATTCCCAATCTGAGAAGAGCATCTGTGATCTGTGTAGGGTTAGGGTTACAGTTATGCTTACTTCATACTCAGAATGAAAATAAAGGATGTTAAGCAATAGAATGGAGCAATTATTGGATGTTCTTATAAAAGAACAAAAATAGTAACGGTATTCCAAATGCTCACAGTTTGGAAATACTGGCCCTTTTATCTGGTTTTCTATTTTTTAAATCAGGTGTCAATTTCTATTGGTCTTTTTGGATCCATTTTGGTGAAGAACTAGAGACAACACAGTGTGTAGTGAAGATTATGCACTTTCCTCTTCCTCTTCCTCCTCCTTTTTGCAATGACTGACTCTATCTCTCTTGCTCTCTCCCTCTCTCATTGTGGCTTCCCCTTCATTCTGTTCAGGAGACCAGGCATCATACAAATCCCATCTGCCAATTTCAGTTAATGGTTTTGGCCTGCTAAATTCATTTTATCCTAATATAGGATATAATAATTTAGTGTAATAAAAAAACCTCCTAGATATCACTTCAGACAATCTAAAAACAAGAATCAGGTTAAGCACATTGTTTCCTTGCTATATTTATTACTATCATTGTTATTTCCTAATCCAATTAAAAACTGAAATTTTATGAGAATATTACTTAAAACATTCAATGTTTTAAATACATTTTAAAAGGACAACAAAGCACTATAAATATGTTAAATATGCAGGAGACATAAAAGCCATCAGTTTCAGATTACAACAAGCATTATAAAAATGCCAAGACCCTTGGCTTTATTTCATGCAAGTCATTTGAACTTTTTTTGGCAACTAATTTTATGTATTTAATTTCAAAATCCCTCTTCAAATGATGTACTGAAATCTGTGGAAGACTAAACTGACCTGCTAAAGAAGCAAGAAAAGAGGGGGGAGGTAAAAAAAAAAAGAGGTATTTCAGAAAACGTTTGCATCCTCTCCTGCAAACCATCAGCATGGCTCTCTAACACCAGAGAATGCAGCTGTCAAGAAATGAGTGGTTGCTATTCCTAGCCAAGACTGAATAACCTGCTGCTCCAGGACTACATCCAGTACCTGAACTTCCTTCAGCAGCCCTCAGATCCTCTTTTGACTTGACTGCTAAAACCTGAAGGGACAGTTTCTTGGCATTTGGATATGAGGAAGATATGCAAATTATAGTGTAAACTGAGAAAAAGACCTACCGTATTTATCGGCGTATAACACGCACTTTTTCCCCCTGAAAATAGGGGGCAAATGATGTATGCGTGTTATACGCCGAAGCCATGTTTTTACAGTGGTCCGCAGCAGAGGGCCCGGCATGTCAGGGAGCTGCGCCGGACCCGTCCGGGCACCGGGCGCCCGCCTCCCTGTACGCGCGGCTCCACAGCCCCCTCGAGCGAGCGAACGGGCGGGCGGAATGCCCGGGGCTGTGGCTGCGCCGGAGCCACAGCCCCCTGGAGCGAGCGAACGGGCGGGGGGAAGGGCCAAAGAGGGGGCATCGGGCAGGGAAGCCCCGCGCATCTCCCCCGGCTCCCTCTGACAGCCACCACAGCACACGTTTCTCCTCCCTGTCGGAGGAAGCTGGCGGAGATACGCGCGGCTTCTCTCCCTTTCGCGCGGCTTCTCTGCCTTTCGCGCGGCTTCTCTGCCCTTCCCAGAGCCTTGCGCCCGGCAGGGGCATCCCTGCCCGATGCCCCTGCCGGGCGCAAGGCTCTGGGAAGGGCAGAGAAGCCGCGCGAAAGGCAGAGAAGCCGGCGGAGATACGCGCGGCTTCCCTCCCTTTCGCGCGGCTTCTCTCCCTTCCGCGCGGCTTCTCTGCCCTTCCCAGAGCCTTGCGCCCGGCAGGGGCATCCCTGCCCGATGCCCCTGCCGGGCGCAAGGCTCTGGGAAGGGCAGAGAAGCCGCGCGAAAGGCAGAGAAGCCGGCGGAGATACGCGCGGCTTCCCTCCCTTTCGCGCGGCTTCTCTGCCTTTCGCGCGGCTTCTCTGCCCTTCCCAGAGCCTTGCGCCCGGCAGGGGCATCCCTGCCCGATGCCCCTGCCGGGCGCAAGGCTCTGGGAAGGGCAGAGAAGCCGCGCGAAAGGCAGAGAAGCCGGCGGAGATACGCGCGGCTTCCCTCCCTTTCGCGCGGCTTCTCTCCCTTCCGCGCGGCTTCTCTGCCCTTCCCAGAGCCTTGCGCCCGGCAGGGGCATCGGGCTGGGAAGCCCCGCGCATCTCCCCCGGCTCCCTTTGACAGCCACCACAGCACACGTTTCTCCTCCCTGTCGGAGGAAGCCGGCGGAGATACGCGCGGCTTCTCGCGGCTTCTCTGCCTGACGCCCCTGCCGGGCCACCTGGCCCGCTGTGGGAGGAGGCGTCCGTAACCTCTGGCATGCCAGCCCTTCTGCTGCTTCCCGGGTTGGGGCGGGGGGAGAGGGAAGAGAGGGAGTGACTGACATACACAGAGAGAGACAGAGGGGAAGGGAGGGAAAGACAGAAAGAGAGAAAGAGAGGGAGGGAGAGAGACGGAGAGAGACACAGATAGAGAATGAATCGGAGACAGACAGGGGGAAAGAGGAAGAGACAGGCATACAGAGACAGAGAGAGGGAGGGAGAGAATCAGAGTGAGTGACACACACAGAGAGAGGGAGGGAGAGACAGATAGATAGAGACTGATTAAGTGAGTGAGAGACAGACAGACAAACACAGAGTGAGAGAGATGGGCAGAGGAAGGAGAGAGAGACAGATAGAAAGAGAGAGACGAAGGGAAAGAAAGAGAAAGAGAGATTAAGAAAGAGAAAAAGAGAGAAAGAAAGAGAAATGGAGAGAGGGGGAAGGAGGAAAGAGAGAGAGAGAAAGAAAGAACTTATGACCACAATTGAGCCTAAAAGTTTGGTTGCTAACCAAGGCCGTCGTTAAGTGAGTTTCACCACATTTTCCTTTTACATTATTTACCTTATAAGTGGTATAATATTAATAAAAAAAAGTTCTGAGCTACCCTTATTTTGCTTCAAAGTTCTTTATTTGAAATTTAATTTTTTTTCCTGAAATTTCCCTCTTAAAATGAAGGTGCGTGTTATACGCCGGTGCGTGTTATACGCCGATAAATACGGTAATCTCTCCACAGAAAAAAGAGATACCCTCAGATTTTCTGTTACACTTACATGGGTGAGGTGTGTTTCTCTCAAGATTTCTTAGACATTCTGGAAAACTAGACATACTGCAGAACAAAGAATCAGCCTTTAAAATTTTTAATCAAAAATTGTATTTGACAGAATCTGTGTTAAAGTGATACCCATGAGAAGTTATATGCAAAAGCCCTTTATATTATTGTAAGCCATCTAGAGTAGCCCTATGGTGAGATAGCCGAAAAATAAATTCAGTTGTTAAGCAAATAGTGAAGTCATTACCCAATCAAGTTTTCTCAATTGTGGTTGCTTCTTAGACATTGGCTTGAAAGATTGTGAAAAAAGTAAGGTTCTACATTTAGGCAAGAAAAACAAAATGCACAGGTACAGTATTTTATTTATTTATTTATTTATTTATTTATTTATTTAAATTTATATCCCGCCCTTCTCCACAGAGGACCCAGTATAGGTGGTACCTTGCTCAATAGTAGCAACTGTAAGAGGGATCTTGGGATCCTAGTGGACAACCATTTAAATATGAGCCAGCAGTGTGCAGCAGCTGCCAAAAAAGCCGCTGCCAAAAAAGCCAACACAGTTCTAGGCTGCATCAACAGAGGGATAGAATCTAGATCACGTGAAGTGTTAATGCCACTGTATAGTGCCTTGGTAAGGCCACACTTGGAATACTGCATACAGTTTTGGTCGCCACGATGTAGAAAAGATGTGGAGACTCTGGAAAGAATTCAGAGAAGAGCAACCAAGATGATTAGGGGACTGGAGACTAAAACATATGAAGAACGGTTGCAGGAGCTGGGTATGTCTAGTTTGATGAAGAGAAGGACCAGGGGAGACATGATAGCAGTGTTCCGATATCTCAGAAGGTGCCACAAAGAAGAGGGAGTCAAGCTATTCTCCAAAGCACCTGAGGGCAGGACAAGAAGCAATGGGTGGAAACTAATCAAGGAGAGAAGCAACTTAGAACTAAGGAGAAATTTCCTGATAGTTAGAACAATTAACCTCTGGAACAGCTTGCCTCCAGAAGTTGTGAATGCCCCAACTCTGGAAGTCTTTAAGAAGATGTTAGATAGCCATTTGTCTGAAATGGTATAAAGTTCCTGCCCATGCAGGGGGTTGGACTAGAAGACCTACAAGGTCCCTTTCAACTCTGCTATTGTATTATTGTAAGATAACAAATCTCAACCACATGATTGCAGGATGCTGCAACCAGTCGTAAATGTGAGCCTGTTACCAAAAGCTCAAAGAACAGAACAGAACTTTGAACTGCCATCAAAGACATGGACATAAGTTGCGAAACTCTTGTACACTTTTGATATACTGTAACTACTGTGGAATACTGTAACTACTGTGGAAGAGATCACAATGCTTATCTGCCACTATTTAACCAGGCCTTTATTATTTTCAGACAGGATTTTCACACAGGATTTGGCATTTTAATCCACCTATCGAGTTCTTCCCAACTGGCATAGGCAGATATTCTTGTGTGATGGTATCAACACAGAATATAAGCTGTTTCCAAGTAAAGCTGCCTTTTACAATTGACTGATTGTGATTTTGTCAATGCTATTGGTTTCAGGTGGTACGCCAGATGTTTTGGGATTGTACACAAGTTGCCTATTGCAACTGGTACTTTCTTTGTTTTTTTATTATTATTATTATTAGCCACATGACTCTGAAGTACCACATTTTTCAGAGTATAAAACACACCTTTTTCCCTCAAAAAAGAGGCTGAAAATCTGGGTGCATCTTATACACTGAATGCAGCTTTTTTTTTTGCCTCCAGAAACCTTGCCCCTTTCACCAAAATAGCCGTGCATAGCTTTTAGAAGGTTTTCAGAGAGCTCCTGGGGGCTGGAGAGGACAGCAATGAGCAAAAAAACGGGCCTCTTTTTTGCTCAATTTTGTCCCCCCCCCCCCAGCCCTCAGGGGCACTCTATAAGCCTCCTATAGGCTATCCATGTCCTTTTAAAAAAATGGGTCCATTTTCACAAAAAACATGCCATTTTTTGGAGGTTTGCAGAGTACAAAAACTTTTTTTTAAAATTTGCCTCTTCAAAACCTTGGTGCATCTTATACTCTGAAAAATATGATATCTTTCCAGGGTACCTGCTTTTATGCTCTAATTTATTCTATTCATTGTACCTACGACTGAAAATTATAAGTGGATGATTACCACTTATATTGGCATTTTTGTTGTTAAATTATTTTTATTCTTATGCAATTGTACTGTTTATTATGTTTCCTTTTTAGTCTTATCAATAATTTTATATGTATGTGTTTTTTTATATATATTTTTTGGCCTAAGGATATAAAAGAGATTTCGTGGTCTAATTGTTTCAGTTACACATTTGGAAATAAAATGTGGACTCTAGAATCATGGGCAATGATATGGATATATATATATATCCATACACTACCTAGAAACTAAAAATACACACTGTGCAGGTAGCCTCGCCTTCTGCAGCATCATGTAATTTGCCCTATAAAGAGCAATTTGTGTGTGACTATGTATATGGAAGCTTGCTGTGATAAGATGCTTGCTTCTGTTGATTTGTGTTGACATCAAAATGATATATCAACATTTTGAAAACTAATAATTTCCATTAAAGATACTTTTATTTCCTGATGTCTCATCACCTCCACCTCTCCCCACCCATATATGTATGTGCATATTTACGTGTGTGTGTGTGTGTGTGTGTGTGTGTGTATTTCACATCAGTAGTCATGCCACATACTATATAGACAATGAATGTTAAATTTGATTTTACTTGCATTAATTAAGGAGGTCAATAACAATCTAGGGGGGGAGGAGATGCAGGAAGCAGAGACTCTCAGTAATAATAATGTTACTTCTGCTAGCTCTTTATAGAATCTGTTTTGATAGTCATGTATGATTCTGGCTTTTGTTTGACTATGTTGCTCTCTCCAAGTTTAGGAAGTCAATTAAACTCTTAGCTTAGAAACAAAGAAATTCAAGTTACTAATTATCTGTTGTCTACCTGCAGGAGAGAGGAAGGTCTTGCCATGATTAATGACTTGTTGGGTAGATTGTTTCCCAGCCATAAGTCCTGGAGGGGATATCATGAGTTTCGAGAATACAAAGTTCAGGTGCAATCTTTCTACAATGTAAAGAAAGTCATTTTCATTTCATTTCATTTTCATTAGAATGTTGACATTCATAAAGAAAGTCAACATTCTAACTCAAATGCTGCTTTTCTACTAGTGGCCAAAATGATTCTGCCTTTTGTCATTGTCTGTCAAATACACTAAAGAACAGCTAACAAGCTGTTTTTATTTCTTCCAGATTCTCATGGTTACAATGACTTGTAGGCCATCAACTTTAGCCTTTAGTTTAAATAAGTCACTGCTTCAACACCATTAAAAAGAATATAGCTGTGTCTATCAAGCAGATTTTTTTCTATTTACTTCCTTCTTGTGAATTTGTTCTTTTTTTAACTTGGCATCTGGGTAATAACAGTTGTAGTCTTTCAGTGACCTTCTGGGAAAGAGGAGAAACAACTTGGTCTTGTAGCTTTTCTTTCACCTGCTGTCTCCAGCTTTTAGCAGATGTGGCCTAAAAAAGGAATGAAATATATCTGAAAAGCAGATGTCAACTATTGAACGTCTGATAAAGTACTGAGTTCTGTTCAGAAAAAAAAATGATAAAAGCAGAGGAGCTTTGCACAGGATTTCTGAGAATTCATATAATAGTAGATTCCACTCCACAAATGCCTTGGCAGTTCCATCCAATTATGCCAAGCTTTATGGTGTGTGCAAACTGATATCTTTAGACCTACAGTAAAAAAAAAAAACAATTTTTAAAAATGGATTTTAATTGCTTTGGCCCTTCCCACTCTAATTATGTCACCAGATCTCTGCCATGTGATATGGTGCTGAAGGAAAGAGCATGCATCAGGCAAAAATGTCTTTACCATTGATAAAAATTAGAGATGCTGGTGGATGTAGTTTAGTAAGTTTGGAAACTCCATACCTTTCTTAATTTTGTTCTTCAAGGAAGAACATCATCTTCAGAGATAAGACACTGTGATCATATCATCCTCCAGTCCCACTATGTAATCTACTATATATATTCTACAATATATATTCTATATTCCACTATATAAATTCTACAATAATTCTGTTAATATGTGGCTTAGGTGATCAAGGGTATCAAAATTGGTGATGGAAATGAACCAAAATAGTATGTTTTATTTGTTTGTTTAACACAGCCAGTCCTGATGGAATTTTAATGAATAAACATTTAGTGACCAGCATTAGTCTAAACAATTTTAATTGGGAAACATTCCATTTGCTCAATGATGCTTAATTATTTGCAAGATAATTTCTTCTAATTAACATTTAATTTTTTTTTATTTGGCTCATGCTGCTTTTGAGATTGACTGATCAAGAAGAGGACATAGACTTTTATTTGGTCAGGTTGCTTTCTTATCTGAGTTGCTTTTCAGATGGTCCCCTAGATATGCCTCTTTTGACCTTGTCCCTCCAAGATATGTTGGGTTTCAGTTCCCTCTACTGTGATGAAAGGGGGAATTAAGGTTTGTAATGAATGGAAAGGTAAAGTCCTGCTTGGGGTATCCCACAAAGAAACTGATTGTCAGGATTCTAAATAGCATCATCTCAATGGTGAGTTCTGGATTCCATTCCAACTGGTACGGTTGGAACGGGCCCAGTGGTGTCCACATGGATCCATGCAGCATGCATGCATGTGTCTTGGTGTTTCCACGAGCCTCTGCAATGCTCCAGTTGCTTTGCGGAGCATTGCACAGGTGCTGTACATGCTGTGCGCCTGCACAGAAGCATTGAAGATGTAAAAGGATGGTAAGAAGCGAGGGCGAGTGGGTGGGGCCCCCAGAGCACCATACCGGAATGGTATCCGGTGCTCCAGGCAGGCTCTGGTATGCCCATACCGGGGCGTACCTCCTGCAACCCACCACTGCATCCTCTGTAAAATAATAGTTCAAGGCAAGAAATTTCTCAAAACACCAATTTATTAGAAGAGCCATGTTGGCACATCTGAGAAAACCTGAATCTGAAAGCTTCCAGTTGTTCCCCACCCAGTTGAAAGTTCAAGACATGTCCATCACATGGTGCAATCAGTCATTGCCACAAATGAAGATTCCTCTCTCCACATCTGTCCAGGTCCAGGGATGAGGCGACCTTGACTTTCTGAGAAGGAATGTTATTTTGGCTACACATCTCCCAAGCTCCAAACCATTCCCCCTCCCAGTTTCCCATAGTTACTATGTTTGAATATGTGGCAGGCTTGAGTTCCTATACCCTGATGGCTTCCAAGTCTGACACTGATTACATGTGAGATGCTTTCAACATAGACACTGCATCTCTACTAAAAACCAACAGATCCCCATTATTCTAGTACAAATCTGAAGATTCTCTAATATTCTCTATCCCTTTCCCAAAGAACAGTTGTCTTAGATGCCTTTTGCCTTTATTCTAGTTGAATGTTATCAGATGCCTCAATTTTATAATATAATTCTTGCTTTGGAGTAATCTCTTTGAATTTAAAACAAATGTCTACTAAACCAAAATACTGAGGCTGTACTGCATAAGCTAACCAATGCTGGTTAAATACCTTCATTGTCTATACATCCAAGCCTAAATATTATTTAGCTAATCCTATATTTCAGGAAAAGGTGTAGCATTAAGTGCCTCTAGTTATTCAGACCTAATGCAAACATAATACAAAGTCCTGAAGCATGATTCTAATAATATTTTTCTTCTGGAAACCCTGATAAATTGGATTTATAGTAGAAGAAGAAAATGATATTAATATATCTTGTGCCTTATGGCAATGAAAATCATTGGCATGCTCATTTATATAGTGTCAAATATCTCATCTATTTGGTACCAAGCTGAATATTGTACTGTGTAATCCATAAGATCAGTGGAGTAGATAAAATATGCACAAGAAAAGAAACAAATTATATTTTGACACTTATTAAATGTTTTCTTTATTTCCTGTTTGTGTAGGGCCAACACTAGTTATCACTTTGGCAATAACACCATTGTACTTTGAAATGGGCTTATCAACGAAGCACTTGAGCAGATTATGCAAAAAAAAAAAAAGAGAGATTCAGACAGTGCAAACCTCATTTTTCACTCTAACACATTATCACATAAAATTGGGCCAACTCAATAAATTACTATTGATGTAATAATTTTTACCAGAGGAAAATGTTAAAATTGTTTGTACTTATACGATAACTTGGACAAAATCCACCTGATAGCAATTGATAGACATGATGAAGACTTTGGGGATAGAATTACTTTTTAAACAATTAACTGGTTAAACAAATGCATGCATGAGTCAGTGGAAGGCATAGTTCTAAGATATTAAAAGGTTGGATAAGTTATTTTCCATAGAATGAGCCCCACCTCTCAGTTAAAAAATAGCACTTGAGTTTTGTAGAAACTGTTTTCTGGAACATGTTTGTCTCTAAATCAGGGAGCTAAAGTATGTCACTTTTGATATGATATATTCTGACATTTATAGAGTTGAACAAATTGGAGTATTGGTTATATGTATCACTTTTGTAAGTGTATAAACATAAATTCAAATATTTCAGCATTTGTCAGGGTATGTGACTTGCATGTAAATTCATTTTGACACCCCCTCCCCCAAATATATATCTCCTATTCACATTGATACTTTCTGAGTGGATCAATGGCTATATTTTATATGACATGGCTAACCTAATCCCACTCTGCCCACTTAGTTTTTTTTGTCTCACTTCCATACTGGTTCCTAGGTTTATATTAGCTTTACCTATCTAGCTAAAGAATATAATTTTTTGTTTCTGAAGAAATACAAATTTTCTTGGTATAAGATTCTTGTGGTGATGCTAGAGATGTATCAGTTGGACACGTGAATGTGTGTGTATATTCATATCACATCATTTTGTTAACTAAGAATTAAATGATTTAAAATGCATGTTAGATAGATTGTAACATGCAACCCCCCCCTATACTTCTGAAAATTAATATTTCAAAAATCAAGGTAGTTGGAATAATATTTGTAAAATGTTTATTAAAATTGGAGAAATGGATTATATAGTTTTCAGATGTAAATGTATTGGTGTTACAATGAATGAAGTAGGAAAGGATTACTTAAATGTGTACATGATAAAACATACAGATGATGGGTCAAGAATGGATGGATGGTGAATGAATGTGAACTGAATATAAAACGAATGACAAATATGAAAGAAATAGGTTGAGATAATAATAATAATAATAATAATAATAATAATAATAATAATAATAATAATAATAATAATAATAATAATTAAATTTATAGACCGCTCCTCTCCCCATAGGGACTCGGAGCGGTGCACAGGGAAACGAAAACCACAATACAATATACACATACAGTTAAGAAAAAATTAAATATGAGCCTGTGCTAAAATCCCCTTAATCTACTAAAATACCCAATTAAAAAACAGCTAAACCCTGTAGAGAGAGGCTAACCAAGGCCGGCCAAACGGAAAAGATGAGTCTTCAATTTCAGACGGAAGGAGCGGAAGTCCGTGGTTGTTCTGATGTCGGGGGGAAGGTCGTTCCAGAGGGCTGGGCCCGCCACAGAGAGAGCCCTTCCCCTGGGCGTCGCCCGCTGACAGAGTCTAGTGGATGGCACCCGGAGAAGTCCCTCTCTGTGGGAGCGAATCAGCTGTGAGGATGTATGCGGCAGGATCCGATCCCGCAGGTAGCTAGGTCCCGAGAGATGGTTTGATCATATACAGTGAAGGAATAAGGAACAATCCAGACAACAAACATATGGGGAGAAAGTGAACAAGTAGAGAAAGAAGAAGACAAAGAAAGTTGTGATTGGATGCAATTCATAAGACTTACAGAAAGAGACATGCTGGGAGGAATATAAAGATCAACAGCATCCAAAAGCAAATTAATCTTGGAATTGCTACACTGCGGTGTTCAACGTCAGTAACAGGGTAGAGAGTATTGTGTGTTTACTTTGATGAAGAGACAAAGCCTTGAAGGAACATTCCCTTCTTTCAAGAATAGTGGCACAAATCATCCTACTGCCCTTGCTTGCTATGTGTGGATATACAATGGATTGGGGTTTATATATAAACTGCATCTCTGTGTCACTGGCACATTTATGTCAATGTTTCTTTGCAGGTGTACACCTGCAGTGGTTGTGCTGGCATGGTTCCTAATATGTCCTCAATCTAAAAAGTTTGTCTTAATCTCTTTGGACACACCTCTGCTACACCATTAACATCTGTGCTCCACTTAAACTTTAACTTTAAAAATAATTGTCACTTATTAAAATCTTTCCCCATTACATTATTGCTAGTCATGCAGAAAATTACTCTGCTTCAGGAAATGAAACCATCAAATATAATCACTTTTCTCCCCTAGAAGGGTAGATAATTAAATTCATCAAAATACAAAATTTTGGAAGTAGAGTTCATTGTTTTCCAGTGTGAACTGAACCTACCACTTAGAAAATAAGATAGAGATTCAAGTGTTTGCAATGGCTTCTCCACCTCAGCCATTCCTCAATGATAATCTATCTATATGTTTTTACTACCAATACAGTACCAATTTGCCCCTTGATTTGAAAATTCTTACTATGGAAGATTATGTACTTGATGAGTCTGACATTAAGGAAATACGGGTGAAAAGTATTTTCAGCATTTTTCTACCAGAGAAAACTACAGACAAATGATAAAGGATTCTTTCCTTGATTACTTTAGTAGAACTTGAGATACAGTAATTTCTTTCCACAAATACTGTACAGATGCTGATAGTCAGGGGATGATTAAGGTAACTGACTAGCTGAGATACCAGGTTTGGATCCTTCATCTGACAGCTGGAGAATACATGAAAGAAGAACTGAATAGATTATTTGTAGAGATCTATTCCTTTAAAATACAGCCCTGGTTTGAGGGAGAACTATCTTTAAGACAGTTTGAGTGGCAGTTAAAATTGCCTTTATCCCATTAATCTGATTCTTTAAAGCAGAGGTTGTAAATCCCTATTCCCTACTCCCCATTTTTGAAGACAGAAATATTTTGGAAACAGTATAGAGGTGGGGTTTTTTTTAAGTCTAGGGTAGCCAGAAACCTGGAAACTCCTGGTATCTAAATTCCAATTACTAATTAGATCCAATCACTTAACATTAAAATAGACCAGTAATTTCAACTCACTCTGCTGACATCTGTCTTAGTCTTCGGACGCCAAAGGTAATGGGGAAATATGTGCGCTGCCCATCCCTGATGCAATAAGATGTTATGGATAAGAGCCACCCAAACTTAAATTGGGTACCAAGTCTGAAGATAGTACTCTGTCCTAGAATAGGAAGTCTTTCAGACTCTTTTTTTCAGGGTCTTCATATGGTTGGGAGAAAAGGTAGTTTGGGTAACATTTCATTAAATGTGTCTTTGCAGTTGTCCTATCAGGAATCATAAGCAATGTAATCATTTTCTGAAGTTGAGGGAAAAAAATCAGATCAAAATACTTGGGCTTGTTCGCAGCATACAAACAAGTTATCTATTTTCCAATTTAAAATGAACTGCCTCAAGCTGTTGATCATCAAAACTTTATTTTCTTGATACTTGGAATACAGAATTTGATGGATCGATTCTGATTAATGGTGGCAAGGTATTTCACATACAAGCCAGAATTGATTTTCTTGGTTTATTTTACTTATTATGAGAATTTGATCACTTTTTATCTATTTTTTTATCAGGTAGAAAAATATTAAAGGAGTCTGGTGGTATACAATTAATTCAGGACTACTAAAATGTCACAATTCCACTCTATTTTATTATTACAGGATAAAAGTAATACCAGATTTTGAACATATACTGAAGTTGCCTGCGAAAAATAAAATGTTTGCAGGAGCAGCATCTATTAAGAATAATATATTTGATGAAAAAATAGGAAGTAACATATGCCTAGGGATATTGTAGTTGTTGACCTTCATGCTTATAATGAAACTTTCATTTTGTTTCCATCTCTCTGCAGCCCCCTTCAAATTAGGGTTCTCCAACCTTCTGGAGAACAGAAGTCATCAATAGTGCAGCAAACTGAAACTTTTTCATTAGTGAATGAATGTAGTTAGAACAAACTTAGCAATAAGCATTATTGGATCATTAGACTGTTTAGCTTAGAATTCTCTTCATTGAGTGACATCATTTCAAGGCTATGTGACAAAACACATTCTGATTTCTCTCAAGGGATTTCCCTCAATTAAAGTTTACATCATCTGTCAGTAAATTATCATTCCACTTTTTGGGGACACATTTTCATAAGTTGCAAATGTGTGGCCACTGTTGATTTCCCCCCCAGGTAATATCATTCAAGAATTGTTGACTCTCTTAAAAGTAAACTTGGTTCATGGAATTAAATAAGGTGATATCTGATTTACAGGGTTAGGCACTATTTGCTATAATTCATTATTGTAAATATGCAGTACATTGTTTGTAGGCTAGAGAGTAAATACTGTCCTACCAACCTTCATGAATTCATTCATATATGGCATATATTATTACTGCTTTTAGCAACTAGGGGTTAGCTCAAGCATTCAATACGAATGGGCTTTACGTTCAACCAAATCCCAGCTCCTAAGCAAAACAAGATAATTCTCAGTAGCATTTTTATAGTAGTCTATCAGACTTGTCACAATGCTCTTACTCTAATCCTAGATGCTACAAAACTCAGTTTCTAAACTATTTCCCTGCAGTTATATTATTTGATGATCACCATCCCCAAATTAATAAGCAGCACCATAATAATCCAGTAGTTTGGATTACTAGATCTCAGGGAACAATAAGCGTCAGATTGATTTTTGGAATCAAGCCATTTCTTTCTGGTAGCTGTAGTTGCAGCATTTGATGGTGAGACCATGGGGCATTCCTTAGTTTGATTATGTGTCCATGACATAACTTTGCTTCATTGCCCTCCAGCTTTTATTCTAAAAAACTATCTACTTCCATAGAAAGTTCCAATCAGAACATTTTCCAGAGGTCTAGATGTTATTCCCATATTGAACCAAGTGGCCTAGTTAGATCCCATTGGGGGTTCTTTAGATTATAAATAGATACACTATCAGCTGTGTTCATGGAGAGAGAAAGAGAGGGGGGGTTAGATATAGAGCATCTGTGTAGCTATTTACATGTTTCTTTGTTTTGATTTTTTACAGTACAAAAATATTTTTTGCAGACTGCAAAGACATTTTTACCACAATGTGTGTCTATTACCACTGAAGAATCAATCTTGTTAAATACCTATCTATATAAATAAAAGTGTAAAATAGTTTGTGCAAAGCCACTAATCTCAGAAAGTACTGTACCGATTGACACCAAATTTTCACACAATGTTCCCAAGGACTTCTGATGCAATCATACATACATTTTGTGTGGCTGGCACATGTGTGTCATGTGCAAGCAGCACAAACGTTAAAGGTACTCACTTCTCAGGTTTTCACCTCCCTGTAGCTCCTCCCATCCAGCTGCTTCTTATGATGCGTCATGCACACACCCTTCATATTTCCAATAGTTGTTTCCTCAGCAACCGAATAAGCTTCCAATGTTCCCACACTGCATGGAGGCCTACTAGGCAAAAAAACTAGGCATGGGGAGGTGACACACTCCCAGGTAGCCCATTTGTGGTCCCAGGAGGCTGTATGGAGGCCTACTAGGCCCAAAACTAGGCATGGGGGGTGACACACTCCCTGGTGGCCCATTTGTGGTCCCAGGAGGCTGTATGGATGCCTACTAGGCCCAAAACTAGGCATGGGGGGTGGAACACTCCCAGGTGGTAGGTAGGTAGAACAATAGAGAGAGAGAGGGAGAAACACAATAGGTAGGTAAGTAGAGGGATAGAGAGAGATAGAGAAAAATACACTAGGTAGGTAGGTAGGTAGGTAGGTAAGTAGGTAGGTAGGAAGGTAGAGGGATAGAGAGAGAGAGGGAGAAATACAGTAGGTAGATAGGTAGGTAGATGGATAGATAGAGAGGGGAGAAATACAGTAGGTAGGTAGGTAGGCAGGCAGAGGGATAGAGAGAGAGGGAAAAATACAGTTAGGTAGGTAGGTAGGTAGGTATATAGGTAGGTAGGTAGGTAGGTAGGTAGGTAGGTAGGTAGGTATATAGGTAGGTAGGTAGGTAGGTCGCTGGGTCGATAGATAGATAGATAGATAGATAGATAGATAGATAGATAGATAGATAGATAGATAGATAGATAGATAGATAGAGGGAGGAAGGGGGAAATACAGTAGGCAGGTAGGTTGAGAGGTTATACGGTTGTTGTGTGTATGTGTTTGTGTGTGCAGGTGTACATCTACACACAGATTGGTTGGCCATTTAACCAGATTGGGCCACAGCAACGCGTGGCCGGATACAGTTAGTGAATTAATAAAACTAAGTTGAAATAAATCAGTTTACAAATACATTATTTATTTTTATTTATGTATTTGTATCCTGTCTTTGAGAAGGAAGGACTCACTGCAGAAGAGCCTAATGCTGGGAAAGATTAAGGGTTAAAGAAGAAGAGGATGACAGAGAATGAGATGGCTGGATAGTTTGAGCTTAAATGGACTCCAGAGGATGGTAGAGGACAGGAAGGCCTGGAGGAATGTTGTCCATGGGGTCACAATTGGTTGGGCACGACTTCATAACTAACAACAACAATAACCCTGTCTTTATTATTTTTACAAATAAGGCAACAAACATATCCAACACACATTCCTCCTCCTATTTTCCCCACAACAATAACCCTGTGAGCTGAGTTGAGCTAAGTTGAGCTGAGATAGAGTGACTGGCCCAAGGTCAACCAGCTGACTTTTGTGGCTAAGACCAGACTAGAATTCACAGTCTCCCACTTTCTAACCTGGTTCCTTAACCACTAGAGCAAACTGACTCTCTGATTAGCATATATCTATTATGGCACAATCAACAATATATTGTCAAGATGTAATGATCAGCATGCATTCATACAAAACTTTGGCAGATAACAACAATATCTTAAGTCTATGACTGTGATAAGCCACAATAGATCATGTACATGTTGACAACCTGCATGAAATGCCCCCATTTTTTGACTGTGCAGCCATTACCTCTGTTCTTAAAATACAGTACTATGCCTGCATACCCATGAGATCACAGCAAACCAAGAGAAATTCTGTCTCTTTGCTACCATTCTAGTCATCACCCAGATATTTGCAACCCCATATGGTAATTTAATTGATACTATATTTAGTTATAAAGGAAGGATTGGTTGTTTATTTGTATTCTTAGACACTATTTTTAAATAATCAATACTTGACCTACAAAAGAGGAACCAAACTGTTTTATTTAATAGAGTGTCTGGCATGATAAAGTTGGGAACAATCATTTATCAAAATGCTTCTAACAAATAGATCTGTTTCATATTCTGAAAATATCTACAGTCCCAAAACTTCGTCTCAGATGCAGGATGGGGATTGTAACTTTCTTCACTGCTTCTTAACTAATATGTCTGAGAAAAAAAGCAAGATGTCCCTTAATCAGCTGAGCTACTTTTTAAAGCATTTTTGAATCCAGATCTGTAGCTCTTGAATTTACTTAACTTAATTGTAGAAGAAAATGGAAAGAGTCAATGATTGGATAAAGGATCATTATTCTTCCTGTATTACCGGTTGAATAAAAGAGAAGAGAACAATGATTTGAGAACAGATAGATTGAGTAGGAAAGTAGAGAGGGAAGATTTTCTAAAGCTCATTGGGAAAGCAGGGGTAGAAAAAACAGATTTCACTAAGAACTTCAGTGATATCACAGGCATGGAATCTGATTTAGTTGAGAAGTAATTAATAATAAGCCAATTTGTTTTGAGTTTGTTTGTTTGAGGGGGGAGAATAATATTTAATTTTCCAGACCCTGTTCTGAACCTAATAAAGTGAGTTTACTCCACTGCAACAATCTTCCCAACTATACGTAGCTCCTTATTAAATCATTCTTGCATGGAAGTGTTTAAAATCACTAGAAAAGAATTCAGTTGTGGATGGTGCACAAATTATCAAGTATCCCCTTGTTTCTACATCCTTACATCTTTCCTGCTTAAGAATGTCCTTCCTTACACTAAACTCCAACATGTTTCTATTATAGCCCCTTTTCCTTCATGTATTGTATGTGTAATGAGATAGAAAACCTATAACCTTATTAAGAATTGTAATTAGCATCTAGAAAAGGTGAAGCGTTAGAAGGCACATTCTTCCTCAAATTACCATTGTCCTAACATTGGGACTGTACTTTTCTAAGCTAAGAAATTGTTTTAGGAACTATCCATGGTCTTGAATTAAATAAAGCTAAACCCTGAGCAATTTCCTGTAGCCTTATTAAATTTAACTCCAACCTACCTATTTTTAACCGCAGATATTTGAGCAGACCTGATTAGCTGAAATTGGTTTATTTAATTCAATCTGGATTTATCCAATAGGATCATAATTGGCCAAGATGATGAAGAAATAACACTTCTACCAACTGTAAGTATTATTTCTATCCTAGGAGATACATTCCTGGAATTATATTTTAATACTTTTAATATATACATTAACTTTAGCACTTAAATAAATAAATAAATTAAACCAATAAATTTGGTCTTTTACCAATATATCATTAATACATCTCCTGCTTAACAGAGCAGCTAAGATGGTGGGATGGAGTAACTATTGGTAATAAATTCTTCACTTCATTTTATGGGAAGATTTAAGAAAGTGATGACCAAAAAATTGTTGCTTGACTCCTAGGAGAATATATCTCTACATGCATTGAGACATGCATTTAAAATGTATGTAATTTGATGATCTGAAGTTAGAATGGGGCAAACAGAAAATATATAAGTGGAAAGTGAATTCATATTAAATCAAATTCTTAGAGCAAGAGGTTGAAGGATTATTAAGTAAAGGGAAAATCTGACAGTTGCTTGGTATCTTAAGAGGGATACAAATATACTTGTAGTAGAAACACACGTATTAGTTAGAATTACATTATAATACAATGTAACACTATATTGGGAAATAATAAAAAGGTGGAAAATGGCAGTTGCCCATCCCCAGGAAATTTTATTTTAATAGTAACCTGAAAGCCAAGCATATGGAAATGAGAAGTTTCTCATCAGCTATACATGGCCATCATAACAGTTCCTTGTAATGAAGGATCTTGTTTTGTAAATGTTGACCTAATATGGTACAACTCAGTGCAAATGTATATAGTATACAACAAAATATAACCATTATACTGTTTGTCAAAATAAGCTTTTGAAGATGGAAAGGAAACCTTTATTCAACATTAAACTGTTGAGCGCAGAGTTTGGTTGCTGAGATTTCAGGGTGTTTGATGGGATGAATGCAGTCTTTGCTCTTGTCTGATTTGTTCTCTTGATATTTCATGTGTCATATGACTTTCTATCTTGTACTTTTCTTGTATTAGTGTTGTGCTATCCTTGTAGATGATATCTCTGCCAAGAAACACAAGTGCTGATATGTGTGTGCACAAAATTCTTGTTTACTTGAAGAACATTTCTCAAGAGGATTTCTGAAGTTTTCTTTCCTTGTTTTAAATAGCTGTCAAAAGAACGATGTTTTCTATTATGGGAAAAGGGAATGAAGAAGACTATAAAATCTGTAAGAGAAGTTCTGGCTTTTCATTCTACTATTACTGCATACTAATTCTGAACAATAATCTTGAACTCATTTTCTGGATATGGAATCCAGTTTAGACAACAACAAAAAACCCACCATCCACACCCATACAAAAGGTACTAACTCATCAATCTTGCTAACATTCAGGATTCTTTTTTCCACTATGCATTCAAAATGGACTGTGACTAATATGCATATAAAATGTGTTTCCATCTTATCTTTATCTTATCTTAGCTCTTATTTTTTCATTCTTATCTTGACTTACGTTATCATCTTAAATCTTACCTAAACTAACCTAACCTTATCTTACCTTACCTTCATAGGACTGAAGGATGTGTTAAGTAGTACTAGAAGTTAGGTGAATGGTAGTTGTAAATACAAGAGAAACAAACCATAAATTAAAATACTGCGAACGGATGGTAAATTAGAAAAGAATAGCAAACATCCATGACTAGGCAAGGCAGAGGGAGGACCAATGGTATAAATTAACCTATAATCTATAATCTGGCTTGGTGGATCATGTGACTGGGTGGGCATGGTTATGTAGTCATGTGACTGGTGGGTCAAAAGACAGAAACTCACTTTAACAATGTCCTGCTGGAGCAGAGGGTTAGACTAGATGACTTACAGGTCCCTTCCAGCCCTGGATTGCTTTGCTCTTTCAAAGTATCCTCTGAAACTGCATCTAGTGCCAGGTTTGTGGTCCTTCCTCCCTCTCCTTTTCTCCTCCCTCCCTCCCCCCTCCCTCCCTCCCTCCCTCCCTCCCTCCCTTCTTTCCTTCCTTCCTTCCTTCCTTCCTTCCTTCCTTCCTTCCCCCACGCCCCCCATTTTTGGCCTTGCAGGCCTCCGGGAAGCATCCTGGAAGCAAAAATGGACCCTGAATGCTAAAAAAAAAAAGTTAAAAAAACATTCCTACCATAGCACAGCATAGCTGATCGTCAGAACTTTTTTTTTTTTTAACTTCGTTAAGCATTTATTTACTTCCAGTTCAAGCAAATGGAAGGCAGCCTGAACCGGTAGCATTTCATCACTGCTCTCTCATATGATAACTATGTTGCCTTGGAATTCTGAAAATTGCAGCCTTAACATTCTGGAGGGAACAAATTAAGAAAACTTCCTTAGAGAAGTGGAGTGAGTTCTCTTTCTTTCTGGCTGCCTCTGCAGATAAATATATAAATTGGCAAGTAGATAGATATTGGATTAATTAATTCCAATTAGATGCTGGACCACTTAATTTAAATCTTTTTAGTCCTTATCTAGAAAGATCAGGGAGTGGACACCTCTACTAGCCAATCCTTAAATTACAATAAGGCAATACTGAATTATTTGGATCAATTATCTGATCTGATCTAAGGAAGATTCTCTTTTTTCTGTAAAATTTTCCATAGGTAAACATATATACACTCAAATATATAACCACTTTTGAGATAAAGATGGTAAATACAGGTAACACAATTGTATATTTTCTGCAGCTTTTTCACTTGATTCTCCTCCCCTAAATCTTAACAATGGGGTCAAAGGCTGTGTGTTTCAGACTGTAATAAATTCAATGAAACTTACTCCAAATCCCTGGGAGTCCAATGAGATTTCCTTTCTATAACTCAGGATTTCAACCTTTAAGGCTTTTTGAGATATATGCCCTAAATATTTCTTATAAATGTTGTCATGTGCTATGCATTAGCAAGTGAGAGTTGCCAGTGTATTACTGAGAAGAGTTTTGGTTTTTCAAAGTAATTGCTTCAAAGTGGATAAATAAAAAAAAGGGGTCAATGTGAGGTAGCAAAATGTACGCTTTTCCCTCTCTTATGGGATGGGGAAGAAAGTTTTCACATGAAAGGAATAATAATAAAGCTGTAGTTCCATTACATAGGCTATACAATTAAATGGTCTAAATAGAGGCAATTTGATCCTATCCCAATTGCCTGAAAAAGGAAGGGGGAAAAAAATAAGCAGGCCTTTTAAAAGTTGCAATTAAGGCTCCCTAAGTATAAAATAACATTTCAAGCACCTTGAGCAAAATAGTAAGCCAAATATAGAAAACATACCAAGCCAATTTTGATAACAATTATAATCGTCATTGGAAGCAGAAGTGGATTATTTCTTACATCTTTCCTTTTTTTTCTTTTAATGACCCTGCATTGCAGTGGAGTCGGGGCGACTAAATGATGCTCAAGCATTTAGTGGTCGGATGTCCTTCCTGATGCCTATGTGGCATTCACAGTAGACAATTACTCATTGTGCCCAGAAAGAGAAATATCTGCCACTATCTAGGACCGAACTCATAGCCTCCTGATTTTGAGGTGAAAGCTCCAGCTCTAGGCCACTGCACTGCTCATTTCTTACATCTTTCCTATTAACCCTCCTATTTTCAGAATGGAGGTTGACTTATTCTCCAAAGCACCAGATGGAAAGTTATCAAAGAGAGATTCAATCTAGAACCAAAGAGAAATTGTCTAATAGCGGGAACAATTAATTGGTGGAACAGCTTGCTTCCAGAAGTTGTGATTGTTCCATCACTGGAGGTTTTTAAGAAGAGACTGGACAGCTATTTGTTTGGAATGGTATAGAATTTCCTGGTTGATCAGGGAGATTGGAATAGAAGACCTCCAATATCCTTTTCAACTCTGTTATACTGTTACTATTTTCACAAGAAAGATTCAATCTTGTGACATGGAACTTGCTTTGGAACAGTTTCTTGGTCAATATATAGATTCTTTTAGTGGAATGGTGAGGATTAAGACTTTGATGAAACATAAGGATAAAAATATCCTTGTAGGAAGAATGATGTTTCAAATCTGGTATATCCGGTTGTTTTGAAAGCGAGTGAGAAAAGCCAAGGTGGCAGAAACAACAATGGGATGAAAGCCTGTGTCCTATATATTGAACATAAGTAAAAAAACAGTAAGGTTTTGACTGTGCAGTCATGCCTACCATCCTGACATTTTTTTTTACTTTTGAGGATAGCTGATTGCTTTCATCATGGGACACATTAAAGATAAAATTATATAGAAATGGAAGCCTTTCCTACACAAATTGATTAAATAATAGACTTTAGAAATAAAATTTAAAATATACTGACTGCAAATGCTGCAGCCTGATTTCTCTTATGAGAAGTCCACATAAACAATTGTCTTTGTCAAAAGGAGCAGCATGTTTGATACTGCTTAGATTTTTCTGACCAGACCATGCCTTTAACCATAAATATAGAAGCAAGCTTAGTCTTTCTGACTATGGTGGAGTTGCATAGCCTGAGTTGAGAACAGTAATGAGCTGGCAGATGCTGGGAATCTTTAGTATTTGCTCTTAACTGCCAGCCTCAGTTTTTGCAACCTTTGTGTCAAGTCTGAACTGCTTCTGAGCCGTTTGACACTTATCATTATTCAACTTGCCTATGAGCTGTGGGGAGGGAAGGGTGATAAGGAATGCAGATGATCCAAGAATTGACTATGTGAGCCAAGAACCCACCAAGGTCATTGTTGCAGGTTACTGACAAAGAAATGAATTGTTCTCAAAACAAAAGACTGATTCATATTTGGGCAGCATGATCACTATGGGTGGAAAGGAAGGGGAACTAATGTTTAACTATGTAGATTTGCATGAAAAAAGCAACAACCCTCAGAGCTGGTTTTATTTCTTCAGTACCAAAATGGTGTGTCCAATAAAGTTTAACTTTTGGGATTTCAAAGTTTCTGAGAATGCCTACTTTTCTTGGGTCTGCTAGCTGAACAGTTGACACTTTGATTACTGCCACAGCTTTCCTACCTATGATAGTTCCCTATGGCACCAATTGATGAATGCAAAATTAAAATAAGAAGCTAAAACAGGACATATCTTGTGATCTACAGATTGAATAACAAATGTCATTGCTGAACTGAGGATGGGTACTATAGAGAGCCAAGAGCAAGAGGCAGATGCTGTGGCAGCAGAAATATTTAGATTAAATAAAAATGACAAAAGGAGTTACAAGATACCAGAGGAGAAGCAGGGCAGATTCACCAAAAAGGTAATAAGAGTTGAAATTCTAAAAAAGGCAAGAGATGATGGATAGACATAGAATTCAATTTCAATTCAATTCAATTTATTCAATTTATATCCCGCCCTTCTCCGAGAGGACCCAGGGCGGCGCACAGGAATTTAAAACAATATACAAAATAATACCAAATATAATTTAAAAACCTATTAAATGACAAAAACCTGCGCTAAAACCAAATTAAAATCCCCCATTTAAAACTGTAGACTATCCCTCCCCTCCTCCCTGGAACCCCCTAAAAGCCGAATTAAGAATTTTGTTAAAAAAAACCCTAAGACTGCGTCTCGCCCACCTCTCTTGATTACAGAATCCCTCATCAAGGTGGGCCCTCGTTAACACGGAGGGCCATACCTGCGAGTAGGGGGACTCCCGCAGTAGAATAAGGTCTGCCTTAGAGTACTTCATGGTGAGTGTCATAAATATAATATATATAAATATATATAAATATATATAAAATATAAGGTCAGAGGAGTTGTTAGACAGGGCATTAAAATTCTAGATGTTATTAAGATATTAAAATAGATGTTAAAATATATATAGTACAAGTTAAACTCAGGAGACGTCTAGACCGGCTCTGAAAGTTCATAAATAGTTCATAAGTTCATAAAAATCATGCATGGTTCAAAGATAGTTAATCATGGTTCATCATGGTTCATAAATAATTAGTTTGTCATCGAAGGTGGGAGAGTTAGTTCATGTAGATATATCAGACTGGGGGTAGAGGGTGGCTTTGGCCTTCCAGTTGTAGATTAGTCCCGGCCTGTAGTCCTCAAGGACTCCTCCAGTCCCACAATACCAGGAGTCTTAAGGGCCTCAGCTGAAAAGTTCTAATAGCTGAGGCCAGTTTTTCTCGGCCTGGAGCCTCCACTGCCCACCTTTGTCCCCGGTGGCATCTCCTTCGGCCCCACCACCTCCAGCACTCCTGGTATCTTTCGGCCTGCCAGGCCCAGATCTCCTTGGGCCCGGCCCGGCCCAGCCAGGCCTTGCAGCCTCGATGTTACCCTGCCGGCCCATGCCAGTCCAGTTGGTCCTCGGCTAGCTAGGTCCGGTTCTGTCTGGCCTCCCCAGGCCTTTACAGTCGCTGGTCTCTGATGTCCGCTCCAGCGCTGGTCACTTCTCCCCCCACTGGCCGTCCCAGCTCCGCTCATCAGCTCATACCGGCACCGCTCTTCTCCTCCTCTCCTCCACGCCGCGCGGCTCCGCTCCGCTCTGTTCCTCCATTCCTCTCCTCTCTTCCGCGCCGCGCGCCGCTCCACTCAAGCCTCGGAGCAGCGCGGCGTTTTGGAATCTCCCCGGCGTTTTGGAACCTCCGGCCAGCTTCCCTCCGATGGCCCATGCAGAGACGCCGGCCCACCCTGGAAGCTCGTCCTGGCCTCAAAAGGCAGCCAGGGTGAGCATCTCACTGGGCCTGGCCCTAAAAGATGGCAAACGGGCCAGGCAACATGCCCTAGCCGCCCACAACTCCCGCGGCCCTCATAGCGCTCGGTGGCAGACCGCCATCTTCGCGCACGCGCATAGCAGCACTATGTTAAAAAGAATACTTTTTAACATAGTGATTATTCTAATAAGTGTTAGAAAAAAGAAGTAAAAAGTAGAAATTGGGATAATAATATTATGTATACTGATATATAATAGAATATATTATGATTACTATGTATACATAAATGTTAGAAGTTTAAAAAGTATGATTATGTATATTTAAATGGTAATATCACTATCAGAATTGTATGCAAAATATATTGACTCAGATAATACATTGTCCACTAAACACTTACGGGTGTTAAAGAAGAAATTATAAATAAAATTATAAAATAAAACAAATGTTGCTTACTTTTGGGGATATTTGCCCTTAGAAGTGAATTCACATTTTCCTTTAACTCACAAAGTGAATCAATTTGTTTCATTACAGATATCGAACACAATGACACAATGTAATCCTATCATGCCTGTTCAAATAAATTCCACGGGGCTTAGCCACAGTTCCTCACTGTGAAACGTGAATACTGTCCAAATGAAGTTTTGGCAGCTTTGAAAATTGTGATGGCTGCACTGTTTTCTCCAACTCTCGAGTGCCACAACTAGTTAGGCAATAATGATACAATATTATTGGTAAGGCTGGGTTGAACTCCTGCATTTTGAGAGCTGAATGCCTCTCAATTTATAAACAGAGTTAATCTTATTTGCTAAATTTTAGCAAAGGAATCCCTGGGCTCTTTACAGAGTTATATATGAGGAAGCCAAAATTCACTCTAAAGTGTGGGTGGGTTTCCTATTTGTAGATTAATATAAAGCTACCTTTTTAACTTAAGCCTTTTGGTATGAGAAAATACACTTCACTGAGAACTCTTGGGCAACTCAGCTTTATTAACCTACCTTTCAGTATTATAATGAGGCTATACATGTTTATAACCAGTTTAGAGTAATGATGGAATGTGCATTTGATGTTTAAATAATAAAATACTTTGTAGGTGTGTGTATATGTATGTACACCCACACCCACACCCCACACCCCCACACACAATACACATGTACACACACTTACACAAGGCTCCAGCACAGTGTAAAACAGATACTATATAATTACTTAATCAAATCTCTACATATTTATATCAGTGTTACAGACAGACAGTGCACATATACTGTACATATATACATACATTCATTCATACATACATACATACATACATGTTGCAGCTTATATGGATGCACAATAAATGAGCAGCCCTCTGTAACACTGATATAATTATCTACAGAATAAATTAAGTAATGATATAGTGTCTGTTTTACACTGTACTGGCACCTTGTCTAGTATTACTTTATGAGTTGTCTTATTTTCTTTCATTCTGATTGTAGTGCGTGAATTAGCATAGAGATGATTTGCTAATTGTAAATGATAAGTGAAACATTCCACTTCAATTTACACATTTTTTAAAATCAAATAATTATGCCAATGGATATATAGATGCTTGAAGCAGTTTCAGTATTTTTTTTTCTTCCATTCTGACTTTTTCCAATGCTTTCAGGTTGATTATCATATACCATCTTAAGGGGCATAAAGAAAGAAAAATGAGTGTCTTATGTTTATGAATAATTTTATTGCTTCTTGGAAACATGGTTTTATATAATTTTAGTGTCCCTCTATTTTATATGTTGAATATGACAGTATAATTTAATTACAACACCATTATGTTTCAATGCTTATATTTATAGCTATGGGCTTGACTTGTGGTTTTATTGTTGTTAAGTTTATTGTGAACTTGTCAACATTACTAAACTTAGACTTGTTCCAAATACTCAGAAGAACAGTATTAATAAAAGCTGAGCTGCAGATCATATAGAATAAAATTAGAATTGTCACTTTTTCTGCTAATCTAACTTTAAAATTGTAACATCGCTGTTTGGGGGGGTCATTCTATTTAGTAGGCAAGAAGGATAGAAGAAGTAGTAATTTTGCCATTCCAAAACAACTGTTAGCTTTGCAAGGCAGTCCAGATAAGAAGCACAATCAAGAACACTGGTTCTATCTGCATTGCAAGGTATACTAAAAGGTATACTCCTGCCTCCCAAGGCCATTCACACATTTCATTAAAAAGGTGAAGGTTCCACTCACACATATGTGCTAGTGGTTCCCGACTCTAGGGGGCAGTGCTCATCTCTGTTTCAAAGCTGAAGAGCCAGCATTGTCCGAAGACATCTCCATGGTCATGTAACTGGCATGAGTAAATGCTGCAGGCACATGGAATGCAGTTACCTTTCCACCAAAAGTGATTCCTATTATTCTACTTGCACTTTTACATGCTTTCAAACTGCTAGGTTGTAGAAGCTGGGACAAGTAATGGGAGCTCACTCTGTTATGCAGCGCTAGGGATTTGAACTGCCGAACTGCTGACCTTTCTGATCAATAAGATCAGCATCTTAGCCACTGAGCCACCTTGTCCCTCTTCAAATTCCATTAGAACAACTTTATTTATTACCTTATTTGTTTGAATAGTTAGGATTGTGCCAAATGAATTAAACTTCTTTGATTACATCCTGTTTGTGGAAATTAGTATCTATTGAGCAAGAAATGGATTTAAGGAAGAGCGAAGAGAAAAAAATAGATACAAAAGTGAAGGTCATTTTTACTTTAGTCAGTGCTGGTGTTTCTTTTTCCATTTGCACTTTTGAAAAGCTTCTGCAGATATTCTGAGTGGTGTAAGCCCTTGTCTCCATCTTCCTTCTCTTCATCTTTTTTGTGTTGTCATACTGTATGATCAAAAAATGATTGTAAAAAGAAGAAAGAAATTAGGCAGGATCTCTTTCTTTTTTCTTTCTTTCTTTCTTTCTCTCTCTCTCTCTCTCTCTCTCTCTCTCTCTCTCTCTCTCTCTCTCTCTCTCTCTCTTTCTTTCTTTCTTTCTTTCTTTCTTTCTTTCTTTTATTAGATTTCTATCCCGCCCTATCTCCCAAAATGGGACTCAGGGCAGCGCACAGGAATTTAAAAATCTAAAAATACAAACAATACAAAATTCTACAAAAGTTAAAACTAAAATTAAATAATTTAGCTCATGCTAAAAAAGAAAACAATTAATTTAAAACCCAACTCTAATAATAACATAGCTGTAGCAGCTATGCCAGGCCAGCCATATGGAAGAGATATGTTTTTAGTGTCCGGCGGAAGAGGCGAAGGTCGGTGATAATACGAAGGTTTGGGGGAAGGTCATTCATACATCCCCATACATCCCTTACATCCCTTAGACCGATACGCTCCCACAGAGAGGGCCTTCTCAGGGTGCTGTCGCCCGGACAATGCCGACTGGCGACACCCAGGGGAAGAGCCTTCTCTGTGGCGGGTCCAGCCCTCTGGAATGACCTACCCCCTGAATTACGTACCATCACCGACCTCCGCCTCTTCCGCCAATGTCTCAAGACATATTTGTTTCAACAAGCCGGCCTAGCCTAACCTCCCATGGGGACTTTTACGTAGTTTTAAATTGGGTTTTTAAAATTTGGTTTTAGCACAGGATAGGTTTATTTAATAGTCTTTTAAATTATATTTATTGTATTTTGTATGTCTTTTAAATTTCCTGTGCGCCGCCCTGGGTACTCTGTGGAGAAGGGCAGGATACAAATTTAAATAAATAAATAAATAAATAAAATAAATAAATTCCAGAGGGCGGGGCCTGCCACAGAGAAGGCTCTTCCCCTGGGCGTCGCCAGCCGGCATTGTCTGGTGGACAGCACCCTAAGGAGGCCCTCCCTGTGGGAGCGGACAGATCGAATGGAGGTATGTGGTCTTGTATGAGTTATTTTAAAAAAAGTAAGAGGGAGGCAGAAAGAGTGTTAACAGTTGATTATTATCAGTTCCATTTTAGAATGGATGCTAAGAGAGGCTAAATACAAATTAAGTATTGAAAATGATAGATTTTCCTCTTCCTTGTCTATACCACTAAAGTACCCATTTACTGATGCTTACTATTTTTGTATTCATTCTCCATTTTAGTTGGTTGCTGCTACTGTGCATAAAAAAGCCAGACAAATAACACAGAAATATAGGTTCAAAATGCTGAGCTGATTTTTATCTGAAATGGTTTGATCATATATTGTTTGAACAAACAATTAGCCAATATGTCAAGAAGACTATGCTGTTCTATGCTTATAACTAGTTCTTTCTGTTCTCTGTATTAGTGAGACTGAGACAATGCCTTGGTAAATGACTTTCTAAAATATGAGTCAAGAGAATTGACATACCTACCTAATTGTCAATTAGTACTTTAATTGCTTACAACTAATAAGATCAGAATGTAGGTCAGCAGTGAAATTCTCCTTTCATATTAGCAGCCAAAGCACTTTGGGAGGAAAGTCTGTTTAATGAGCAAAATCAGAAGGTACTTTGTTCAGCTAAATTTAGTCTTGGAAACCCAAACCTTGATTCTGTATGACACATTGTGATTAAATACATGCCCATGTACATATGTGGAAAGAGAAAGAGGGGTACATATACAATAAAATGTCAAAAGGAAACCATTACTGGCAGCATTTATTAGCTTTTTTTGGATTTCTGGTACTTTTAAAATTCCTTATTTTTTTTTTAACAAATCATTTTGAATATTTAGTTGAATCTACACTTCTGGCCACATTCTTAAAACCCAAAAAACCATTAGATTGTATACCTGTATTATAGCTACCAGTAGTCTGGGATATCTGATGAAACCATCAGCATGACACCAAACAAGAAGCAAGCAATTTGTTGGTTTCCTTGACAACAGTTATGTATGCCTGCTTTCCTTGATTTCTAATCAGGCACAAAAGTAAAGTAAAATCTTCTTTTTTGCCCTCACAAAGAGATAACATTACAAACCCCATTTTAAGTGACCACTCTCCTGTTTGAGCAGGAGATAGCTTGTAACAGTTAAGAGGAAGGAATTTAATTTGAAGTGAAGAAATGCTGCCAAAACTATGTTCATGTGAGATCCCACCATGAATATGCAATGCAAATGGTGTGTCCAACTGTTGTATAACATCTGCCTCTCCTGTATCTCCATCATTTTCTTTGTCATTTTCTATGTCATTTACCAGACATTTCATGCCATATCTATGTACAACAAATACTGAGGAACAAACTGCATCAGATGTAGCCTCAACCCTGGAGGATATTTTTCTCTCCCTGAGATTAAGATCGTATCCACCTTGCTTGCTTTCAAGAAAGTTAGTCACCATAATAAGTAATGGGTTTGTGGGGTTTTTTGGCTGGGCTATTTAGTTTTCTATTTCACCAAGATTGCTGGTTTAAGATTATCTATTTCATGTTTTATACTGTTGATTCTGTTGTTTTAAAAAATTGAATACTGATTGTCTTTAATTGATTGTGTTGCTGGGATTTGGATAATGTTATTGGATTGAATTTGGAGTAGATTATGAATTTGGTTAACCACATACATCATTAAAAATGAATACCATTTTTACATATCCCACTAAGTAAGAGAAGTACCTCGCTCTGCTAATATGGCTAGTAACTGTTATACAAACAAAACCCAGGTGCAGATGGGCTCACCTTCTCAGGATTCCCATTAAACCAAAACTATGGGAGAAAGAAAGCCATAATCAACAGCTTTTGTTTGCCTTTTTTGAGTCCAATTCCACATTTGAGTGCAACAGTTACTTGCTGGAAGTATTCTCACTTCAACCTTTATGCTAATAAATCTTATTAATCTGAGCTCAGAGATAAATGTTCCTTGGCTGTTCTTCTCTGCTCCTGTTTATTGCTAAGCAAGACACAGTGTTTTTTCCAGACTGCTTCTGGACTAATGTTACAACTGGGAGAAAATGGGAGCCAATTGCTGGAGACTGCTGAAAAGAATTTCATAAAGAAGTTGATTCACCTTCTCAGTTCATTAATGTGACTTGCTGCTATGTTATATCAAAGTGTATTCCTAAATACTGTTTTGCTGTAAGTAGCTAACAAGTTTCTGAGTTACATAGTCATCAATAGAAGAAATTGAACAGTGCTGGTAGAACATATGGGAGAAAGAAAAGAAACATAACAACATTGCAAAGTGGCTACAGCTGAAATTAAACCACAGCAATCTCCAGAACTGGAGCCAGTCACCATCATAGTGCTCTATGTTATAGACACCAATAGAGCACCTGGCCTGGACATGATCCACACCTCCTGGCTAAATGAATTAACAGCAGTGCATGAACACTTAGTAGTACAGATCACCTGCTAGAAACAGGCTTCTGTTCATACTGGCTAACACAAGGAAGGACAGTGCTGACCATTAAAGACTCACCGAAGTGAACAGCTCTGGCCAGCTACTAGTCAATAACTTTTCTCCTCAAAACATTAAAAGTCCTAACAGACATCATAGCCACCAAGCTACATGAACATATGGCCCATTAAATAAGCACAGCTCAGAAGGGCATTGGGAACAACAGCATAAATTCAAACACAGAGCAATCATCCAAGAATCAAGATCTAGAGAGATCAATTTGAACCTACATTTCGGTGAAACACACATGGATATGTGAATGTCTGGTGCTACATAAAGTCAATGGGACACTAAGGACCTTCCTCAAGAACTTAATGGGCTGTGAATGACCATGGGATCCCATTTTGAGGAAGAGGGGCAGTTCAGAAATTCAAAAAATAAATAAAATAAAGACACTGGAAGTCAACTCAAGACAGCTAACATAAGTGGCCATCAAATACAGTATATAACAAGGTGATGCACTGTCCCCATTGTTGTTCTGCATAGGCTTGAACTGCCTAGCCAGATCATCTCAAGTCCTGGATATGAATATAAGTTCAAGAGTGGAATTACCATCACCACTTTCTGTACATGGATGACATTATCATGTATACTAAGAGTGACTGGGACATTAGTTCACTGAGCTATCTGACATGGATCTACAATGAGGACATTGGGATATCATGTGGATTGGAGATGTATGGCCAGATGATAGTCAAGAAAGGAACAGTAGTTAAAACTGATGTAGTGGAACTACCTAAGGGCCCCATAGCAGACATTCAGACCAGCTACACACTTCTGAGAGAATGCCTGCACAGAGGAAGACATGGAAGGAAGATCAAGCAGAGAAATTACCATGGCAAAGGAAGATCCTGCTTGGGACATAATATTAACAGGTAGCTGAGACTGGAAAGGGCTGAACTAAAAGACTGCAGTGAGACACTAGTCATGGTAGCATAATATCAGCCACTAAGCACCAAATCTATAAAATGAGTACCATATTACACATAAGGTGCAGTAAATGCAAAGAGACTTCAGAGAGAGTCCAACTTATATATGATCTGAAGAAATCCAGATCCATATACAGAAAGGCAGCCAATCAATCACACATTGTAGTAGTAGACAAAGGCAGAAGACAGCAGCAGCAATAGATGTAGTTGTGCCAATGACAGCAACATCAGGTAGAAGCCATCTATATGAAACTGTTCTTGAATAATACCTAGAAGCTCTAACTGGTACAGAAAGCAGCCACACAAGGGCAAATATATGTGCCCCTGGAACAGAACATGTCATGCTTTGGCTCTAAGCTGCATTGGCTGTGGGATTGCTTTTTGATTCAATTCAAGATGCTGGTTTTAATCTTTAAAGGCATTTATGGCATGGGACTGGGGGACTGAGGGACTATCTCTCCCTGATTACAACGTCTGACCCATTAGATCTGGCAGTGAATGCAGGTTGTGAGGTTCCATTTGCCAGAGACATAAATTTGGGGCTACCAGGCAAAGGATCTTCTGTACCACAGGAGGGAGGGAGGGAGGGTGGGAGGGAGGGGGAGAGAGGGAGGGAGGGAGGGAGGGAGGGAGGGAGGGAGAGCGAGAGAGAGAGAGAGAGAGCGAGAGAGCGAGAGAGAGAGAGAGAGAGAGAGAGAGAGAGAGAGAGAGAGAGAGAGAGAGAGAGAGAGAGAGAGAGAGAGAGAGAGAGAGATGGAATTTAGGATAACTTCATCTGTCTTGATGCTCCAGAAGTTCCTGAAAGGCTTGGAGGTCCTAGGAAGACTAGAAAAATTCTAAGTGGATATACTCTGTCTTGGGGTTCTATGTTTTAATTTTAACAATATTCCATCTTTAATACTGATTTTTAAAATGTTTTTTTTTTGTTCTTTTGGTATATATTTTGCTCTTGTATATATTTTGTTTTTGTTCTTTTGTCTGTCTGTACCTTGTGCAGAGTCACCTTCTGTAAGATGGGTGGTCATTTAAAATTAATAAATTCATACGTAAATATATATCTAATTCCCTTAATAGAGGAAGGAGAAAAAATGAGAATATTTGAACTGTGGAAGCATGGTTTTCCTTTTCAGAAAGTGAGAAGATACCCTGAATGACACGTACATCTCCAGATACAGAACTCGTTTTTTCAAGGAGTAATTAACTTAAATTCATTCTAAAGAAATTATACCGAAAGTTTCCAATGGAGAGCTGAAAATAGAAATACCAGTAATTGTAGAAATTTCAGAGGTAACAAGAATAAAAGACTTGGATTTATCAACCTGAATAGCTGAAAATGGAAAACTTGCTTGTGTGTCTGTGTGTGTGTTTGTGTGTATAGTCTCTTGAGATGGTATGTTGACTCCAATTAGCTGAATCAATTGCCTACTTTCATTGTTCAGCCTCGCAGACCATATTTTGAATTTGAATTAACCTTCAGTGTTTTTATGCAAGCATTTTTTCCTCCTGACTCATCATCTATTTTTATTTTTACAATATTTAGTAAACATTGGGACTTTGGACTGATTATACTTTATAATTAAGCTATGCTTAATGCAATAGGTCCCAAAAGTATATAAAAAGTGGTTCAGGTTTCTTCTGAGTAATGAAAGCCATTCAGAGGATTCTTAGCATATAACCATAATAGATTGTTATAAATAAGAATACAGGGAAGAGAGAAGCTGCAGAGGATCTGGTAGTTGGTTAAAGAAGTCAAGATGGAGGATGTAACTGTGGGATCAAAACTCTATCTCTTTTTAATGCACTACACACAATGCATATAAAAAGGGGCGGGATTTCTACCATAGTAGTCATGGTTGCCATCATTTGACATATGTCCAAAGAACACCCTTCAGATTTAGTGTCAATGTGGCCCAAACCCCAATCTATCCAAATAAATCCATCAAAAAATATTTTCTAATTTAAAATGTGGTCCTACCTGACACTTAATGAAAGAGTAGAGAAGATAAAGATTAAAACAAAAAGATTTGAAACTGCTTTGGCAGTACATTGATGAGAACAAATGGCTTCAGTTATGATTCAGCCTGAAGGAAATATTTGCATGAAGAAATCTGTCTAGTGCCAGAGAAAATAAGTCTCATTAGCTTAGGTGGGTTTCTTTGTTTTTTAAATCATGCTGGGGCTTTTTCTGAAGTCCATCTTAATATTTTGGCTGTCTTAAAAGCCGGAATTGGAAATAGATGCCTAAGTATTTGAAAAAAAAAATCACCTGCTTGATGGATCCTCCATTTATTGGCATTGTGCTTAAATGTGCAGCACCTGCAAGAAACCAGCATCATTATTGCGACACCGATGAATGGCAGATGGGCTACCTGGTGCATTCATGTGTTGAGTATTCTGCATTTGCTTGAACCTGAATGGGGCTCTAGTGTCCCATCGTTGCTCTAACTTAGCAGCTCACGACTCAGAAGAGATTCTTTTCTGTTGGTTCTGCTCAGGTTTTTAATCTACTGAAGGGTTGAAGCTGATCATTTGTTCTTTCTTTCCCATCCTTCTGGATTCATTTGCATTGCACTTTTAAATTTAATTTCAGTGCCCTTATGCATCTCATTTCTAGATGGATGTATAGTTTCAAAATATTTTTGCAACTCCATTGTTAATCATCATCTTGAGCATATGATTTGAAATAAAAAACCAGGATAGAAGTAAATAACACAACCTAGATCCTCCTTCCTTCCTTCCTTCCTTCCTTCCTTCCTTCCTTCCTTCCTTCCTTCCTTCCTTCCTTCCTTCCTCCCTCCCTCCCTCCCTCACAAGTAGAAAGAACTATAAGAAGATTTGACATGTATTGAGTCTTTGAGCTGGCATAGAGCAGTATGTCTCATATGAAAATCACAGTAATCCTCGCCCTGGCTTCATTCCTGACATCTGGATGTGGAAAAGATTATTCTGGAGACAATTTTAAAACACCATAAAAGCAGCTTTCAGCATTCCTTGGTCATTCCTTAAGTCATCATTCCTTGGTCATCTTCCTCTGCCCATGCAGTCTTCCTACTGTTTACTGCAGTAGAACGAAAGGTTTAAAATCACATCCAGGACAAAAGGTGAGAAACTGCAATGGGCTCAACAAAAATATTAAAATGTGGCAGGAGGAACTATCCCAGAGGAATTTGTGATTTTTCTGCAGGAGAAAATCGCTCAGATACAGAACGGGTTAGCCCCCATTGATGGCCCAGTGGGATGCCACGAGGCAGATCTTGTTTGGGAGGAGTTTGACTCCGTTACTTCCGAGGATATGGACAGGTTACGTGGGCGACTGCGAGCCACCACATGTTTATTGGACCCGTGTCCCTCCTGGCTTGTACTGGCATCCTGGGAGGTGACACGAGGCTGGCTCCAAGAGGTTGTCAACGCTTCCTTAAGTGAGGGTTCCTTGCCTGCTTCCCTAAAAGAGGCTATGGTGAGGCCCCTCCTTAAGAAGCCCTCTTTGGATCCAGCTTTATTAACCAACTATCGTCCAGTCTCCAACCTTCCCTTCTTGGCGAAGGTTGTTGAGAGTGTGGTGGCACAACAGTTTCCCCGTCACCTGGAGGAAGTTGATTATTTAGACCCGCACCAGTCTGGCTTTCGGCCCGGGCATAGCACTGAGACGGCATTGGTCGCGTTGGTTGATGATCTCTGGAGGGCCAGAGATGGGGGTTGTTCCTCCATCCTGGTCCTATTAGACCTCTCAGCGGCTTTCGATACCATCGACCATGGTATCCTATTGCATCGGCTGGGGGGGTTGGGAGTGGGAGGCAACGTTTTACGGTGGTTCTCCTCCTACCTCTCTGGCCGATCGCAATTTGTGTTGGCAGGAGAGCAGAGGTCGACCTCGAGACCCCTCACATGTGGGGAGCCTCAGGGGTCGGTCCTCTCGCCTCTCCTGTTTAACACATACATGAAGCCGCTGGGTGAGATCATCCGTGGCTTTGGGGTAGAGTACCATCTATACGCTGACGACACCCAGCTGTATATTTCTACCCCAAACCACCCCAACGATGCCGTAGCGGTGATGTGCCAGTGCCTGGAAGCCGTGCGGGTCTGGATGGGAAGTAACGGACTCAGGCTCAACCCGACCAAGACCGAGTGGCTGTGGTTTCCGGCTGCCCGATTCAACCATCTCACTCCATCGCTGGCCATAGGGGACGAACATCTTGCCCCTGTGGATGGGGTGCGCAATTTGGGTGTCCTCCTGGATGCCCGGCTGTCCATGGAAGATCAAGTGACAGCCGTGGCCAGGAGGGCGTTTTACCAGGTTCGCCTGGTTCGCCAATTGCGCCCCCTATTGGATCGGGACGCCCTTCGCACAGTCACTCATGCGCTCGTGACATCCCGACTGGACTATTGCAACTCTCTCTACATGGGGCTCCCCTTGAGGTGCACCCGGAGACTTCAGCTAGTCCAGAATGCAGCCGCGCGAGCAATTATGGGAACCACTAGGTTTACCCATGTAACACCGCTCTTGCGCGAGCTGCACTGGCTACCTGTCGTCTTCCGGGTGCGCTTCAAGGTGTTGATTATCATCTTTAAAGCGCTCCATGGCTCGGGACCTAGCTATCTGCGGGATCGGATCCTGCCTAATACATCCTCACAACCAATTCGCTCCCACAGAGAGGGACTTCTCCGGGTGCCGTCCACTAGACTTTGTCAGCGGGCGACGCCCAGGGGAAGGGCTCTCTCTGTGGTGGGCCCGGCCCTCTGGAACGACCTTCCCCCCGACATTAGGACGACTACGGACCTCCGCTCCTTCCGTCTCAAATTAAAAACTCATTTCTTCTGTCTGGCCGGCCTAGGATAGTCTCTCTGTCTTTGGGGTTTTATTGGGGTTTTGTAATATTGCTTAGTTTTAATGGGAATTTTAGCGCAGGTTTAGATTTAATTTATTTTTAATGAAATATTAAATGTATTTATTGTTTTACTGTGCCTGTGCACCGCCCCGAGTCCCTGTGGGGAGAGGGTGCGGTTTAGAAATATTAAAATTATTATTATTATTATTATTATTATTATTATTATTATTATTATTATTATTATTATTATTATTATTATTATTATTATTATTATTATTATTATTATTATTATTATTATTATTATTATTATTATTATTATTATTATTATTATTATTATTATTATTATTATTATTATTATTGTTATTATTATTGTTATTATTATTATTATTATTCAGGTGAACATTCCTTCCAGGAAGCCAGAGATCTTTTTAATTAAATTTAAAAAAATCCTTCCCTCACAGTTATTACTGATTCCATCTGCAATGCTAATTAAATGGAAACTGCAATACAGCCTGACTCCAGAACACTCCCTCTAGGAAACCTTACTAAGTGAAGTTTCTTGGAATTTCTAGGGGACAGGGATACTTTTGTGCACTTTCAAGGAGCTGGGTTTTCCTATGTAATTTTTCCTACATGGGGGAGGGCTTACTGTGGCTACCTCTGACAATTTACTCAGTATGTTATGCTATCAGAAATAAACTTCACTTCTGGTTTAAGCAACTGCCCATGTTCTTTATTCACAGCCTGGAAACAAAACATGTGGTGGGGACTCATCAAATTTGCAGATGGCACTAAACTGGTAGGAATAGCCAACACCCCAGAAGATAAGTTCAGGATCCAAAAAGATATTGACAGACTTGAACAATGCAACAAAATGAAATTTAATGTGGAGAAAAGCAAGGTTTTACACCTAGGCAGGAAAAACTAAATATACAAGTACAGATTAGGCAAAACCTGGCTCAGAAACAGTAACTGTGAGAGGGAGTTTGGAATCCTAGTCGACAGTCACTTAAACATGAGCCATCAGTATGCAGCAATAGCCAAAAAAGCTAATATAATCCTTGGTTGTTTAAACAGAGATATAGAATCAAAATCATATGAAGTATTAGTACTGCTTTATAAAGTCTTAGTAAGACCCACACCTGGAATACTGCATCCAGTTTTGGTCACCACATCACAAAAAAGGTATTGAGACTTTGGAAAAAGTGCAAAGAAGGGCAACTAAAATGATTAAGGGATTGAAGACAAAAACATATGAAGAATGGTTGCAGGAATTGAATATGACTAGTCTAGAAAAAAAAAGGACTCGAGGGAGACGTGATAGCAGTGTTCCAGTATTTGACGGGCTACCACAAAGAGGAGGGAGGCAACCTATTTTCCAAAGCACCAGAAGGCATGACAAGAAACAATGTATGGAAACTAGTCAAGGAGAGAAGCAACCTTGAATTAAGGAGAAACTGCCCAACAGTGAGGACAATTAACCAGTGGAACATCTTTCCTTCAGACATTGTAGGTGCTTCATCCCTGGAGGTTTTTGAGAAAATACAGGACAGCTATCTATCTGAAATGGTATAGAGTCAAAACCTCCAAGGTCCCTTCCAGCTCTATTCTGATTGATTAAGTGGTATTAGAAATAGCAATTAGTTGACTTTGATGCATTCCTGTACTTCATGAAATGCAAAATCAAGATGAATTGGTGGAGTATCAGCCACAACCATTATGGTTCTGTTTTCAAATGTGGACCCAAATAAGTTTTATACATAGTGGCATTCAAAGCAGAGTTTAAAGAGTGAATTGCAGAAGAAGCTAGGTTGGTGAGTTTTACCCTTGAGAGAATTTAATTCCAAGGGAGGGAAAATAAACATAAAATATATAATCACCCATTAAAATCAACCAACCAAGATCTTAATTTAAGTCTGATTTAAATGAACTGTTTGACCTTAACATAATTATGCCTAATCATTACCACCAGACAATGAAAAGTGCTTTAAAAATGAAAGCTAGTAAACAGGGCCATAAATACAATATATTTCAATTTAATGGTTCAATCAATAATTCTTACTTCTGTTTGTTGAAAACTGCAATATTCTATTTCTGTCAAACTATTCTAATGTTTCATAATGTGTAATCCAGGATAGAATTTTAAAAAGGTACAAACATCAGGTTGCTTTAGCTAAACTTCTAAAATAGTCTTAATTTCATTCAAGATAAGAATAAACATGTCATTTTACATTTCCAACATTATGCTGATCAAAATCTTTTTGTTACTTTTGTTCCAAAAGTTTACAAAAATTAGTACAACTTTTGAAGATGATATATTTCTATTGAAACTCCTAGAAACTGAAACAAAGGTTAGTATTTTTACAGATATATTTTATTCCCACCAACAATTCCTATTTACAGTATTAATGCTAGGCTTTTTAAAAAAAAAGTGGACACACTGACTTTCAAATTGCATGGCAAGCATAACTCATAGGATCACTGCTGGGAGAGATAGGTATGTTCTAAATTTGCTATGCTATCACACATTAGAGAAAATTTGAGCTCATACCTTTACAACAGAAATCTTGAAAAAAATAAATTGCTCTAAAACACATTTTAAAAATGCATATATATATTTTTGTGTGTCAGATCTGTGGTTCAAATCATCTTGAATGCTGTCAATACACAATATATATATATGAGAACCTTTCATTTTACCCACAAGTCTAGTCAAAGGTTTAATAAATCTTGAGATGTTTTGCATTAATATGAATCTAACATAAATATTGCTTAAAACTACCCACCTTAATGTATAGTACTTGTATTCTGGTCAGACCTACTGAATCCAATAGGCTTTACCATGAAATAAACAGGAATAGCACTTTAACCCATAACAATCTTCCTTCCTTTCAAAAAGTGTCATCCATGAAATTGTTGGCACTCAATTTATATGGATGTTATTGAACAATGAAAATCAATCACTATATGGTTTTTCCAGTGTATTATAGCTGAATTGACTCAGGTTTCACATTCATATTCTCAATATAACAATAGCTACCAATTTCAATGACAGTAAACAAAAAGTGTGTTTGTATATATGTGATTAATACACCAGTTCAAACCTATTAGTAATATTAGTTAATTGCATGCATCTCCTCTTGCAAACAACAACAACAAAAAGCTGCTAAATGTCACCATGCAAATATAATATTCGCCAGTCCAGATATAGGGAACTTTTTGTAAATAATTGTAATTGTCCCAAAGTGGTAGATTGTAGCAGTAGCAGTAAGCTCCTCCTCAGCTCTCAAAGTTTAGGTTGCAATCCTTCATCAGAAAGACAAATGGGCTAATGGGGATCTAGGAACAAGAAGATGCAAGATTACAGAGGTCATTCTGAGGTAGGAAAGCAACTGAAGGAGAAATAATACATTTTTATGCAAAATTAAATACCAATCATCCAAAACTAAGTCATCAAAGAGAGGTGTTTCATGATATGTGGGAATGTGTGTTTGGTTGTTGAATAAATAGAGCTGCTGTGTCTTTTTCCAGCCTGTGGAACACAATTATCCTTTATCTGAAAACAGGAATAGTTTGAAAGGGTACACTTGACGACAATCTTCAAAGCGCTCCATGGCTCGGGACCTAGTTACATGCGAGACCGTCTCCTGCCCCATACATCCCTTAGACCGATCCGCTCCCACAGAGAGGGCCTTCTCAGGGTACCGTCGGCCAGAGAATGCCGACTGGTGACACCCAGGGGAAGGGCCTTCTCTGTGGCGGGCCCTGCCCTGTGGAACGACCTACCCCCTGAACTCCGCACCATCACCGACCTCCGCCTCTTCCGCCAGTGTTTCATCAAGCCGGCCTAACATAGCCTCCGCTGTGACTAGTATTAGATAGTTTTAAAATTGGGATTTTAATTGGTTTTAGCGCAGGTTTGAATATTTAATAGCTTTTTAAATTTTGAATTTTGTATTATTTATAGGTTATTTTAAATTCCTGTGCGCCGCCCTGGGTCCTTTTGGAGAAGGGCGGGATATAAATCAAATAAAACTAAAACTAAACTAAAACTAAACTTTTGAAAAAAAATTGCACAATCCTTCTGTGGCTTTATAATTTTGTCACAGATGTATGTGAAATCATTTGTTTTTTTCAATCAAACTTTTATGGGTGTTAACCATTGCCTAATAAGCTTCAAACATGTTTGAAACCTGGAAAATATTTCAGCTTCTTTTCCCCTTTATATATGCTACCAATATTGCCAAAACAGGTGCCAGGTTTTAGATTAGGTGAAATATATACTGGAGATATTCAAAGGTGCTTTTTCAAAAGGCAACTGGACTTTCTTTGTTTTTCTTTCCTTCTTTACTGGGGACATTTCCAGATCTGAAGATGCTGTTGACTCCGTTTCCAACATCCCAGATAGTAGTATGATATTTTAATAGAAACCTAATTTCTTCCTCTATATTTGCCTCTCCCATTGTGGTGGTCTTTAAATGTTTTAGAACTAGAATTTCCAGTCAGCTTTGTAACTGCACTCCTAACACATCTGCAGGGTTCCAGATTAAAGAAGGTTGAGCTATCTCATTAAACGTACACCTAATTTTTCCACTACATGAATGGGTTCTTTAGAGTGGGTATCTTTAAGATTTTGGAGGTCATCTTAGCTTGACCTCTCAAAGTTTCCCCTCTCTCCAAAATGTCAGTCATCGAAGTATAACAAAACAGGTTAATCATTCTGGCTTATACCAAGCTAATTCTCCACACACTGACTTCTAAAATCATTTTCAATTCCATTACCCTGTGTTGATGTTTCTAATCTCAAGAAATGCATACATAATAGGCTGTCTCACATAGCTGAAAACAACAGATCAAACTTTTTTTTTTGGGACTCATTTTGCTATATACAAACCACCTCATTCATGAGTGACAGATACTCATGAAATGAAGTGGGGTGTTTACATGTTATCTTACTAAATCACTTTCTTTCTAATAATAAAATTAACTGCTAGGTGATTAAGGGACTGGAGCAGGGTTGGGTAACTATGGTCCTTTTATGACCTATGAATTTTGATTCCCAGGATTCCTGAGCAAAAGACTGAGAAAGAAATTGAAATTGAAATGAAATTTATTATTTCTAGACCGCCCCCTCTCCCCATGGGGACTCGGGGCGGTGCACAGGTAGCATAAAAGCAATAAATAACAAACAACAATAAATATACCAACAAAATTTAAGAACCAATTAAATAAACCCTGTGCTAAAATCCCGATTAAACTAAAAACCTATTCTATAAAATCCCAAGGCAAGGAGGCTATCCCAGGCCGGCCAGACGGAAAAAGTAAGTTTTTAATTTAAGACGGAAGGAGCGGAGGTCCGTAGTTGTCCTGATGTCGGGGGGAAGGTCGTTCCAGAGGGCCGGGCCCGCCACAGAGAGCGCCCTTCCCCTGGGTGTCGCCCGCTGACACAGTCTAGTGGACGGCACCCGGAGAAGCCCCTCTCTGTGGGAGCGAATCGGCCGTGAGGATGTATGAGGCAGGATCCGATCCTGCAGAGAAAAAGAAAGATTCTCCAGACCTGGCAAAAATCCAAATTAGAACTACCAAATGAAGAGGATACCCTAAAAATATCCAATAAAGATTTTATTCATTAGATGAACTGTAACAATATCTATAAAATACCACTGGGAAAAATAAATTGGAATACTTCAGGGTGTGTTTGTGTGTATGTCAGATGGTTGAAAAAAGGTTGGCTGGCTAACTAGAAATCTGAGCATGTACGGTATACTTGTTTTAATAGAAGAAAAGTAACTAAAATGTTACTGGTAAAATCAGCTGGTTGGTGTATAAATAATGTCAATACTAAAGCTATAACTCAGTAAAGCCTGTGAGCCATGTATATTTAACCTATCTGTCTCTCCGAATATAATATAAATAAATGTAAAAAAAAACTCCAAATCATTAGATGGTTATAATAATCCCCAATTTTGTCATGGTTTTTTTCTTTTGTACTTTTCACCCAATGTAAATCTAAATATATTAGGTCACAACGTTCTTGGAAATGCTCTTGTCTGCTTCTTCTAAAGATCATTTCTTTCTCTTTATTTAAATAGGCCTGCATGTGGCTCCCAAATTCAAAAGCACGTGAAATTTAATATAAATCCTGCTAGAAATTGGAGAAGAGCTGAAAGGTAATATTACACTGGTTTCCTTCCTTCCTTCCTTCCTGTGTATAAAAAGAAATAGTTATGTTCATTTCATTAGTTAGGGTTTTTATTAGTTATGGGGGAGGTTCACATGATAAATGCCTTTTTAAGAAATGCATTTATTCAGAACTTTCACATAATAAAAGAAACATCAAAAGAAAAATAGAGATAAAAACAGAAAGAAAAACAAAAATGTAAGAAAAAAAGGAAACAAAGGTTAAGAAAGGTATAAATAACTTCTGACATTCTTTCCAAAAGATAATTAGAGTGAAATATCACTGTCCCTTGTCCCTTTGTTTTACAAGTCTCCCCTCTTTCTCATTTAGTTTGCATCTTTCTTAATCTTCAAATTCATATATTATCAATTCATTTTTTTCTTTCAGCAAAAAGTCCATATAAGGTTTCCAGTCTTTAAACCATAAAGTTCTCTGACCAAGCAAATTAGTTTTGCCATTTCTGCAAATTCTGTCATTTTCACAATCCATTCCTCCTTTGAGAGGATTTTGTTATTCTTCCAAATGACAACTGGCTTCATTACTAGATTAACCCAAATTTCTGGATACACAGAATATAGAGAATCATTAATTTATCACCTATATCATAGTCAGACTTATAAAATTAACAAAGTTTGATATGTTGTACAAACACAACTGTTAGGGCTCTACCTGATTTGTACAGTAACATACTGAACAAATCCACCTTTATAATAATTGTGTAAGTCCTGTTCTGTTTCTACCATCTATACACTTGGTTCTGAAATTCCGACTTAATGAATTTATTCTCAGCTAACCAAGCAAGAAAAGCTGGAAACAGAATTATAATCATATATTTCTTCTAGCTTTGTACTTGTTTACCTTGTACCATAAGTCAATGACTCACAGCTGGTCAATATGTCTTTATGAGTTTCATCATTGCTCATAAGGCTTTGCAATATTTGTTTCTTTTAAGAAACCACTGCTGAAATTGTATAATTATTGATTGCTTTATTGTGAGCAAAATGCAATTTTAAATGTAATTGTAGGTGTTTGTTTAATTTTTCTCCTCATATTATTTTTCATGTGGAATTTTGATTAACAGGCATGGTAAAATTAGCACATTCTCATTTATAATATATGGATGTATGGTGCTATCAAGATGGAACTTGTAAGTAAACTAAACTATTCACCTTTCCTGCAAACATTTTCAGAGTGTGCAACAAAAGGTGTCTCCCCTCTTTTCTGTAACGGTTCGACATCCTTTGGAAATTATATTGTCCATTTGACTTGGCCTGGATTGTTCTTCCTAGCAGTTGACCTTGCTTGCTTAGTAACTTAATGAGATAGCTAGAAATTAAAAGGAAGGAGTCGATGTGGTGTTTCCACATAATAAAGACAACTTTATTATGTATGGCTGAATGCATTTTTAAAGCTCTTTTGTGAAATGTGATTTTTGCTTTTAGCTGAAACTGTATCTTTTTTGTTCACTATTCAACACATTCACTACTTCAACATACAAAGATAACAGTCTTCCCTTGCTGTCACCATCTCCAGGAAATGTTTCTTGAAATAAATGTGTGGTAAAAATATATCCAAATATTGATGCTTCCTCATTAAACCAAGTAAAGTCTATGCTAAACTGAATTTGCACAAGCAAGTAAAGTAATCTGGAGCATCCAGGCAGGAGGGAGTTTTTAAAAAGCTATGAGGGGAGTTGCAACTATGCAATTCAAATCTCACGCCTATTTTATATGCATTGCGATGTGCATTAAAAAAAGGTTGGGCTTTAATTGTGCAGTTGTGGGCACCATCTTGTAATGTGTAGAGCTCTTGCCTCACAAGCAGGAGGTTGTGAGTTTGATCCTAGGTAGAAGCACATGTAAGGTCTCCTGCTTGGGCAGGGGGTTGGACTAGATGACCTGCAAGGTCCCTTCCAACCAGGGGTGGGTTTCAAATTTTTTAGAACCTACTCTGTAGGTGTGGCCTATTTTGTGGGCGTGGCTTGGCAGTCATGTGACAGGTGGGAGTGACCACCTTTTAAAATGTGGTGAAACTCATTTAACAACGCTCTTGCTTAGCAACCAAAATTTTGGACTCAATTGTGATGATAAATTCTTTCTTTCTTTCTTTCTTTCTTTCTTTCTTTCTTTCTTTCTTTCTTTCTTTCTTTCTTTCTTTCTTTCTTTCTTTCTTCTTTCCTTTCTTCCTTCCTTTTTTCATTCCTTTCCTTTCCTTCCCGTTGGGTCACTGGCAGCGGTGGGCCAGATTTACTTCCAGGTACGCCGGTGGAACCCCCTAAATTCTCTAAATTTCTCTAAATTTCACCAACCGGTTCTCGCGAGTAGGTGCGAACCTGCAGAAACCCACCCCTGCTTCCAACTCTGTTAATCTGTTAAAGGTAATCGAGACTTTGTGTTCTGTGGTAAATTTACAACAAAGGATTATACAAAATTAAGATTCTGCTTTCTTAATAACTGATGCAGCTAGGCATAGGTACATCTTGGGAAATTCTGTCTTAAACATATTTTCAAGTTATGCAATATTGGTTTGATGTTTGTGGATTGACTCTAAGTTTTCTTATGGTCTGTCTCAGATATTTTCAATTAGATTTTCAGTACAGAATCTTAGGGCTAGGCTGGAATTTTACCCCCCTCCCTCTCCCTCTCTCTCTCTCTCTCTCTCTCTCTCTCTCTCTCTCTCTCTCTCTCTCTCTCTCTCTCTCTCTCTCTCTCTCTCTCTGTGTGTGTGTGTGTGTGTATGTATGTGTGTGTCTTTCTCACCATTGCATGTGTGGTATTTATCTGTCTCTCCTGACTTCATTTACAACAGATGATAAATTTTCTGCTTTGCTACTCTAGCCTCACAGAAATACATTTCTTGGATTTAAAACAAGCTAATGTTCATGATTTTCTCAAAAAAAAAGATTGGTGGAAATTGTAGCTTGATGAGAATCTTTGCAAGGCTCTTTATCTAAAACATCCTTCTAGCAGGGAAGATATTACTCTTCAATAATTTTGAAAGCTCCTATTTGGTTTTTCATGAATAAGTGGAATAGAGTGTGCAAATGAACCTCTTAAATTTTAAGACAAATGATGTTTTTTTTAAAAAAAAATCTTACAGGCTTTGTATATAACTGCATGTCCCTCATTTTTCAGAAAATCATATAGCTTCTTTTCACATCAACAGAAAGATCAAATCATCCTCATACCAATAATCTTTGAGATACACAAGACTCTAAATGTAAACATATCCATCTGTCAAATTTTCTAATACCTCACTCCAGTGCTTGCTTTTCAATGGTTAATAACCCACCCCCCTTTTTTTCCATTGAGAGCAACTGCTAAAGACTGGAGATCATTCCTGTTTTGATTCCTCTCTATTGCAGTCTGTGAATTCAGAATGATGACGCTTCTCAATCTCTGAATTGAGAAAATAGATGAGATAATGGTAATATGCTGCATGCTCTGCATCTATTTTTAAGATTTCAATAAATATAAGCTTAGTTTCCTATTTAATCCACCTGTTGATAATGTACCATTAGGTAAGATCCAAATATTTCATGAATTTGTCTGAACACATCATTGTCTATTAAGGGATAATTTAATGGGTAATTTCAAGACCACCAATTGGGCAGTAATAGTTTTGTTTATGCTGCATTTTTTCTGTAAGACAAGAGAGTATCTTAAAATCTGGCTTTCTAAAATTGATTTGCTTTTTAAAATCATAGACATTCACTGTTATATTGCCATGTTACCATAATTTATATATTTTGAATAATATGTTTCCTTAACTGGTGTCATGTTCTGCCCCACTTATCATAAATGTAATGCTATATCCTTTTTTACAAAAAAATGTATTTTTGTTTTGGTGATATCAAAATACTGAACCTATTTTATCTGTATGAGGCAGACAACATAATTTTATGAACAAACCTGTTGAGTCCCCAAGCCTATGTCCCAGACAGCTCGTCTGGTAACCTATGAGTCACCGCATTCCGGAGCTGAGCCAGCAGCTGCAGTGATTAACAGAGACAAGCTGTCTGGAATCTGTCTGGAAAGGAGTTACAATGTTGCAATTGCATTGCTAGGAGTTTCCTGCCTGGTAACTCTATATAAGAGGTTGCCAGAGAAGAAACCTTGCCAGTTGAATCTTGTGTGTGTTGTAAATAGTGTGAATAAACGTTCCTGTTGTTTGACCATGCCTGAGTCGGAATCCTTTGTCTGATCTAACACTGGCGACGAGGATGGGATTCAGACCGTGGCCTTAGAACGCAACGGGTAACGAATACTTCAACAACAGAGCGCAGCGCGACGCACAGCCTCACCATGGCTACGGCGACAATGCCTCCGTTTGCACCGTTCGACCCGATGAAGGAACAATGGGCTTCCTTCTTAGCCCGGTTCGAGTGCTTCTTGATAGCCAGCGACTACGGCGAACTCGCGCCTGCCAGGAATAATAATAATAATAATAATAATAGTTTAATTTCTTGACCGCTCCTCTCCCCGTAGGGACTCGGAGCGGTGCACAGGGAAACTAAAACCATAAATATACAATCAAAAACATCTTAAAAACAAATTAAATAGTACCTGTGCTAAAATACCCAATCTAAGCTAAAATTCCCACTATACAACTAAAACCCCATAGAGAGAGACTACCCCAGACCGGCCAAGCAGAAAAAGTATGTTTTTAATTTCAGACGGAAGGAGCGGAGGTCCGTGGTCGTTCTAATGTCGGGGGGAAGGTCATTCCAGAGGGCAGGGCCCGCCACAGAGAGAGCCCTTCCCCTGGGCGTCGCCCGCTGACAAAATCTAGTGGACGGCACCCGGAGAAGTCCCTCTCTGTGGGAGCGAATCGGCCGTGAGGAAGTATGGGGCAGGATCCGATCCCGCAAATAGCTAGGTCCCGAGCCATGGAGCGCTTTAAAGATGATAATTAGTACCTTGAAGCGCACCCGGAAGATGACAGGCAGCCAGTGCAGCTCGCGCAGGAGAGGTGTTACATGGGTAAACCTAGAGGTACCCAGGATTGCCCGCGCGGCTGCGTTCTGGACCATCTGCAGTCTCCGGGTGCACCTCAAGGGAAGCCCCATGTAGAGAGAGTTACAATAGTCCAGTCGGGATGTCACGAGAGCATGAGTGACTGTGCGAAGGGCGTCCCGATCCAATAGGGGGCGCAACTGGCGAACCAGGCGAACCTGGTAAAACGCCCTCCTAGCCACGGCTGTCACTTGATCTTCCATGGACAGCCGGGAATCTAGGAGGACACCCAAGTTGCGCGCCCCATCCACAGGGGCAAGATGTTCGCCCCCTATGGCCAGCGATGGAGTTAGCTGGTTGAATCGGGCAGCCGGAAACCACAGCCACTCGGTTTTGGTCGGGTTGAGTCTGAGTCCGTTACTTCCCATCCAGGAAGCTGAGCCTATTCCTCCAGTGCGGCGGCCCTGAATTGTTTGCTACCGCCCGAACCATAGCAGCACCCGCAGCGGTGCACGAAGTGCCGTGGGACGATCTCCTGGGCCGCCTGAGAGCACACTACGCGCTGGCGCCTTCCCGCATAGCGCATCGCTATGCATTCAGGCAATGTGTGCAACAGCCGCAACAGTCGGTAGCCGAGTTCCTGCAGAAATTGAGAGCGACCGCAATCCCCTGCGAGTTCCCTGCTGGCTTCCTGGAGGAATCCCTACTGGAGCAGTTTGTATGCGGCGTAAGAGACATCCGCCTAAAGCGCCGCTTGCTTTCAAAAACTGTCCTGACTCTCGAGCAAGCGGTGGAAGAAGCACGCGCGACAGAATTGTCGGAGATCTCCACATCCGACATGGGCCGCGCGCGCCCTCCTCTTTTCCCCACTCCGCGAGCGTGTCTGGTAGACGAAATAGCGCCGCTGGATGAGCTGGAGGAGGAAGACCGTGGGGACTGCATGAGGGTGACCGGGCGCGTGCTGAATCGCGCATTCACACTGCAGCAGAAGTCCGGGAACTGCCTAGGCTGCGGAGGGGCCCACCAGAGACCAGAGTGCCCATTCAAGGCATCGGTGTGCCGCAGATGTGGCAGGAAAGGACACCTAACAGCTGTGTGCCGTGCTGCCACTCCAGCGACAACGCCAGCTGCCGCCTCCAGAACCGTTCCACCAGGACAACGAGGGTCGCAGAAGTGTTCAGGACGCTACCAGCCACAGCCGACCGACTGCTTCGCGCTGGCGGAGATGCCCCCAGCTCTAAGCTACGACCAGGCAGAGAGTAGGAGACTGTCAACAGTGGTTTGCTTAGAGGGGGTGGGGGTAAAAATGGAAATAGATTCAGGGTCCTCTAGATCACTCATGTCCTGGGCGCATTTAGTTAAGCTTTGCCCCAAGCTCAGGAAGCGGGATCTCGGCCCCACAGCGACGATCCTGAAAGATTACCAGGGCTCACAAATTCCCATTCTAGGTCTGCACAGAGTGAGAGTAGACTACGGCCCCTTCCACGGATCCCTTCCCATCCTGGTAGTGGCCAAACCCCTAGCTGCCTTGATCGGATTGGACTGGTTTCCAGCCTTGGGACTGTCAGTCCAAGGAGTACACAGCGTGCCAGCCAGTTCTCCGGTAGACGAAGTAATCAGAGAGTTCAACGACGTCTTTGATGGCAGCTTAGGAACGTACAAAGGCACTCCAGTTTCCCTAAATTTGGACCCCCAGGTTGCTCCAGTCCGCTTGAAGGCCCGCAGGCTGCCGTTCGCGCTGAAGCCCAAGGTTGAAGCGGAATTGGATCGATTGGTGGCGCAGGGCGTGCTCGAACCCGTCGATCAGGCGAAATGGGAGACCCCAATTGTGGTCCCCATTAAGCCTGACGGGTCCGTGAGGATCTGCGCCGACTATAAGTCGACGATCAACCTCGGGCTTCAGGCAAACCCATACCCGGTTCCGGTGGTGCAAGACCTACTCCACTCATTGGGACGAGGTCGAGTGTTTGCGAAACTGGATATGGCGCAGGCCTACCAACAGCTCCCGGTGGATGACGAGGCTGCGGAAGCGCAGACCATCGTGACCCACCGTGGGGCTTTCCGCTGTCGCCGTCTCCAATTCGGCGTGTCCGTAGCCCCGGGGATCTTCCAGAGCCTCATGGAGCGACTGCTCCATGGGCTCCCTGGCGTTGTACCGTATTTTGACGACGTCCTGATTGCTGCTTCCAGCATATCAGAACTCGCCAAAACGTTACGGAAGGTCCTCAGAGTTTTCAGGGGCGCGGGTTTAAAGTTGAAACGCAGCAAATGTACGTTTGCTGCGCCTAGGGTGGAATTCCTGGGTTTCATGATTGACGCCCAAGGAATTCACCCAACCCCCTCCAAGGTCGAGGCCATCCAAAAGGCCCCCACTCCTGCCTCCAAAACGGAGCTGCAGGCATTCCTCGGCCTTTTGAATTTCTACGCACCGTTTATTCCCCATAAGGCATCGCTAGCCGAGCCGCTGCATCGGTTGCTCGACCGATCCGCGGCCTGGCACTGGGGCAGCCGCGAAGCACACGCGTTCGCGGCTGTCAAAGCCATGCTCACGTCAGATGCGGTACTAGTCCAGTACCATGACAGGCTTCCTCTGACGCTTGCGTGCGATGCCTCCCCTTTTGGCCTGGGGGCTGTCCTTAGCCACGTCTTTCCAGACGGCTCGGAAGCCCCCATTGCTTTTTACTCCCGGACAATGTCTCAAACGGAGAGAAACTACAGCCAAATCGACAAGGAGGCTTTGGCTGTAGTGTCCGGGATTAAGAAGTTCCACAATTACCTCTATGGGCGGACCTTTTCTGTTGTCACGGACCATAAGCCGCTCCTTGGGCTATTGGCCGGTGACCGTCCGACACCCCCCATCCTGTCGCCCAGGATGACCCGCTGGACGGAATTCCTGGCAGCGTATGACTATACGCTGCTATACCGTCCTGGCAAGCAGATAGGGCATGCTGATGCCCTAAGCCGCTGCCCTCCCCCGGGGCCGGATCCGGCCCCTGTGCCTGCTCTCTCTGTCCTGATGGTTGCGGAGTCGGACTTGCCCCTGTCCTCTTCCGCCGTTGCCGCTCACACCCGCGCAGACCCCGTCCTCGCCCAGGTCTGCCGATGGGTGCTGAGGGGCTGGCCTTCGGGCAGTGTGGCTGAAAACTTTCGGCCTTACAAGTCACGCCAGCTGGAGCTCTCGCTCCATTGCGGGTGCTTGTGTTGGGGAGATCGGGTCATCGTCCCTTCCCCCCTCCGGCACATGGTTCTTCAGTCGCTCCATGCCAACCACCCAGGCATCGTCCGTATGAAGGCATTGGCCCGGAGCTATGTCTGGTGGCCCGGCATGGACGCTGAAGTGGTGGAATGGGTGGCCGCCTGCTCCTCCTGCCAATCGTCCCGGCCGGCCCCGCCGGTCTCCCCGCCGAGGGAGTGGGACGCCCCCAGGTGCCCATGGTCCAGGCTCCACTTGGATTTCGCGGGTCCCTTCCATGGCCAGAATTTCCTTGTGGTGGTGGATGCGTTCTCACGCTGGGTGGAGGTGATTCTCATGGCTTCCACCACAGCGGAGAGCACGGTGCGTGCCTTGCGCCGTCTGTTTGCGACCCACGGGTTGCCGGACGTCGTTGTGTCCGACAACGGACCCCAATTTCAATCCTCCACCTTCTTGGACTTTCTGGCCACCCAAGGGATCCGCCACGCGCCGGTCGCCCCTTATCACCCGGCGTCTAATGGACGCGCGGAACGAGCCGTGCGCTCAGCCAAGGAAGCCTTGGCCCGTTTGGATAAAGGGGACTGGCAGGCAAGGGTGGCCGCGTACCTTTTGGGACAGCATGTCACACCTTGCCCAGCCACAGGGAAAAGCCCCGCGGAGCTCTTGATGGGCCGACGCTTGCGGACCACTCTGGACAGACTGCACCCCGATTACGACGGGTTGCAGAGGGGCAACCTGCAGATTCCCACTCCTCGTTTATTTGAAATTGGGGACCTGGTTTGGGCAAGGAACTTTTCAGGGGAGTCGCGATGGATTGCCGCAACCATTTTGGACGTAACCGGACCCTGTTCTTACAGAGTCGGCCTTCAGGATGGATCCAAGTGGCGGCGCCACCTGGATCAACTGAGGCGCCGCCTGCCCGAAACAGCAGTCACCACGCCAGGCCGTTCCTGCCCGTTGGCCCCCGTTGGGCCGTTGTTCTCTGCTCAAGCCGAGCAGTTGTTTGGAACCCCGGAGTCCCTAGCCGGTCCAGACCTCGTATCGGCGGGAACAGCACGGGGAGACCGCCAGGACCTCACAGCCCAATCTGACTCTCAGCTGGGGGCCTCGCCCATCGGGGAACCACCCTACCAGAATAATACTCGCCAGCAAATGCCAACTACCTCAAGCCCGGTCGCCACGCCCCCTCACCCGGACTTGCTAGGGTCGCCATTGCTGCCTACGGCGACTCCACCTCCGAGGGCAGGCCGCGATGACGTAGGCGAAGGCTCCGTGTCCCACAGGGAGGAGCCTCCTCAAGAACTAAGGCGGTCAGGGCGGACCCGACACCGGCCCGCCTATCTGAACGACTACGCGTGCGCATGTACTGTGTTGGACAGAGAACCTAGACACATGCGCACTGACTATGGGGGAAGGAGTGTTGAGTCCCCAAGCCTATGTCCCAGACAGCTCGTCTGGTAACCTATGAGTCACCGCATTCCGGAGCTGAGCCAGCAGCTGCAGTGATTAACAGAGACAAGCTGTCTGGAATCTGTCTGGAAAGGAGTTACAATGTTGCAATTGCATTGCTAGGAGTTTCCTGCCTGGTAACTCTATATAAGAGGTTGCCAGAGAAGAAACCTTGCCAGTTGAATCTTGTGTGTGTTGTAAATAGTGTGAATAAACGTTCCTGTTGTTTGACCATGCCTGAGTCGGAATCCTTTGTCTGATCTAACAAAACCAACAAACAATATCCAAGAGGATGTGATCCAAAACATATTGAAATCAACTGGAATATTTCCACTAACTTTTGTGAGGTTGCATCAGGCCGAATAGAATTCTGATCTTTCAGTTTTAAATATTTGTTTTGGTATGGTATCAATAATTTGAACCATAATTATGAAATCCGATATTCTGAGACTTAGAATATTTATGATAAAGAAGGATCATCTGAAGTTCTTGAAATGTCTCTCATTTTTTTTTACTATATTACAGTTTAAAAAGGCAGTACATAAAAGAGAGGTTTGGACAGGAACCAATTTCTCGATGGCCTGTAATATACACATTTCTTTTCTGATACCCGTGTAGTGGCAACACAGAAGACCATTGTTATTTCAAGAAGTTTAGTGACATATTTTGATTTCTCCTTCATATTAAGAAAAGTGTAGAACTTTAGAGCTCATTTTGAACTGGTCTTGTTTCTCACTCTTGATTGCTGAACAAAGTAGAAGTCTGTTTGTGGGAGGGGAGAATCATCATATATCTTTAAAGATTTCCACACTGTAACAATTGCAAAGACTCCATTCTCATCCCAGAGATATATGCCAAGTCAGGTTTTGTAGTCAAGCCAGGTTTTGTAGAGTTTTGTAGTGTCCTTACTATAGCGAAGCCATGAAGTCATGATGGGAGATTTTGATAAAAATTGTGGGGTTGTTGCATTTGTTGGGACCTTCTACATGGAACTAGTGCTGGGTACTGTGTGAAAATGACTACTCTTGGGGTCATTATTAAGGAGTTCCTGATATATATGGTTTTTGTGTTATGCTTTTAAATCTACTTACTTGAATTAATAATAAAGCGCAAAATCCCTTTATTTAATGGTATGCTTATTGTCTCTGGATCCAAAAGAACCAGTTGCTGGGGCACCTGATCTCTGCCTTGGTAAAAAATGTCATTGTAGGATGTAATATACTTTTTAGAAGAAAATGGTATCCTATTATTTCTATTCACACACTATGTTTTTGAGGCCATATGATTGGCATACACAATCAAGAAGTCATTCTCCTAAAAAATCTGCTTCTCATTTCCAGTTTTTCTGAGTTGTGACATCTCAATTCTAGGGAAAGGGAAAAAATGTATCTTTTTAAAATCTACATAAAGTCTCATAATAGAATAACAGAGTTGGACGGGACCTTGTAGGTCATCTAATCTATCCCCTGTCCAAGCAGGAGACCCTACACCATTTATGACAGATGAAGTCCAGTCTCTTCTTGAAAGCTTCCAGTGATGAAACTCCCACAACTTCTGAAGGCAAACTGTTCCATTGGTTAATTGTTCTCACTGTCAGAAAATTTCTACTTATTTCTAGGTTGAATTTCTCCTTGATCACTTTCCATCCATTATTCCTTGTCTGGCCTTCAGGCGCTTTGGAAAATAAGTTGACCTCTTCCTCCCTGTGACAACCCTTCAAATGTTGGAACACTGCTATCATGTCTCCCCTCTTTCTTCTCTTCACTAGACTAGCCATGCTCATTTCCTCTCAAAGTGTTTTGTTAACAGATTTGTCTGTATAAACTGAAAGCATACTTTAAAATGCAATCTTCTATCCTCTTTATTTTCTTCCAAATCTTTTATATTTTCTTTTCTGCTGAATGGTAATACATATGTACCTTGCTGTTATAAATGAAATTTAAAAGCACCAAAGTAAACATAACAAAAAGAAATATAATGCTAAAATAAGTTGATGACACTTTTTGAATTGTTGTTAATTACATCTATAAGTATCTATGTGGGGGAGATTTTTAAAAAATGTTCTCTGTTTATCTCAGCTTTCCAAAATAAAGCCCAGTAGTACGATTTTGTTCCCTAAGTAACATCTTGTTCCAAATGAGTTGAACTTCATGGCAAAGACAAATAATATTTGCAGATTTTTACATTCACTGCAGTTCTCTGTTGGCTCAAAGTTTCTCCCACCTCTCTGTGTGACACAACCAGGTGTCTGCCCTAGCTAATGTGATCTATGATGGCAATGCTAATTTGGAATTTTTATCCTTGGAATTTCCCCTTAAGGATACAGATTGTTCCTCCAATTAAAATGTTTATAAGTTTATAAAGTTTATAAATTCAGCTCAAGATGAAATTAAGTATGACAAACTATAGTATGTCTGAACAACAGGAGAGTCATTGTACGGGTTGAGCTTTTTCAAATTCAAATTGGTTTATCATTTTATTGCTAAGCTGCTTTACTCCCTTACAATTTTATCAGAGTAAAGAAAGGGATATGAAGGTACAAGTGAGTGTATGCCAAATAGGAAACTATTTAACTAGGTGCCAGGTTTTGTTCATAAAATAAAAAGAACAAGAGTATCTACTTTAAAAGAAAAGCAATCAAAAGAAGAAATTCCAGAAACCATTTTTTTGCTGCATCTTCTGCAGGACAAATGCCTATCATTAAGTGTTGAAAAGAAGGAATGGAAGTCTTGTAGGTCATTTTGTTGGAAGATTGAGTTATAACTCTTTTTATAGTCCTAAATTTTCCTGCTTTCCTCAGTTGTGGATGATCTACTAGCTATTGGCCATGCATAGCTTTGCTTTTCCAATTTTCAGCTCGCTTCACAATTACTTCTTTCTTATATTCAGCTTTTGACTTAGTTGTCTTCAAAAGACCTCTTTTATTTACTTCCTTAATCATTGGTTCTTCACTTTTCTGGATGTAATCATTCAAGCTGTGTCTTTCTTCTTCCACAGCCTGCTTTACTTGTAGGAGTCCTTGGCCATCCGCTTCTCTTGATAGATATAATTAGTCAACATCACTTTCATTGACATAAGCTTCCAACAGACTTATAGTAAACTTCCATAATAGAGATGTTTTTTTCCCTAGTCCAGATTTTTTGCTTTTTTGCTTTTTTTCCCAGTAGCTTGTCAGCTCCATGCCCTGGTTATCTAGCAGAGGGAGCTGAGCCCTGCAGCTCATTTTGCGCAGAATGCCCAGGAGCCATAGCATCCAATGGAACCATTGTTAATCCGGGCGACGGTTCAGCCGGCATAAATTTCATTTTTCTCGTATTCACCATGTTTGAATGGGTTGTGGAGCAAATTTTGTCTGGCCCTTCACCTAAGACCTGTCTGATATGGTTACATCTGTTCAGCATAGCCCTTAGGATCACTAGAGCATGCAAGCCCCTCCACCATGACAAGGTAAAGCTCCTCGGAGGGATTATTATTGTTGTTGTTGTTGTTGTTGTTACTGTTGTTGTTGTTGAGTTGGTATGCACTGATTTGGGTGAACCGGTAGTGGCGGCAGCATGAGGTTCCAACCACCCACCCTGATGTCATCAAGAACATTCTGTAGATGCGCTCCTGCTACTGAACTGATAGTGAAGAAAATAGAATGCCATCTCTGATTGAGAACCATGGTGGTGCAGTGGATAGAATGCAGTACTGCAGGCTACCTCATTCCAGAAGTTCTGAATGGCTTAAGGTTGACTCAGCCTTCCAACCTTCTGAGGTCAGTAAAATGAGGAGCCAGATTGTTGACGGCAATATGATGACTCTGTAACCTACTTAGAGAGGGCTGTAAAGCACTGTGAAGCAGTATATAAGTCTAAGTGTTGTTACTATTATTGTTATTAAAATTTTGATTACATATGCCAGCAGTTTGGCAGTGCGAGTCTCACTGACTCAAGGTTGACTCTGCCTTCCATTCTTCCAAGATCAGTAAAATGATGACCCAGATTGTTGGGGGCAATATCCTGACTCTATAAATGGCTTAGAGAGCACTGTTAATATAAGTCTAAGTATATAAGTGTATATATTTAACAATATACAGTATATCAGTGAAGCAGTATATACAGTAAGTCCAAGTACTAAGTGCTGTTTGCCATGTTATATTTTCCATCCTAGTGCACAGATAGATTCAGGAAGTTCAGGAGGATGAATATATGAAGGATTGTATGATTAAATGGTAAAAAATGAATATAATATTATGCTTGATCAATATGAAAATATGTGGATTAATGGGCTGAAATTTTCATTGAATTATAATTTGAAAGAAATTTCTTATAAAATGATCTATTGCTGATATTTATTTACTGAGAAACGGTCAGTGATATATAAGGGAATTAAGTGTTAGAAATGTAATCAATGTGAAAGTACGTTTTATCATCTCTAGTGGACATGTAAGAATGCTAAAAAGTAGTGAAACCGGATATGTTGTTTGTTTCTGAAGATACTAAAAATGGCTGTACAATTGAAACAAGAAAATTTTCTTTGGTGTATCATGAATAAGCAGTTTGAAGGAAAACATGGGACTTTCTATCTATCTATCTATCTATCTATCTATCTATCTATCTATCTATCTATCTATCTATCTATCTATCTATCTATCTATCTATCTATCTATCTATCTATCCGACATAATGATCTCCAGAACTTTAAAATATATTTAAAATATATTGCTCACTGAGCTTTTGTTAGCAACTGCTAACATCATCAGAGTGTAACAGCCATAAAATGGATACTTGCCTTTATACAATGTTAATCAATTTGGGCTTTGCGTGTGATAGGCCCATCCACCCGCCTCCCACCTGCGATTAGCCCTGTTGTTTTTATATCAGGCATGTTAATTGATGCTCCTATTCTTTTCTCCCTTATCAAACACAGATTGGGCTGTTCTTCCCCAGGAAATAATGCTGAACTGTCTGATGTTGATTTAACAGCATTCTCATTGGCTTCCTCCCACACCACCTCTCTTTACTTCTGTATCACAGGGACATCTGATATATTAGCCAGCTTCATTTGTGGTTTCACCTATGATCTTGTAACTGGCCCGGCTTGTTCCTCATTGTTCACGTCCATTATAGCTTGAGGTAATTCTGCTGGGTTCCTCGGCATTCGACCTGGGCTGGCCATGTCCATATCTGCATGTCCAAAGGGATGTGTTTCATTGTCGATCCCTACTCCCAGATAGAAGTTGGTCTCTGCTTCCCCTCCTGGATCTTTCTTGGTGCCTCAATGCCTCATAAACAAATAACAGGTCAATGTGTCTGTTGATAGAATTATTGTCATAAAACCAGGCTTCTTTGAGTAGGCGTCCCCCTTTTTGTTACATCAAGGGGAACAACTTCTGCTTCTTGAAAGTTGAATGTATGAATGTGCTCTTTCATTTGTGCCCAGTTCTGAGAGTGGTGTTCCTTGCGGCGGACAGCCAGTTCATGCTCATGCACTCTGGTCTGTAGCCACTTAGCTGTTTCTCCTACATAATAACTTGCACAATTATTGCAGTTGATGCAGTAAACCACTGAGTATGCCTCCTTTTTAGGTAATGCTTCTTTTGGGCGCATCACTCTCATTCTCAGTGTTTGATCTGGGTTTATGTGCTACCTTGATCCCATGTGTTGAGAGGATGTGTGCAGCAGCTCCGGATACCCCCCCATATATATGGGAACACCCTCTATGTGGATGTTCCATTTGCACCCTCACTGGGCTGCAATATATATATATATTGGTGAAAGACCAGGCTTTGGTGAAAGACCAAAGCCTTTGGTCTGTGACAGACCAAAGCCTGATGATGACAAGTGAGATCTTGTTGCAATAACATTTCCATGCCTTATACACGGGAAAATACCCGAAGCAAGCAATGCCAGCATACCTACACCCGTGAAAATCTACATATATATATGACAATGGTTGCAACCAGAGGTATTATTCAGCAGGTTATGACCACTTCTGGAGATCTGGTAGTGGAAATTTTGAGTAGTTTGAAGAACTGGTAAATACCACATCTGACTGGCCCTGCTCCCATCTATTCTCTGCCTCCCGAATCCTAGATGATCAGGAAGAAATGGGGATTTTGCAGTAACCTTCCCCTGGAGTGAGGAGGGAATGGAGATTTTACAGTATCTTTCCCCTGCATGTCGATCAGGCCATGCCACACATACCAAGCCACACCCACAGAACCAGTAGTAAAATATTTTGAATCCTATCACTGGTGGCAACTATATGCCCAGAAGTGAAAAGATACACACATTCTGAAGAGTGGATTGTGAAATTAATTGAAGTGGCAGACATATAAAAATTGAGTATTTTTGAGGAAATATAAGTTTGTTTATGCTTGTTTCTGCCTGGAGAACAAATTTGGAGTTCTTGTTTGAGAACAATAAAAACAATATCTTCATTTTATGATGTTATGGGTAGATTTGTTATGATTATAGAAATATTGTACATGGTTATTGTTACTGTTAGAAACTGTATGTATACTTCATATTTTAGGTTTATGTCTAAACTTAAAAGTAATGAGTTATTTTTTTATAAGTGTAATGTTATTTAACATATATATATATATTGTATGTTTTTCATTTTTAAAAATGTTTTTGTCTTAACATAAGAGTAAGAGGTTATTTTATTATATATTTATATTTGTGCTGAAAAAAGTCAGAAATCAGTTCTTTTTATTTTTTTCCATATTTTTTTCTTGACACTTAAACTTTATTCCCCTTTTACATTACTCTATCCCCATTTTTCTAATTCTGTTAAGCTGTATTTTATCTTTGTTTCGAAATTTAATAAAGTTGGTCTGGAACACAGATAGATACAGGAAGTATATATTTGGGAGGAAAATAAAGGCTGAAATAATTTCTATGGTATCCCTATTTATTGGTGAACTGATGCAATAATGATATGGTCTAAAGTTCACCTGTGATTATAGGCTAAGGTTTCTGGCTTCCGTCACAGGATTCCTGTAACATCAAAATGTTATTCTGAATTCCTCAGCCGTCATGAATGATAGGTTTTATAAAATAAAAGTTACTTATGAGTTGTCCCTCTCTTTTTGTACTTCAAGCTAGAATGACATTTTAATTTCAGTGTAAACGTCTTCTACAAAGAAAAACAATGCTTCCAGTTGTAAGATATTTGAGTGTTAGAGCCTTCTGAAAGAAAAGGAGAATTTTGTATAACATTTTTCTTTATGTTATTCCTTGGCTACAAAAATATTATATATGTGAGAAAAAAAGGGGAGGAGTCTCCCAGTGAAAAAAATAATAATACAAAGGAAATTGCAATAGTGACGAATATCTGTAGTTTGAGTGTAGGATGAGGGTGAAGGTTTGTTCTCCAAGCTTATGGGTTGGTTTCCAAATGTTTCATTATCAGGCTAGGTAACTAGCCTAATAATGAAATGTTCAGAAACCAATCCACAAGCTCGAAGAATGAACCTTCACCCTCACAGAGGAAATTCTCAGGAGCTACAATTTACAAGTGAATATTAAAAATAAATGGCAATGGATTTTGAAATGTTCTGCCCAGCAACAGTGTCTCTAATTACTTTCAATTACCTTGCTTTTATTTTGAATTTATTGGACATGTGTCCTAAGCACAAAATGATCACAGAGCACTGTACAAAGTCCAACCTCACATCTATCCTGCCAATTTTCATTGACCTTTCATTCTCTCATCATGATTATCCCTAAAAGAGTTATGGCCAAAGGCTAGAATCCTTTGGTTCAAACTCTTCCTATCATGCAAGCCTCTCTCAGTCCATTTAGGGGTTTGCTATGACCAAACATGAGGAACAGGAAGCTTTCAGTGTTGAATTTATCTCTCTATAATTGGCATTTTGTCAGGGAAAATTCCACCAAGCTTCTGGATTGTCCCAGAGACATAAAAAATGAACCTTGGTATTTTAGAAATATGTTTAGCTATCCTCAGACCTCAGTCCAATAATATTTGGACCACTTTTTCATGTTTCTGCCTTCACAGTGAGAAATTCAATGACCAGGTCAGATGGACTGATTGAAATAGAGAAAGTGAGAAGGAAAGAAAGAGGGAGAGGAGGTAGACTAACTCAATTGTTACATAAATTGCTTACAGGGAATCTTCGGCTGCTCCCTTTGCCAGTGAAATTTATTTCAATTTGCTAAATCTAGAGAAATATTTCAGTGCTCACATGGGAATTGGAAATGTAAGCATTTTTCTGGAAATAGTTCATCTTGAATGATCACCTATTAAAAAGGGTACAAAGGACTTGGTGGGAGTTTATGCCAAATATTGGATGTCTTTGAAGTAAAATGAGCCACTGTCTCCCAATCCAAAATTGTATGATTGTTAGGAAGCTATTGCACATGATGTTTTAGAGATCATTTACAGTTGAAGTTTGTTTTCTAGTAGCACTAAATATGATTAACAATATCTGTCTAATGTTATAATGATTATTTCTTCTCTTTGAAGAATAGGATTTTCCAAAATAAGTTTTTTTCTATAATATCCGATCTAATTTTATTTTAAAAATACTTTGTGTGAAAGAGTAAAAAGCAAAATGTATGTGAAGGCAAAATGTATATTTTGCCTTTGCTAATGTTTAAATCTCTCTCTCTCTCTCTCTCTCTCTCTCTCTCTCTCTCTCTCTCTCTCTCTCTCTCTCTCTCTCTCTCTCTCTCTCTCTCTCTCTCTCCCCCCCTTCCCTTCCCTTCCCTTCCCTCATAGTATAATATAGCACAATAACTTTTCTTTAGTTCCACAAAGTTCATCCTTTTTTTCTCTTCCATTATCATAACAGATAAGTATCAAGCAAGTTTAGAGATCTCTTTCAGCCAAGGATTTGAAGATAGAGTTTTCATTCTTGGTCCTCTATTCTTTTCTCCCTCATTTCAACATTTGTCACAATTTCTCATTCTTTTTAACTTTCTCCCTTTAACAGGTGCCTGTGTGCTGAAAGTCTGGGTCAGCATTTTAGCGGGTAGGCTGTAATGGTTCTTGTATGGTTCCCTTTTTTTCATAAACATGTTGTGAAAGACTTTTGTAATGACTTTTGGTGTAATTACCTAACTACCTAACTACATCATGTTGTAAGCCCTTAATCCTGTGTCCAGAAAGTCCATGAACTGACAAGGAGGCAGCCTATATCATCTAATAAATGGGCAACGTTATTTGGCTTTCTACGAAAAGAGCAGGGGAATCAGTTAGATTTGAATCATGCAAATCAAAAGAAAAGTTTCTGTTGTCAGGGTTGTGAGAAAGGCAATGTTTCTCTGAAGTAACTACAGAAGTTTAAGCAGCACGTAAACTCTTTGACATTGAATCATGTTGTTTGAAGACAGAAATGGTAGATTCTGTAAGACATGCCTGGGAGGACATGCAAGTGTCGCTGAGTGATTTATTGGCTGTCGGCCACCCTCTGAAAAGCTGCCTGTCAACGCAACATGTGACATCTTTCAGATAGGGAACTCATTCAAGCAGGTTCATTGAAGGAGCTGACACTGAACAAAAGCAGAAGAATAAAAGGATTTCCCCCTCCCTCCCTTTTCATTAAGGTCCAGAAATATTTTTTCCTAGAAAAGATTGCAAAAGGTTTAGCTCCAAAACATCAGAAATAGTTTATGACACAGAGGCAGCAGTGAATGTAACAAATCAATGAAGATATTCTATCTATCAAATTTCCTGTCTCTTTACTTATCTGCGACTCTTAATAGCAAAGATAAAGGTTTCCTGCAAACTAAATTGGATTTCTTTCTTCTTCAAGTCAGATTCAAAACTATTTCATCCTCATGTCACTCATGCAGATTTAGAAAGAGATGTTGCATGCAAGCTACCATGTAATGTAAATCACAGATAAGACTGGCACCCCAATATTTTACTTGATTGACATGGATCAAGAGATGGATATGGCATCCAAACTGTCCTTCCCCACTATCACTATGATATATATATAAAACTAACACACACACACACACACACACACACACACACATACATGTGTATATATATATATATATATGCTGGCATTGCTTGCTTCGGGTATTTTCCCGTGTATAAGGCATGGAAATGTTATTACAACGCTTCGACAAGATCTCACTTGTCATCGTCAGGCTTTGGTCTGTGACTGTGACTGCGAAGGCATGGCCCTTTTTTAAATCTTGGTGTGGGGGGGTGGAGTGCTGACTATTGTTGTGAGTGTGTTGATTGGCTGTGCAGCTGCATCATGACTGGTATATTGATGCTGATTGGTCTCATTTGTATGTTTCTCCTTATTTTGAATTTCAACGGCTGGGGTGGAGGGTGGGGCTTGTCTGCTGGTCAGTGCTGGTTTCCAGATGTCTGGTAGGTGGGAGGTGTCATCACATTTGTTCATACTGTTAGATTGCTTCTCTATTTCAATGGCTTCTCTGATTATTCTCCTGTTCAGTTGTTCAGCCTTGGAGATCATTTTAGTTGATTGAAAGTCAATGTCATGTCCTGTAGTTTTGAAATGCTGATAAAGAGATGAGGTATTAAGTTGATTTTTTAATGCATTTTTATGCACAACATTTAAGCACAACATAAAGACAGCTTTCAACACCGACCAAAAAATAACCAATATCCTAAGGAACCCCAAAGACAAGATCCAGCTAGAAAGCCAAGGGGTCTACAAAATTCCATGTAAAATCTGCCCTGCCACTTATATAGGACAAACCAACAGAAGGATAAGTGCACGTATCGCAGAGCATAAAAATGATCATATATATATATATGATCAAGGAGGAGAATCTGTGGCCTAGTGGCAATTACAACTGCCTCACATGTAATACTTCCCAGGTTCAAATCCCAGTAAGGGTATAGATAGCTAATGAGAGCTAAATAGCTTGAAATAGATCTATACTAGTCTCCCTTTATTTATTTATCAGCACAAATGTAACATATATTCACACACGCACACACACACACACACACACACAGACACAAACTGGAGAAGAAAGTTATTAAACAGAAGGACGGTAAAAATATCAACTATATTCCATTAAATTTCAATTGGTTTACTGGTTTCTTTTTCTAAATTAGATTTGTTATACTTTTTTAATTAATTACAAATGAGAGCTGTGGTTCAGCAACAGCTGAAATGCACAAATTCCAAATAACTGAAAAGCTAAGTTGAATAACTGATGCTTAGCATTAGCTTTGATGTCAAAACAAACACAGTTAATAATAATTCTTTAATATCTGGTGTGATGTATAATTAGCCAGTGGGATTTATGGTGTGAAGATCTGAGTTGAAATGCTTGGTCAAAAATTCAACTTGCCAATTGTGAGCTACCACTGTCTTCCCATGCAGCATATTTCTCCAGTTTCCTTTAAAACAACCAAAAAAGGGAAAGTGCTACCATAACATCATAGAAAATAAATTGAATACAAAGTTAACATATTATATTCTGGTGACTTGCCTGTCTGGGTGGGTGGGGGCGGTCTTAGGGATTATTTGGTTGGGCTGTTTATTGATGTCTCTTTGGCAGTTTCTTGATTGGGGTATTGCTTACTTGATTGTTGGTCTGAAGTTAACCTATACTGATTTGTGTGCTGATTACTGGTGGAGAGATGCTGGAGTCTTTTTCTCTTTTGGGCAGGATGATTGTTTCTTTTGCATAGTCTATAGATATTGTTAATGTCTATGTGTCAATTGAAAGCTCATTTGTCAGAGTGCCAGGTTTCTAGAAATTCCCTGGTATTTTTGGACTTGTCCTAGTCTATGATTGTCACATTTTCTCAATTGAAACTATGGTTAAATATGTCTACTGTCTATGTTGTAAAATTAAAGCGTTTTCATCATATCTTCTGAATGCCAGCTTATGTTCATGGATGCCAGTCTTCTACCTATTTGTCCTACATAGTGGTTGTTGCAATTCTCACATTGTATGTTGTAGATGACTCGTGTTTTTGTTCTTCTGGGATCTGGGATTCTTCTGGGATTTTGGTTTGCTTAGGATGTTTTGAAGGGCTTTAGTTGGCTTATGTGCTATACTGAATTCATGCAGTTGCACTAGTCTTTTGATGTTTCTGAGATCTTGATGTATGACGCTGCAATTCTTTTTAGAGTTTGTATTGGTTGTGCTGTATTGGGTTGAGTGGTCAGGGACTTCACCTTTTACACTGAAATTATACTAAGATTAATAAATTGCAGTGTTGTGGTGGAATCTGACAATAAATATATTGGTATGTGGGTAACAAATTCTACATCATCTAGCTTGAATTAAGAATAACCTCTCTCTATATTTTCTTTTATTTTGAGCAAAATAAATACTTAATGATCTGTAAATTTAAAGACTGAATATGCAAAACAGCATCACTATTGTAAAAAAGATTGTGTAAAGCTTTTATAGTTTTTTTATAGAACTCAAAATACTTACTCATTCATTTGTTTTGCAAATTTATTACTCATCCTATTACAACATCAAGGTAGTGTCCAAAAGATAAAGTAATCAACTTCATTACAAAAAACATTATTTTTAAGGCACAAATCTCAAAACACTCAAAGCAATACATGAAAACAGAATGTTAGAAAGTAAACTAAGATGTAGGGAAGTACTGATCTTGTACATTTCAATCTTTTTAAACTTATATTATTACATTCAGTTGATTTATAGTGAGTTTGTTTCTAAGTTTAAAATTGAACATTATTCTTATTTGCAAATGTCTCTAACACCTAATATTTTTGTATTCTAGAAGTTTAAAACATTTTTTTCTATTTTATACAATTTTGTATGTAGCTTTCTAGATGGCATGTTTTGTAAAGGATAATGTGTATTTAATTTTTTTTAAATTGCAGCTATAACTAATATACAGCTTTATATATAACACCCCCAAATATGCAATATTTTTGATATCTTATTTTGTAAATAAACATTTTTCTGTGTGGAATTTAAACGGGGAACAATAGGTGCTGAATTATTGCTGTCCTGCCATTCAGTCCCATAAATAAGTATGGTAGTTCACACAAATTAACTTCTATTGCAGATTTCTTTTCATTCATACTAAAATACTATAACACAACATTATCAAGAGCCCTGAACACATTGCCTTAAAACATTAATATGACAGCATATTGCTGTCATTGGGTTTAAATGGCATGTAAGAATAAAATAGTATTAACTTACTGTCAGAAATGTGTTAAAACCATTTCAATGCCAGACATAATACAGGCTGAATTATATCTGTCATTGCACAGCTGCTAACATTTTGTACCTATTGAAGTTTCTTAAAATCAGCCATCAAGTAGACAGCATTACAACAACAGTCTAGAAAGTCACAGTGAAATGAATGACAAGTGACAACAAAAGTGATGAAAAGGCAATCCAATGCATGCAGCTTTCAGGAAATGGGAAGTCTGGTTGCTCAGAAGTATGGGAGCCACAATTTCTTTAAATCGGTAATTTGTTATGCAGATGGGCCTCTCTAAAGCAAACACCATAATTCTAACTGTCCTTGTTCTCTCTCCCATAAAAAGGGAACAGAATACAGGTTACTAATAGAAAACTTTCAGTAGATTTTAATGAAAATTTAGAAGAGAGTCAGTCCAGCTGTTTTCAATGGAATCAAATTTTGAAAATTTCTCTGTCAGAATGTTGACCAGATTTTGGAAGCAAACTTCCTAAAGAAATCTATCATGTTCTTCTTTGGAAGTAGATTTTGGATACCCATAAAAACAAATTTCAATCAGCTTACATGATAGAACTCAGTGGAAACAAGGCATAGTCTATGAAAAATTAATTTTAAACAAAGTTGTAGGATAGCATTACTGCTAGATATATGAAATGAAGCCTTTAAAAATTATAGAACTAGCTATAAATGACAGAAAACAATTTTCCTTAATTTTGGAACGATTATTGTGGCAGATAATTTTTTCTTCATTATGCCATAACAGTTCTTCCTTCCATTAAGAGGTATGTCTTCATGATGAAATATAGACAGGGAAGAAGGAAATTAACAATATATTACTGCCATGCAGTTCCTAATTTGAATTTTGGAAAGAGGCGAATAATTATTTTGTATCGGTCTCACAAATAATAGTTTCTACCAAATGAAATCTTTTCCTTTCATCCAGAATGATTCATAAGTTTAATGAGCAATCTTCTCATTCCAAATATATAAAGGGTAGTGATGGTGCAGTTTATGTATATGCCCTTGATCAATGCAGCACAGACTTGCTAACTTTCAAAGAAAGGATATTACAATTTCTTCTTGAAATACTATACATTTAGAGTAGAATAGGAATGACCAACATATGGATCAGCAGATATTGCTGAACCTTTACTCCAAAGCAACCCCAGTCAGTGTAACCATGATTAAGAGAGTTTGCAAACTGTTGAGATTCACATGTCCCTTATTGAGTAGAGGCAAATAAGATGGTAGATATAAAGATTCTGAGTTCATATAATTTATGGTCTTTAATAAGGCCAACAAAACTGAGTGGAATATACTATAAACCAGTATAATGAAATGTGGATTCAGCATAATTTTCCAATAGCAATTGCAAGTATGCACAGTAATGTCTGTAGAAAGGTCAATGAACTGGTGTGCTAAGAAAATGCATACAACAATCCCCATTAGAATTTATTTCATATCTGTGGTGGAATGTGGTACCAAGTTGCAGGAGGGAAAGGGATCTTGCCTAAGAAGCAAAGAGGCATCTCAGTCTTGAATCTTTGGTACGCAGAAAGAAAGCCACAGTGGGTCCTCCCTAACCTTTTGTAGGTTATATCTAGTGTTATGCATATTTGTGCTTTAGTATGGCAAGCTTCTTGTTTATAGGCAAGCAACAATAATGAAAGTACTCTGAAGCAATTCCTTGTGTCTTTTCTTGGTTCCCTATGGCTGACAATATCTGCCCTTCCTTCCTTCCTTCCTTCCTTCCTTCCTTCCTTCCTTCCTTCCTTCCTTCCTTCCTTCCTTCCTTCCTAATTTAATTTATATACCACCCATCTTGCCATTAAGTGGCTTACAACAAGATAAAAAAGAACAACATTTTAATTAACACATTAAAATAGTGACATTAAAAATTAGTAAAGATAGCTAAAGAAGGGAACAATGTACAAATGAGGTAGAGGTAAAATAATCCAATAACCACCTCCAGTATGACACATCCCAATCAGGGTCGTAGGACAATTAGCAGAATCAGGATTCCAGGCCCATATAGAAAGTTAAAAGGATTAGTGGTGATTTCATTTTGAGGGGCCCAATGATCCAGAGGGCAGGAGTCATGGCAGACTCTACCAACCAAACTTTCTTGAGTGATAGGGTCTGCAACATGCCCCTTCTACCAGTATGGATTGGACAATCTAATCCAATTGGGATGAGAAAATGTCTCAGGTAACCAGGCCACATACCAGAAAGGGCTTTAAAGGTAATAACCAACACATTGAATTGGAACCAGAAGCAAACTGGCAACCAGTGCAGCACACAACAGAGTTGTTATATGGGTCACCCTGGAGACCCCAAGAACTGTCCACCTAGTTGTATTCTGTGCCAGTTGTAGCTTCCAAATGCTCTTCCAGGGTAGCCCCATGTAGAGTGCATTATCAACATTCTTTAGACATAGTTATCCATAGAGGCAGAAATTATTACCTATTGTGATTACTAATTTCTAGCTCCATTTCTGAAATATCTCTTTTAATATTTCAAAAACTACAGTATTTTCTGTTGTTTTGTAAATCCCAATACTAGACTTTAATCAAAATCAAACACATTTCTTTCTTTTTGCCCAGCATCTTTATTTCCCTCTAGTATCCAATTTAAATCATAAGATATAAAATTTCCATTCCATTCCGTTGTCTATTGAGGCAAAATCATTTTAGTTTCCACAAAAAGCTGTTTACTTTATGTGGTTAGTTCTAAAACCTTATACAACACTTGCAATGTTCCAAATTTGTCTGGGATCTTAATTCATGTATAACTTTTCTCGGTTCAAAATCTTATTTAGCTTTTTGCTGTTAGTTTCAAATTCTTTACGTTTTTAGATTTTAAATTTTTTTCTTTTTTTTTAGAAATAAAGATAAATACATCAGGTAGGTTTTCAAACTTGCCATTTCAAAAATTCTTTAACAGCTTTAAGATGATCAATTAAGCAATTCCTGAAAGTGACTAGAGTCATGGTGGGAAAGTCAGTGTCTTTCAATGGTCTCTGCTGTGGGTGTGAGTTTGATGGTTAATACCTTTATTTCCCAGCACTTCAGCCCATTGGGAGATAGTTGTTCTGCAGTTTCTTTGTAGGGAGCGACCATTTGGTGTACATGTGGGCAATCTCCCATCCTCTCCTTGTCTGGAGAGATTCTGTAGAACTGGTCTACTCACTGTTTCTTTGGTCTTTGCCATGGGCATTGTATCTTTTCTCCATGGAGAACCACTTAGCTCACTATGCATTGGAAACCCATAAAAGACTATCTTTTACTATAGCTTTGTTTGGTCAAAGTATTAGAAGATACTGTATAGAGCTGAGAGAGACTGTAGCCATCATGAAACAAATTTGAGATTACATTTTTTTTACAGGAAGAGATGCACTAATAGGCAAATGTTGATTGAAGAAAGAACCCATTCCAAAAAAATTGGTTTTAGTCAATATTTGAAGTGGCAAATTCTCATGCCGGATTCTGTCAATTTGGTATGCTTTTGGAAATTTTGATTGAGTTGTTCCCAAGGCCTTTAGGTCACTGCAAAAAGGTCTTTACACAGCAGGAGGCTCGGCATCTTAACTCTAAATAATTTGACTTGCTGCAGGAATAAAGTTGTTGCCATTAGGATCAGCAGATCTAATGATAACATCAGACATATCCTGGACAGTCTAGATCTCAAATGTGTTTTGTCCAAAGCGGTAGATTGGAAAAAAAAAAAAAAACCCACCTCCAAAGTATTTATTTATTTATTTTATTTAATAATTATTTAAATTTCTATACCGCCCTTCTCCTTCCGGGACCCAGGGCAGTGTACAGGCAGCAATAAAATCAATGATTAAAAAATACATGAAATATATATTTAAAAATCTATTAAATAATACGCCTGTTATAAAACCATTAATAAAACCTACTAAAATTATTTAAAAATTATGCCAGGCCGGCCGCACAAAATAGATAGGTCTTCAAAGCCCGACGGAAGAGATGCAGGTCCATGGTCATGCGTAGGTCGGTGGGTAGGTCATTCCAGAGGGCAGGAGCCGCCACAGAGAAGGCTCTCCCCCTGGGGGTCGCCAGCCGACATTGCCTGGCCGATGGCACCCTGAGGAGGCCCTCTCTGTGGGAGTGCACTGGTCGGTGGAAGGTATTTGATGGCAGGAGGCGGTCTTGCAGGTAACCAGGTCCCTTGCCATGGAGCACTTTAAAGATAGTTACTAATACCTTGAAGCACACCCGGAAAGCCACAGGCAGTCAGTGCAGCTTGTGCAGGAGAGGTGTCACATGGGAGCATCTAGGAGCTCCCAGGATCTCCCGCGCAGCCGCATTCTGAACTAACTGGAGCCTCCGGGTGCACTTCAAGGGAAGCCCCATGTAGAGAGCGTTGCAGTAGTCCAGGCGGGAGATGACGAGGCCTTGAGTGACCGTGTGTAAAGCGTCATGATCCAGAAAGGGGCGCAACTGGCATATCAGGCAAACCTGATAAAAGCCGCCCCCTGCCACGGCTGTCATATGATCTTCTAGCGACAGCCGAGAGTCCAGGAGGACGCCCAAGTTGCGAGCCCTCTCTGTGGGGGCCAAAGACTCACCCCCAGTAGCCAGAGCTGGCACCTACTGGCTATATCGTGCTGCTGGAAGCCACAGCCACTCGGTCTTTGACGGGTTTTTTTTTAAATTAAATTTATATCCCGCCCTTCTCCACGAAGGACCCAGGGTGGCGCACAAGAATTTAAAAACGTATAAAATGGCAAAATACAAAAGTTAAAAACATATTAAATTACAGTCCTATGCTAAAATCCAAATTAAAATAGCCCCGACGGGAGGTTACGCTAGGCCGTAACTGAAAGAGATGTGTCTGAAAGAGATGTGTCTTTAGGTTTGAGTCGGAGCCTGTTTTTCCCCATCCAGAGTCGCACGGCCTCCAGACACCGGGACATCACTTCCATGAAATCATTGGGGTGGCCTGGGGTAGAGATGTACAGATGAGTATCGTCAGCGTACTGATGGAATTCTACCCCGAAACCATGGATGATCTCACCCAATGGCTTCATATAAATGTTGAACAGGAGAGGCAAGAGGACTGACCCCTGTGGTACCCCACAAGTGAGGCACCTTGACGTCGACCTCTGCCCTCCTGCCAACACAAATTGCGACCGGTCGGAGAGGTAGGAGGAGAACCATCATAAAACGGTGCCCCACACCCCCAGACCCACCAGCCGGCGCAACATGACACCATGATCGATGGTATCGAAAGCCGCTGAGAGGTCTAACAGGACCAGGATAGAGGAACAACCGCTATCCCGAGCCCTCCAGAGATCATCCACCAACGCGACCAATGCTGTCTCTTTGCTGTGCCCAGGCCGGAAGTTGGACTGGTGCGTGTCCAGATAGACAGTTTTCTCCAGGTGTTGAGGCAGTTGTCGCGCCACCACATTCTCGACAACCTCCGCAAGAAAGCGGAGGTTGGAGACTGGACGATAGTTGGCCAACACAGCCGGGTCCAGGGAGGGCTTCTTGAGGAGGAGCCCCACCACCGCCTCTTTCAAGGCAGCCGGCAAAAACCCCTCACTCAAAGAAGTGTTGACAACTCCCTGGAGCCAGCCTTGTGTAACCTCCCGGGAGGCCAGTACCAACCAGGAGGGGCACGGGTCCAATAAACATGTGGTGGCATTCAGTCACTCCAGCATCCTGTCCATGTCCTCAGGAGTTACAGGATCAAATTCTTCCCAGATAACAGTCTCAAGACCTGCCACCGTCGGCCCGTCTGAACTAGTCCAATCGGAGGCCAACCCGTCCCAGATCTGATCGATTTTATCATGCAGATAACACCCAAATTCCTCTGCATGGCCCTGCAAGGGGGCATCCCGCGCCCTCTGGTGAAGAAGGGAGCGGGTCACTCTAAACAGGGTGGTGGGCCAGTTATCTGCAGACGCGATAAGAGCAGAGAAATAATTATGTTTCGCTGCTTTTATCGCCACTAGGTAGGTCTTCAAATGCGACCTTACCAGTGTCCGGTCAGACTCGGAGCGGGTGGCCCTCCAACCGCTCTCTAGGCATCTCTTCTGATGCTTCATCACTCTTAGCTCCTCAGAGAACCAGGGAGCCAAGGTGGTACGGCGCTGGGTGAGAGGCCGCAAAGGCACGACCCTGTCCAGGGCCCCTGTGGCTGCACTATTCCAAGCAGCCACTAGGTCCTCAGTTGAGTCGTGGGTCAGGTTCTCAGGTATTGGCCCAAGCTCCATCTGGAACCTCTCAGAGTCCATCAGGCGCCTGGGGCGGATTCATCTCACCTCTTCCGGTTCCACCTCCCCGTGGTGGGATGTAGCAGTTGGAAAGCCCAGCCAAAGGAGAGAATGATCTGACCATGACAGGGGTTCAACAGCTATTTCCCCTAAACCAGTGTTTCTCAATTATTTTCTGTCAGGCCCCCCCTAAGAAGAAGAAAACATTTCGCGCCCCCCCCCGCGCGACTGTAAATAGTATTATTTGTCTATAAAATTGTTATAAGTACACCTCTGCATAACACTGTATCCTTATTAAGTATAAGAGAATAAAAAAAGAAAGAAATTTCTTTCTCTTTCTCTCTCTCTCTTTTTCTCTTTTTTCTTTCTCTCTCTTTTTTCTCTTTCCTTTCTGTCTCTCTCTTTCTCTCTCTGTCTGTCTTTCTTTCTTTCTCTCTCCCACTTTTTTCTTTCTTTCTTTTTCTTTCTATCTCTGTCTGTCTCTCCTTCGTCTGCCCATCTATCACTGTGTGTGTGTCTTGCATTCACGCACTTCCTGTGTCTCTCTCTTTCTCTCCCTGTCTCTCTCTCTGTCTCTCTGTGTGTGTCTGTCACTCTCTGATTCCTCCCCCCCTCCCTGTCTCTCTCTGTGTCTGTGCCTCTCTCTGTCTGTGTGTCGTTGTCCCCGCCCCGCCCCCACTCCCCGCGGAGTCTCCTCAGCCCGGCTCACCCGCCTTAGCCTGCCCCGGCCACCCATGCTTGATCGCTCGTTCGCTCACTCCGCTCCTTCCAGGAGCTGAGAAGCCTCCGTGTGTGTGTGTGTGCGTGCGTGCGTGCGTGTGTGTGTGTGTGAGGAACGGCAGTCCCTGGAAGACGACGAGTGGCCAGCATGCCGGCTGTGGAGGGAGGGAGGAGGAGGGAGAAAGGGAATCGGCAGAGCCGATTTGCCGAGGTCAAACGCGCCCCCCTTTACAGAGCCTCGCGCCCCCCCAGGGGGGCGCGCCCCACTATTTGAGAAACGCTGCCCTAAACCAACCACTGGCTGGAGGCAAAAACTAGGTCCAGCATGTGTCCCCCAGTATGGGTGGGGTCATGAATTAATTGGGTCAGGTCCATGTCCGTCATGGAGGCCATGAACTCCTGTGCCGTCTCAGATGCCTCGCTTATTGATGGCAGGTTGAAATCCCCCATGACCAACAGCCTGGTGGTGTCAACCGCTATCTCAGCTGTCACATTGAGAAGCTCGGGTAGGGCTGCTGATACGTAGCAGGGAGCCAGGTAAACTATCAGCAACCCCAACTGCCTCCCATGACCCCACTTCACACATAGAGACTCACAGCCGGCTGTCTGCGGCACAGTGGTCTCCCTCGGGTCCAGACCCTCCTTTATAACAACCGCTTAATCTGTTCAAATTGAATGCCATTGATTTTTTCCAGTTATGATGAGAGTTACAAGCAATTTAACAAATAAAACCTAATTTATTTTCAAATCAAGTACAATAATTAATTTCATTTTTTGGGGGGGCTTTTCAAAAAAAATTGCAAGTCCTGGAAAATGAATGTTATTCATTATCATTCACAAAACTGCAATTTAACTATCTCTTCTTCCCAGTTCTTCATCCATTTTCAATTCTTTTCTCTTCATTATATAAAAAAGTGTGTTTGTGTATGTTCATCTGTGAAAAATCTCTGTGTCTGTCTCTCTACTTCTCTCTCCCTCTCTACTGTACAATTAAAAACATAAAAATATATAAATATGATATCCCAATAGAAGGCAGTTAAAACCAGAATAAAATGTGAATGAAGGCAAATGTACATGCCCCAGGATAATATTGCAGGGCCCAATCTGAGTCAGGGCCAGAGGCACACATTTTGGAGATGAGGATGTGTTCTAGCATAAGTCTGAAAGCTTGGAAAAATAAAGCTGAACCAACTCTGATTGGATCCTGCAGAATAGAATGATTAGTGAAAAAGATGAGCACAGTGTCTTCCAGACTCTAACTAACTTCAATGCTGTGTGCTTCTTTGCAAGCCCTAAGTGAGTCAGCAGAGCCAGGTTTTTAGATGCTTCTGAAGGCTAGGAGAATAGACACCTGTAGCACCTCTGGGGTAGGATTGTTACAAAGAGCTGGAGTGATAGCAGAGAAGGCTCTCTTCTTGCAATTTCATTCTAAGAGTATGACCATCCAAGTTGTTTTCCTAACTGGAAATTAATGTAGCAGTAAAGCAGACAGTGTCTAGAGGCACCATTCTTAATACATACAGCATTTATATTAATACATTTCAGAGTTTAAAATAAATATTTGACATGACATGGGGAATCTTTAAATAATGTTAGACTTTCAGGTTAACATTCCTTATCTAACAAAACTACCAGGAAAAAAAGACCTAGGATAGCCGATAAGTCTAAGATTCTGCTATCTTAAGCTTAGTAATGCATTGATGTTAGACTGAATGGTTTTTAATGAAATTGCTTTTCAGTCATCAGTGAGCCATCAGTGTTGATATTATATACAGCTCTCTGCTAATTAATCTAGCAATGTGATATATCCAGGTCCTCTGATGTTCTAGTGTATTATATCTCATTTATATGACAAATTATATATATTCATTGTATATGAGTTATTTGCAAGAATGACATCCTGAAGTATTTCGCAGAAAAAGGGATTTTCACAACAATTTCTGAGTACCCCCAGTTTCATTGATTTCTGCCCCTCTCTTTTTATCCTGACATTTTCCAATGTTGAGGCATGGTGTAAAATAGGGAGGGAACTTAATGATCTTCAGAAACATTTGGGACTACTATTCCTGCCATTCCAACAAACCTCAACCTTGGTTTTGCACCATAGAGGAGATAGGAGTTAAATCTCAAGCGTGTGAAGCACAATTTATGTTGAAGAAAATAGCTTTTGCAAAAACAATAAGGTAAGAATGAAGAGATTTAGCACAAACAACAACTTGCCCTTTTAAAGGGCTGTGCTAGCTAATAAACGAAGTACCTGTAATTACATTCTGATGCAACATCTCTGCTATGCTTTTCTGGCAATCAGCAATACGACACTACAAAAGCAGATAATATTCAGTCATCCCTGGGATGCAGAAACATGTTCATTATTTAAGGAAATTAATTTAGTTATCTGGCCTTTGCATAAAGCACATTCTTATAGCTGTGCACTGACCTCATCAGGTTTCACAGTGCGAAAGGCTGCTTCCTGACAAAGTGCAAAATGCAGGCACAAAACCTGCACAAACACAGGATGGACTTCTTTATTGTTCAGTTTTCTGTATCTATTTTAAAATTTATACACACACACACACACACACACACACAAATGTCTTTTAGTCACTGGAGCATTATGCAGTAGGAGTGATGTAATGGTTTCAATTAGATACATTTTACTGATGTTATTGTTAATTATGCAACTATTCCATCGTTAGATTTTAAAATTCTTATTACATAAATAAACTAATTTCTTTGACACCTACTTGCGGATGCTGTCATTAAATTGAAAATTTCAATACTCAGTTATTTGGAGTACAAAAAAGAAACCATTGAAAATAGGCTGAAGATTTATTTTCTTTGCTCCATTAACCGTGAATAACTTCCTTATCAAAACGGAGACCGACATATCATTTATATAAATTGCATCAATATGTTTGTAGGAGGAATATATATATATTCCTGGCTGGAATGCAAAAAGTTACACTAGACACTTCCTAGAGCTCTCCCATAACAAGCAACTCTTCAAATATTCCAAATGTGGTTTTTCAATCATGGGAAACTTGAGGATGATTTCATTATAATATAGCCTATTAGAATTTCCATGGATGTAGACCATCAGGAATCATTCCTATCACAGTGCTGTACAACTACAAGAAATAATAAATAAGACTTGCAGTCATTGACTGATTAATCTATATAATAATTAATGGTTCAGCTCCTTTACTGGCAAATAGATGCTAATAGGTAGTGAAGAAGCAGATATCATTACTGGAATTAAATGCTGCTAAGCTGTTATATCACCCCTCTTTTAAAGAGCTTGCCTTCCCTTAAGTTATCTTCCCCAACTGCTTAAGATAGAGTATATAATTCATTTGATGCATAACTGTATTCATTTGCTTGATAATCTATCTAAGGAATGTTATATGGAATTATTGTTATTAAGAACCGTAGTGGCACAGTGATTAGAATGCAGGCTACTTCTGATGACTGCTAGCTGTCAGCAGTTTGGCAGTTCGATTTTCACCAGCTCAAGCTCGGCTCAGCCTTCTATCCTTCTGAGGTCAGTAAAATGAGGACCCAGTTTATTTGAGGCAATATGCTGATTCCGTAAACTGCTTAGAGAGGCCTGTAGAGCACTGTAAAGCTGTATATAAATCTAAGTGCTATTGCTATTGCATAAAGTGATAGAAATATACCCACACTAAACTATTCATAGCTTGCTTATGATATGCCCCTTGAATATCTGAGATTTTTTTATTTTCATACAAACAGCTCCAAATTCTTGTCTGTTCAAATTTACAAAGATAATTTACTGAATTTCAGTACTACCCTGATTATGTATCAATTTGAATGAATGACCATGCAGGAAGATAGTAGAAGCCAGAGGTGGTATTCAGCAGGTTCTGACCAGTTCTGGAGAAGCAGTAGTAGAAATTTTGAATAGTTCAGAGAACCGGTAGATACCACCTCTGACTAGGCCTGCCCCCATCTATTATCTGCCTTCTGAGTCCCAGCTGATCGGAAGGGAATGGATATTTTACAGTATCCTTCACCTGCCATGCCCACCAAGCCAGACCCACCATGCCATGTCATGCCCACCAAGCCACACCCATAAAACCGGTAGTAAAAAAAAAGAATCCCACCACAGGTAGAAGCTAAGTATAAGAAATTGACATTTGCTTGACAGATGGAGCATGATGCAATTATATACTTCTGTCTATTCTACGCCTGGCATTCTCTGAATCGAGAGCTACCAAAAGAGTGTGCAAAATAAACTTCTCTAACTAAAACCTGGAATAGGAAAGAATGTCAAGCTTTGACTATAAATTGCAATTATTTTTCAAATATTTCTACTAAGCATCTCTCTTTTTCTCATTCTCAGATAATCATACTTAGATCTAGAATTGTCAGGAACTTAATTGTAGTTCCTATTAGCTAATACATCTTGGTTACATGGGTATGAATTCTGCAGGAATAAGTAAATAACTAAATATCAGAAATTCAGATTATTTGGTGGGAAGGCAACAACTATTGCTTTGGGGTCACAGATTACACTTCAGATTTAAAAACTTTCCTAACTACAGACCTGGAACCATATGCATTCAGACAAAGAATAGAAAGGAGATAGAATTAATGGTGCAAAGTTAGATACAAAGATGGGATTTGTATTTGTCTATTATTATGTGTGATTAAGACAAATATGATTCAATTTTTTCTTTGCTTCCCTTTCCCCTTCTCCTCCCTCCTCCTTTTTCTTTTCGATTTTATTTTTGCTGCTCAGTATATTTAAATAATACATCTGTCTTGTGCCAAGTAATAATGCAGTTTTAATTGTGCTTTTCAACCTCGGCTGCAGGAGTTAAATTACAGCAGATTAAACATTCAGATTTGATTCCAACTGCCACTGTGACTGCATAAAATGCCAAGAGGATGAAAGGAAAAAAAAGTAATTGGATCCTTAAAGTCAATTTAATAGGACTATAGGAGTATATTACTTTTGTTTGTTTGTTTTATGCTTTATGCTATTTCCAGTTTATATGATATTGATTATTGCAGTAGAAATGGTCTAGGAGAATATTTTCCAGCATGTACAATGTTTAAGCATGTGAGAGAGTATTACTTTATATAGGGAGAAAAAGAGCAAGAAATATCTAGCCCTCAAGGTATCTAAGAAAATATTAAAAACTTCATTTTTACTAATAAAGAAACTTTCTTTAAAAAAAAAACTTGAAACTTGTTTTGATATTTATTTCTTTTTATGTATTTATCAGACACCCACACATACACTTTTCTTACTTTCTAAGTAAATCAAGATGGTGAACATACCTAATCCTCCTTCCTCCTATTTTCCCACATAACAACAATCCCATGAGATAGGTTGTGCTGAGAGTGACTGCCTAAAGTCACCCAGCTGGCTTTCATGCCAAAGGCAAGACTAGAACTCATAGGTTTCTAATTTTTAGCCTGATGCCTTAACCTCTCTACTAAACCGGCTCTGGTGAGATTGAATATAGAAATAAAATTCGGCACAGGTGACTGGATCAAAACTGCAAGAAAATATATAACTGGTGAAAAATCAGTGCAGTTTTCTGACTGCTGGTCAGAAATGAATAACAGGCTGCAGTTCTACACTCTAATAGTTAGGCAGCATCAGAGGGTTAGTCTAATGCCATTGGCCAAGTACAGTACCAGGAGCTGAAAGAGTTGGACAAAAATGGCTTTTCAAACTTCTTTAACAGAAACTTTATTTTTGATTAGCCCATAGGCCAGGGATGTCCAAACTTGGGAACTTTAAGACTTGTGGACTTCAACTCCCAGAATTCCCCAGCCAGCTATGTGGCTGGGGAATTCTGGGAGTTGAAGTCCACAAGTCTTAAAGTTCCCAAGTTTGGACATCCCTGCCATAGGCCAAATCAAAATGCAGAATAAAACATAGAATATTATACAATAAAACAATATTCAAAAATGGAATGCAAATAAGGACTATGATATCCTATTTCTATGTCACCCCTACAATTTGCCCTGATCAGACTCTGATATGCAGATCTCAGCTGAAGTTTTATTCAAATAAAGGGCTGTATTATATGTGACTTTTTACTTCTGACTGCACATGACGTGCTGTTTTAAAATAAAAGTTCCAATAGGTCATCCATCTAATGTGTGTTTCAATGTAGCCATCTCTCTGTTACAACTTCTTCATCAAATGTCGTAGATAGAATAATTGGGTAGGTTGTTATTTCTTTAAATTGCTCTAAGGGAAGGAGGTATAGCCCAAACCAAAATGATAGAGAGCACTCTGCTTCTACAAGCTCCTTGGGATAATTTCCCAATGATGCCTTATGTTGTGATTCATCATTTAATGAAACTATGAAAAGACAGGAAGATCACAAGGCACTGGACTGCATTGAAGAGGTAGGGCATTTACACATGTATCTTTTAATGTGTAAGAGCAAGAAGTTGATATTCCACTATGAGAACTTCATCAAACTACTTTCAAATAAATTTCGAAGAAAACCACTGAAAAGGAAAACAAGAAAGAACCCCACTGCTCATTTCTAGCCATCTCTAGGACCTTCTGTCCTACCCTATACTTCTTTCCCCTTCTTCTACCTGCCAATTCGCTCACTTTTTACTAAGCATAAATGTAGCCCACATTCACTCCAGGTAGAAAGGCAAAGCAAAAGGAGGAACGTTACCAAACCTGAGGATTAATGGGCTACCCCATGTGGATCACATTGCCACTAAGGTATCTTATCCTGAGCTGTATACTCACCATTCAAAAACTTCATCTAGCCCTAAAAAAATAAAAATAAAAATCAACGAACTGTGCAATTTATGTAAGAAGAAATAAACTGAAGTCATAGTCATTGCCAGAAACGTAGGCATTAAAAGTGTAATTCCTGGCATTTAAAAAGAGAAAGAACAGGAGAAAACTGATTTGATAAATGAATTTGTTCTCAGTATCTGTTGACCATGTTTCATAAAAATCTCTCTGGTCCTCTGAAGTTAATAGCTGTTTAATGAATGCATTCTTATAAAGCCACATTTTGCAGCAATCCTGTTATTGACTTCATAGTGTTTTATATTTTATTTATAAGCTCATAAGCCTTACTATGAATAAAGTTATTACAAAATGCACTCTATGGAGAAATAAGATGACTGCCTATCTTTCTTTACTTCTGTTTTTAGTAGAGCTTGGCAGTACTTTGGATCCTTATAATTTTTTGGTTAAAGAATGGGGAGCTCAGCAACTTCTTAAAATGATGGATGTGAGTAGCTGGTTAGTATAGTAATCAAATTCTTATTTTGGTGAAAGTCCTCCAGACTTTTCAGAGGGAGACTTGGCATGCCTATTGATAGTTAACCGTAAATAGTTGGCCCATAGCTGCAGCTCCTTGTATGTGTGGAATTAACTAATAGGGAGAGGTGCATGAGCCCAAGGGACTTTGTATGTATGAACCAGGGGTGGGTTGCTGTCAGCATTACTGCCGATTCGGTGCATGTACAGGTGCATATAATACAGGTGGAGGATTTCTTTTATTTTTTTGTTCTTGAATTTAATAGGGCTAGCAATGTCAAAGAAATCAGTCAGAGTATAACAATCAAATCCAATCATGTAGGAAGAACCATGTAATTTTCAGAGTCCACTAGTATTTGTCTAACATTTTTCAGTCCAAAAGCTGCACAGAACAAAGTATATAAAAGTGCATGTAGTCACAGTAAAAAAATAAAGATATGTTTAGACTAAAAGCCCAATTTTTGTTTAAACTCATTCATTATTCCTTCAGCTGATCCCCAAGCGCTATTCCCACAGTGGAGTCTTTTCTACCTTCTATTGTATGAAGACTATTTCACTTTAACTTAGGGTGCTTCAACACCAACAACTACCCAATTTCTGATAAATGTTTTCACTCTATCCCCCAACCAACTTCTCTTTTACAGATTTTAAAACACAGTGAACAAAACTATAACAGACAAAAGAGGGGGAAAAGCATGAAGTCAAGATAAGTATGAATTTCTACCAGCTGCTGAACAGATTGCCTACAAGGTCTGCATATCTCTAGCACTGATAGACTAGCTCTGATGTTGAAATAATAGGAAATACATGTAGCTCGGGTTTTAGATTTTGGCAGGGGTTTGTTCTCCAAGCTTGCTTCAATTTAGTTTCTGAATGTTTCATTTACCAGACTAGGTAATATCAGCAGCAGGATTTTTTATCCTATTCTCCTTAGCTTATAAATGTCTTGGTGCCAGTGTGGACAGTTAGTTGTGTGAATGATTCTTCGCTATATTTAAATTCTGAGCAGCTCTGATGTGATTTTTTACTGACAGTGAAACTACTGATCAATTGACTTGGATCCTAGACAATAAATATCTTGTGAGCTCAAACATACCAAGATTTGATTCTAAATTGCCATAGAAAAGTCATTGATTGTATCAATTACTTAAATAAAATTAATTAAATAACAAAACTATTAAGAATAAAGGACAAATGCTTATTTAGGAAGAACAGAGGAAAGTCCAACTGATTGGGGGTGTATGTGGGGATATGGGTGGGTTGCTGCTGGCATTTTTGCCAGTTCGGTGCACATAAAATTTCTCACAGTTTCCTCCATTCCCTAAAGAATTTCCACAGATGTTCAACCTTTTTTTTAGGCAAACAAAATTATTACTGGGCAAATCAGTCAAATTTGATTTCACACAGTTTCTAATTTTTCCAGTCTTTTTTTTAATACTAAAACTAAATAAAATGGCTATGCACCACATTTTCAAGCACATTTTTCCTGTTGTATTGATTTTTATATGCCTTGTGTTCATAATTTTCAGGAACATTATTGAATGTAATGCATTTTTATGTTCTGTCTACAAATAAATACATGTTAGCACATTTTTCCTAATCTAAGCAAATACATATTCCTAATATATATTCTACATCCTCACCTTTCTCCTCTTCCTCTTCCAAATTCACAATTGAAATTGAAGATCCCCTCCTCTGCTCTTTTCCCTGAGGTTCAGTGATAGAACAGTGGAATGGTGGACCTGTTTTATGACATGAAAACAGGTGAAAGCATAATCTATCTTTCCTTCCTTCCTTCCTTCCTTCCTTCCTTCCTTCCTTCCTTCCTTCCTTCCTTCCTTCCTTCATTCCTTCTGACAAGGGAGACAAGATGGTATCAAGTATGAGTGGAGCTATCAGAGGAGACTAATAAAAAAAATGAAAGCTCTCTTATTTTATTCATTTTACTTATGGAACCATATTTCCCTGGTTAATTCTACTCATCCTATCTGATTCAGCAGGAGGGACATGCTATGGGTACCATCAACCAAAGTATGTCAGGTAATGGGTATAACAGCCTCGATCTGCCAAGGCACCCACTCTCTGAAATATCACTCCTCTGGACAGCACCCAACAGTGGCTTATAGTGTAATAAAGGTCATCATGATAGATAAAATAAATTAAAACACAATAAAAAGCAGAGGGTAGAATTAGGACTGCAATTCATATAAGACCCAGCTGATAAGCAAGATAACAGACTGTAGAATCTGCAGTGTAAAACATTCAACATTCAGGCTCTCTATCCCAAATACTAAGTGCCTCAATAATATTGGTTTAAAACGGGTATAAATCTTTATTTTAAAGTTAGTCAAAGTTGGCCAAAGTATGACACAATTAAAGTACAAAACATAAAATGAAAGAATTAAACAGAGCTACTGTCAGTTTTGTCATGAAAGTAATCACAGCTTAACAAATATCAAAAAATTCAATGGTCTGAAAAAGTTCTAAATAACGTAGTTTTTCAGATGTGGTCCAGGGGACCATATATCTGTAGCTTAAATCACTTTAGATTTAATATCATAAAATATATCAATCTATTTAAGGTAAATTGAATGATTCTCAAAAAGGTACATGATTCATCAAATATATTCCTTTAATGATTTGATAATTCTGTTCAGATTTATGTTGCTCATGAGTGTTCTCCTGTGAGCTGCTTGGAGAGTCCAACGATGGGTTAATTCTGCCTGATTGCCCTGGACTGGATTGATTTTCTTGAAGCCACGCCTCTTCCTGTGTGCTTGCCAGAATTTCAATCCAGTCTGAGCCCAATTGGACACGTTCTGTTGGTTCTCCTAAAGAAATATCTAACAGGACCTAGTTGGACTCTCCAAAGCTCTTTTAAATTTAGGTTTACAGATTGTAGGTGAGTTTACTCCTGAAGCTCACAGAAGAAGAGATTCCCGACGCGTACTGGGTTCGCCCGGGCGCGCGCGGGCTCTGCTTACTGGCCCCAGGCTCGGAGTGCCTAGGGAGCCTGGCAGCGCTTCGGTCAGTGGCCAGAGTGCCCTGCCGCCTAGCGCTGACCTGCTGGAGCGTCGGAGCCATTCCCCCGGCATCAGGAAGCCGGTCTTCGTTCCAGCGGCTTCGCGCCGCTCATTCAAACGGCGCCCACCATTTTTGGTCTCTGCAGCCATTGGCGGGCGCTTCTTACAGCAAAAGGAAGGCGGGGGCGGCTAAATTAGGCGCGAAAGCTGCCGGAAGCCCCAGATCCGTTGCTGAGCAGCTGCTTTCCGGGCGCCTTTTCTTGCTGCCTTGCGGAGGCGCGAAGAGGAATTTCTGCTGCTGCTGCTCCAATCTTCGCTGCATCTGCCGGCTCCAGCTTGAGGCTTAGGAAACGCTCCTGTCCGGCCACGATCCGGCAGGCTCTCCTTTGCTTCTGAGCAATCCCTGCTCATTGGAGGGTGCTTTTTTCAGTCTCCCAGGAGCTGATCTACCGCTCTCTCGTTGCTGCTTCTGCTCCTGCTGCTCTGTGATCGTCCTGCTGTGAGCCCTTTGTTGTCTTCAGGTGGTGAGTTAACAACCCCGGGATGTCTGAAAGAGCTGCCCAAGATCAGGAACAGCCAGGGCCATCCACCAGCAGGGGGCTCGTTAGGCAGGCCAGCAAGGCTGCCTCTGAGGCCCTTAGCAAGACCGGGGGCAAGAAGCAGGACAAGGCACAGGATAGGGCTGCCTCCAGGCGCCAAAAAGCCCTTGACAAAGAATTTGACAAAGCCCAACGTAAAGCCAAGGAACATTCCAAAGAAATCACTGAAGTGATTGTTCAAGAAGCACAAGTGGCTGAATTTGAGGACGTTCCCTTGCTTAGCAGAGATGTTGCAGAGGAAGAGGAAGAACAGGAATTCTCCTCGGATGACTCCCCAGAACCTTCCTTGGGGGGTGATGATGACCTATTTCAGGAGGAGGGCACCCCTATTTCTAGGCCAGTTTCTCCTCCCCCAGTTCATTCTAGGCCTCGTAAGAGGGCCAGGCCAGTTGAAGATCAGGGGCCTGCAATTTCGGCTGAAATGCAGGCAATCATTGATAGGGCCATCTCCCAGGGGATTGCTGATGGCTTAAAGCATAAGAGCAAGCGAGCCAAAGGGCCTAGTACCTCCAAGGTAGTGGAGCGCCAGGCCTTTCGCAGGGCTCCCTCTCCCCATTCGTCCCTGGATAGTGGAGACTCCTCTGTGGAGGATGACCTGGCTCCTGAGCAGGAGTTCTCTGGGGATGAGCAAGCGGCCCCGGAGAAGCCCGCCTTCAAAGGCCTTTTCCGCAGTTCCACCTTTAAAGTCATTCTAGGCAAGGCCAAGGTTTCCACCCGCATGAAAGTCACAGCTCCCGCACCGACCCCAGAGGTGGTCTCCGATAACGATGAAGGCCTTTTTGAGGAACCTGAGGAGACTCAGGAGATAGTGCCAGTGCCCAAAATGTTTCTCAATCTGGTTCAACGCCAGTGGGCCCAGCCGGGCACTGCAGCATCGCACAGTAATATAGACAAACAGCTTTATACAGTAGACGCCCCACTGGAGGACCTGCTTAAGCTGCCTCCTGTGGACCCGCCGGTACAAGCTCTCACCTCTACATCTGTCCTACCTCCAGATCTCCTGAAGGGCCTTAAGGCGGAGGACAAAAGGTCAGAGAAGGCCTGCCACAAGACCCACATGGCGGCTGCGTGGGCAATTAAGACTGCCACCTCGGCCTCCTTTATGTCTAGGGCCACACTCAAGTGGCTTCGACAGCTCCTTGCCAAGGTACCGGCGGGCGACTCCAAAACTAGACAGGAGTTGCGTAAGATCATGGCAGGTGTTTCATACACCGCCGATGCCACCCTCAGTTCCGCCAAGTTCGCTTCCAGGGCCTTGGCTTCTAATGTAACATCTAGGAGGCTCCTTTGGCTTCGTCACTGGAACGTTGACATGCGCTCCAAATGGAAGATCGCTTCCGCCCCCTATAAAGGGGAGAAGCTCTTCGGGGAGGTCCTTGACCCGGTGCTAGTGGAGAACAAGGACAAAAAGAAAGTCATGCCCTCAGTCTCCAAGAAATCCGATCGCAAGGGCCCTGCTTCCTTTCGGAAGCAGCCCTTTCGTGCCTCTGAGCCCTCCACCAGTTCAGGCCAGTACCACCGGCCCTACCATCAGGGAGCAGATAGAGGTCAGGACAGACATTCATTCCGTGACAGGGGTCGCTCATCTTATTCCAAACGCCCCTTCCGAGGTGGGTCCGGCTCCCGGCCCTTCCGCAAGTTTAAGTGACCCGCAGAGGACGGCTCCCATAGGGGGTCGCCTTCAATTGTTTCAGGCGGCCTGGGAGCAGTCCACGTCCGATCAGTGGGTCCTTCAGACCATTCGGATGGGTCTCACCCTGGAGTTCACCTCCCTTCCTCCCAGGCGATTCATTCACTGCCCCACCCCCTCCTCTCCCCTCAGAAGGTCCCTCATGGAGCAGGAGATAGCCCACCTGAGACAGATAAATGCTATAGAACCGGTGCCAGCGGAACACCATGGGTCAGGCTTTTACTCGATTCTGTTCCTGGTACCCAAGAACTCGGGAGGCTGGAGGGGAATCCTAGATCTCAAACACCTGAATCAGCATCTAGCATACAAACGCTTCAAGATGCAGTCCCTCCAGTCCATCATGAGTTGCATTTGACCGGGGGATCTCTTAACATCCATAGATCTCCAGGAGGCTTACCTCCATGTCCCGGTTCGAAAGGCGTATCGCAGGTTCCTCAGGTTTTATTACGCAGGCAACCACTACCAATACAGGGCCCTTCCCTTCGGTCTGTCCTCCGCCCCGAGGACGTTCACGAAGGTTCTGGCGGCAGTCCTGGCATCGCTCAGGGCGCGGCCGGTTCGTCTCCAAGCATACCTAGACGACATAGTAGTTCAATCGTCAAGCCACCGCCAGGCGATCAGGGACCTACGGCTGACCATGCGAACCCTCGAACAGCACGGGTTCTCCATCAACCTCAAGAAGAGCCACCTGACTCCCACTACCAGGATAACTCATCTGGGGGCAGTCATCGACACCATCACCTGCCAGGTCTATCTGTCCCAGGACCGTGTGACAAGTCTGCTCAGCCTTGTACAGAGAGTGAGCGCTTCCAGGACTGCGCCCATCGTCCTCTTGTCGCAACTCCTCAGCAAGATGGTCTCCTGCTTCTCCATAGTACCCTGGGCGAGGCTGCACTCTCGGCACCTACAGTGGAGCCTGTTACCCTACCAAAGGGCCAAGGACAGCGACTCTCCCAGGCCGGTTCCGGTTCCCAGCCAGGTTCGATCGTCCCTGAAGTGGTGGAGGGCGGCGTCCTTGGCCAAGGGCTGTCTCTTCCGCGAGCCGGACCGAGTGGTCATCACCACCGATGCCAGTCTCTTCTGGTGGGGAGCCCACCTGGACAACCAAGTCGCTCAAGGGACGTGGTCGCAGGAGGAGCTCAAGCACAGCATAAACTGGCTGGAGCTGAGAGCGGCTCGCATCGCCCTTCTTCCTTTCCATCTAACCATTCAGAACCGGCATGTTCTTCTACTCACAGACAATGTGTCTGCCAAGGCCCACATCAACCGACAAGGGGGCACTCGCTCCAGGTCATTGATGGAGGAGGCCGAACGCTTGGGTCTCTGGGCAGAGGTCAACCTGGCCTCCATCAAGGCGGAACACATTTCGGGGGAGAGCAACGTCCAGGCGGACTGGCTGAGCAGGGCCACCATCGACAACTCAGAGTGGCAGTTGCATCCGGACCTGTTCCTCGAGATATCACGGAGGTTCGGCCTGCCAGCAGTCGACCTGTTCGCCTCTGCGGCAAATACGCATCTCCCGAGATACTTCACCAGGTACAGATGTCAGGGGGCGGAGGACACCAATGCCCTCATGTGCCGATGGCCCCCGGGTCTTCTATACGCATTCCCGCCTCTCCCCCTGCTACCCGGTCTGATACGGAAGATCCTCACAGAGCAGGCGGAGGTGATCGTCGTCGCTCCCTACTGGCCCAGGAGGTCTTGGTTCGCGGACCTGGTGAGTCTGTCTGTCAGCAAGCCGTGGAGGATCCCTCCGGAAGAGGTGACGCTGACCCAGGGCTCCATTTCACACCCAGAGCCACAGTGGATGCAGTTAACCATTTGGCGTGTGAGCGGCAGCTCCTAGAACGGGCCAATTTCTCCGAGGGCGTCATACGTACCATTCAGGCTTCACGTCGACCCTCGACCACCAGAATCTATGATGCCACCTGGTCGACCTTCGTCGCCTGGTGCGACCAACGCCACCTCAACCCCGTTTCAGCCTCCATCTCAGAGGTCCTGGACTTCCTTCAGCGGGGGCTTGAACAAGGGCTGGCGGCTAACACTCTCCGCCGTCAGGTGGCCGCACTTTCCACCGTGCTTACCTTTGGGTCCTACTCGTCCTTGTCCAGACATCCTAGTGTGAAGAGTTTCCTGCGTGGGGCCACCAACCTTCGCCCCCCGGTCATTCACAGGTATCCGACATGGGACTTGCACATCGTCCTCAGGGCCCTAATCGACCCGCCCTTCGAGCCGTTGCGAAGGTGCGACCTTAACCACCTCACGCTCAAGACGGTGTTCCTGGTGGCCATCACGTCCGCCCGTAGGATTTCGGAGCTAGCAGCGTTGTCGGTCAGGGAGGACGTCTGCGCTATCCATGAGGACAGGGTAGTCCTCCGACTCGATCCCACCTTCGTTCCGAAAGTCAACTCCATGTTCCACCGTGGCCAAGAGGTTATCTTACCTGACTTCTGCCCACGGCCAGCACATCCCAGGGAGTGCCGATGGCATAAGTTGGACGTACGACGTGCGCTCAAGACATACGTAAGACGGACAGCTAATTTCCGGCGTTCGGAAGCCTTATTCGTCACCTTCCAGCCTCGCAACATGGGTAAGAAGGCCAGCTCAGCCACCATTGGCAGGTGGCTGCGATCCTGCATCGCCTCGGCCTATGCTCAACAAGCTCAACGGGTGCCTCCGAACATCACGGCACAGTCGACCAGGAGCGCGGCAACTTCAGCGGCCTGGGCTACTCAAGCATCACTTGGCGAGATCTGCAGGGCGGCCACCTGGGCCTCCCCGTCCCAGTTCGTCCGCAATTACAAGTTGGACAAGTTTGCTTCATCTGAGGCGGCCTTTGGTCGCAGAGTTTTGCAGCAGGTTCACTTAGCGACGGAATCTACCGGTGACTCTACTTCCCGCCCTGGGAACGTTTAGCTTGGGCACTTCCCATCGTTGGACTCTCCAAGCAGCTCACAGGAGAAGTGTCGTTGGCTTACCTGAACGATCTTCTCTGTGGGCTGCGAGGAGAGTCCAAACCCGCCCTTGCTCTAGCCGTAGATTCCTACTCCTTGGTTGTTTGTACTGTTTTTCACCTATTTACTATCTTGACAGACTGTTACCTTGCACCAGAAGTATTGGACACCTTGAGACCAACAAGAACGGACTACTGGTCCACGCCTATATTGAAATTCTGGCAAGCACACAGGAAGAGGCGTGGCTTCAAGAAAATCAATCCAGTCCAGGGCAATCAGGCAGAATTAACCCATCGTTGGACTCTCCTCGCAGCTCACAGAGAAGATCGTTCAGGTAAGCCAACGACACTTTTCATTCAGTTACCCGAGCAGCAGATTTAAAAAAAAAACATGATTAATTTAGCAGCAGAATTTATTCTCTAAGCACTCTAACAGCAAGAATCATGCTTGATTGTGAGCCATATGGTTGCCAGCCTTTTAATGCAGAAGCATCTGTATTCTTAGACAAATGGGACATCTTGCAAACATAATTTGCAAAGTTTATTTCTCTTCATCTTCATTTTTTTTTCTAGTAATAATCCTCATTTTTGTGTTTCTAAGTTTCAAAGTAATGTTTCTTATGCCAAAGGAAGCATATGGGAACAAACCTTCTGTTTTAATAGCATGTTTTTTTTATTTCTTGAGTGTAAGAGAATATTCTGCCACTGTGATCAAAAATTTAAAAATGGCTAACTTAAATAATATCCTGAAGGTCTGTCAGTGAACTGAATTAACCTTTAGGTTAACAGATTTTCGAAGGGTCATTTTGTTATGACAAAAACTTGAGCAAAGCATTTCTTCAAAGCTGTATTCCAAAGAAATGTGCCCATGTCTTTCTAAGAAGGAAACATGTTGTTTCTTCTCTTCTGTCAGGTGGTTGACAGAGGTTTTTATGTACATACAACACCTGTTCAGAAGCCATTTTCAGATTTTCAAATTGTCAGAAACTTCATGATGAGGGAAAGGCCTTTTTGAAGAGAATGGGCTGGTCACATAGCAAGCAGAAGTGATGGCAAGTGAAAGGCAGTCATAGAATGGATTCCACTTGATAAAAAGAATCCACAAATGAGACCTAAAACAAGATGAAGTGATGACATCAGCAAGTATTGCAGGCCCAACTGGCAAAGGAAAGCTCAATAACATATTGGTTAGAAACATGCAGAAGAGGCCTTCATCCTGCAGTGGATAGACAATGGCTAGGATGATGATGATGATGATGATGATGATGATGATGATGATGATGATGATGATGATGATGATGATGATGCAGTGTTGCTGGTGGCCTCTGAATTGATGGGATACAGAAAATAAGATAATTCTAGATTAAAGGTTTTAGCAGAACTAGCCTAGTACTTAAGAAATGCCAACACCATCTCTTCTGAAAACAAAATTTATTTTTTTTAAATGTAAATATTTGCATTGGCAGTACCATCCATCAGTGTGGCCTAAGCGCACCATTTATAATTGAGTTGCCTCTGTGTTCTGGAAGAATTGGAATAAAGTGAGATTAGATGACATGGCATTGCATTATCATGCTAAACAAATGTTTCAAAACTTACTGTTAGTGTCCTTAAAATTACAAGAGAACCCTACACCCAATTAAGCTTGGTAACAAGTCTACACTTTCTCCTCATACCAAGAATTACTGGGTGAATGCTTGGATTGAGATAAACCATGATAGGTGGAGGAATTCAAATTATTTGGGCCCAACTAGAATATGGCATAGGGAAGATGCCCTATCAATATTACTGTGTTAATTAATATCTGGGATAGATAGCTTCATGCCCTTTGCATGTTTTAGTTCCAATATTCCATTGCCATTTTTCAGATCAATGAGAAACAGATGAATATGAGAAAGAAAGTTGATTATGCCAAAAGGGAATAACACAATTGATATGTACAGTATGTATATAAACAAAACAAAAGTTAACACTTAAAAATATCTGTTCCATTATCTCTTTTAGCTTAGCCAAACAGTAAAACTTGCAATAGCAATGATTTCATCTTGACATCGACTTAGAAATGTGGGTAATTGGAAAGAACAATCCATATGGACACATTTGTTTTCATTTAGCAGCTATTCTTCATCCAAGTATAGAAACAGATTGCTACATATTTGATAATCTTCTAGAATTAAGACCTTTTAAATTTCCCATACACTAACATACTGACCAGGAAGACAACATCTCATATGGAATGGATATAAATATGGAGGCTGACTTTAACAGCAGACAGGACACATTAGTCAGGAGAGTAACAAATCTCTCTCTCTCTCTCTCTCTCTCTCTCTCTCTCTCTCTCTCTCTCTCTCTCTCTCTCTCTCTCTCTCTCTCTCTCTCTCTCTCTCTCTCTCTCTCTCTCTCTCTCTCTCCCTCCCTCCCTCCCTCCCTCCCTCCCTCCCTCTCTCTCTCTCTCTCTCTCTGAGAAATTAAGTACAATATCTGACTCCCTCCAGATGCAAACAATGATACAAATAGTGATGCTCTGGACTTGGTATGTATCAGTTTGTAAGAGCTGATTGTTACATTTTCTGAACATTTTTGGATCTAGATGAGAATTGTGATGTCTAGTGCACCAATTTGCTATTTGATGGCTTGTGACTCAGTGTGACACAACAGAGCCAGCAAAGCTGGTGATTGGACATTTATCATCCCATTGCTGGTTATAAACATATTGTAATATTAATGTAAAATAATGTTCTCCAACCCATATAAATCTCAGTTTTTAGCTACAAAGTAGCTTTCTCCTCTGTTCTATCAGTTATATTTTTGACAAATTGTTAACGTAAGTTATTTGGCTTAGAGCAAATGAAGAAGGAGAAAAGGAAGAGGATAGGGAAAAAGGCAGTATCTAACCCAATCTTGAGTAATTTCAGTAAAATTATGCATAATTGGATCTTGGAGCAATGTTAGTATTTCAAATTGTAAACATTTACTGAAGGAAGGTCACAGGAATCAATCCCCCTATATTGGCTCTGGGCATGTTAAATAATGATATAATTAATTAGATAATTGTTTTGGACCTTCATAATAGAGCAGCCCCCTCCCTTTAGACTAGCTGTAAGTGCTTCATCAATACTCTTAGATCAATGCAGCATTTTGGTATCACTGTCCTTCCATTCAAACAGCACTACAGATAATGGCAAGCTTTGACTTACCAACAAACAATAGGACATTTTCAGTTCCCCATGAAGAAAATAATCTGTTGTAAATCTCAAATCTTTGCAACAATGAGTAACCTTGAACCAAAAGGGGTTTATGATTATTTACTTAAGTCAATTCTACAATGTTGTCTGTTTGATCATTTATTTATTTATATCAATTTCTATGTCTGCCTATCTCAACAACACGACCCTGTGTTACACTGACTGTACAAGAATGTTATGTGCTTGATGGATATATTATGATTCAGGCATGTATAAAATGGAGAGGGCTTCAATCATCAAACAATAGCTATCATCTTGCAGTTTCTGACGCAGAAGAATGTGGACATACCCCCTGTCTGTTATTTCTTAGTGGTTAAATTTCTGAATGATCTCTTTCTCTTTCGATTAATAGGAATTAAGTACATAGAAGGAGTATCATGGCAATAAAATGAGGAAATAATAGGGAGACTGCAGAAAAAAAACCTGCTAAATTAAGTTCATCCTTTCTCCTCCCCATAGAGATCCACAGAGGCAATGTGAGAGAAACTAAACGCAAACAGTTTCAACAACATACATAAACATGTATTAAGCACAGGAAAAAAAAGAAAAGATTAGGAAAAGAAAGTAGAGTGGCTTCATCCTAGCTCCCTGGGATATAAAAGGGAGAGAGGGAGTGGGGGGGGGAGGACCAGCTGGGCTTTCAATATCAGCAATTGAAGGTAGACCAGGCCAGTCTAACTCACTATGCAGTTGTTGTAGTGATAAAATGAAATAAACCCTCAAGCACATTATGTTGCAATTTCAGAGGAAAATACTTCTATTAATAATGATAATAGTAAGGAAGACTATTCTTACTATAAGACACAAAGAAGTAGCTCATAGCATATAATGGATTTTGGTATAAGGGCCATGAATCATAACTGCTTAGTGTAGTATGTATGTATGTATGTATGTATGTATGTATGTATATATGTATGTATGTATGTATGTATGTATGTATGTATGTATGTATGTATTTATTTATTTATTTATTTATTTATCAAATACACCACTATTCTGAGTTTCTGCTTCTGATAGTGACATATCGTCAGTGGATTCTCTGCATATGCCAGGCTGTCTTGTAACACTGATAAAAACGGATGATGATTGTGGCGCAGGAAAAATGATAGATGAGCTACCTTTATGGTAGAAAGTTTCAATTCACTGGTGCAGAATTAATGGATTATACATGCCTGCTCAATGCAAGGTGACTGTTGCTTTGAGTGGAGATCAGCATGGTTGAATGAACCATCATTGATCAAATAGAAGAGGGAGGGCATGACTTTTATCAGTGTTATTGACTCACATATCTCCCAATATCAAACACTGAGTGGGAAGTGGGGAAAGAATCCAGTGATAATCTTATAAAACTGTGTCAGAGTCCTTTCTGAAGTCAGACTCTTTATTGAGAAAGTGCTGTTATGACTGAGAGCAGGCTTACACCATCACTTTATGAAAATCAGTTCCCATTTATGTATTTCTAGAGCCATAAACATGTAAAATCAGGCACCATCCATTCTTTACAGCACCCCCCTTTTTACCTTTTCCCTAAAAACATTGTTTCTTTTTTTCCTGGGCAATCAAAAGAATCAAATTGCACATTCCCTTACTACACAGCCCATAGCTACATATAACATAGGAAACCTGATCATGTATCAAATCTCTATTAGAGTTGCAGATCCTTTTCAATATAAACTTTAGTCCTTGCTATCCTTCCAATAAAAGGTGACTCATTGGCTAAGATGCTGAGCTCGTCGATCAGAAAGGTTGGCAGTTTGGTGGTTCGAATCCCTAGAGCCGCATAATGGAATTAGCTCCTGTTACTTGTCCCAGCTTCTGCCAACCTAGCAGTTCGAAAGCATGTAAAAAATGCAAGTAGAAAAATAGGAACCATATTTGGTGGGAAGATAATAGTGCTCCATGCACCTTTGGTGTTTAGTTATTCTGGTCACATGACTACAGAGAGATCTTCAGACAGTGCTGGCTCTTTGGCTTTGAAACAGAGATGTGCACCACTGCCTAGAGTTGGGAACGACTAGCACATATGTGCGAGGGCAACCTTTACTTTTTATCCTTCCAATGTAGATTAGAATTTTCATGTGGATCAAAGCTTCTGAGTCATTTAAATATGAGATGATATTTTTGTGGTCTCTTGGTGATTTGCAGTATGTGGAAAACATCTACATCAAAACCACCTCCTGGAACAAAGTTCAATGGTCCCCTATGAGCTAAGCTTCAAGTTGGAATCAGATACTCCAAATTTATTTTGCATAAAAGGAAAACAAATAGACACATAACTGGCTGTATAAATTAAAAGTAACATGCTGTTTGCCTCTAAAAGTAGAAATAAATTCACTTTGGGAAGAAACACTAGAATGAGAAAAGGTTTCTTCTTGTCTGCTGTTTATAAATGCTCACTTTACTCAAGACACTCAAGGATGGAATCTAGAATTTTGGAGTAACATGTTTTAACTTCAATGAGATTATTTTGAGAAAAGTGATTAGCAGTTAAGAATTTTAGTATTAGGCTTTAGGTATTCAAGAATGCATACAAACAACTGTTAAGCACTACAACATTTTATTTCAATTTTAATGAGAATATTAAGTGGTAGATTAACTTCAAAGTCAAATCTAAGCCTGCATAAAATATTAGTTTTCTTAGAAGGAGTGGAGGGGCAGTAAAAGCTCCTTGGTGAGCCTTTGAATTTAAAATTGTGAAAGGTATTGTGAAAACATACCATTCATTAAATGAGTAAACATTCCAGGGTTAAAGTGATAACATCACAGAGAGTAGAAAAGGTTACCTACAAATGAACATTTCAGTATCGAATTGATTTTTAGAGAAGAAATAATGGAAATGGGGACCAAAAGAGGAAGTCAATATTCTACCCAAGTATTGTGGGCATTTAATATACTCAATGTTGTACTTGTCATCGGTCTTTGCATTGCAACAAATGTTGGTATTAAAATTAATAGGAAAGCAGAACAGATAACCTGATGTACTCACTCTAAGGATCTCTTTTCGACTTAAAATCTATGAATTTATTTAGTACATGAAATGGGAATGGACAATCTCTAACCTCACTTTACCATTCTATGAGTGAGAAAGCAGTGCTACACTTCTCAGTTTTTTAAAAATTATTATTTTGCAGTATTCATGTGGGTGAAAAACTATTAAAACTGTTCTATTTAAGTATGATTCTGAATGTTTTCAATATCTATGCAAGTCCAGCAGATTTCCTGTCTAGGAAGTCATGTTGCAACCCCAGGCAATTCAATCTTCTTTTTTCTCATAAGACTATAATCAACAAATAGAGTGAATAAATGAATAATCACTTAACAACTACCAATAACACTTATAGGATTAATTCTAAGGAAAATATTCAATATGCAGATATCTGGAAAGAGAAATATTTCATGTTATATATTACTGATATGTGATTAGCGCATGAAGTCAACTCACATGCATACTATCACCATACGTTAACAGATTAACAGTGTTGGAAGGGACCTTGCAGGTCATCTAGTCCAACCCTCTACCCAAGCAGGAGACCCTACATGTACCTCAACCTAGAATCGAACTCACAACCTCCTGCGTGTGAGGAAAGAGCTTTACCTCTAGACCACAGCAGCTTCCTCTAATAACTCAAAATGAAAATTTGACAAGTGAAATTAGTACAAACTGAAAACTTTGGGAGGGGGATGCCCATCTGTTCTGAATCATTTTGTAGGACCTTAGAAACAGGCCTATACATTTTGATCCTAAATTTTCACTAGACTGCTACATGATAATATGGGTTACATGTTTGTGGCAATTGTCACCATTCCTGAATTAGTTGGCTTTGCTACCAATGTGCGTCTTGATTTGGCTAGTACAATGTACTCAGTGTGTGGGAAGGCTTAAATATTCCCAGAGGTAGAAAATGTGACAACTAAGCTGTTAAGTGGTGCTTGGAACTATGCTAAAGTAATGCCAATTTTGGAATGCCTTTCCAATTGCTTTGCAGGGACACTTTAGGGCAGGGGTCTGCAAAGTTGGCTCTTTTAAGACTGGTGGACTTCAACTCCCAGAATTCCCCAGCCAGCTATGCTGGCTGGGGAACTCTGGGAGTTGAAGTCCACCAGTCTTAAAAGAGCCAACTTTGCAGACCCCTGCTTTAGGGTATTGTGCATCATACTAAAAGCCTTAAATTACTTGGGGCTTGATTATGGAATCCCAAAGGTGCTTTTTCAAGGGGCAGCTGGACTGTCTGGTTTTTCTTTGAAAATGTTTCACTTCTTATGAGAAGCAAATGAGAAACAAAACGTCTTCAAAGAAAAACCAGAAAGTCCAGTTGCCTCTTCAAAAAGCACCTTTGGGACAACCATGACCTGGATGACTGGGAATCTCCATAGACATTGTCTATGGAATCTTCTCTAGTTTTTAAAATACTCAAAAGTTGTCCTTTTAATGATGGTAACAGCAGTCTTCTTCTCAGATGGTGCATTGTTATGGAAGTTGTATTTGGTCATTACTCTCTCTCCTTATGAAAGACAGTGCTTTTTAAGCAGGCTATAATTGAATTATTAAAATATATTTGATTTCAATCTGGTTTTAATTTGATTCATCTTAGAAATAACTGCTAATTTGTATTGTACTTTCTAATGTTGGGCTTCATTATGGTCAAATTACGACAGAACAGAAGGGATGAAATTTAAATGAAGTGAATGCCCAGGTCAAATTGTCCAGATATTTAGATGGAGGCAACTCTGAAAGACAGAGGCATCTTTAAATATTCAAACTAGATGCTTGCTGGAGAGGCAGGTTTTTGAAGATATATTTGTCAAAGCAAATAGAGTAGAACAGGACAGAGTAAAGTTGGAATAAGGGGAGGGTTAAAGAAATAAGCATAATTTGTCTCTCCAAATTCAATCCACTTCCTTTTAAATACTGAACAGAGCATTAGGTATGCAGTTTATATTTTGGGCTTTGGGTGGATCTTGTTCTGCTTTGAAAGGCAAACATAGACATAACAAGTTGTATGCAAAATTCTAATCAGATAAAGTTTTCATTGCTTGCATCTCACTTTAGTAGACTTTAGATGCAGACAAAAACCCATTTGCCATTTTATGCTATTTTATATATTTAAAAATCTCATTAGTCATTTATGCATGATAGACAACATTTTACACATGAGTAAAATTCCATTCATATTTAATAGACATTTTGAAATAATGAACATCTCCCCTCCCTTATTATCTCCCAACAAATCAAAGAACTATTTTATTATTTAGTGTTAATTTGAGCAACAGTTTGGTTTGAGAAAGGCATAAATATAATTGGGTTGACTTTCACTTTTGACAAAGCCTGAATCTAGGGCAAATGGGAACAATGTAGGATTTATTTTCTTTTTTTTTCTAATTTGGTTTGCCCTGATTCCAAGATTTCTATGAAGTTCCAATTCTGTCAACCTGCAGCTCTGCTGGTCTCCAAATGCTGGTCCAATAATTATTGCAAATAAAATTGTAATGTTTGAATAAGGGGATTAAACCACTTTACTTGCTTGCATAACATATTTTGGGAGGGAGATGTTAAAAGGAAAGTATAGATTTATCAACGCAGACATGACTCCTAAGATCAGAACTTCATCAATCATACCTATCACAACCATTTCAACATGTAGCTTGGTCATAGATCAAGGCCTTCTGGCTACTGATTAGGAGAGACTAAAGACTAAAAGAATAGAAAAGGTATCAGAATATCCTAGTACAAAGGATAAGTAGGAGTTTCAGCAATTCTGTGGGTGGATTCTGGTTACTACAGAAGTCAAAATAAAAACACAGGTAGTCCTCAGCTTATGACCACAGTTGGTATCAGAAAACCAGTAATACATTGTTGCAGTTCAAAGTGGAGGCCCACACATGACCTGTCCTGTTATTTTCTGACATTTCTCACAATAGTCATTGTGAATTACTGCAAGTGTTAAGCAAATGTAATCATTAAGTGAACAGTGCATTCATTAAGCAAACACATTCTTCTGAATGAGCATTGCATGGCAAAAAATAGTCCTAAATTGCAATCACATGACCATCAGATGCTGCAAATGATCATCAATGAGAGCCAGTGTCCAAATGGAAGTCACATGATTGGGGGGAATACGATATTTTAAACTATCAGAAGTCTGTAAAGCACCCATTCCGAGGTATTTGTAGCCACTAATAGTTGTAAAATAACTAGTCGTAAATTGAGAACTACCTATATAAGATGTATGTGTCAGACCACACTAAATTCAGAGTACAGGTTGGGATTTATTATGGGAAATGCCAATCTTAATGTTTCCTGAAGCATGGCCCAGAAAAACCTCAAGACACATTTCCCTCCCTTTTTAAGATAGATCCTGAATGATGATGAAGTCAAGATGGCTTTTAGAGTCTCAGGCCTCATTTTGGTTGTACAGCTCTAAAGAATTTTGCAGGAGTTTAACTCCCTAGAAAGAGTTTATCTGCAATGTAAGAGTTGGGCTTAAAGAACTCACTCAGTTAAAAGCAAAAAAATACGCAAATAAACATACAAACACCTGAGGAAAGAAGTTGTCAACACAGAGAAGGATGCGATTTTAATGGAAATGAATTCTAAATTTGAGTTCAGAAATAGCAAGAAGCTACAAAAGACTATCTGGAACTGAGCCAGTTTGGAGCAGACAATAGGTATTTATTATTATTATTTATTTTTGTATCCCATCTTCATTACTTTCAAAAGTAACTCAAGGCTGCAAATATAGATTTTTTTCCTTTCAATCTTTGTTTTTGTCACAGAGACTATTTTGAACGCAACAAATTATTTTGGTTCCAGGAAATAGATGGACAAAATGACAAATGGGACTGTAATATGAGAAATTCTGGGATAAATTTTTATTAGTTTGGAATCATAGAGGCAATGTTTTCCCACCCTGTAAGGCTATATGAAAATGAAAGTTGGACTTTGAAGAAGATGCATATTCAAGAATATTGACATTTTTGAACTTTGTGCTGGAGAAAACTCCTGAAAATATGATGGATAGCCAAGCAAGCAAACATATGAATCATAGAACAAATCAATTCAAAGTTCTCACTTGAGGCACAAACTACCATGCTCAAATTATCATATTTGAACACATTATACCTTTCTTGAGAATTCTATTATGCACAGAAAGATTGAGAGAAAGAGAAGGCGAGGGTGAATTACGAAAAGGATGATGGACTCAATTATAGCAGAGATGGGTGCACCCATTGGAAAACATGAAGTGGTGGGTTGGGGATGAATATCCTACAGAAGATCTATCTATGTTGTTTCTAGGAGATGGCACTGATTTGATGGCACATAATCAATCTTCATTAATGAATAAAGTGTACACAATATTAATACATTAAGCTATGTTAGAAAACCAAATTCTATTTATTAAGATTTATTACATTCTATTTATTAAGATTTATTACATTCTATTTATTAAAAGCCAAACATTTTGTATTGTTATTTTTCCCTTTTTACTGTTTACTTAGTTTTCAAACTCTGTTAAAGTACTTTAAGTGGAGAGCCTGAACACATAAATGCTTACAAAAAGGATTTTTAAAAATATAATAAATGTAACTATATTAATGAGGCGTTACACTATTTGTAGTAAGGAAAATATTTTTACTGCAAAATATCTCTTTTCTTCCCTTAAACCAATAACATGTTAATTAAAGTATAAGATCAGGAACACTAATTAGTAGCCTTTCAAAAACCAAATAAATAAATCTTGCTTATATAAAACCAATTAAATCATTTTTTTTCTCCATTTTCACTAAGTCAAAAGTTTTCAGGCATAGACTTAAGTCTAGGCATGTGCTTACATCTGAAGGTGCCTTGTGATCAATGAAGTTTTGCAATCCAATTATATCCAGAGTTTCTGAAATTCTTACAGCAATCTATCATGGGGGTGATCTTATACTATTGAAGTCATTCTTCACATTCTTCTTGTTCAAATTTTGCCAATTTCTTTCTAGTAATCTTGTGATTTTTTGTTCTGGTTGCTTGGAAGAGAGAGCTAAACTCTGTAACCTATCACCAACTTAAGGGGGACATGAAAGGAGCCCTCAACTGTGCATCCTGTGGACAATGGTAATATCACCATTTAATTATTTTTAATTCTTTTAACCCAGAAATGTTTTTTGCTCCTGACAACTGTAGTGGTAGTGAAGCCATAACATTAGATATAGCCTTTCTTGAGCAGAGTGAGGTATGGAAATTTGTTTTTGTGTTTTCACCATTTGAAAGGGGCATTTGAATGACTTTTAATTCACTTCTCTCTGCCTGCTTGGGAGACCCTGGCAAAATCTATAATATTTCACTGAGTACTTTAATCTGTGTCACCACAACTAAGTGATATCTCATGGTGGGATGATGATAATGATTAATGATTGTTAATTCATTGTAATTTTAGTACAATAACAATAAAGATGATGATGATGATGATGATAATTATCATCATTATTATTATTATTATCTGGATACATAGTTAAACTGTATTACTCTAAACATCCATACATCTTTACTAATTTGGTGGTGATGAGTGAGATCCTGGGCTCCAAGATCACCTCAGATGAGGATGGCAGTCAATAAATTAAAAGATGCTTGCTCCTGGGGAGGAGAGCTATGGCAAATGTAGACAGCATACTAAAAAGCAGAGGCATCACCCTGACAACAAAAGTGCATATAGTCAAGGCTATGGTTTTCCCAGTTGCAATGTATGGCTGTTAAGGTTGGACCATAAAAAAGGCCAAAGAATGGAGGCCTTTGAGCTATAGCGCTGGAGAATACTCCTGGGATCCCCTTGGACTGCAAGGCGATCAAACCAGTCAGTCCTAGAGGAGATCAACCCTGACTGCTCTTTAGACGGCCAGAGCCTGAAGATGAAACTCAAATGCTTTGGCCACCTAATGAGAAGGAATGACTCACTGGAAAAGAGCCTAATGCTGGAAAAGATTGAAGGCAAAAGAAGAAGGGGACGGCAGAGAATGAGGTGGCTGGATGGACTCACTGAAGCAATAGGTGTGAGCCAAAAGTTAGTAGAGGACAGGAAGGCCTGAAGGAACCTTATCCATGGGGTTGTGATGGGTCAGACATGACTTTGCAACTAACAACAACAACAAGATGAGTGAGTGAGTGAATGAATATATACTGTAATGTCTTTCTACCAATATAATTACACCAAATTTGCTTTTTTTTTTTTAGGGATGAAGGATACTTAAAGATTACTTAAACCTTAATCAAAAGGGCTGATTGGAGGCTACAAGAGAAGAAAGGAATCTATGTGAAATTATATAAACAACAGTAGAAATATTAGTAAAGCTTTGTGTGATAATTCTTCTGTATCCCAAAGACTGTTTAGGAAGCAAATTAGTTCATACCCGCTGATTTCATATTCCGTACTAAACATCAAATGATGGACTTTTATTCCCTTTGTCCCACAAAGGACTATATGCATGTATATCATTCACTTTGCTGGACCTAAGATAAAAGAAAGATACAGTTATGATGCTGACAAAATAAACTGCAATCTTAATGGAAAATCTAACATAGTACTGTATTATGTGCAGCCAGTGAAGAAGTAGTGCTTGCCTTAAAATTGCAGGAATCATACATTCAGTCCTAATTCTTCCTTTGCTTTCATCAAAAACTTCAAACAAGCTTTGTCTTAAATGCTAATCATGAATAGGATTGGAAAGGACAGTGTGTAATGTTCATGTCCAGATTGGTTTATAGGCAATTCTGCTGCTTTTTTCTAAAATAAACAGCTTTAAACATTTACAGAGAGGAGCAGCCATTTATAACTCTATTAAATCAATATAAATAATTTGCAGATAATGGCAGAATAGTTCAAAAACTGGCAGTTGTCAGCTTCGTTAAATTTATATATCCAAAATTTGCTCAGTTCTATCAATGGTCTGTAGGTGGCATAGACGGTCTTAAAAAAAAATCTGCCTCTGAGACAGCATTTGTTTGTATACATGTCCAGATCATTTCAAACTGTGCAATATCAATAGGAATTTGGGACTCTTCTACTTCTTTCACTGTATATTATGTAAACACATTATTAAGCCTAGAAACAATATGAGATGCCTGATTATTTTATTAGGAAAAAAATATCAAGTATTGCTACAAACTTTAAAATGTTTCTTAGGCAATGATCTTCAAAACATTGTCAACGATTTATTGTTCAATTCAAAATTTAAAGGTGTCACTAAATTCCATTACCATCCAAAGGAATTCAAATTTTCCTTTGAATGGTGTAGCTAGATAATTCTAGATACAGAATTTGGTAGGTTTGGTCACCACATTACAAAAAACATCTTGAGACTTGGTAAAAAGTGAAGAAAAAAAAGATGAACCAAGATGATTAAAGGCCTGGAAACTAAAAGATATGAAGAACAGTTGCAGGAATTGGGTATGGCCAGTCTAGAGAAAAGAACTAGGGGTGACATAAAAGCAGTATTTCAGTATTTGAAGGGCTGTCACAAAGAAAAGGGGGTCACACTAATCAAGGAGAAAAGCAATCTGGAATTAAGAAGAAACTTCCTAACAGTGAGAACAATTAGCCAGTGGAACAGCTTGCCCTCAGATGTTGTAGGTCAGGAATGTCCAAACTTGGGAACGTTAAGACTTGTGGACTTCAACTCCCAGAATTCCCCAGCCAGCTATGCTGGCTGGGGAATTCTGGGAGTTGGAGTCCACAAGTCTTAAAGTTCCCAAGTTTGGACATCCCTGTTGTAGGTGCTTCATCACTAGATGTTTTTAAAGACAACTGGAAATCATATAAAATCTCCTGCTTGAGTAGGGGTTGACTAGAAGTCTTCCAAGATTCCTTCCAGCTCTATTCTGATTGTTATTGTTAGCATTTGGTAAGATTTGCATCATATGGTAATCTTTATATTGCTGTTTAAGAGCTACTTCATGCATTATCCCTTAGAAGTGTGGGAAGCCAAATCCCCCCCCGCAAATGAAATATTTTGACAAATATTAAAAAAAGCAGGATAAAATATTTTCCCTAAAAGAGAAATAAAAAAGGGAGACAGAAACTCAAAGTCCCACCTCCCTGACCCCAAGCAGAAACTGAGCTGGGGCAGCTTTTAGAAATGCAGATTTGATAATCTATTACTCCCTGCAGCAAAGTCTGAACAAAGGCAGAGTGATATGATTAGCCCTCACTCAAGATCCAAATCAGGAAAAAGCCATAAGCCACAACAGGAATTGCCCAACACCCTTTCAGAACACAAGCATTCATTGCATTATCTCAGCAGCCCAAACTTCAACAAAACCTAGGTGCTCAGACAACCTATAGAGCCAGCTATGACCCCAACATAACTCCTACATGGCCCCATGGGAGTCTGATAACAACCAATAGAATACATCTTCTTGTACAGGAATAGAAAGCTCAAATACAGAGTCCAGAGAGGGTGTAAAAGCCACCCACTCTCAACTCCATGTAGTCAGCTGCCCAAAATCACACGTGGTTGCTGGTTCTGCTTCATCACTGTGTAGCAATGCACAGTTCGAATCACATCATCAAGTACGCTGACGATACGATGGTGGTGGGTCTTATCAGCAAGAATGATGAGACAGCATACAGAGAGGAGGTGGAGAAGTTAACAGACTAACAACCTGTCTCTGAATGTAGATAAAACAAAAGAAATGGTTGTTGACTTCAGGAGGACACAATATGATCTCCTCTGTGGAGATCGTAGAAAGCACCAAATTTCTTGGTGTTTATCTGGCGGAGAATCTCACTTGGTCCCTCAACACTGGTTCTATAACAAGGAAGGCTCAACACCGTCTTTACTCTTAGGAAACTGAGAAAGGCACAGCTTCCACCACACAATTTTACCACACATCCTTACAATTTTATACAGCGGGACCATCAAGAGCACCCTGAGCAGCTGTATCACCACCTGGTTTGGAAATTGCACTGTTTTGGATTGCAAGACCCTACAGCGAATAATGAGGACAGTAGAGAAGATCATTGGGGTTGTTTTTCCCTCTGTCATGGACATATACATGGCACGCTGCATTCGTAAAGCCAGAAACATTGTGACTGACTACACACACCCCTCATATATGCTCTTTACTCTCCTGCCATCTGGAAAAAGGTACAGAAGCATTCGGGCCCACACAAATAGACTGTGTAATAGTTTCTTCCCCCAAGCCATCAGACTCCTCAACACTCTTTAAGTTCTTAGATTTAGAGCTGTATGCAGTTTTGTGCCCTGCTCTTTTTCTTTTTTATTTATGTTGTATGATGTAGTACCTTGATCCTGGGGAAACGCTGTTTCATTCCACTGTGTACTGTACTGTATATTGTTGAAATGACAATAAAACTTACTTGACTTGACTTGATCAATAAATGGACCCTCTTTCCAATTGGCCTCCATTTTGTTTCCAGACTCTTTCTCCCAGCTTGGAACTGAACCTGGATATTTCTTCCAATAGAAGAAACAAGATTTTCACTATGATTGCAGTTGCCAAGATGCTGTGACCAGTCAGAGATACTTGATGTTTGCTTGAATAATTATATTACCACATTGCTGTGATATTTTAGATTTTTCAGTGTATTTATTAAAGGTTTTATGGATACATTACAACATAATATGCAGTAGGATATAGTCATTCTTGCACAAAAATAATTATAAAAAGATATAGTCACACTAGTTAAATGCTGGGTTTTTTTTTTATATTATGGAGTACATAATGAAAGCAAGCAAGCAAGCAAACAAACAAACTGAAAACTATATCCCTCCATACAAAAGCATTATAGTAATCTGTGAGTGGCAGTAGCTGGCCACAATTGAAAAATAAATTTAAGAATATTTTATTTTAAATTTAATTCCACAAAGTAAATTTAGTTCTATTTCCCCTTTGTAGGTGGTCTTGAGATGATGTAAAGAAAAGTCAGAAAGGCTTGTTAACAGGGAAGTTCTGACAATAATAGAGAACTCCATTCATTTTCTCATAGATTGGGTACAAAGAGATACTCTAAATAATTGTGTCCTTGAACAATTAACTTTTGAATCAATGAGACAGAATTACTTACATTTAAACCTAAATAATAATCATGGCCTGATGCATGATAGACCTTTTGATAAACCAGTAAGAAATGGTAACTATATTACCATTATATTTAGGATATTTACAAATAGGAAACTGCCAGCACAGCAGGGACCAATACAATGACATTTAACTATAGAGGGAGACTTCTCAAAATGAAGGAACTGTTGAAACAGGAACTAAAAGCTAATGAGGCCAAGCTCTTCACAATGACTGAAAACTATTTAAACGCACAATAACCTGGTAAATGATGCTTTACTGGGATTTATTCTACAGCATAAGGAAAGGAAAGGTAAGCCAAGTCCAGGAAGAGGCAGCATAATGTCATAAATGTACTCAGAAAGGTGTAAAAGCATTGATTTTGTGATGGAAAATACCACCCACTCCTTACATCCAGACACATGGAAGGAGGTGACCTTGCTGAATTTAACTTTCAAAATGCCTCTGTCAAAATTCCTCATCAGATACTCCAGAGAATATTCATCAGTCATCAGTTTGACTGATCAGCCAGTTTGGTCTAGTGGTTAAGGCACCAGGCTAGAAAGCAGCAGACTGAGTTCAAGTTTCACCTTAGCCATTAAGCCCACACGGTTGTTGTTTTAGGAGGAGGAAGATGTATTGGATATATTTGCTGCCTTGAGTTATTTGTAAGAATAATAAAGGCTGGAAACAAACAAATAAAATAAAACAATAAAATAAAATAAAAGGCCTCCTTTTATGAACAGCTAACTGGTTAAAAATCAGAAATAAATGATTCTGATTTTATTTGGACAAGGATGGGCCTTGGCATGATAGAGCAATATTGTTTTATGTCTTGAATAATGCCAAAGCAATGATTCTAAGAGTTCAATCAAATAAATGACATTAATCAAATATTGAATTGGGGAACAGTTAATATTAAAAGGAAATATATAATTTGCCAAGGATAATCTTGTTTTTGTACTTTTCTTAAAAGGGAATGTATTTCCAGAAAATCAAGGTATAGTTAAGCTTCTTCTATGGTATAAAAATATAACATTTAAGTTTAGCTTCGTTCATAGGTAGAATCATAAAATCATAGGACTGGAAGGGATCTTGGAGGCCTTCTAGGTCAGGGGTGTCCAAACTTGAGAACTTTAAGACTTGTGGACTTCAACTCCCAGAATTCCCCAGCCAGCTATGCTGGCTGGGGAATTCTGGGAGTTGAAGTCCACAAGTCTTAAAGTTCCGAAGTTTGGACACCCCTGTTCTAGGCCAACCCCCTATCCAAAGCAGGAATTCTTATACCATCCCAGAAAAATGAATGTCCTCCTACAGCTTTGGGAGGCAAGCTGTTCCATGGGTTTAACTATCAGGAAATTTCTCCTTAATTCCAGGCAGGATCTCTCTTTAATGAGCTTCCACTCATTGCTTCTTGGCCTACCTCCAGATGCTTTGGAGAATAATTCAACCCTTCATCTCTATAGCTGCCCCTCAAGTACTGGAACACAACTATACACCCCTCATCCTTTTCTACATTATCCTAGATATAGCTACTTAATGGTTTATCTTACAGTTTAGTCTCCAAATATCTTATCATCTTTGTTGCTCTTCTATGCACAAGGGTCTCGGCATCTTTTTTGTATTGGAGCAATCAAAAGGGGGTTGGTTAGTATTTCAAATATGGACTCACTAGCATAACAGTAACACCAACAGTACTATAACGTCTCATGACCTTGATGCCATATCTCTGTTTTCTTGGAAACAATTGTCAAATAATTTGCCACTGTTTTCCATCATACCCATATTACTTACAGCTCTGCATTTTCTGCTGACCTCTGCCAACTACTAACCAGGTCCCACTCTGCTTAGCTGTTGGAGGTTCTGCTACAACACAGCCGCTTTTTAAAATTATTATTATGCAGAATTGTACTATTGCAAATATCCATTCCTTTGTGTTATTCGAGGTAGCTGCTCAAACTTCTGGCATGAACTGCTGACTATAAATACTGTAACAGATAGGGAGCTGACCTGCCTCTTGGGAAAGACAAGCAACGTTGCAAAGTATTGATTGAAATGGACTACCTTGTTTGCTGATACTATACAAAGTCATCCAGCAGTTCTGTAGATTATCTTTCTGTGTTGTTAGGGACATTAAAAAAAAGTTTAATTATTCTATGAATGTATCCCCCGCCCCATGCCAAATTTTGCACTAACCCTAACCCTAAGCCCATGCTCCTAGGTGACTTTCTTTCTCACTTTCTCCCCTCTACTCACAGTCTCACAGTTTCTGTAGCCTGGGGAAGAGATACAATCTCTAGGGAAAATATAAGATTTTGGAAGGGTGTTGCCTTGTGGCCTACTGAGCTTTTCTTATAATTTTGAGAACATTCAGAAAAACGGGCATCAAAATATCAATCTGAAAGCATTAAAAAATCAACTTCAGCAAATGTTTGCTGATGGATCAGCCAAAATGAGAGCTGGATAACTTGAAATATTTGCTCATTTCTGAATGGCTGTGATATTATTACTTTCACCCAAATGATTTTCTGCTTAGATTCTGGATTTTAAGGAGATGTTGGATGATTAAAATATGAAAACAATGATTGAGAATGAATAATAATAAAAAACCCTTACTCTTTATGGCTGCCTTTCCAGGTTGAGAAGCACTTATAACAAATAGAAGCAGACAGCAAAGTAGACACTTACAGGCAGCCAATTACCTTTAATAGCAAGATACACTGCAACCATTTACCATGTTGTAAGCTCCCCCCCCCCAAAAAGCAACAGAAGTGGCTTCTGATATGTAGATGTGCAATATACTTGCTATGTAAGGGGAAAAACAGCTGAAAAGAGACTGAAGCAATGCATTTAGTTATAAAAGCCACTTAATTCTACCAGGAAGCCTTGAGGCAAATGCTAGAACTTTCCTGCTGAGAAAAGACAAAGCTCTAGCAAACACAGTTTTTTGCGGATCGAAGTTGTGCTACTTAAAAACATTTTTAAGAAGAAAAAAGGAAAAGAGTTTTCATTTTCTTCCATGCCCCAAACTTTCAGAGTGCCTTTGAAAAATGAGTCACTTCTCCTTTTTCTCAAAATAATGGTGTGGATGCTCTATTAGAAAAAGAACATTTGTGTGAGGGTTTTTTTCCCCTGCCTGACCTATTTTTTTTTGACATTTTCAGTTCTTCAAGTGTGGACACTCTATTTCAGCAAAGACACAAAGAATTTAGCAATTTATGCTTTAAAGATTGCAGACACAGTAAGTGTAGCTAGGAGCTCTGTGCATTTATTGGGGGGAAAGCATTAACTGTTCCCTCTTGGCAACTTGGAATAGTCTTTTATTTTAAGAGACTTAAGTAAAATAAACGTATAAATCAAAGTACCCTTAAGGCTTGATGCTGACAGACAGAAATCTTATTTTTACAGTGTCTGGAAATATCTATAGATAAATATTTTGTAGCGATAATGGTGTTGGCTGATGGTAGATAACATAGTACTACCCAGATGTTTGGCGCACGACCCACATGTCTTGTTATTGGGGATGTTGACTAAGTCTGATGGAAATAGAATTCCAAAACATCTGGAGGGTGCTATGTTGCCTATTCTTTATCATCAACATACCCCCCACCCTTCAGTTTCGGTATTTATATTCAGAAGAGGCGGATAAGAACAAGGAAATTAGAAAAGGAGATTAAGGCAGAAAGTTTCAGAAAAGGAGAGAGAAGCTATAGGAAAGAGGAATATTTAACTGCTAAAAATCCACATCACAGCAAAGAGACTCTTAGCAGTCTTGATCATTTAACACTTCCTGCTCCCTACTATCCATTTCCTTCCTTCCTTCCTTCCTTCCTTCCTTCCTTCCTTCCTTCCTTCCTTCCTTTCTTTCTTTCCAAATTTGTGTTTGCTAGTGCCTTGTCTTTTCTCAGCAGGAAAGTTCTAGCATTCAATTCCAAAAAGGCTATGTACAGATAGTGTTAGAGATAGTGGGAAAGTTGGGGATAAGTTTATGTTAAAGGTAAAGGTAGTATTCAGCCAGTTCGGACCAGTTCGGGCAAATTGGTAGCACCAACAATCAGTTGATCCCACCCACCCCCACCCTATCCTGTTCTTTATGTCCTGCTTTCAAGCTCATCTCAATCACTCGGCACAGGTGATTTCTCTCCCTTTGCTGTTCTACTTATGTTGTTGACTTGGAAGGTCAGCAGCTGAACTTCTAAATGTTCCATTTTCAGTGCTGCACACAAGTGCTTTAGATATGTGCATGCTGCTAATCCGGCAGCATCCCACCATTGGAAAGGCAATTCAGTCTAGATGCTGGGTAATCTGGGAAATGGCATTTTTTAAGAGACTCCACCATAATTAACTCATTGTAACAAAAGATGGGGAATTCCTGTTCCCATCTTGGAATAGGAATGCAGAATAGGGAAATTCTTCTTCCAAAATGCTTCACTGAAAACCATATTGCTTGTGTTTCTTTCCTGAAGCTCAGCTGGCAAATAATTAAGATATAGGGACACAAATTTCACCTATCTTTATGAGATGCTTACTCCAAAGAAGAAAGAGGGCTGATATATTGTTGCCTTTGATTTCAAAATGATATTGGCAGCCTTAAGTAGAGTTGATTTTGATTTGATTTTATTGGACTTATAAACCGCAGCCTATCTCCCCGAAGGGACTCAGGGCGGTGCACAGGAAATTAAAACAATATAAATATAACAAAATATACCACGATAAAACTAATTAAATTTAATAAGCCCTGTGCTAAAAATTTAATAAACCCCCCTAATTAAAACCTCACCCAATTTAATTTAATGCAGTCTATATACAATGGGCCCAGGGACTAGGCCAGGCCGGCTAGATGGAATAAGTGTGTCTTCAGCCGCTGGCGGAAGAGGCGGAGGTCCGAGATGGTCCGGAGTTTGGGGGGGAAGGTCGTTCCAGAGGGCTGGGCCCGCCACAGAGAAGGGCCTTCCCCTGGGGGTCGCCAACCGGCATTGCCCAGCCGACGGCACCCGGAGAAGGCCCTCTCTGTGGGAGCGAACCAGTCGAAGCGATGTATGAGGCAGGAGATGGTCTCGCACATAACTAGGAGTTGAAAACAGGTCTCACTAGCTCATGGAGACTTCATGCAATAATATACCTCAAATTGGCCAGGAGCAGCATAGTTATTTATCTTGAATTTTCTCCCAGTGTAATGGTAAAAACTGGAGAGGGCATGGTGGAAGAGGGAGAGGGAGGGAGGAGGAAAGAGAGAACAAGTAAATGGTACAATAATGACAGAGCTATTAAGAACCTGACTCACTTGTGGAAAATGGCCCACTAATGACAGCTTTCAAGATACTTCAACACTTAGTACCAGTACTTTTTTTATTCATTTGTTTGTTTGTTAAAATGAGATGTCCAAATATGTAAAGAAAGCTACATATTTAAAAATAGTGGTGTTGTTAGAGCAGGATTTTGGAAGACATCAGCGTGATACTTAGCCAAATGATCAGGTCAGTCTCTGTAATGCAGCAAGGCTGACTTGTCACATTTGTGGTCAGTTATGTGTAAAAGGAGCAAAGGCTCAAACTGAAATAGCATCTTTCCTCCCCAATCCCCCTTAGCACTCTCCTTATGCAGTCATTTTAAAAACAAGCAAACAAACAAAAATGACTTTTATTTATAGTCCAGTACTTTCCTTTTACAAAACAATTTGAATAATGGAATAATGGGATCATCAATATGAACTTAGCTTTATATTGTAGCCATAAATAATGCCTTTATGTCTACCTCTGCATTCATTCCTATGAAGGCTTAATGGCTTCTAGGAATTATTCTCTACTTGTAGTAGAAATGTGTGTGCATGTAAGGAAAGGTGATTTTTTAAAACTGCAAGTCTGGGTCATTTATGACTTTAAGAAAAAATGCCAGTATATTGATTTGAATTACATGAATTATAGGAACCTATGCTCCAACTCTGGAGATTTTTAAGAAGCAATTGGACAGACATCTATCTGAAATTCTATAGGGTTTCCTGCTGGAGCAGCGGATTGGGCTAGAAGGCCTCCAAGGACCCTTCCAACTCTGCTATTTTGTTACTCTGTTACCTCTGTGGTATCAGAGGCAACTTTCTCCATTATGCATCTGCATCTTAATAATTCTCCAATGTGGACCTCATACAAAATACAATCAAATTTCAATATTATGGAGGTTTGGATAACAAAATTTGAAATGGGCTGCTCAATAAACTGTTAGTTTCCAAATTAGAGTCCAGGGATCATCAATTGCTAGAAACCCACCAAAGGATTAAGAATGTCCCTTTCAAGGCACTTGCATTTTCCATTTCTCAGGCACATGGGAAAAGGTTTTCTCTTAATTTTCTCTGAAACAATGATCAAAGGAAGGGAGAAAGGAAGAAGAAGGAGTGGCATAACACAGCCCCCAAAATAATTTACTGGAACATCTGTGAATTATCGTATATCAGTAATGAAAATTTACTGAGGGAGATGGGTGATTAAGAAGTGTGAATGAATGAGTGAGGGAGTGCATGCATGAACAAACAAATACATATTAGTGGCTATTGTATATAAACGGAGTAAACCCCACACTCACTTGCATTGATATTATCTAGTTGGTTAATGAAACATCTACAAGCAAACAACCAAATTCAGGCAATACCAAGAACGCCACAATTTAGTTTATTCTTGCACTGAGCAGATATAGGTTTGGATGACTGGTGTGTTCTTTACTAATTCACATATTTTCTGATTCTAGAACATGTTTTATTAGAGGCTGATGAGTTAGAGGCGCTCTTTAGTATGAAGTCCTCTCTGTTATTAATCTGATTGAGGTGAGGTAGATTTGGTTGGTACCCATCTGAAAACTGCGACTAGCATTGCTGAGGAAACCAAGAGTGTCATGTGAAGCAGATGTAACATGGTTTCTTCTAATACCCTGTGAGTATAGCTTGAGTTCTTGAGTTTTGCAGAGATCTTTCTAAACTATCCTTGGGCTTTAGGGAAAACTGGGGCTTTGAGATTGTGACATGGATTGCGGCAGCAAAAGGACATTTAATTTTGGCATGAATATTACCCATATTTTTATATTCTCTGGGCCTAACATATTACAATAATTTTAATCACTTGCATCCTGATGGTCTGATTTAACAGCAATTCAGAGTCAGAATTGCTTTGCAAGACATCCTGTGGATTCAGCATATCTTCCCCAGTATGTTGTCCTAAGTAACAATTTCACTGATGTCCTTTTAAGTTTTTAAACCACACTTTGCCTAGAGTATAAACCAGCTTTCTTGCAAGCTTGCTGCTGGTTTGACAGCTTTATTTGCAAAGCTGCTTATTTTATACTGATGTTTCGACTGTTCTCTTTTATTATCTAAAATCACTTAATTATACAGATAAGTTAAAATGTAATTGTTTTATTTATCCACACTTTTCTGTCTCTTGAGAGACTTGGGTCCATTTAATTGCATGGAATGCCAAATACCTAATCTTCCAGCAATTCTGCTGGTGCAAATTCTGTTGAAATAAGTCGGCACAGTTATTTTAGAATAATGTTCCTTTAAGCCAGGCTGTTTGGTCTCAAAATGTAACTAAATGCATTTTGCTACACTATTTTGATTGATCATAAAAGCCCACTGCAATACCTAAGGATTCAGCAGGTATGTGAAGAACCTTTCATTTTGCTGCTAGCTAGCCTCTGGCATTTACTAAATATCTATGCAATAGTCTGAATATCTGTGCAGCTTCACATTTTTATCTTATGTTCATGTTCTGAGTTTCATTTTGAACCAAAACAAAGCACAGTATTTGTATGAAAAGTAAGTTAAGGCTTCTTCAAACCAAACCTGATTCTCATTGACAAATTTATTATATTTTCTGTTAAAAGTATGGAAGTACACAAATGATTTGCAAATCTTCTTCTGGAGTCATGTTCAACTTCTTAATCTGACTTAAGTCAAATTCTCTTGTATCTAACCCTGGCATTCCTTTTAAAGTATAAGCCAGGTAATATCACCTGTAGAGAAAACACATATTTAACAATTATAAATACTACAAGCAAAGCAATCTCTTCCAAAATTCCCAAATTTCCAGTTGGCCTGGCCAAAGAGCTTACTGAATACATATTATAAGCACTGAAACCTATCACATTTAGAGGGCATGAGTTGTGGAAAGGTCAATTGTTGTAAGATTTTTTTGTAATACCTATTATAAAGCAGAGTTCTAAACAGTAAGAATTTCATTATGAGACATGAATTTATAGTTTGCCTGAAATAGCAATAGGTCTGTAGAGATTTTCAATCATCCAAGTCATGGTTGTCCCAAAGGCACTTTTTCAGGAGGCAATTGGACTTTCTGGTTTTTTTTTGTTTTTTTTGAAGACATTTCACTTCTCTCTGACAGGATAGTGGGGAATGGAAGGATTTATATTCCTTCCAGACAGCTGGTAACCTGCATCCTTTTAGAGGGTGGTTGAAGCACTTGGAAGTTTATCTGTGTCCTCAGGGTCACCTGAGTAATGCTCCTGCTTCCTGTAGTCTGAAATTTTTCCTCAGAAAATCCATTCCTACTCTCACACCATTCAAAGGGTGTTCATCTCAAATTGTACAAGTAAAAGTCTGTAGAAATTCTCAGTCATCCAGGTCATGGTTGTCCCAAAGGTGATTTTTCAGGAGGCAACTGGATTTCTTGGTTTTTTTTCCTTCTCTTAATAGTTCTGAAGAAAAAACACCTTTGGGGCTGAAATCGCAACAGCACTTAGACTTCTATACTGTTTCACAGTGCTTTACAGCTCTAAGTGGTTTACTGAGTCAGCATATTGGCCCCAACAATCTGGGTCCTCATTTTACCCACCTCAGAAATAGAAGGCTGAGTCAACCTTGACCCAGTGAGATTCAAATGGCCACACTGCCATCAGCCAACAGTCAGCAGAAGTAGTCAGCAGCACTGCATCCACTGCACCACCATGGCTCAAATGTAGAGACTATCAGACATCATACATAATCTCTTTTCAACAGTTTCACATTACTGTAATTAGGGATGAATTTTAAAGGTGGGACTTTTAAATGTAGAGGGCAGGTCAATAAATCAATAAATGTCTTGCATGTGTTTCAGTAAACAAGACTGAACAGGATCAATGCTTAAACTGAAAGTTCATAATGGAGAAGATTCTATGCTATTGAATATCATAGCAGCTGCCAATGAACTTTTGTCTAGGGTGAGATGCTGCAAATCTAAAGAAACTCCTTGATTGCTGGTGGGGGTGAGTATTTATTCTGACACTAATTAAACCAGTGCTTTGACAGCTGTGTGTTATTTGCCCCTCTTTCATAATTAAAATGAAATGTGATAGGTTGCATTGAAACCCATCTGTCTAACACCTATAGGCACTGTTCCTGAAGAACATCTTCATCCATTAACATCATTATACAATCATTAATTAATGGAAAAAATAGTTACCAATGGAACAAGCTGATGGCAAAGGATGATAATTGAGCTTGTCTGGATTTTTTATTTGCTTCAGGATGACATCTCAATTACTTCCATATTGTGTGGCCAGAAACCTGTGTCTCTGTCCTAACTCCAGACTAGAAGTCAAATTTCCAATCTGCAAGGATGTTGTTTCCAGCAAAAGGAGCAAACTCCCAAATCCTCATATGCTCCCTTCCTTTGGAATTCACTTTCTCTTTTAAAGAAGGGAGGGAGTGTTGGGAGTTTCTGATAAGTGCTTAGGAGGGGGGAAAAATCCCTTCTCATCCCTAAATCTATGGGTGATATACGTTTTCCTCAATCTCATGTCCTCTATTAAAGGCTTTGGAGTTTGAAAATTTTGTAGCTGTTCCTAGCACTGAGCTGTTCTGAATGGAGAACTGTGATCTTTTTCCTGAGATCACATGAAGCATTAATATTGCTTTATAAGCCTTTCTTAAAAAACATTCCTCTATCCTGGAGGATGAAAATGGAAGAGCAGAGGGGACCGCGGCCTCGCCCACTGGGGGCCAGGGAGAAGAACAAGAAGATACAATTGCTAAGAGACTTAGATCTAAAAAATGACTTTTTTAATATAGTATAATTTTTGTTTGGATGTTTGTATATGATTGCTAGCACAGATTTTACAATGATGTATGCACTTCTCTTCACTTTGTAGTACTATTGAAATTATGTATTATCTATATTTTGTCATGAAGCCCCGGAGGGGGCCAACGATCTCGATGTGAAAGTTCTCAAAATATCTTTTTCACACCCTACCTTACCCTACTTGGAAAAATTGTAAAACTCAATAAAACTTTTTCAATACAAAAAAAAAATATTGCTTTATAAGATCTTGGTAAGACCATATCCATATCGGGATAACCCCCGATACTGAGTTTTAATCATTGAAAATTTTAATTAGAGATTTTATAAATGGGTTTTTAGCACGGGATTATGATTTAATTGTTTTTTAATATGGGTATTTATATGCATGTCTTTGGGTTTTAATAGCCTGTGCGCCGCCCTGGGTTCCTTTTTTAGGAGAAGGGCGGGGTATAAATTGGAAATAAATAAATAAAATAAATAAATAGTTGGAATAGTGCATCCAATTTTGGTCACACAATATAAAAAAGATGTTGAGATTCTGACTCTGGAAAGAATGCAGAGAAGACAACAAAGATGGTTAGGCGGTTGGAGGGTACAATTTATCAATTTATTTTTTGCTGTCTAGTCCAGCAAAAGAAGGACTACGGGTGATATGATAGTAGTGTACCAATATTTGAGGGGGTGCCACAAAGAAGAGGGGGTCAGCCCTGTTTCCAAAGCACCAGAAAGCAAGGCAAGAAGTAATGGATGGAAATTATCATGTCATTTTTTCAGTGCCCTTGTAACTGTGAACAGCCACCAAATGAAGTGTTTTAGATTGAGAACTACCTTAATTATCACAATTACATCACTCATTGGAAGGTGTAGAAATAAGTATAAAGGGCTAAACAAAGAAAGTAAATAACTAAACAAGAGTACTTAATTTGTCAAGGAAGAAAAACATAGACCAGGGGTACTAAAATAATAATGGACAGAGAAATAATATATCCTAGGATCTGAGCTGTGCAAAATATGGTCAATTCTTGAATGAAGATTAAAACCATGTGGCATGTCATCACAGTATATAGTTCTTATAGATAATCCAAATCCATATTTGTTGCTCTGTTGATGTCAGTCATAACTGAGGAGCATTTTCCCTAACTCTTGGAACATATACAAGCAAATCTTTGATTAGAGATTTTCTTGCATCTATTTCTTTTGTGCTCCTTTTTTCCCCTTTCTTCACATAGAAATAGTTGACTGCCATTTCTAACCACAACAAAACAATCCAAAGTCCATTTTAATTTTCCTTTTCAGTATGTAGTTTTATTCACGCACCTTAGATCAATTCTGTGTTCACTAACCGGGGCGGGGGGAAACAGAGGTGGGTTTCGACCAGTACGATACAGTATGTGTGTACCGGTATTGGAAATCCAGTGTCTGTTTGCCTACTGAAGGAGCTGGAGGCCCCATACCAGAATGGTCCCTCCCCTGGCCTGCCCCACTACCTGCTCTCCCTGCCCACTCAGTCATTGCTCTCTCTCTCTCTCTTTCTCACCTCACCTATCCATACCATGCTTGCCCTGCCAACCCACTTCTTTTGCCAGAGTGGAGGACTCAGTGGTTGGAAGAAGTGCATGCTTCATTCTCTTTGACAGCTGCCTCGTTTGCAATGGGGTGGGGGGAGAGATCCATGCATTAGAGGAAATAAAGGTTGTCCCTAGCAGAAGCTTGGTTTTCTCCCTGCTCCCTCCCCACCCCATTGCAAACAATATGGCTGTCAAAGAGAAGGAAGCACAGTCTTCTTCCAACAGCTGAGGAAGGAACAGGAGCAGAGGACTCGGAGGTTGGAAGAAGGCTGCCGCTTCCTTCTCTTTGACAAGCAGCTTGCGAAACAGGGTGCTTCTCAAAGAAAAGGAAACTGGGGGGTTTACTTCTTCAGACAAGTCCATGCTGGATCAGGCTTCAATGCTGTCCAGCCTGGAAAAGCCCTCCCCCACCACTTCCTTCTTTTTGACAAGCAGCATGCAAAATGGGGTGCTCCTCAAAGAGAAGGAAGTGTGTGGTGGGTGTTACTTTTTGAGACATGCCCATGCTGGATCAGGCTTCAATGCTTCTCTGGCTCATCTAAAAATGCCCTCCACTGCAGCTTCCTTCTCCTTGACTGCTGTCAGTGGCAGACATGAAGGAAATGGTGTTTGTGTGTGTAAGTAACGACACACCTACAGTACTTGCACAAGGCAGTCAAGACCCAGTAATCCCCTCTGGCAAGCAGGAGTCCCCTGTCTCAGCCCCTTCTGGGAGAGATGCAGTGTTGGAACTCAGAGGTAAGGTGAGTTTCCTCCCCATTCCATTCTGGAAGAAAAGAAATCTAGTGCAGGAGGAGGAGGAGGTGGGGCAGTGTAAATGATTGCCACCTTAAACCAAAGCCTCTGAGTAACTGGGAAATAAAGCCATGCTTTTCGAGCTGCAGTTTTTGGCAGGTTCCAAGTACAGTTTTCTTTCCCAGTTACTCAGAGGCTTAGGTTTAAGGTGGCACTGCTTTACGCTGTGTTTTTGCCCCTCCTCCTCCTCCTGCAAGTGACAGGTGCCCCAGAGACTCAGCGGGAAGCTCGGCGGACAGGAAAGACAATGGCCAAAATGACTTCACTCCCTAGGAGCTACCACCACTGCCACCACCTAAGTCCTCCCAGGAGCTGAGCAGAGCAGGAGCCCTGAAAATGAAATGCCTCTCCTTTCCAATCAACACTGCCCATTGGCCTGAATCCCTGATGCAATTTGTGGAGCCACTTGCCCTCATGAAAAAGCGGGGATGGCTTTTTCAGGCTTTCAATGCCTACGGCTATAGATATGAAGATGGGAGCAGCTTGGGGGTGAAGCCTTTGATGCCAAGTGCAAAGTCACCCTTCTGCCTCCATGAAAATCACCCTCCTCCCACTCACTCCAGTTAAATATGCATAAGGTGATAGGGTTAGTTTTAATGGATATTGAGGCTTCTTTGCCAGCCTCTCAGCTGGCAAAACAGATTTTTTTCCCTCCAACTGGAATGGATATGTGTGTGAGAGAGGGGGAGGGGGAGAAAGAAAGAGAAAGAGTAAGAGAGAAAGAAAGAGAACGGAAGGAAGGGAGAGAGAGAGAGGGAGAGAGAGAAAGACAAAGTTAGAAAGAGAAAGAAAGAAAATAAGAAAGAGAAGGAAAAAGAAGGAAAAAGAAAGGAAGGAAGGAAGTTGGAGAGAGATACAAGAAAGAAAGAATGAAAGAATGAAAGAAAGAAAGAAAGAAAGAAAGAAAGAAAGAAGAAAGAAAGTGTGAGAGAGAGACACAAGAAAGAAAAAAGGAAGGAAGGAAGGATGGAAGGAAGGAAGGGCAACATAAAGGAAGGAAGGAAAGAAAGAAAGAGGAAGAGAGAGACACAAGAAAGAAAGAAAGAAAGAAAGAAAGAAAGAAAGAAAGAAAGAGAAAGAAAGAAAGAAAGAAAGAAAGAAAGACAGAAAGAGGAAGGAAGGAAATGAAGGAAGGAAGGAAGGAAGGAAGGAAGGAAGGAAGGAAGGAAGGAAGGAAGGAAGGACTTATGATCACAATTGAGCCCAAAATTTTGGTTGCTAAGCAAGAGCGTTGTTAAGTGAGTTTCACCACATTTTACAAGTTGGCCACTCCCACCCAGTCACATGTCTTCCAAGCCACGCCCACAAAAAAGGTCACACCCATAGAATAGGTAGTAAAAAAATTGAAACCCACCACTGAGGGGCGATTAAGACAAAATTAATTAGGACTTCTTCTTTAAGGAAACTTTATTTCCAATGAGAAGTATCAACATTCTTGTATCATAGAAACATCAATTCAGTTAAAAGAGGGGAAGGTACAATTGTTTTTCTTCAGTAATTTGACAGTCCTAACCCGAGAGAAAATGAGGTCTCTGAGAGATGATATATTGGCCAAATGCAAAATAGACTAATTTCAGAAATGCTTTAATATCAACACTGTTTGCTTGGCGCAACAGGACAGAATCAGAATTTCTGCCAAAGTGAAGAATTAGGTCTGCTGCTAGTCTTAATTATACAATTTGATCTGCTGCTTGGAATGATTTCACTAGATTTGGCACAGAGAACTAGAAAATGGGGGGGAAAAACCTTTAATGTATTAGCCATTTATGAAATCACATTCAAGAAGAGAGACCTGCTGATTTCTCATTCAGGAATCAGTATCTGATTATGCAAACAAAATGTCATGCTATTGATTGAAATAGTCTTAATTATTAGTTTGATATATACATTTTTAAAGCAAATTATTTTTGACAGTTTTATTAGGCTGTCAAAACTAAAGAAACCCTGTGGGTGGTAGGGTTTAAAAAAGAAACCCACAGAAACACATTTTTTCCTCCAAAGTTATTTGTAAAACATTTGATGTACATAGATTTTAGTGAGGATTACCAGCTTTAAATGGATTTAAGGAAGGACTGAAACAAATGTAGGTTAGATTTCTTTCACAGAAGCAAATATCTGTGTAAATTAGCAGGGCTCTAACATTTTTAAAGAGATTATCTCAAGTACAAATGTTACCATCACAATATTTTCCTTCTGTTTGAAATACTAAGTATTTGTGAGAGGCAGCTAGCATAGCTGAAGGAAATAATGTTTCAAGTATTTTCCTCAAATATTCTCCTAGCAGATTTTTTTCCTTCTATTCTTGAAAACAAATGTCTTTATACTGAGGGAGAAAGAACTGGTAGAGAATGGCATTTCAGTTGGTATGCTTAAAATGGTGTGTGTGTGCGCGCGCATGCGCGTACCCACCCACACACACACATGTTAGATCTATTCTTAGTTTATCATTCCCAAATAAGTCAAAGATTATTTGTTTAATTTTATTTTTTATTAATATTGTATCTGAATTCTGCCCCAAAAAATTAACACACAAGACATTTTATAGAATTCTTTTTTCCCTTTTTAAACTAACGTAGATTAAAAAGAATAATCAAACCAAGGTGAACTAAAAAAAGTTGAGTCTTCAGAATGCTTCATGGCTGCATGTAGTTTTGAACACTTCAATTTCTTAATTATTATTTTCTCTACGCAATAACTCGAGAAGCAGTATAAGCAAAATGGCCCTCCAGTCATTCTGAATGACAAATCCCCTAAAATTTTAGATAGTTTGCCTTGAACAGATAGGAGTTGAATATCCAAAGTATGGGTGACATCAGGTTGCTATTTCTGCAGTACACTTCACAAGGACATTGTGGAATATTGACCAAACAGGAATTTTGAGCTTTGTTGATCATTAGGAATAGCAGGACATTCCCCATTGTTATATCTGCAGATAGCCACTCAGCAGTATCACTTAGTAACTATGAAAAAAATCTAAGCTAGAAAGTTATTTGCTGTGACATTCTGATGAGCTGGCAGAACATTGAGGGAAAGAAATTGTTAATAACCAACTCAAATTTATACTTAGATCCTGAAAAAATGGTAGATTTCATTCATGGTGTGCTGCACTTTGGGATAATTTTGAACCTGGATGAGGAAGTTGACAGGGCTTTTCTGAACTCATAACTCTTTGTGTTATAAAGTTTTTGAAAATTCAGAATACAATGAGGAAGTGGAAACCAAATCAAAAGGAGAGGGCGCGCAATTTGGGTGTCCTCCTGGATTCCCGGCTGTCCATGGAGGACCATGTGGCAGCCGTGGCCAGGGGGGCGTTTTATCAGGTACGCCTGATGCGCCAATTGCGCCCCTTACTGGACCGGGCTGCCCTTCGCACAGTCACTCAAGCACTTGTGACGTCCCGACTCGACTACTGTAATGCTCTCTACATGGGGCTTCCCTTGAGGTGCACTCGAAAGCTACAGTTAGTCCAGAATGCAGCCGCGCGGGTGATTACGGGACCCTCTCGATGCTCCCATATAACACCAATCCTGCGCGAGCTGCACTGGCTTCCTGTGGCCTTTTGGGTGCGCTTCAAGGTTTTGACGACCATCTTTAAAGTGCTCCATGGCTCGGGGCCTAGTTATATGCGAGACCGTCTCCTGCCCCATACATCCCTTTGGCCGATCCGCTCCCACAGAGATGGCCTTCTCAGGGTGCCGTCGGCCGGGCAATGCCGACTGGCGACACCCAGGGGAAGAGCCTTCTCTGTGGCGGGCCCTGCACTTTGGAATGACCTACCCTCTGAACTGCGTATCATCTCGGACCTCCGCCTCTTCCACCAGTGTCTAAAGACACATCTTTTCCAGCAAGCCGTCCTAGCCTAACTTCCCGTCGGGGCTATTTTAATTTAATATGTTTTTAAATTTTGTATTTATCGTTTTGTATGTTTTTAGATTCCTGTGCGCCGCCCTGGGTCCTTCGTGGAGAAGGGCGGGATATAAATATGATTAAAATAAAAAAAATAAAAATAAAATGACAAAATAAACTAAACTGAATGAGGAATTCAAAAGTGGCAGAAATAATTTGAAACTAACAGAGATTTTTCACAGTTAATGAAGCTTCATTATATTAATTCATTTCAACATTGAAAGCAAATGTATTGAACACTTAAAAAAAAGCTTATTGCCAAGAAGTTGGCAATTTAAAAACAAATTCTAGGAGGAATAAATCCCCATTGTGTATGTTTGTTATCCCTTCCTCACAAGTATTAGTAAAAAACAACTATCCTAAATTTATCCTAAAGATGTAAATTTGTGTAAACTTTTATGATTGTACCTAGAGAAAGCTTACATTTGCACAAATATAACATTATGAGATATAAATTCCTTATATGCTATTAAGTGTGCTTAAGTTTTTATAATGAAGACACATATTTTGCAATGCAGACGTGTAATAAACAATTGTCCAGATTGTAAATATTGCAGTTCTCTGCTTGATGCATACTACAACCATCAGGACTTCTGCCTGAAAGGTTCAGGTAAAAAAACAAACAATTATGTAATATTTATCCTTTGGTTGATCTGTTTTTCAACATCCTAGAAAGTCTCTTTAGATATTCTATTTTTTCAAGCTTTCCTGAACCTGTGAATGTGATTCTCCTAGATTTTTTTGTTGTGATGTAAGGTGGACATTAAGAAGGAACAAGAAGATACTATGAAGCTGAATTATGGAGCTGGAGATGATTACTAAATATACCACACTGAATGAAGAAACAACCATTTTGAACCAAATAGAGGCTGCTACACCTTTGAGGTAAAGATCAGCAAGCAGAAAGTTGGGTATCTCATGTGAGCAAATGTTGGCCAAGGGGAAAAAACACATGCTAGGCAAGGTTAAAGGAAGAGGAAGAAAGGAAAGATGATATATAAGATAGTTAGATGGGCTCCAAGAGATTACAAGACTTTCTTTTTACAATCAAATTGTGAAATGGTTTGCAGCCATGTTGTCACTAATACATGAGTCCAACTTGATGGCATCTAATTTTACATGTTCTAGGTTCTGTGGATAAAACCCGACTCATAAAAAGTGCAAGCTCTATTCCATTTAGGTTTATTTATTTTATTTATTTATTTAATCAAATTTCTATACCGCCCTATCTCCCTGGTGGGACTCAGGGCAGTGCACAGAAAGAATAAAAAACACCCATAACATATAATCACAGTATAAAATAGAATTAAATTTAGTAAATCTGTGCTAAAATGTAATTAAAAACAATTAAAAATGTTATATTTAAAATTAAATCATTTAATCTATGCCAGGCCAGCCAGATGGAAAAAGTGTGTTTTGAGCGCCCGGCGGAAGAGGCGTAGGTCTGTGATGGTGCGAAGGTCGGGGGGCAAGTCGTTCCAGAGGGCCGGACCCGCCACAGAGAAGGCCCTCCCCCTGGGGGTCGCCAGCCGGCATTGACAGGTAGACGGCACCCTGAGGAGGCCCTCTCTGTGGGAGAGGACATGTCGAAGGGAGGTATGTGGTAGGAGGCGGTCTCGCAACCTCTCACAAGGTTGCAGAACAAATAGAAAACCAGGATGTACCAGCAATAAAATGAAGTTTAAGCATAGCTTGTTTTGTGTTTGAAAGTCATGACTTATAACGATTGCTTAACGTTTCCAAGCTAACAATAGAGGAATGTTTCCTTTGTGCCTGCAATTTATGTAGTTCAAATAAGATAGAGACAAATAGTGAATTCTTTCTCTTCTATTCTGCTATCCGCAGGCACTGCCACATCCACTATCCAGATTTCTTTTGTCTTTCTTATTGACAGTTGTTAAATCTGGGGTGTTATGTGGTAGATGCCTGTATTATTTCCTTTCATTTCATTTTTTAATTTTATTTTACTTTATTGCAGTCCATCTTATCACTGGGTAACTCTTTGTGACACAATTAAAGTTGCCACTTCTGTATAGTTTCTTCTGAGGTTGGTGGAATGGTGTGGCCAAAACCATAATTCTAATCTATAAACTTTATAAATTGAGCTTCTTTGCTAAACTGTAACAGAACTGAAAATCACAGGACATTTGTCTGTGGGGCAGATGCCCCATATCTTTTGAAACAGATTTATGGGGAAGGTATCATTCTGCATTGTTTCTTATACAGAAATGAAAATTCAATCCTACTGGTAACTTTTTTTTGTGGAGCTTTTTAAACAGGCTGCTATTACTTCAGCAGTCCTACCTTTTATTAATCAATAGAAAGCTACTAAGATATTTCATTTTTTCCATAGTAATATGAGTAAAAATCTAAGATATATTCTTCTTTTTTTGGATGCCTGAGATTAAAATTGGGTTTAGGGCATTTTGGTAATATTAATAGAACTCAGTCTGACTTCCTACTAATAAAACCAGCAGCATGCTAACGTGAGTAACATTTTAATCTGTAGAATTAATAATGCAGTTCCAAAACCTAAGACAGATGGCAAACAAATTAAAAAGCTATCCCAGAAGCCCAGATAAATTTCGAAGTCTCAAGACTTTAACCATAATTGACACTGGTTGAGATATCTCATGGTTTATAGGTTTTTATAAATACTGTCCCTTGTTTCTGTCTCAAGTTTGTAAATGAACTTGGTTTATGCACAATGTTTTTAGAAACTTGGATAGAATTTTCTATCTATCTATCTATCTATCTATCTATCTATCTATCTATCTATCTATCTATCTATCTATCTATCTATCTATCTATCTATCTATCTATCCATCCATCCATCCATCCATCCATCCATCCATCCATCCATCCATCCATCCATCTATCTATCTATCTCCTCCTTCAGTCTATTTTTAGAAAAAAATATTTGGAACTAATTGTTTCTATATGGATGATAGAGATGGGAAAGGAAGGCTGTCAACTCGCAAAGCATTCTAGTCTGCTCTCAAGTTGCCATGTGCAGCAAGGGGGGAGCACATTCCATGCATACCTTCTTCCAGGGTTGGATCTCAGATTACCAAAGCTGGCTTGTGAGGCATGGATTTCTGCAGGCCACAGGAGACCCTCATTAGAGAATGCGATTCATGACCTAGACTGAGAGGAGGGTGGAAACAGGGTCAAAGTTGAGCTGTAAATTACATGGCAGAGTTGATCTCACTTGACTAGATGCCGACATGCTGATCCTAATGAATAACTGGTTTTCTTTTGAAACTTAGCTCAAGACTCATCAGTTAATTAGGGCATCTGTCGGAACCTTGACAAAGGCATTGTGGATCAGTAAATGTTTCCTTTTTTGTGATACTCTGATTGTCATTTCTAAAGGCTATATGATTACCAAAGCATCTATGTTGTCATAAACTATTTTCAGTATGACACTGCTCCAACACACACACACACACACCACGCGTATACACATTTGTTTGTTTTCCGGAGATATATTGAATAAAATGGTTCAAAACAGCTTATCTTCATTTTGAAGAGGAAAATGGATAATTAGAAAATAATAAATAAGAAAGTATGTCATCCTTCCTTATAAGTCTTTCTTATCTGTTTATTCAATATTACTTTATACTCTGCCTTTTCCAATTATTTCCCCTGATTTGTACTATGTTGTAAGAAATGGTTCTTGGTTACATAATACTGAATATAGCTTTCAGCACATAAAAGGTTATTCTTCCCTTAATTAATCAATAAGTTAAAACAACTTCCATACATTTTATTTCAAAAAGATGTGTGAGTGAATATAGAAATGCACTTTGATCTAAGTCATACAAACTATCTACAGTATAGTAACCCATAATTAGCACCTAAGCGACCTGAGAACCAAGATACTTAAATCGGTTCTTGAAACTAATGAACATAATTTTAATCACAGTATGTTTGAAAGACGTGTCCTACAATAATGTCATGAATTTTTTTTCTTAATATCCTAATAAGTGAGATTCTGTAAGGAAATGCCAATATGGTAGACAAGAAATGGTCATTAAAAAAGCAATTTCCCCTCATTATCCTAAAGTTAGTCATGCTTCTCTATCTATGGCTCTCATTGTTTATTGGTCCTTCTGTAGCTCAAATTGTGTTGTGACTCATTATTTTTTAATATTGCATTTGACAGATCCAAAATGGAATTCAAATTGCATTCATTATGAAGAGAGTTCATGGCATATGCATTAAAATTTCACCATTCTTAGAACAAACAGTTGCTTCTAAAATTTACATTTTTTCTGCACCCTGTTGGATAAAAGATCTATTTCCTTTTAAAAACAAATATTTTTAACACTGACTGACACTAACCCTAACCCCTCACTTGTTTATAGTATCCTCCCCATATAGCCATTAAAAAAAACAAAGATTAGATAAATTATGAAAATGCCAAATGAATAGTTTTACAAATATTTACAATAGTTTTTAAAAAATCTTTCTTTCAGAAAACATTATTATTTCCTTTTAGCCATGTCTGTGTTGTGGTTTCACAACCAAGACTGTGCATTTTTCATAATTCTAGGTGACATAAATCTTTGCAGGTATATCTACAATGGGGGTGGGGAAAGATGTCCTAAGGGTCAAAACAGCAAGCACAATTGCAGATTGAAGTCCTATGCCTTTGTACATGTCCCTTCTTCCCCCCAAACTCCTCCCCCCAAATTGGGAACAGAGATTTGTAAATTCCTAAACTTTCAAAGGATCAGAATGTAGAGTATAGCTTAGGTTCTCACCACATTAAAACACAGATCTCTCGTCTTCTGAATAGTTTTATCCCAGAGCTATAATTGCACTCAATAATAAACTAAATGGCCACCTTCAGTGAGCTGTAGGACAGCATTACTTGGTCTGTTTTGTGGATGCTTGGGTGGTTTAGGGGCGGGGAATTTTTGAAGTCTGTGTGTGGGGATTGTCATGTGTATTGGGCCTGGTCTGTGGGTGTTATATGAATATCATTGTATGGGTATACGGTGTATATACATACAATGACAATACAGTATTCTATTCTATATGAATTTAGGAATTCAAGGTGCTTCAGAGATTTGACTGAAACTTATGTTGCTATTTTTTGTTAGTTGTCTGAAAAAATGCCTATTCCTCAAAATATGTTAAAAGATTGAGGGGGGAAAAAGTCTATCATAGCTTTCTCTGAATTGCAAAACTAGACTAGGAAAAGGAGAAAAAAGGAGAAAGTTTTTAAATAAGCAAAATAACAGTTCCATAATAGAGAACAATTTCTCAGATGAGTAAAACATTCAGAAATGTTTTTTTTCTTTTTTTCTTTCCCCATTCATTTCTTAGAGTTTTTCTTCTTTTTATCATTACAACTTAAACACCGAATTATTTTTAGCAAGTAATATTATATATGTATTTGATCCATTATTTGTTGATAATTTTACTTAAAATGCCCATTAGAATTCATTGCTATGGATGACTCAATGTTGTAGTGAATATTAGCCAACATAGCAGTACTCCATTAACATAATACATTAAATCAATGCTATTTTTTTCATACAAATGCATCTTATTTTTGCAAATTTAATTGCTGTTTAGTGATTTCCTAATGTTTAGCATTTCTAAAAGGCAATCCTGCACTGCAGTACTAAAGTGCTTTTCTCCATTATGAAATTGGGCTGGGTATAGCTTTCTGATCACTTTTTTTTTTTGCAATGAAACAGAATTGACATTCTAGTCCACATGAGAGAGGGAGGGAGGTACAAGGTATGGCAGGGGAACATGACGTTGCTAATGCCTGTTCTTTGATTCCACAAAATCCTCCTCCCCCCATTGATTGTGGAACTGTCATACATCATCTTCAATCTACAACACAGTCCTTTCAACAGTTCCGCCTCTTCCGCCAGTGTTTAAAAACACATTTGTTTCATCAAGCCGGCCTTACATAGCCTCCGCTGTTGACTAGTATAGATAGTTTTAAAATGGGGGTTTTAATTGGTTTTAGCGCAGGATTTCATATTTAATAGGTTTTAAAATTTTAATATTTTTGTATTGTTTTGTATATTATTTTAATTTTCCTGTGCGCCGCCCTGGGTCCTTTTGGAGAAGGGCGGGATACAAATCGAATAAAATAAAAAAATAAATAAAAGTTCCAAGAAGGCTCCAAACCCATTTTCACCACTCAGGTAACCCCAATGACACAGATAAACCTCCAGGTGATCTTAATGACTCGCTAAAATAATGCAAGGAGTATAACTTCTTCCATTCCCCACCATCCAGAAGAAGGTTCTTGGATGAGAAATGAAACATCTTCAAAGAAAAACTGGAAAATCCAGTTGCCTCTTGAAAAAGCACCTTTGGGACAACCTTGACCTGAATGATTGAGAATCTCCATAGACATTGCTTCAAATATTCAGTCATTCTTGGTTAGGAAAAGTCTGTTTGAAAGAGGAGAAACAAGTCTTGTGCTATCAGATCGTAGAATTGAATCTGAAGGACTTAAATGACAGAGAAAGGATATGTTTTCCTGAAAGATTTCTGGTTATGTAAAAAAAAAATGCATTAACTCATACCTGCTGCTCTGTCTGATTGGCCAGGGTTATTTGGAGAAATTTACCCAGCGAGTAGTTGGTAAAAGCTAACATGTTCCTCCCAATACTTCTTGTGCTGATAACTTTAGAGAGAAGTGGGATCCATGTTTCTTTGGTCCAATTGGAGAATCCTGCCAAATACAAATCAGCCTGGAAGTTAGTGACCAAAAACCTGTGGTCTCAGTAGCCTCAGCTCACCACTAGGAGCAGGCCAAACACCAGCTTCTAATCTTACCTTGGGTTCAAAGTAATGTTATTCTTTTATGCCCCCTAAATACAGTTGTTGAGGCCTCTGCAATTGGCAACTACTGAGTTGAAAAATCCAAAGAGTTCAATATTAAGTACAGAGTATTTCCTTACAAGTTGCACCAAAGTGCGCACAATCATGTTAAGGTTATGATTTATCCTTCCTTTGGGTAGCTTTCCTATTGAGATTCAGTGTGTGGTAACTCAGGTAACTCTTTCAGTATGGCCCATACCTGGTCAGAAGAATTTTCAGGTTTTCCTTTTTCAGGTCCTACTACAAGATATAAATTGATATTTCATTCCAGAGTATGTTTGCTTCTTTCAATGGCCTTTTAATATTGTTTCAACTTTTTTCCCCTTGTTGGTTCTAAATATTTATTGTTTTAATATTGTAATGGGTTTATTTCTGAGTTCTTAACTACTTTAGTATATAAAACTAATGGGACTTCATTCTTAAGATCAACTAGTTTTAGGATTAAGATTTTTTTAAATATAAAAATAGTATAAAAAAACTAGTTTTATACAGTCAAAAATGATTTTTTGCTTATTGATCAACTTGACATTGGAAATTTTTGGCTGACATTTGCAAACTGGATGTGTGAGATTCATAGCTAGAATATTACAATTAGGTGAGATAGATGGGTATGAATGCAAGTAAGGCAGAAAAGTAACAAATTAAATTAAAAAATAACTCTGAGTAGCTAGTGGCATCTTTTGAGCAATATGGAACCCTGAAAACTTGTTTCCGAAAGAAATATTTTATTCCTAATGTATTTAAGGGCAAAATTCCTCCGAATTTCATGATATTAGTTTCATGAAATGAAGACAGCTTTCAATTTTTAAGTCACCTTGCAAACATTCAGGCACTAAGGGCCATATAAAAGACAATTTGATTCTGCTATGGCATATTCTTCTTTATGTCAATATATATATATAAAACCTAACACACACACACTGTATGTGTGTGTTAGGTTTTGTGCTGATAAATAAATGTATATACATACACACACACACATGTCTGTGTGTGTGTCCGTGCGTGCGTGCGTGCATGCATGCTCTGCCTTGTTTCTCTTTTCTCATTTGAGTTATTTTTATTTGAACTTTGAAGGAAAATATGCTCATACTGCTGAAACATCTTTCTGATTTGGTTTAATTAGTAAAATGGAGGCTTGAACCATATTTGCTCTGATAAAGTGAGTTCACATGCTCAGTGTAACATGATAAAGAGACTCATCATGTTTTTTAAAGGTCAGTTAAAAGATGTCAGGAAGATGAGAAAATATTACTTTAACTAACTCATTAATCAATCTAGTTTGGAATGCAATGTTTGGGGTTTTTTTGGCATACACGTGTGTCTTGAAAAATGTCATTGGCAAAACTAAGGACAGCTGTTGGGATATGGTTACTTATCAACCATATTCTCTTTCCTCTTCTTTGCATGTTTTCTCTCCCAGCGATAAGAAAGTGGAAAGAAAATGGGGTTTGGGGATCTGGATGGAGAAAAATTGGAGAGGATTTGAGTAACTAAGGAGTAGAAAGTGGGCTAATAAGAGTATTAACTATAAATTAACGTTGAGCCAAGGCAAACCGTATGCTTGTTCCCAGCATAACCTAGTTGTGAGTAACATTGTTTTTCCCCTTTGGGTTTTCTTACATATGTTCTTATTTTGGAATCCAATGTAGCATTCAAGGAACTGCAGAACTAATACGCTAAATTTGTATTTAACATATGTGATTACCAAAAGTTCAGGCAAGTGGAAAATTAAGAACATGAACTTGTTATGTTATATGTCAAAATACTCCCCCAAATCTGTATAGGTTTCTTGGTATGAAGAAGGCATTTCAAAATCTTAAAATAATCCTATGCTGTTCATAGAAAGTAACAGCAACTGCCAAAAGACCCCCAGGAATGTATTTGGAAATGTGTCCACACATTGTATGCAATAATGAAGTAGAGATTGTTAGCAGCATTTATTTGTTTGCTCATTAGTTTGCAGGTATGGCTACTCCAACTTCTTCCAGCTGAAGAAGACAGAATGCAAATGTGTGAGAGGTTCCAAGGAGAGAGGTGAGAACACAGAGCCAGGAGCAGTCACATCTGTGTAAATGGAATTTGGAAGGAAAGAAAAGTGCTGAGAGAAATGGGATATGGAGATAAAAGTAATTTTTTTCCAGAACATTTTTATTTTTTTTATTCTTTTACATACCTTTTTAAGTATACATTCACATAATTGTTTTCCTTCTTTACATTTATCATTCTTATTCATTTGTTATTTCATTTTATAGGGTATAATATACATATACTGTTTGGGTTACTTTGTTTACCATCCCTTCTTCCTGTTGTAACACCATTCTTACTTTCCCTTTCTTTTCTCCCTCCCTCTCTTCTCTACTTTCCTCCTTCCTCCTCTCCTTTCCCATCCTTCTTCCCTTTCTCCTTCTTACCTTTTCCCCCTACTTCCTCTTCTCCTACTTACCCTCTCTCCTTCTGTTCCTCTCCCTTCCATCCTTCTCTCCTTACCTCTTTCTTCAGGATAAAAGTAATTTGAGTGATCTTTATTTCTAAAGGGGTTTGAATGGTCAGGCCAAAATGAATCTAGGCTGGCGTGGAGAGAAGGAGAATGATAGACCTTTGCTGAAAAGTGTGAAAGGAGTCAAAGAGATGTCTATAACACAAGCTCTCATTTTATGTTAACTGGTGTCAGAAATGGAAGGTGAATTAGAGCAGGGGTAAAGTTCAGTAGGTTCTGCAGGTTCTGGAGAACCAGTAGTGGAAAGTTTGTGTAGGTCAGAGAACCAGCAAATTAGACTGGCCCCAGAGTGGGGTGGGAATGGAGATTTTGCAATACCCTTCCCCCAGAAATGGGGGTTTTGCAGTATCCTTCCTCTGGAGTGGGGTGGGAATGGAGATTTTGCAGTATCCTTCCCCTGCCATGCCCACCAAGTCACACCCACAGAACCGGTAATTTAAAAAAAATGAATTTCACCACTGAATTAGAGTCAACTATCAAAATATAGAATTACTAAACAGAAGTCCCAAATAATAAAGTTATCTTCTCTTCATACTCCCATTACTTGATATAGGAACTAAAGTCTACAGTCTAGAGGCTATAATGCTTCACATTACTTTTCTAATTCATTATGAAAAGGTATATCATCTGTAATTTGTATAAACCTCTGGACTCATCAGTGAGGCCTGTCCAGGAGCCTGGTGATCATTATAGGTTTGTATATACCAATAAAAGTTACTTTGTGGCATTTGTCTCAAGTGTTTTGGTTCCTTATTTACATGGGGATTTTTCATACAATAGTGACAAAGGAAGACTATCGTTTCAATTTCATTTTGAACATATGACCTTTATTATGTGGTTCTTCCATTTACTTGTATCTCCCATACTTTATTTATTTATTTATTTATTTATTTATTTATTTATTTATTTATTTATTTATTTATTTATTTATTTATTTATTTATTTATTTATTTATTTATTTATTTATTTATTTATTTATTTATTTATTTATTTATTTATTTATTTATTTATATAACCGCACCCTCTCCCCAAAGGGACCCGGGGCGGTACACAGGAAATTAAAACACATAATATCACAAATATAAATAATTAATACCAAATTCAATAAATTATCCCTGTGCTAAAAATTTAAAAATATTAAAACATAACCCCATCTAAAACCCAATTAAAATAATTTATGGTACAGACTGTAGGCTAGGTAAATAGCTTAGGCCAAACCGGCCTGGTGAAACAAGAGTGTCTTTAATTTCTGGCGGAAGGTGCGGAGGTCTGTGGTTGTTCTAAGGTCAGGGGGTAGGTCGTTCCAGAGGGTTGGGCCCACCACAGAGAAGGCCCTTCCCCTGGGCGTCGCCCGCTGGCATTTCCTGGTGGACGGCACCCGGAGAAGTCCCTCTCTGTGGGAGCGAATCGGCCGAAGGGATGTATGGGGTAGGATGCAGTCTTACAGGTAACTAGGTCCCAGGCCGGTTCATCACAGTTTCTGCAGACTTTAGAAAATCTTCACATTGGCTGAACTTGAAACCAATGCATTCAATTCTACATAGCCGTGTTAAACTTAAAGGTTGTGTTCTTTAATTTTGAGATTGGCAGTAAGTCTAAGATCATAATTTATTCAAAAACTACAAATGCCATAAAGAAGAAAAGGGGACACTTTTCCATTTTGGGAGCTCTGCACTGCTAACCACATTGCCCACTCACAAATGGACTATGGGAAAGGTTAAGCCAATTTGAATATATAATTAATTATTTGATTTCATATCACTTATGTTTCATCTATGGAAATGCCTTCTCTGAGAAATATGAGAGAGTAAAGAGAGTTTTAAGCATCTTTTTGAGGGGGCGTGGCTTATGGCCGAGTAGCTGAGGACATTCCTCCATTTCGTAGGGTTGTTTTTTTTAAATAAACTGTGGATTAAAAGTGATTAAATGCACCGTTAGAAGCCGAGATTGTTTACAACGGGGTCGGAAAGGCAGAGGACTGTGTTGACTGATTTTTGCACCGATAGATCAAACCAGACTGCTTGAATTTCAAAGTTTCGTTTCTCCGTGGAGAACAAAGAACAAAGGTTTGATCGAAGCGGCGTCGGCAGCTTGCCTCTGCTTTGACAAGCGTTGTGATTTGTAAGTTTTCCTTATCTGCTACAAGATATAAACACAGTGAAAGAGTTATGTGGACTGCAAACTGTTGAACTTAAGTGAGTTGTTTATGCTGGATGTAGCAAGAGCTTCTGGCAAGCCAAAAAAAAAATACAGGCTTTGTATTTTATGAGTTTGGATTCCAGCCTTTTTACTTTTGTTATGGCTTCTTGGTGTTTTTAAAAGCCGTCTCAGCTATCTTTCATTGGGTTTCTGCTTTTTTCCTCATTAAAGACCCTCTTGGCAGGTTTAAATTAAAAAAATTTTTTTTTAAAAAGAGATTACGGATTTGACACGATGACTCAACAGCCTTCTGAATTTGAACGGATTATAGGAGCATTGAATACGATTGGAGAAAAACTGACTGTTGTAACTGATCGTTTAGATAATTTGACATTGGAGGTTCAAAATATTAAAGAAGAGGTCAATAACATGAATGTTAATTTTGAAAAGCAAAATATGGAAATTAACTTTATAAAGGATGATATTAAACAGATTTTTGCTCATGAGGAACAATCTGATCGTAAGTTTGAAGGGATTTTTTTGAAAAATCAGCAACAAGACAGGAGAATCAGTCTTTTGGAAGAAGAAGCAAGAAAATATAATATTGTTATTCGCGGGATTCCGGAGGAGAGGGCGGATAACTTGAAGCAAAGAATGTTAAAATGGCTGAATGAACTTGATGCGTCAACTGTATACACGGCAGCGGACTTAGTAAGTGTTTTTAGAATTGGTTATAAGAGACAAGGTGGAGCCAATAGAAATGTCCTTGTGAGATTTGCAAACCTTGGAGATAAATTAGAAGTTATGGGAAAAATAAGAGAACTGGGAGAACCCCCAAAATTTGAGGGGAAGGAAATTCAAGTGTTTCAAGACATTTCTAGGGAAGACAGGGAATGGAGATTTTTCTTAAAGCCAATTACAAAAGTCCTCAGAGACAATGATATTAAGTATAATTGGAGACCGTTACAACAATTGAAATTCTTTTACAAAGGGAGAATGCAAACTATTACTTCGGAAACGGATGCCATAACATTGATACGGAAGCTCGGGCTGGTTGAGAAAGACGAGGATTTAGAAGAAATTAAAGATCATATGCTTAAGATGGGTGGAATACAAGTGGAATCTCCAACATTGGAGGAAAAAGGAGCAGTCGGTGGAGATCCTAAAAGCTTAAAACGGAAAGAAATCTCTCCGGCAATGTCCGAACATAAGAAAATCCGTGAAGAATCTAAGAGAGCGTCAGCTGAGGAGGAGGATCTTAGAAGAAAGCAGGAAGCTGAGTGCGGGGACAAGCCAGTGTTATCTTCTTTTTTTGAAAGTGGAAAACAAGAATAACCCGAAAGAAATGACCCGACCATGGGCACGTTCCCCCCCCCACACTCTTTATATGGAGGCGTAACTCGAATGAGGATGTGGGGGGTGAAGATTAATTGTTATTTGTTGTGGTTGTGTCTTAAGTTTGTTTTTGTTGTGTTTTTTGTATGTCTTTTTTGTCTGGTGTTGGGTGTGCACATAAAGGAAGAGGAGGGGTCAGGATTAAAAAAGATACTGCTTAAATGCGGTTTATAAAAATAATGACATGGAACGTGAAGGGTACAGGCAATCATATAAAAAGGAAAAGATTGGAGCTTAAAATTAAAAGGGACTCACCTGACATATTATTTTTGCAGGAAACTCATCAAAAATCGGAGGATTTTAATAGAATGAATATTAAAGGTATGCAGATCTATGAAAAATCTTTTGGGACCTCTAAAGCCAGAGGAGTTGCGATATTGATATCAAATAGGGTATACTTTGAGAAAAAAAAGTAATTAGAGATGAAGAAGGAAGATATTTAATAATTATAGGGAATATTAATGAGCAAAAAGTGACATTGGTTAACTTATATTTACCGAATGAAAAACAAAAGGGATTTCTTGATAAAATTACTAAGATTTTGGAAATAGAAAGTGTAGGGAAAGTAATTGTGGCGGGGGATTTTAATTTAATTAGGGATAGAATTGATAGTAATAATCCTACCCGCTTTAGACAAACAAATAAAGGGGAAATTTTAAACAAATGGATGCTTCGAAATAGTGTGGTTGATGTTTGGAGGGAGTTGAAAGGTTTTGAAAGGGTGTATACCTTTTGTTCTAAGGTATATAATACTTATTCAAGAATTGATTATATTTTTGTTTCTAAAGATTTGTTGAATAATGTAGATAAAGTAGATGTGGGAATTTTTAAGGATTCTGACCATGCAGAAGTTACGATGGAAATAGATTTTAACTTTGAGAAAAAGGAAAGAGGTTGGAGATATGATGAAAAATTGTATAAAAAGGAAGAGGATAAAATATGGATATTCAAAAAATGGGAAGAAAGTTGGGGATTGAATGATAATGGAGAGGTCAAATTTGAAATTGTTTGGGATACGATGAAAGCAATATTTAGGAGAGAAAGTATTAAATTGTCAAGTAGAAAATATAGGGAATATAAAACTAAAATAGAACAGGATACAAGACAAATTAAGATATTGGAGAACCAATTCTCACTTACGAAAGATAAAAAATGTTTGGAGGAATTGAACTTATTAAAAACTAAATTGATAGAAGAAGATATTGAATTAGTTAAAAAAAATTTAAGATATTTAAATAGGGATTTTTTTGAATTTAGTAATAAAAATTCTAGGTTATTGGCAAAGATGGCGAAAAATAAAACTCAAAAGAGAGAAATTGGTTCTCTGATAGATGAAAAAGGTACAAGGTGCTATAAGAGATTGGAGAAATGCGAAATAGCTAGGAATTTTTTTCAAAAATTATATTTAAAGAAACCAATCGATTTAGAAAAATTGAAGAATCATCTTGGAAAATATGCTATAAAAATAGATCCAACATATAAAGATTTGATGGAAAAAGATATAACACAGGAGGAGATCAACGAAATAATACAAGAGTTAAAAGTAGGGAAGACCCCAGGAGAAGATGGATTACCTGCTGAATTCTATAAAGAATTTAAAGAACTAATAACACCAAGACTGCAAAAATTATTTAATGGAATTTTACATGGTGGAGAAGTCCCGATGTCATGGAATAAGACAGTAATATCTATAATTCCTAAACCTGATAAAGATCTTGAGAGGATCGAGTCCTACCGACCCATTTCTTTAATCAACCAGGATGCAAAAATATTTACAGCTATTATAAGTAATAGATTAAATAGTTTTATAGATAAATATATAAGTTATAATCAAGTAGGTTTTGTTAAAGGTAGATATATGAGTGATATAATTAGAAGAGTATTGAACATTATAGACGTTGCTGAAAATAATGGTGATGAAATAGGTATAATATCGTTAGATATTTTCAAAGCCTTTGATTCTGTACAATGGGATACTATTAAGGTAATTATTGAGGCATTAGGCTTTGGTAATAAATTTATACATGTTATTTCAAAATTGTATCAAAAAAGTAGTGCAAAAGTAAAGGTGAATGGAACAATGACGGGAGAGATTAAATTGGAAGCAGGTACGAGACAGGGATGTCCCTTGTCCCCAACATTATTCTTGTTAGTTATGGAGATTTTGATTAAATTGATAGAAGAAGATGAAGGATTGGAAGGGTACAAGGGATATAAGATAAATTTGTATGCGGATGATACCTTGATTATTTTGAAAGATATAGAGAAAGATTTAAAGAGGATAAATAAACATTTGATAGAATTTGAAGAAATGACAGGTTTAAAGGTAAATTGGTCAAAATCTGAACTACTAATGAATAAAGATGGTAAGGAGTGGGAAAATATGCAAGAACAATTTGGGATAAGAGTTAAGAATACATTGAAATATTTGGGGATAACACTTTCACTTAAAGTTAGAGAATTGAAAAAAATTAATTATGAGGTGATGTTGAAGGAAGTAGAGAGAAAGATAGATAAGTATAAAGAGATAAAGCTGTCTTGGTTTGGTAGAATTGCAATGTGTAAAATGATGTTGTTACCAAAGTTCAATTTTTTGTTTGAGATGCTACCACTAAATTTGATAGAGAAAGATATAGAAGAATATCAGAAGAAATTGGATAAATTTTGTAATGGTGGGAAAAAACCAAGAATAATGAAGAAAATGTGGTATCAAAATCAAAAAGAGGGTGGATTGGGAATTCCCAATCTACTTAATTACTATCGGGCGTATAATATTCGAACCGTGATAAAAATACTCAAAGGTGGAGATGGTCATTGGGGCGATCTGGAGCTAAAAGATATTAAGAGATTTGGGTCTATATGGTTTCTAGATAGAGCAAAAACAAAGGCAATTAATAGTTATTGGTTAAAGGGGCTGAGCAAAATTTGGAATAAATTTGTTAAAAAATTGATCCCGGATATAGCTTTCCTGGGGAAGACAACTGAAAATTGGCCGATTAAAACTAATATAAGTCGGGATAAAGTAATTGAGGATGAAAATATAGGAAATATAGTAAATTGGTTAAGAGCTCTAGGAATTGAGAGTAGGAAAAAAAAAGTAATTCAAAGATTGGAGTTGAATTGGTTCGAAAAAATACAGGTAGAAAAATGGACTATGAAAGTAAAGGGAATATGTAAAATAGATAGAAATAAAACTAAATTTGAAAGTTTAGTATCTCAAATTATTAAAGATGAAATTGGGTTAAAAGGACTCGTTAGTAAGATATATAAGATTATAAATTTTGATGGAAATCCACAAATGGTAATGAAAAGGAACTGGGAGGAAGACCTTAAGATTAAAATATTGGATTTGGATTGGAATGAGAACTGGAAGAGTCGAATCATGAGGACTTTGTCTATAAGGATTAAAGAGCATAATTTTAAGGTTGTTTGGAAATGGTATTGGACCCCATTAAGATTATCATTGATAGATAAAAAAATGAGCGATAAATGTTGGAGATGTAATATGGAAGTGGGAACTTATGAACATATGTGGTATAAATGTGTGAAAATTAAAAAGTTTTGGCAGCAATTAGAAAAAATGATGGGTGAAATGATGAAAAGAATAATAATATTGAGATCAGAAAATATATTGTTATTGATAATTAATGAACCTGAGTTAACAAAACATGAGAAAGAATTGATTAGAATTATGATTATAATGGGTAGGATTGTAATAGCAAGATATTGGAAAATAGAGGTAAATATTAAAATAGAAGAATGGTTCTGTGAAATGTGGAAATTAGCCTTAAATGATAAAATGACGTGTGATATTAAATTCAGAGAGGGGATATCTTTTGGAAGACTTGGAAGCCATTTGTGGACTATGCACTTGGAACTTTGGATGCCTTGACGCCTGTACCTAGAGAACGTGGATTTTGGAGATCTTAAAGATAACAGAAGACACTTGAAACCAACTCTTCCTTTTGTTTTGTACAGCACTGGGTGAAATATTGTAAAATATTATAAAAATTTCAATTAAAAAAAAAATAAGCATCTTTTTGATAAATTAATTATGTCCTTAAACATAAAAAGTCAAGTTACAATCATTAGAATCACTGCTACATTCTGCCTAAACATTTTTGCTTCAAAAAAAGAAAAATAAATTTTGAGAAGGCCAGCAAGAACTACAATACTTCTCACAAGTTCCCATGGGTTTTCTATTTAGAATTGTTGCTGGACTGTGGGAAAGGTTTTGAAGACAATTAACTGAGTAATTAAGAATGGTGACTTAGTAATGTGAAAATTTGTGCAAAGTTTCCAAGATTTGCTGTATAATGGACCATGATGAGTTTTAGCCTACTGCTTGGTCTGTAGTGTCTTAAAACCTGTTTATAACTATCTAATCTTATCAGTTTGACTTTGTGCTGCTAGACAAGCTTCTTATTTTCTGTTGAGTAGCACTATAAATGCTTGAATGTATCATGTTAACTGAACCATTAATTCAATTTCTTTCAGGCAGCAGTCAACCATTCCCCTAAGCAGTACAGCGAAATATTCAATATAATTACATTAGCCAGGAAACGACAAACATGCTGAAAAACATACATACTTATCAGTGCAACTTACCTCTTGGTAATCCACCCGCTGTCTTCCCTCTCCATCAATCTGCCATGAAATGAAACCATGCTATAATAAGAAAGGCCTTCTCAGCTTAGTAACCCCAAAGTGGCACTTCTAAATGATGAGAGGAAGGAAACTTTATAAACAATGGAGGTTTTCAACAGCAGATACAGTCCCAGCCAGAGACAACATGAGTATCAGGATGTCATAGCCAGGGACTTTCAATTGCAATTAAGGTTGACACATTGCTGTGTAGTGGTGTGACATCATTGATAGGGTAATGCCCTTTCAAGATAGCAAGATAGTTGGTATAGTAGATAAGCATTTTAACTTTGAAAGGTTACAAAGGCTTGCTACCCTGGATTCTGAGCAGTCTTTGAAGAATTTCAATGGATGTAGTTGTAAGTAGACAACCAATTAGATCAGGGGTGTCAAGCTCATGTAATAACGGAGGTGTCATGTGACATATCGAGACTTTTTCCCTCTTCACTAAATCAGGTGTGGGCATGGCCAGCATGTGATGCATCTGGCCCACAGGCCAGGAGTTTGACAGCCCAGGGTTAGATCAATCTTTTGGAGGTATTTTTTTACCTAAACAGAGAAACAGAAGGACCCACAGAAGAACTGCTATTGTTTTGGTTTGGAAATTAAAGAAGAAAATATCAGTTTATTAAAGAAGAAATATGCAGATCAAGAGAAATATAGATGATTTTCATTGGAAAAAGTACAGTTTTGTGGATAACATTTCCGATTGATCTGCCATCCTTTAAGAATAATCTTACCCTAATGTTTTCCCATCATTTCCCTCAGTTGAAAGCTATATACAGTCAACTATGATGGAATAACAGTTTCTTCAGATAAATCAGCATATTCTCAATGCCTTGTCCTTGTGCTTTATGTATAATGAGTGCAAAACAATGACTCTATTGGGAACTATGTCCAGTGAAGAGGACTTCACCTTTTGATAAGTTGAGCATAGTTGTAAGAATCACAATATGATATTTTGGAATCAGGATATTTTTATTGTGTTTGAATTTATTTTAGCACAATGCTTTGTGATGCATTGGACTCAAGGAGGAAGCAATGCTATAATAAGGAACAACCAGGAAAAAAATAACAATTCCACAGACACTGGTAGGGCAAGCCACTGTAAATGGAGCAAACCCCACAATTACAAGATGTTACCTGGCAATGAACCATTTTGTTTCAATCTGCTTCACAAGCTCTTATTCTCTTAAATTTCAAATATTTCAGTTAATCTCTGTCAGCACTAGCTATCTTTATGGCTGTCTCAGTCACCTATTACCCTGGGGAAAATACTCAGCAGCAACAGCTTAGAACTGCAAAACTTTAAAATAGTTCAACAGTTAACTTCTTCCAAAAATCAGGTCCAAAATATCCAGACAGAAGATGTTGAGATCTTAGCATCATCAACTGACTGTAGTAGGTTATACGCATTTGTTAATTGTTAATGATTAGTCCTTCTTTCAAAATTCTGCAGAAGAATTAAAGTTTTAAAAAGATTTCATATATATGCACTGAGAAAAGTGGTGGATTTTTTATTTGTTTGTCTGTTTGCTTGTTTTGTTTTGTTGAATGGAAAATGTGGTGATCAGACCAAGATGAAACATAATTCTTTCCACATCTTTTAAGCAACTAACCTTACTATTCCACTTGAACTTTAGATTACATGACAATAGAAACCCAGTTTCTATTATAATGTAATCTAAAGTTCAACTGGAGTCCAATAAATAAATGGTTGCACTGACACATCACATATAGAGTAAACCTGAGGATGTGGCCCAACTCTTCAAGCACCATTACTTGTCAATCTGGGAAATGGCACTGGCAAAGATTTAATGGGAAAAGAGTTGTTTCTTAAATCACACTGAAGCAAAGTGTGATTTTGAGTTGCAGTAGGAGGTAATGAAACAAACAGGAACAGAAAGGGCTACAACTAGATGCTTATCCCCAAGTCAATTTGGAGCCAAGGTCCCTTTCAATTCTATAATTCTGTTACTAGAGCTCCTTCACTGTCCTCGGATTAAAATCAAGGAAGATGGGCAGTAGATTCCAATTCAGATTGAAACTTTCTATCAGATCAAATGTCTGCCTACATTCCAGTCAGCTCTCACATGTCCTGTTGATTTTTTGCTTGTATTTGGTACCTTTTACATGTACAGGTTGAATTTGTTCTGGGATTTTTAGGTTTTCGCATGGCATGCTTCAGAAATCTGTAGAAAATTGCGTGACCTGGAAGAAACAATCTTCTCTATCTGTATCAGGGAGTGCTTTTGGAAACTGCAAATTTTCTTTAACTTTCTTTAACTGGATTTCTTCCCCTAGCACAACCTGATAGCCTATGCTGAGCTGAATGACTGCAAAGTAAGACTTCATGTAGTCTAATTTAAAAGTTAACAGAAAATGATAGCTTGCATAAAGTTTTTACTGCTTCCATGACTCAGAAATGAGGGTATTTGTCTTCAATTACAAGATGCTCTTTGGAGTATAAGTAAAAAAATTATAAGTACCTTAACTCTTATCTTACACTGAAGAGGGTGAAATAAATCATAAAGATGAAACCTCTCAGAGGATGCATAACCAACAAGAATGTTAAGAGCACAAAGGCTTATAGAGAAAAATGCCATGTGGCAGACTGCTTACAATACAGTATTGGGAACTCAAAGCACAGTGCTTGGTTGCTGATTCAGCACTTGATATGGCAAAGTAGGATAGCCAATATATTCTCCCCTCTCTCTGCTCCCATAATATCAAGAATGAGCTGTAGGGCAGTTGGTTGATAGCAACTGTGCACTGAAAAGGATAGGTTGCCACCTTACTTTGGAATGGTCTGATAAAAATCTAGGTTTATCTATGTATAAGAAAGTGCTCTTCACTGAAGCTTATTACAGAGCACAGTATTACATTGATTGCTAATCAATGTTAGATTTGGGGGGGGGGGGTCAATATCCTTGTAAAGCAGTCAGAATGTTTTTATCAATTGTATTAGCAATTTCTTCCAGGGCTGCAGATAACAAAGAGAGATGCCTTAGCAATCTTTGTATTAAATAAAGCATAAATGCCATACTTGCTCAACACACAGCTTGAAGTATTGACCCCAATGTGCAAAACTGACTGGAGGTGCTCTTTTAGTAAATTGTAAACATTAATACATCATCTTCAGGTTTGTTATTTTTCTAGCCCACAAAGGAATCCTCAGTGTGCTTTTGGAAAATCCCTTCTTCCTTGACAATAAAATGCATGATAAAGGGAGGCCACAGAGAAAATGCATCAAAAACACACAGTTAAACAAAATAGGAAAAAAATGGAGAAACAAAACTAAGAAAAAAGAAATTCTGAGACTTGACAGTGACTGAAAGTAAATTCAAATACTTCTTGGTATGGTAAATTAGGAAAGTAAACTTACCAAATGAGAGGAGAATAAATATATGTGAGTAAATAACACAATAATAATATAAACTCCCTTGCTTTAAAAAAAAAATCACTGAAATTAAATGAGAACTTTGTGGGACAAAGACCTAATTTTGAGGAGATTAATATGGTGCCATTACTTTGCAATTTTTGACTAAAGCAGAAAAACTAGAGTGTTTACTTTCTTCATACACAGCTAGACCTCCAACATAATGTTATATCACTTTATTTGGGGGTAGGTAAATCAATCTCAACCCCAGCAGTGATTTAAAAAAAATAGATATTGAGGAAGATTATACTTCCATTTAATAAAACAATCATCAATATTGCCTGACAATCTATCCAAGCTTAATGTGCCCACAAAGAGGCTATTAAGAGCTAATGTCAAAGTTCAGGTAGACTATGGTTCTTAGGATCTTCCTTATCTCTCTGATTGATATGAATGTGGTTATAATACGTTTCTGTAATACGCCATTTTCTTCCAGTGCATCTAAATTTTTTCTATGTCAGCCAAAGTTCATAGCTGTTCTACACCACCCAACCACCACGGAAATAGCAATGGAAGTATCTCAACATATTTAGGAGGCAAAACTGACTTTGCATTTTGAAGGTATTAGTGATGTGAAAAAACAGAATGTGAGATGTTTATTAAAAAGAAATTATTATTTAATTCGATTTCTAGATCGCCCCCTCTCCCCAAAGGGACTCGGGGCGGTATACAGGTATAAATTAAAATTATCAAAACCATAACAATACATATAACTAAAATCAGATTAAACAATCCTCTGTACAAATTTATAAAAATTAAAACTAAACCCATAAAACCAGATAAATAATTTAAAATTACAGACTGGGGCGGGAAGTCTGGAGTTAGGCCAGGCCGGCTAAATGAAACAGGTGGGTTTTGAGTTTCTGGCAGAAGGAGCGAAGGTCCATGGTCATTCTGATATCAGGGGGGAGGTCATTCCAAAGGATCGGGCCCATCACAGAGAAGGCCCTTCCCCTGGGCGTCGCCCGCTGGCATTGCCTAGTGGACGGCACCCGGAGAAGTCCCTCTCTGTGAGAGCGAATTGGCCGAAGGGATGTATGGGGCAGGATACGATCCCGCAAATAACTAGGTCCTGTGCCATGGAGCGCTTTAAAGATGATAACCAACACCTTGAAACCCACCTGAAAGGCCACAGGCAGCCAGTGCAGCCTGCGCAGGAGCGGTGTTACATGGGAGTATCTGGTAACTCCCAGAAATGCCCGCGCGGCCGCATTTTGGACCAGCTGCAGCCTTCAGGTGCATCTCAAGGGGAGTCCCATGTAGAGAGCGTTACAGTAGTCTAGACGGGACGTCACAAGCGCATGAGTGACTGTGCGAAGGGCGTCCTGGTCCAATAAGGGACGCAACTGGCGCACCAGGCGAACCTGGTGAAATGCCCCCCTAGCCACGGCTGTCACATGGTCATCCATTGACAGCCGGGCATCTAGGAGGACGCCTAAGTTGCGTGCCCGATCCACGGGGGCCAGATGTTCGCCCCCAAAGGCCAGTGATGGAGTCAACTGGTTGAACTGGGGTGCCGGTAGCCACAGCCACTCAGTCTTGGCCGGGTTGAGCTTGAGTCTGTTCCTTCCCATCCAGATCTGTACGGCTTCCAGACACTGGGACATTACTTCGACGGCATCGTTGGGGTGGTTTGGGGTAGAGATGTATAGCTGAGTATCGTCAGCATACAGGTGGTAATCTACCCCAAAACCACGGATGATCTCGCCCAGCAGCTTCATATATGTATTGAACAGGAGAGGCGAGAGGACCGACCCCTGAGGCACCCCACATGTGAGAGGCCTCGAGGTTGATCTCTGCCCCCCTGCCAATACAAATTGCGATCGACAGGAGAGGTAGGAAGAGAACCACCGTAAAACGGTGCCCCTCACCCCCAACCCCTCCAATCGATGCAATAGGATACCATGGTCGATGGTATCAAAAGCCGCCGAGAGGTCTAATAGGACCATGATGGAGGAACAACCCCCATCTCTGGCCCTCCAGAGATCGTCCACCAACGCGAACAATGCCGTCTCGGTGCTGTGACCGGGCTGGAAACCAGACTGGCACGGGTCCAGATAATCAATTTCCTCCAGGTGACATGGAAACTGTTGTGCCACCACACTCTCTACAACCTTCACCAAAAAGTGAAGGTTGGAGACCGGACGGTAATTTACTAACAATGCTGGGTCCAGGGAAGGCTTCTTGAGGAGGGGACTCACCACCGCCTCTTTCAAGATGGTAGGCAAGAACCCCTCACTCAAAGAGGCATTCACTATTTCCTGGAGCCAGCCTCGTGAAACCTCCCAGGATGCCAGTACAAGCCAGGAGGGACACGGGTCCAATAAACATGTGGTGGCTCTCAGTTGCCTACGCAACCTGTCCATATCATCGGAAGTAACAGTCAAACTCATCCCAGAATGGTATCTCAAGACCCGCCTCTGACGTCCCCTCCAGACCACTTTCAGTGTAGACCAACTCACTCCGGATCTGAGTGATTTTGTCCTCCCCAAATTCCTCTGCTCTGCCCTGTAGAGGGGCTTCCTGCGGCCTCTGTTGAAGGAGGGAGCGGGTTTGCCTCGAACAGGGCGGCAGGGCGGTTATCTGCGGACGCAATAAGAGTGGCACAATACTGACGCTTGCCCACTCTTAACGCCACAAGTTAAGTCCTCAAATGGGCTCTCATCTGTGTTCGGTCAGATTCAGAGCGTGTAGATCTCCACCTACTCTCTAGGCGTCTCTTGTGGCTCTTCATCACCCTCAACTCCTCAGAAAACCAAGGAGCCTGGGTGGTTCACTGCCGCAAGAGAGGCCGCAGAGGCACGACCTGGTCCAAGGCCCCAATGGCCACACTATTCCATGCAGCCACTAGGTCCTCCATCCAGGCGTGGGTCAGCGCTACAGGTAGTGGCCCAAGCTCCGTCTGGAACCTTTCAGGTTCCATCAGGCGCCTGGGGCGGAACCATCTTGGGAATTCTGGTTCCACCTCCCCGCAGTGGGGAGTAGCGCTTGGAAAGTCGAGCCAGAGAAGTGAGTGATCTGACCATGACAGGGGTGTGATGACTAAATCCCCTTCTCCCAGATCACTCCTCCACTGGCCAGAGACAAAAATGAGATCCAGTGTGTGTCCTCCTTTGTGTGTGGGGCCCTGAATTACTTGGGTCAGGTCCATGGCCGTCATGGAGGCCATGAACTCCCGAGCTACCTCGGATGTCTCACCTACCGATGGCAAGTTAAAGTCCCCCATGACCAACAGTCTAGGGGTCTCAACCGCCATCTCGGCGATCTCCTCGAGGAGCTCGGGCAGGGCTGCTGATACATAGCGGGGAGCCAGGTACAAAATCAGCACGCCTAACTGCCTCCCTGGGCCCCACTTCACGCAAAGGGACTTGCAACCGGTTATCTGTGGCACAGTGGTCTCTCTCGGCTCAAGACCTTCCCTTACAATGACCGCTACCCCTCCACCCCTGCCTAGGGCCCGTGACTGATGAAATGCATGGTAACCTGGCGGGCACATTTCCACGAGAGGCAGTCCTCCCTCGTGGCCCAATCAGGTCTCCGTAATTCCTGCCAGGTCCGGTTCCCCCTCCGACACAAGGTCGTTGATGAGGGGGGCTTTGTTGACAATGGACCTGGCATTGCATAACATCAGTCTCAAGCCCTGGCTGTGTAAATCCTGACCACCTAGATTGCGGGGGTTGGGACATGTGGCTGCCCGTTTAACCCAGCGGCCACGTTCTCCCAACCGGTGATGAGATCTCTGTCTACCATCGCACCTGCCCCTCCCCACGATTATGAAGGCATAATCTTTGTGATAAATCTCTGAAACAACTTGAAATAGGATGACATGATTTTTCTGTGACATTGTGATACTCACGTTTCACACATATCACTGCTTACAGTTTTGTTTCTTCTAAAGACACTAAAAGCTGTGTTCTGCTTGTCATGTGCTGTCATTTCTGACAAATGGGCCACCTCATATCCTGAGAAAGCAAATAAAACATGTTGTTCAGACACCAAGAAGGAGAAAAATCTTGCAAAGAGATGAATATCAGACATGTATATTTTCCTTTTAAACATTCATGGATCTTTGTTGTTCCTAAAACCAACAAAGTATATTACTAAATATGCTAACAGCATATGATTTAATTTTGTGAAGACTATTGATCTTGATCTTTTTCCCCATTATAAATGAGAATTGCTTTTAGCACTATGTCCACATAATTAAGGGGTTATATAATAGCCTTTCATTATACATTCTTCATAATGAAAAAAATGGAAGTTATGAATGTTTGAAAAAGAAATGTTTAAAACATAATAAGTAAACAATATGTTTATTGTTATTTATTATTTCATATTGTGTTATATATTTCTCAAATCACAACCCTTTTCCAGTGTTATAATTCCTGGATAATCTTTATTTAGATGTTCCCCACAGCAAATCACAATTTAGAAAAAATACATATAATTAATCACTATGTGATAAGAAATTATAACATGTCACAGCATAATATGTGCATGACTCTGTTACAAAATTTATGGCATAATTGGACAGTTTGCATTAGAAGCAGAATGAGCCAAACAGAAAAGGTGATTTTTTTTCCAAATGTGGACAATGACCATAACATGCTGTCATAAGGGCAAGAAGAGGGCTATGACTCCCTCCTTCAAACCTTCTGTGTGATCTTGTTCTATGCATACAGCCACTCTTTTCTTATTAATGTTCTTTCTGTGTTTGTCAGAGCACACATGGCTTTGCTGATTGGACAAGATCAGCCTGCAGTTTGCCTGTAATACACCTTTGCCCCAGAGATATGTCAGGTGACCCCTGACCTTGAAATATGAAAGACCTTGAAGATTTGGCTTTTCCCACAATCTGGAGGATGAAACTGGAATCCAGTAAGATGGTGTTTGGATATGTGGGAGAAAACTGCCCCAGGGTGCTATGAAGTGATTTTTATCAATGGTTTCTGGATTTCAATTGGGTTTACAGTTTATGTGCCACCCAGAAGTGTTATTGCAATATGGACAGCTATATAAGTCTTTTGAAATAAATTAAATAGAAGTCCTTTCCAATCACATTCTTCCTAAGGCTAGTACAAAATAATTAGCCCTAACATTACACCAAACTGACTTATTTTCTTTTTAAATACATGCAGGTAATATCTGCATGTATTTAACTAACATAGTTTAGATATTAACCAAGCAGAAGTAATATTTCCCCCCAAAAGAGATCTTTGAATCATATAACAAGCATAGAAATACTGATCTTAAAGCTTTAAAGAAAACATTGAGAGCCACATTGAAGATGTAATTGACAGAACAAACTCTAACAATGACAAAAGTACTCAAAAAGAATAATTCTCTGAGAAATTTGTGAAGACTGAATATATCACAGCCATCTATCCATGGAATATCTTAGCGCTAACACATTTAACCCACAAAGTAATCTGCATAGTCTTTCCAAACTGTTCTTGATTTCTGTCTTATTTAATTTACTAGAAAACAAAAAGGGATACAAATTTGAGAAGAGGTTTGATCACCCCTTTTTTTGTCTTCTTTTAAATCATGTTCCATCCTTGGAGACTGCCTGGATAAGTCCCTGAGATTTTCCTGGCAAGGTTTTTCTGAAGAGGTTTGCCTCCTTCCTAGACCTGAGAGAAAGTTATTGGTCCAAGGTGTTCCAGCTACTTCAAGCTCAAGGTGGGACTAAAACTTTCTGGCTTGATGCTTATCCACTTCACCAAACTGGATCTTGATAATCTAAAACCCCTTAAATGACCAGGTAATAAGTAGAAACAAGCTTGTGTGATAACTAAAAGGATCATTTATTAGAACTGTAGAATATATGGTCAAGAAAGAATGCTTAGAAGTAGGTCACATTTCTCCAATCTGATCTTCCAGAAAATATATAATTGGGAGAAAGCTTGAAGTCATTATTTTATCCATGTTGTTCTTTTTGTCATTATGTATATTACCAAATCACCAAATTTTGCAATGAAGGCATTAAAACAATAAAATACAAATGGAGCTATTATTACTATATGAAAATAAAATACCAACAAGTGAACATTGCACATACTCTGGAATCAGGTTAGTCATCCAGCAGCACTAATTCTCAAATAATCTGCAGCACAGCTCTGTCTTGGCAGCTTTAGAAAAGATTGGGTTAGCATCAAGCAAGTATTAGTAAATCTCAACAGAAAGACCAAAAGTCTATCCAGCAAACATAAATTATTTTTATTTGTATCTTGTGTAACTCTGAAGTTTATTTTTAAGTAATTGTAACAACAAAACACTAGCTGCCCCAGTGATCCAACAAAACACAAAATATCTCTTTTACTGTGTAATATTATTTAAACTAATTGGCCATTGTAATTAGTCTCTTCAGTCTGGATTTAATCTTAAAATTTCTTTAACTTTTATGATTGTCCGATCTGTGGTTTTAAGGAAATGCTTCCTATCTTAAGAAAAGCCATTGATTAGGATGTATGTTCTAATATTTCATTAAGCTACAATGTTAAGCTGCTTTGTAAAGCATTTTGCTTCCAATAGCCAAATCCCTAAGTATGAAATAGCAATTTATGTTAAGGTCAGCATAGCTTTATTGTATTCACTTACAACAGTCTTTGTACATCCATGTTTTTCTTTAGTCTTTGAATCTCAACCTTTCCTCTATCAATTGTAAGATAAACTGTAAAATAATTGCAACTTGACTCTTGACAATGTAAGGGTAATCTCCAGTTTGTCACTACTATATACACTTTTATTTGGGTTATAAACAATGCTATATTGCCTTCCAGTTTTTCACATATTTTTTCATTTGGGTTAGAAAGAATGCCAATATACCAGTGATCACCGACTGTAAAAAGGTAGGGAAGAAGTTAATGAAAATGAAAAAGCAACTACACCATTGGAGACAGGATTTTTAAAGTTATGAAGAAACACGGAGAACCCACGACTTTCCAGATTTTGTTCAACTACAACTTCTAGCATCCTTTACCATTAGTCATGCCTGCTGGTGTGCTAGTTTCACTATAGCTCTATATTAATCAGAGAGAGTTTCTTGACCCTTTTTGCAAAACAGATTTCTGATCAGTTTGAAAAGTAGTGCCTGCCCTTTGATGCACTTGTTGGGGGGTTATCAGAGTTTTATCAACATTAATACAAGCCTCAGTGCTCCTCCAATTTATAGAAAGAAAATAAAAGGAAGGCATGTTTAGTAGACTCTTTCCCTCATGTCAACACATTTCATTTACCAAACTTGTTTTCATCATTATCTAATGCTGGTTTTCTTCCTTGTCCTTATTGTCATTTTTTCCTTGGCCAAACTGAAAGCCACTGAAAAAGCAGAAGATGGCAGCAGCTGCTTTTGATTTGTGTGTCAGTGTCCTTCAAGGTCAGAAGAATTAGATATATCAGGAGGATGAAGGAGCATATCCAGAGAACTCTGGCTTGCTGGTCCCCAGTAGATGCAAAAGTTTCAGCAATAGACAGCAATGATAAACTGATTATCATTGCTCTGGAAAAGGGATTTCATGAGGTCCAGTTGACACAGATTTCTGCAAAGGCTACAAAAGGAATTGAATCTACCAAACCAGAGAAATGGATTTAATCTGGAACAAGAAATAGTAAAAAATTGGTGGTAAAAGTAAGTTTCTGTTGCAATGGTACAAGTCCAGTGACTCCTCAGCACTATTTATACTCTTCAGTTCATTATAAAATGGAAAAGTGGGGCTATGTATACAAGTGTTTTTCAAATTTCACAATTTGGAGTCAGTGGGTAATTCTGGCTGAGAATTTGGCAAGTCTGAAAAACACTGGTGTATTCAGTACTCAATTTTATATTATTTATATTTATATAACCTATTGCCTCTGCATAACTGCATAACTGCATAACTGCATAACTGCATAACTGCATAACTGCATAACTGCATAAGCAATATTTCTAGATGGCTGATAAAATTTCCCTTGTTTCTGAATCCAGAGACTGACTTTAAAAGCTATTTTTCAAAGTACAGTACAGTGAGCAATGAACTCATGTAAGTTTGTATGATTATTGCTTTCTATAATAATTAGTTTGCTTTACTAAAGTTTCATTTCCTCTGATCTATAAACCACACTGGTAATGTTAATACTGGTTTTAGAAGCACTTATGGACAAAGGAGAGTAATATTACATTGTGTTCTATTCTTCTATTAAGCAAGAAATTGCTTTTTAAACATTGAGCTGAACATGAGTCACAGCAAATATAAAGCGGAAATAATTAATGCAGCAGAAGATGTTTATGTGTTAATTGGACCATCCTTTGATACATTATCTTGTACTGTTAGACTATAGTATTAAGAAAACATCTTCAAGAAGAAAATTAGTATATTAAAAGAAACAACTGGTTTATTTCTTCTGGGGTTGCAGCAATCTATGCTATATCAGCAAATACAAATAATCAAATCAAATGATAGTGGGGAAATATAATTTCCTGATATGAGTACTGGGAAGAAAAAGGTGATCCAAAGCTTCTTTTAAAGCAAATGTTTAAAGATGATCTCTCATTTTGTTGAGTACAGCTCAGCTCTTTATTTTTTTAATTCATTTGTTTCTCAACTCCTTCATGACTCTGGGTGGCTCACAAATCAAACAAAGACAATACATATGCAAAATATTGCACTTGAGTAGAACAACAGTGCACTAACTATGAATCATCCATAATAAAAAGTGGACCCTATCCTCAAGGTCTGGGAAAGGTCTGGGAAAACTACCAGGTCTTTAACAACTTCCTAAACCATAAGAGTGGGAGTTACGTGAACAATAAGTGATGATATCATTCCAGGGTTAGGTACTGCAACATAATAGGTTTGCTTCCTGGACCATAGAAGGTGAGATTGTTCAATTGAGGGGATCTGGAGCATAACCTCTTTACTTGATTGCACTAAACATGCAGAAACAACTGAAGATAAGAAGATCCTCAGATAGCCAGATCCTCAGCTGTGGATTACTTTTAAGGAGATAACCAAAATCTTGAATAGCACCTTGAAGCCAGTTGGCAGCAATCAAAGCAGTAAAGTCACCTGCATAAAACACAGAGCTTTCCATGGTGCCACATTGTCAACCAGCTGTACATGGTCCAGATTATTTTCAAGGGCAGTTCCACATAGAGGGCATTACAGTAATCCAATTGTGAGATGACCAAGATATGTGTAACTGGCTGAATGATCACCCAATTCAGGAAAAGTCAGAATTGGCAGATTAAATGCACTTGTACAAAGGGTCTTTTGGCTACACCAGCCACCCTGTTCTTGAAGCAGAAGCTGAGAGTGCCTGATAAACCTTAGACTATACACAAGTCTTAAATGAGGAAATGGGTCCACAATATAATATCCCTGTATCTCAGGTTCATTTACAAGCATGACCAATGGCATCTCCCTATTAAACTTTGGCAAAGAAGCCTGCTGAAATGGGTCCTTCTTAATAGCATTTAAGTGATTTTGCAATAAATAAAACTAAAGACCCAGGATCTTTCTCTAATATAAGCTAACCAAGTACATGTAGAAAACACTAAATTCTGATTACTTTGATTCACAAATCAAAGCAATGGACAATGAAGTTTTATTTTTACATAGTTACACTAAGTTTGAAGATATAACTTGATTGTGAAACTTTCTATATTCTATAACCATTAAGTTTCAGTCAATATTTTATAGACTTCCTGAATCTTTTTCAAAGGAATAATGAGACATGTATGCATTCCTTTGTACAAGCCAGAATGCTGTTAGGTCTTTGGTGTTTTCAGCAGAATTATATCTCCAGGTTTACAATGTTGGCCACAGTAATATTTGATGCTTATTACTTCTTTATAAAGCATTTAAAGGAAATTGTTTTTGTTGAAACTATTGATAATCCTCAAGCTATCTATCCATCAGATCAATTTATGGGTTGATTTCCATTCCAATGAAAAAGTAAGAATATTTATTTTACACATTTGTTAAAAATATGTAAAAGGTTGAAGTCAAATATTCTATTTGATATATCACATTCCAAACAACCTTTTTGGCGAAGGTTGTTGAGAGTGTGGTGGCACAACAGTTTCCCCGTCACCTGGAGGAAGTTGACTATCTAGACCCGCGCCAGTCCGGCTTTCGGCCCGGGCATAGCACCGAGACGGCATTGGTCGCATTGGTCGATGATCTCTGGAGGGCCAGAGATGGGGGTTGTTCCTCCATCCTGGTCCTATTAGACCTCTCGGCGGCTTTTGATACCATCGACCATGGTATCCTATTGCATCGGTTGGGGGGTTTGGGGGTGGGAGGCACCGTTTTATGGTGGTTCTCCTCCTACCTCTCTGGCCGATCGCAATTTGTGTTGACAGGAGAGCAGAGGTCGACCTCGAGACCCCTCACATGTGGGGTGCCTCAGGGGTCGGTCCTCTCGCCTCTCCTGTTTAACACATATATGTAGCCGCTGGGTGAGATCATCCGTAGTTTTGGGGTAGAGTACCATCTCTACGCTGATGATACTCAGCTGTATATATCTACCCCAAACCACCCCAACGATGCCGTAGCGGTGATGTGCCAGTGCCTGGAAGCCGTACGGATCTGGATGGGAAGAAACGGACTCAAGCTCAACCCGACCAAGACCGAGTGGCTGTGGTTTCCGGCTGCCCGATTCAACCAGCTGACTCCATCGCTGGCCATTGGGGGTGAACATCTTGCCCCAGTGGATGGGGTGCGCAACTTGGGTGTCCTCCTGGATGCCCGGCTGTCCATGGAAAATCAAGTGACAGCCGTGGCCAGGAGGGCGTTTTACCAGGTTCGCCTGGTTCGCCAGTTGCGCTCCCTATTGGATCGGGACGCCCTTCGCACAGTCACTCATGCTCTCGTGACATCCCGACTGGACTATTGTAACTCTCTCTACATGGGGCTCCCATTGAGGTGCACTCGGAGACTTCCGCTAGTCCAGAATGCAGCCGCGCGAGCAATTATGGGAACCGCAAGGTGTACCCACGTAACACCGCTCTTGCGCGAGCTGCACTGGCTGCCTGTCGTCTTCCGGGTGCACTTCAAGGTTCTAGTCATCATCTTTAAAGCGCTCCATGGCTCGGGACCTAGCTATTTGCAGGATCGGATCCTGCCGCACACATCCACACGGCCGATTCGCTCCCACAGAGAGGGACTTCTCCGGGTGCCGTCCACTAGACTTTGTCAGCGGGCGACGCCCAGGGGAAGGGCTCTCTCTGTGGCGGGCCCAGCCCTCTGGAACGACCTTCCCCCCGACATTAGAACTACCACGGACCTCCGCTCCTTCCGTCTAAAACTAAAAACATATCTGTTCTGCTTGGCCGGCCTAGGATAGTCTCTCTTCGATGGGGCTGCTAGAAATTTTAGATGGGGATTTTAGTTTTTAATTGGATTTTTAGCGCAGGGAAATATTTAATTTGTTTTTTAACTATATGTATGTATTTATTGTTTTATTAGCCCTGTGCACCGCTCCGAGTCCCTTTGGGGAGAGGGAGCGGTCAACAAGTTTAATAAATTATTATTATTATTATTATTATTTAATAATGGCCTGCTAAATTGCTCCAGCTTTTACAGATAGTAAAAGTTGATTGTGATTTGTTTACCCCATAAACTATAACTTTCATTTAATTGATTTTCTTTTTTAAAAAGTGGACCTTGATCTAAATCAATCTTACTATTAAAAACTACAGTACATAAAGCACTTTCTTCATATATCTGTACTGATACTAGTAACTCTTTTGTTGCAAAGGCATTTGCTTGTGACCTAATCAGTGACTACCTAAATGTTTTCTAATGTTTTTCTACCAGGGACCAAAGACAGCTAATATGGGGACCTGGGTCCCAAATATAATATCTGTATATAAGTTTCTTCTACAATACTTCTTTTAACATTTATCAAATTCCCTAATATACTTATGTTTATGTTTCTATAGCTCAAGGCATAGAAAGGCTTTCCTCATATGCTGGAAAGCACCGGTTCAAATCCCAGTAGAAGGAGTATGGCCAGCTGAAGAAGGCTAATAAGTGTGAAATGGATCCATCCTGGTCTCTTTATTTTCAGCCCTTAAAAAATCTAACACATATCTAAAAAATTTCACACAGCAGCAAACTAATTGGTTCTCTGTCTGGATGATCTCTAGGTTGAGTCGAAGGGCAGAGAGGGATGACGTTAAGTCTCCTCCCCTTAAAGGGACCTTGAACAGGAGCTGTGAAAATATTCTCTCATTAATAGTCCTGTAAATTGGCTGATGTATCAGGGATACCGGATAGCTCAAGGCATAGAAAGGCTTGCCTCATATGCTGGAAAGCACTGGTTCAAATCCCAGTAGAAGGAGTATGGCCAGCTGAAGAAGGCTAATAAGCCTGAAATGGATCCATCCTGGTCTCTTTATTTTCAGCCCTTAAAAAATCTAACATATATATATGTTAGATATATGTTAGATTTTAGAATTATTGGGGAAGCTATTCTTTGCTTGAAAGCTAAGCATTTCTGTACAGATATGTATAAGTAATTTCCAAGGATGTCTCTGAGCCTTCTCTGTATTTTACAGATATTCTTGGGAAAGTAAATATTGGATGCAGGAAAGTACTTTGTTTGGAAATGTAATCAAAACAAAACAAAAAACCTTGGGTTCTAGAAATTAAGGAGGAGTAACTTCCTCATTGGTTATTAGAAAATTGTGTGGTGATTTGGCCAGGGAATCCTTTTTATAAATGCCAATCACATGTTTTCAATTTCCAAATGTGACTACCAATTCAAATTAAAAAAAAGTTGACATTAAACCGAAAGAGGCATTGCTAGAAATATTAATAAGTAATGCTACTACCTGTAATAGAATCTTATATTGTTTAAATTTACCATGATTCCCTTGACTAAAGAAATTTAGTGATTTTTCAAAAGATAAATGAAAAAAAAGGGCAATGAAGCACAAGAATCATCCTTCTGCTGAAAAGAGAATATGTGTATCCCATAAAGTAATGACAGGCAGATTGGTATAGTGGTTAATGCACAGGTTAGAAACAGTGAGACCATGAGATTATTCCTGATTTAGGAACAAAGTCACCTGGGTGACCTTGGGCCAATCACTCTCTTTCAACGTAAGAAGCAGGCAAGGGCAAATCATCTCCAAAATCTTATAAAGAAAACTCCAGAGACATAACTAGGCAGTCTCCAAGAATCAAGGCTTTACTTTACTTTATTTTCAATTTATATACCGCCCTTTTCACCAAAAGGGACTCAGGGCGGTGCACAGAAAGATAAAAAACCCCACACAATATACAAAATTTAAAAAACAATTAAATCAATAAGACAGTGCTAAAATTGAATAAATAGTTAAAAACATAAATAACGAATTAAAAGTCCCTAATCTATGTCAGGCCGGCAAGACGAAAGAAATGAGCTTTTACCATCCGACGGAAGAGACGTAGGTCCATGATGGTACGGATATCGGGGGGGAGGTCGTTCCAGAGTGTCGGACCCGCCACAGAGAAGGCTGTCCCCCTGGGGGTCACCAGTCGGCATTGACCGGCTGACGGCACCCTGAGAAGGCCAACTCTGTGAGAGCGGACAGGTCGAAGGGAGGAATGTGGTAGGAGGCGGTCTCTCAAGTAACCAGGACCCGAGCCATGGAGCGCTTTGAAGATGGTAACTACCACCTTGAAGCGCACCCGGAAGACCACAGGCAACCAGTGCAGCTCGCGCAGGAGAGGTGTTACGTGGGAGTAACGAGGGACTCCCAGAATCCCCCGCGCGGCTGCATTCTGCACTAGCTGGAGCCTCCGGGTACACCTCAGGTGGAGGCCCATGTAGAGGGCGTTGCAGTAGTCTAGGCGGGAAATAACGAGGGCTTGAGTGACCGTGCATAAGGCATCTCGATCTAGAAAGGCTGACTGAAATCTTAACTCTAATATAAATACATAAGCTAAAAAAAACCTATTTAAAAATTTCTAATATCCTACAAATTCCTTTGGCATATTTATATTCACAGGTTATCCTCATGCTTCTAAATGGGATAATTCAATTTGTAAAGAATGTATCTTTCTTACCTCTGCTGTAAATTTGCCACAAATTTATCTTATCTTGGCCTAATTGATACAGATGAAACTTATAGATGGACCAAGCAATCCATATGTTAGATTTTGTTTTGTACTAATAAAGATGTAGGGAATAAATTATTATCTTTATTAGCTAGGTCAGTAAAATTTGGTTTGTAGAGATAATCATGAACTTATCTACCACAGTACTGAAATGAAAAGGTTATTTTGGTTCAGATTCCCATCACCTCCTTATTATAAAGATAAGAGACCATAACTTTTCATGATACATTTGATATAAAATAAAATAGTATTGAAGCCATCCAAACTACTAGCATTATGTAAAATGGATGGCTGCTTATATAGCCAAAGTAAGAACTGGAAGAGGTGATAAGCATTGTTATGGGGTTATAAATAAAATAAATGATGGGAAAGACTTAGGTGAGCAAGCGAGAACAGTATGTACATTGGGGGAAAATAAGTATGTAGGCTGGAGTTCTTGATTTAAACAGAAATAAAGCTGAACTTAGTCAAAGACACATTTTTGGACTTAAACAGATTTTAATAAACTCAATGTAGTGGTCAGAGGGGATCCCACGCCTACTAGGCCCAAAACTAGGCATGGGGGTTGGCACACTCCCATGTGGCCCATTTTTGGTCCCAGGAGGCTGTATGAAAGACCTACTAGGCCCAAAACTAGGCATGGGGGTTGGCACACTCCCATGTGGCCCATTTTTGGTCCCAGGAGGCTGCATGGTTGGTAGGTAGGTAGGTAGGTAGGTAGGTAGGTAGGTAGGTAGGTAGGGGGATATATATATATAGAGAGAGAGGGAAAATGCAGTAGGTAGGTAGGTAGAGGGATAGAGAGAGAGGGAGGAGAAATACAGTAGGTAGGTAGGTGGGTAGAGGGATAGAGAGAGGGAGAAATACAGTAGGTAGGTAGGTAGGTAGAGGGATAGAGAGAGAGGGAAAATACAGCAGGTAGGTAGGTAGGTAGGTAGGTAGGTAGGTAGAGGGATAGAGAGAGGGAGAAATACAGTAGGTAGGTAGGTAGGTAGGTAGGTAGGTAGGTAGGTAGGTAGGTAGGTAGGTAGGTAGAGGGATAGAGAGAGAGAGGGAGAAATACAGTAGGTAGGTAGGTAGCTAGATAGGTAGGTAGGTAGGTAGGTGTAGAGAGGGGGAAATACAGTAGGTAGGTAGGTTGGGGGTTATATGGTGGTTGTGTGTACGTGTTTTTGTGTGCAAGTGTACATCTACACGATGTCAGCCTTCGCTTTGCCTTCGCTTTGCTGCTGCTTGGCTGCCATGGAAACGGGGAGAGTGGGGTTATGGGGTTAACTATGAGTGCTGGTGGAAGATGGTATGGGCCAGTGTTATCTCTCACCTAACGGTATCACATTCCATTCTGATGATGGCGTTGGATGTAAGGCCCACCTGATGTCCTGGAGGAATATGCATTGGACACCGCTGTGGAGGGGCATGGGTTATTGGGGTGGGCTTAAGCTTTGATATATACACTTTGCGCCTAAACTAGTCACTTCCTGCTTGACCTTGGTTCGCTGTTCTTCTGTATTCAGTAAAAGTAACCTTATTCATTCTAAACTATGATTAAGTGTGGTCTTTCTTGAATATTCGGAGAAGCGGACCCTGACATTTTGAGATTGATTGGCTCCTCCCAGGGCTTGAGCTCCTCCTACCACCCGCAGACTAATGGGGCCTGTGAGAGGGCTAATTCCGTCCTGGAACAATACCTGCGTTTTTTTATAAACTTTCAACAGGATGATTGGGCTGATCTTCTGATACATGCTGAGGTGGCATATAATAACTCAGTTCATACAAGTACTGGAATGACCCCATTCAAAGTAATTTATGGTCAGGACTTTGTACCTATCCCTGAGTTGCCACACGACCCTCCTGCGATTCGTTCTCTGGCAGATTGGAGTGGTAAATTGTCTTCGGTTTGGCCCATCATAAGTAAAACATTGGATGATGCTCATCAATCTCATAAGTTTTATGCGGATAAAAAACGGGCCGCTCCGCCAGAATACAAAGTCGGGGATAGAGTATATGTTTCTACTAAGCATTTGGACAGTCCGCAGAAATGCAAGAAACTAGGCCCTAAGTTTGTAGGTCCTTTCACAATAACGAAAATAATCAGTTCCGTCTCTGTTCGTTTGGACCTACCAAAAACTTACCGTCATCTGTACCCAGTCTTCCATGTCCACCTGCTAAAACCTGAGCGCTCGTCACATCTTCGTAAGCCTCATCCTGTTGCCCCTGCACCCCTACTTGTGGACGGACAACAACACTATGAAGTCCGGGACATTTTAGACTCCAGAGTGCATAGAAATAAAATTCAGTATCTTGTAATGTGGAAAGATTTTCCCCCATCCCATAATGAATGGGTGGATAAGCAGCATCTAAAAGCCCCAAAGTTACTACGACAATTTTATGCTAAATATCCAACGAAGCCCTAACATTTTTTTTGCCTTTTCTATATGTTGTTGTGTGTCTATTGTTGTCTATTTTGCAGAACTAAATCCCCTGCTTCTGGAGGAGGTCCGGATGTCAGCCTTCGCTTTGCCTTCACTTTGCTGCTGCTTGGCTGCCATGGAAATGGGGAGGGTGGGGTTACGGGGTTAACTATGAGTGCTGGTGGAAGATGGTACGGGCCAGTGTTATCTCTAACCTAACGGTATCACATTCCATTCTGATGATGGCGTTGGACGTAAGGCCCACCTGATGTCCTGGAGGAATATGCATTGGACACCGCTGTGGGGGGGCATGGGTTATTGGGGTGGGCTTAAGCTTTGATATATACGCTTCGCGCCTAAACTAGTCACTTCCTGCTTGACCTTGGTTCGCTGTTCTTCTGTATTCAGTAAAAGTAACCTTATTCATTCTAAACTATGATTAAGTGTGGTCTTTCTTGAATATTCGGAGAAGCGGACCCTGACACACACAGATTGGTTGGCCATTTAACCAGACTGGGCCACAGCAACACGTGGCCGGGTACAGCTAGTAATATATAGTACAGTAATACTATAATAATACTTTGATATGAATTGCAATGGTTTCTTTCTTTTTTATCTTATGTTTAGCTTTGGATGAAAAGTGAAATAATCCTCTACAAAATGGCAATTAATACAGATATATATTTTTAAACTTTTCAATACTTTAACGTTTTTTAAAATAAGTTTAATATTAATAATACTGTACAAACTATTGCTTTGAAATCTGCATCAAAAAAATAGAATGTAACATGATTTACAACTTTTTTATAGAAATAAAAAGAGGAAAAGTTGTCAAAAAAGAGATAGTTCAATGAAAGAAATATTAACACAACAATTTGAAACAATTAAATGTAGCAAGCAATGGAGGAGGGGCAGAAAGAGAAAGGATAGAAGTAAAAGAAGTTAATGTGCTACACAGGAAACTTAATGATCTTTGGTGTTTGGGCGAAAGAGGGACATACCATAGAAGAAATTGAAAGAGAGTCATTGATAAAGAAAGAATAGACAGAGACTCTGGAATTTGAGCTTAGATATGGCATGAAAGTGAACAAGGAGAATGAAGTGAGGTGAACTTAGGGAAGAAGAGGAATAAGTTATAACAGCATCTGGTTGATATATGTTAATCATATCTTAAGAGGAAGGAAGGAAGGTTCACAAGATCTCGTAATCTTAGTGTGGCTTCAGGTTCCTCTGTTTTCTTTCTAAACATATTTAATGCAATGTTTTATCTTTAAATCAATCTCTGAGTGAAAAGGATTCTTTCCCTCTTTTTACTGAAATACAAAATTATTACAGTATCAACAAGAAGGATTATTTCAAAAATTATAGTGACTCTAGCATGGCATGTTCATAGAATTAAATCACTGATTACTACAATAAGACTGGTAATGTAATGGTGTAATAGGCAATTACACAATAATGATCTGAACTTTGAATTTCGGATGAGTTCTCCTTTTATATTCTTTCTAAACTAGTAATGAAGTGGGTGATATTTATGACAGATGATCAACACTATCTTCTCTCCCAGACTGCAAAATATCCTTGTATTAATTCTTGTTATCAATGTATATATTTCTGTTTTACTTTAGTAAATGTATAAATTTAGAGGAGGGAAACTAACATGATCAAGAGACTGGAATAGTGCCTTATGAGAAAGACTGAGATTTGAGGCTTTTTAGTCTAGAAAGATGGCACATAAAAAGGCACATAATTTAAGTGTATAACATTATGCATGGTGTGGATACAGTGGACAAGGTGAAGCTGTTTTCTTCTTCTAGAGCCACTCAATTAAATTGGAGCCTGGAAGAACCAAATTTTAATTATGCATCGTGTAAAAAAATCATTTTCTGTCTATTCTTTCAGGATTCAATTTCATTGAGTCAGGAAAGAGACAAAAGTAATTTGTCACACAACACATAATTAAATTTTGGAAGTCACCACTACAAGATAGTGTTGGCTATCAGTTTGTTGGTTTCATAAAAGCTTGGAACAGCTCATGAAATTCATGGGATCAATTGCTATTATTCTTTAAGGCCTGCTTCTGAAGATTTTCTGGAAACAAATGGCTTCCTTGTGCTGTTGGTTGACCAATGTGAGAACAAGCTACCCTACTTATGGAACATGGTCCAATCCAGCAGAGCACTGCTTATGTTATAAAGTCCAAATACCTGGAATATATATAAAGGGCCTTCTTTGACAGTTGTCAATTCTTGTTCACCTGCTTATCTACGAATCATACATTTTTTAAACATTAAGATCATATATCTTATGAACCTTCCTGGCTTTGAAGTTCCCTCATATATGGTGCTATTAACCAGGTTCAAGAGCAAGATATATAGATATAGGGGTTGGGGTTTTTTTTGTCGGCTTACATCTGGATTCTTACCACAATCATTTTTCTTTCATTTGCATGTGGCCAAATGCTTTTTCTTGGAGATGTAATACGTCGGATTGGTGAACGTTCTCATCCAGATTAAACCATGCATAAGGGGTTCTTCTCTAACAAAATTGTGTTATTTCATTCTTTAAAACACCATTTTCCCCACAAACCTATCAAGATCCTCAGTAACCCTATGACGTATTCATTCCAGTAGACAGGATCTTAGAGATAAGTGCAGTTTTGTCTTCCTCAGCTTGAGCTTTAGGATTTGAGGATATTAAATCTCACAATCCAACACCAAATAGAATATAAACACAAACTGTCCTAAGCTTATTGATACAATATTGATCTATTATTTCATATATATTGGTACAATATTATTTTTCTTATGCATGTGTATGTATGTATGTATGTATGTATGTATGTATGTATGTATGTATGTAGGTAGGTAGGTAGGTAGGTAGGTAGGTAGGTAGGTAGGTAGGTTGGTTGGTTGGTTGGTTGGTTGGTTGGTTGGCAAGGGTCCCTCAGTTCCTTCAAGGAGCCATTCTTGCAGATATTTTCAAACTTAGCTATGAAGTATTAAGTGCTAATTTAGAGTTTATCTCTAAATAACTATGTAAGGTAATAGAGTGTTCTAAACCTTTGGCACCATCAACATTGCATCAGGTAAAGGGAAAACATCAAAAGGAAGCATATTCTTCCTTTTTCAGCTCTTTAGAAATAAGAGGAATCCCTCAGTTATAATCTAGCTGATCACTACTTTTTTATCCCATCAAGAAAGAAGACAGATTCTATATATTAGCTTGAACCAGAGCTCTACAATAGTTTATATTTCAACATTAGTGTTATTGACATTGCAACTAGATGGTTTTTAATAAACTGGAAAAATACCATTGTAAAGACTTATAAACTCAGACAGAAATTGTTTCTGTAATAAGCATTTATTTTCAGTTTCATAGATTTATCACTCTTGACTCTTGGATCAATATTTTAAAACATCAAGTCCATCTGATTAAATTCATCAGTCATCATAGACAAATATTCAAATATTAAAGAAACCTGGACTATTCCTATGTAGCATAACCAGTTAAGAGCACATTTAAGAATAGAATAGAATAGAATAGAATTGAATTGAATTGAATTGAATTGAATTGAATTGAATTGAATTGAATTGAATTGAATTCTTTATTGGCCAAGTGTGATTGGACACACAAGGATTTTCTCTTTGGTGCATATGCTCTCAGTGTACATAAAAAGGTAAGATACAGTTGTTAAGAATCATAAGGTACAACACTTAATAATAGTCATAGGGTACAAATAAGCAATCAGGAAGCAATTAATATCAATATAAATCGTAAGGATACAAGCAACAAAGTTACAGTCATGCAGTCATAAGTGGGAGGAGATGGGTGATAGGAACGTAAATGAAGCATTGTGACATAACATACTTTCTCCTATTTACAAAAAGATTCTGTAAATATTATTTTGATTGAGAGGCTGTAAAGAAATTTCTAATAGGTTTGGCCAGCCTACAAAGAAACTTTCACACCTCTAACTAGTGTAAAATATTGTTTTCAAGTACAAATTTAGTTTTTTTAAAAAAAGAATAAAAAAGTGAGAGAGCGTTTTAGCTTTTTCTTTACTAGTTCATTTGTAGAGAATGGTGTTTGTTTGTTGGTTTATCTATTGCATTTATATAGTTGCAAATCTCCTACAAAGGGGAGTCTGTGGCACACAACAATAAATAAAACAGCCCATATAAAATGGAATAAAAATCTAAAAGTCACAGGAATAATAACAACAAAAACTGAAATATTAACCCTGGGTGAAAGGAGAATAAAAATGGTTCCCTCAGCATACGGCCATAAGAGTAAATCTCCAGCTCCCTGGAAACCACAGGCCTGGCTGCATAACCAGATTTTGAAGCTCTTACAAGAGATCAAAATGGTTCAATTTCAAGGGGAAGGATGTTCCATCTGGTGGACAATGTTAATGTTAAGCCAATGCAACTTTTTTTTAAAATTTGCCAAGCTTCTAAGTGGATTGATGTATGTGTGAGTGCATGTGTATATGCACATATACATACATCTTAAAAATAAAATGAATAATGCGTCAGTGATAGTGTCCTGATAACTTGCATACACTATATAAGGATTAAAAAATGGGTGAGGGGGGAAAATAAGATCCATATGATATCAATAAAAAGTAATTCAAAAATTAAATCTAGATCATCCATGGTAATTGTCTGTTCAATTTTTAAAAGTCTAAAAAGATTTTAAAAATAGATAAAAAACACGAGATAGAACACATAACTCCAATCCTTTCTTTAATGTTTATGTACATTTACATAAAATAATTATCAATGCCGAGCTTCAAGCTTGGTAAAACTAAAATTCTTCATAAAATGCCAAATTTCATATACCCAGAACACTAAATCTAAAATGCTGGAAGAAGTATTTGGAGTAAAGTGACTCAATATAACTCCACAGAACAATGAATCATTCTACAGCAATAAGCAAATTGAAGCAATAAGGAGCTCAATTCTGAATATCAGTCAGAGATAAGGAAGTTAAATTACATGCAGCAAATCATCTTTGACCAGTAGCCTAGAAAATCAATGAAAGGACAGTTGAAATGATGAATAATGGAAGGCCAACGCATGCAACTGACAAAAGATGAAATCAAAAGTTGGTCAGAGCTAATCAGAAGATCTCCTTGCTTATATCACATGGCCAGAATACAGCAGGACAAGGGTATCTCTCTCTCTCTCTGTGGGTGTGCATGTGTGTGTGATGTTTAACAAATTATAATTAAAAACACTTTTGTACATTAACAGAGATAGTGTATTATGTTTTCTCTTGATCACAGCCTTACTGAAAACTGTAATAATTTGACTTCACATTTACATCTTTAAATTCTATATTTTCTCAAAGTCATATTAATGTATGTTGTAATTTGAAAGCCTTGAAAAAGGACCCAGGACTGGACATGGAAAAAATCATATGAGCCAAACAGCTTTCAAAGTTTCTATAATATCAGCACAAGAAATTTCACAGCTAATCTTTTAAAAACCAACAAAGTTGGTTCATTCTTAAATACAGTATTATTATTTTCTGGTATCTCTGTCCTTACTTGAACACATTAATAAATGTAAAATGTAAAGGTTCCCCTCGCACTGGGTCCGTTTGGAGAAGGGCGGAGTATAAATTTAATAATAATAAAAATAATATGTGCTACTTGTTCCCGACTCTAGGGGGTGGTGGTCATCTCCATTTAAAAGCCAAAGAGCCAGCACTGTCTGAAGATGTCTCTGTGGTCATGTCGCCAGCATGACTAAATGCCAAAGGTGCATGGAACGCTGTTACCTTCCCACCAAAGTGGTCCCTATTTTTCTACTTGCATTTTTATATGCTTTCAAACTGCTAGGTTGGCAGAAGCTGGGATGAGTAAAAAGAGCTCACTCCATTATGTGGCGCTAGGGATTTGAACTGTTAAACTGCCAACCTTTCTGATCAACAAGCTCAGCATCTTAGCCACCGAGCCATCATGTCCCTGTAACAAATGTACTATAAGTCATAATAACTTCATTAATTGCTACAACATTAGTTGTTTTCCCCTAGATGTTATTTAATTATGGTATGGCCTGATTTAAGGATCCACTTTTTGTATAATCGATGTAACAAGAATGTAAAGTTTTTGTTCCACTGATACATATTTTCCAGAAATATTGTTTACTTGCGATATTTGGATTATCACTTATAATTCAGGGGGGGGGGGGGATAAAATAAAATATTTAAAAAGTAAAATATTAATGAGATTGTTACAAAATGTTTGAACATATATGCAAGAGGATCTATACCAGAACTATATTTATAATGAGATCCAATTTAATATGGTACTTAAGGTGCTAAACTAGAAACAGCAGATTGTAAGTATTAGGACTCTCTTGGATATGAAAAATGGCTAGGGTGATTTTGGACTAGTCATTCTGCCTCAGTCCAGAGGTGAAATCCTCCTGGTTTGGCCCGGTTCGGGATGATTATTGTTGGGTCTGCGAACCAGTAGTAAAAAAAAAAAAAAAAAAGCTTCCAAGGATTGCATGGCTTAGCTTTGAGCCGCCCGAACGGGCAGGGAAAAAATGCTTTAAAAAGTGGGGGAGGGAGGGAAGCTTCTGATAATCACGTGGCTCACAGCTGATCTGTACGATTATTGGAAGCTTTTTTTCCTGCTTTTTAAAGCATTTTTTCCTGCCTATTTTTCAAGACCGGCAAGGAAAAATGCTTTAAAAAGTGGGGGGAAAGCTTCCATGACAATCAGCTGTGCCATGCAATCATGGGAACCTTTTTTTCCCACTTTTTAAATATTTTTTTTGCTACCTATTATCCCAAACTGGTAGTAAAAAAAAAATGCTTTAGAAAGAGGTTCTCATGATTGCACGGCACAGCTGAACTTCCCCCCCCCCACTTCTTAAAGCATTTTTTACGACCGGTTCAGGCAAATAAATAAAAAATCCTTTAAAAATTTAAAAAAACATTGGCCATACCCACCCAGTCACATGACCCCCATCACCACCAAGCCATGCCCAGAGAACCAGTGGCAATTTTTTTTTCATTTCACCACTGGTTCAATCCAACCTGTTTCAAAGGGCTGTTGTTGAAATGTAGGAGGAACTTTATATATGCTACCTTAAGTATTATGATATAAATACAGGTTATTAATAAAATAATATAAAGTTTTAGGAGTGCTAAACAGGAACTGAATTCTTTCAACAAAAATATATTAAGAATGAGGTAAAAATTAGTGCATTTTTAACGTTACTTCTGATCATATAATGTCAGATTAATATCAGGGTCAAATATAATTTAGGGAAAATACATATATATTGTAACTATTTCTAAGGATATAGATGAACAAATGGCCTATTTATCTTCATCATCTGTCTTAAGAAAAACAATACAATTAAATCTACAAAAACAGCAGAAGCTCCTGGGTTGCCTGTTGAGAGGTATATTGAGTTATTTCTCTTAATAATATTGGAAGTTTATAATATTGTCTTTTTAATAAAATCTTTTCCAACATCCTTCAGTAAAGCTAACATAATATAAGTGATACCGAAGGATGGTAAAACTCCTGCTGTTTGTGCAAATTATCATATGATTTCCTTGTTAAATGTTCTTGCAATAATATTGACAAATACTCTGCTGCAAAGATTAACAATCTCTTTGACCATCATCCTACCGAAGCTAGTTTTCAAGGTCCCCAACTACTTTATAATTTTAATTTATTACTGACTATCCATAGATTTAATAATAAAATGTTACAAGATCAACATCATGCATTCTATATCCAAATATTTAAACTTACTACTACGTAAAGAATTAAAAATGTACAAAGCTGTACAAAGAATGGACTAATTTTCTGCCCAATGTTCACTTGACTTTGTCACAAACTTCTCATCAATCAATAAAGGTACTATTATGGAAATCTCCCATATGTGTTTACAAACTAAGCTAAAGTATTTGAAAATTTAAACAATACAGCCAAAAGATGAACAGAGGTAGATGCAAGCATTTTGTAATGATTAATCAGTATCTATACTACAATAACACGGTTAAAATCAACCTCAAATATAAGATCTAGCAAGAACATTAATTAAGCCGATAACCTATGCAAGAAAGCAACCCATGGCAAGCCATATGACCACAGGAGGCATAGATTGACATAAAGGCATTTCTACATGCACAAGGGGGCTTCAAACAATTAATGGCAACTGCCTCAGCAAAACGTAGGAAATTAGAGTTACAACAGCACAGTAGAACTTTAAACGCAGTCTATGGTGACCCATAGATAGTAAGTGTCTCACAATGGCCAAAGAAGGCATTTTATGGCCATGGTTTGCTGTTGTTGTTGGGTTCCTCAAGGGTGTTTGGATCCATATTTGAAAATTGCATCTACATGTGTAGGATCTCACTTTGCAGTTCATCAAAGAACAATGTCTAGAGTTAACAACATTCTACTTATGTTATACCTAAGCATTTTAAGCTATACAGATTTGCTTTTGAATCAGGCAGTTACAAAGTTCTGGTGAAATCACTGGATAAAATGCTTTTGTTTTCCCCCCCCCAGAAAGCAGGCAGCATAAATTACATTGTAGCATCAAACATCTGTAGGAAAGCATAAGATGTGAAAGACAGCATAAAATATATTGGGTGCTTAATGAAGAATTGATGCAAACATGGGTTCCAATGGTTAAAAAACTTCTTAAGCAAACAGATATGGTTGCATGAATTACACAGTAGAAATAAGTTTTCTTTGTGAACTGCAAGTCAGCTTATTACTTTTTCAACCATCTTTTTTTTTAATGGAATACAATTATCAATAGGCTTGGGAGGGAAAAAAATTAACATAATAATAATAATAATAATAATAATAATAATAATAATAATAATAATAATAATAATAATAATAATAATAATAATAATAATAATAATAAAAATAAATACTTAATTGTTCTACATGGGTAAATATTGCAATCTCTTTCGTATTCATTCAATGTCATATATCATGAATAAGGTTTCAACCCTTTTTTAATTTTTAAGAAAGCTGATCCGGGAGGAAAGAAACCATTTGTGGGGATATAATGTTGATTTGAAATGCATGTGAACTGCAACCATTAAAACAAAAATTTCTATGCCTTGGACTTAGTTAAATTACCATCTGCACTACCAATAAAAACTATTGGCTGTGAAAACAAAGAACCATCAGTACTTAATGTCTGTCAATGCATTTGGGAAGTACACGCTGCATTGTGAATTGTTCCTTGTACGTAGGATACTGATTTCAATTAAGGGAAAAACATCATTAGAAAGATTTAAGGCATTCTTTAGCCTGTGTTAGGATAAAACAAATTATGCCTTACACTCTGACAGAGGACAGAGTTATTATACATAGTTCAAAATTAAATTACTAGCTATAATTTTAACAACGGTAGTATATGATTAAGAAATTAAAAACAATAATGTAAGGCTCTCAAGAAGAACAGATATATGCACCTACAACAATTCCCCCCAAACTTTATTGAAAGAATGGAAAACATTTTAATCAATCTGTTTAATGTTCCACTCTCCTAATAATTAATTTAATGTAACTGAACTATATTGCAATTTTTAAACAAAAAACAAACCAATTCTACAGCATCCTCATGGCTATATGACAGACTATAATAAAATGCTTATTAGATAGATAGATAGATAGATAGATAGATAGATAGATAGATAGATAGATAGATAGATAGATAGATAGATAGATAGATAGATTGATTTTATTTTTCTATACCGCGTCCTCTCCCCTGGGGGACTCGGAGCGGTGCACAGGGAAAAATTAAAACAAACATAAAATATATACATGAATAAATACAATAAAAACAGATTAAATCAACTGTCCCTGCACTAAAATCCCCATTTTTAAAATTAACATTCCCTAACCCCTGAGGTAGAGACTAACCTAGGCCGGCCAAGCAGAAGAAGTGAGTTTTTAATTTCTGATGGAAGGAGCGGAGGTCCGTAGTTGTTCTAATGTCAGGGGGAAGGTCGTTCCAGAGGGCTGGGCCCACCACAGAGAAGGCCCTTCCCCTGGGCGTCGCCCGCTGACAAAGTCTAGTGGACGGCACCCGGAGAAGTCCCTCTCTGTGGGAGCGAATCGGCCGGGAGGATGTATGGGGCAGAATCCGATCCCGCAGATAGCTAGGTCCCGAGCCATGGAGCGCTTTAAAGATGAGAACTAGCACCTTGAAGCGCACCCGAAAGACGACAGGTAGCCAGTGCAGCACGCGCAAGAGCGGTGTTACATGGGTATACCTTGCGGTACCCATTATTGCTCGTGCGGCTGCATTCTGGACCAGCTGAAGTTTTCGGGTGCACCTCAAGGGGAGCCCCATGTAGAGAGAGTTACAATAGTCCAGTCGGGATGTCACGAGAGCATGGGTGACTGTGCGAAGGGCGTCCCGATCCAATAGGGGGCGCAACTGGCGAACCAGGCGAACCTGGTAAAACGCCCTCCTGGCCACGGCTGTCACTTGATCTTCCATGGACAGCCAGGCATCCAGGAGGACACCCAAGTTGCGCACCCCATCCACAGGAGCAAGATGTTTGCCCGCTATGGCCAGCGATGGGATCAGCTGGTTGAATCGGGCAGCCGGAAACCACAGCCACTCGGTCTTGGTCGGGTTGAGCCTGAGTCCGTTACTTCCCATCCAGATCCGTATGGCTTCCAGGCACTGGCACATCACCGCTACGGCATCGTTGGGGTGGTTTGGGGTAGATATAATACAGCTGAGTATCATCAGCGTAGAGATGGTACTCTACCCCAAAACCACGGATGATCTCACCCAGCGGCTTCATATATGTGTTGAACAGGAGAGGCGAGAGGACCGACCCCTGAGGCACCCCACATGTGAGGGGTCTCGAGGTCGACCTCTGCTCTCCTGCCAACACAAATTGCGATCGGCCAGAGAGGTAGGAGGAGAACCACCGTAAAACGGTGCCTCCCACCCCCAACCCCCCCCAGCCGATGCAATAGGATACCATGGTCGATGGTATCGAAAGCCGCCGAGAGGTCTAATAGGACCAGGATGGAGGAACAACCCACATCTCTGGCCCTCCAGAGATCATCGACCAACGCGACCAATGCCGTCTCGGTGCTATGCCCGGGCCGAAAGCCGGACTGGCGCGGGTCTAGATAATCAACTTCCTCCAGGTGACGGGGAAACTGTTGTGCCACCACACTCTCAACAACCTTCACCAAAAAGGGAAGGTTGGAGACTGGACGATAGTTGGTTAATAAAGCTGGATCCAAAGAGGGCTTCTTAAGGAGGGGCCTCACCATAGCCTCTTTTAGGGAAGCAGGTAAGGAACCCTCACTTAAGGATGCGTTGACAACCTCTTGGAGCCAGCCTCGTGTCACCTCCCAGGATGCCAGTACAAGCCAGGAGGGACACGGGTCCAATAAACATGTGGTGGCTCGCAGTCGCCCACGTAACCTGTCCATATCCTCGGAAGTAATGGAGTCAAACTCCTCCCAAACAAGATCTGTCCCATGGCATCCCACTGGGCCATCAATGGAGGCTAACTCATTCTGTATCTGAGCGATTTTCTCCTGCAGAAAAATCACAAATTCCTCTGCTCTACCCTGTAGCGGGGCTTCCTGCACCCTCTGTTGAAGGAGGGAGCGGGTCACCCTAAACAGGGCGGCAGGGCGGTTTTCTGCGGATGCTATGAGAGTGGCACAATGATGACTTTTGGCCACTCTCAGTGCCACAATGTAAGTCCGTAAATGGGCTCTTACCTGTGTCCGGTCAGATTCAGAATGGGTAGACCTCCATCTTCTCTCTAGGCATCTCTTGTGGCATTTCATCACCCTCAGCTCCTTGGTAAACCAAGGAGCCAGGGTGGCTCGCCGCCGCAAGAGAGGCCGCAAGGGCACGACCCGATCCAAGGCTCCCATGGTCGCAATATTCCATGCGGCCACGAGGTCCTCCATCGGGGCGCGGGTCAGGGGTACAGGAAGTGGCCCAAGCGCCGTCTGGAACCCATCAGGGTCCATCAGGCGCCTGGGGCGGAACCAAATAGGTGACTCAGGTTCCACCTCCCCGCGGTGAGGGGCAGCGGTTGGAAAGTCGAGCCGGAGAAGTGAGTGGTCTGTCCATGACAAGGGCGTGATGACTATATCCCCTATACCCAGATCACTCTTCCATTGGCCTGAGACAAAGATGAGATCCGGTGTATGTCCACCCTCGTGAGTGGGGCCTTGAATTAGTTGGGTCAGGTCCATGGCCGTCATGGAAGCCATGAACTCCCGAGCTACCCCGGATGATTCGCCCGCCGATGGCAGATTAAAGTCCCCCATGACTAAAAGTCTGGGGGTCTCAACTGCCATCGTAGCGATCACCTCGAGGAGCTCAGGCAGGGCTGCTGTTACATAGCGGGGAGCCAGGTATACAACTAGCAAGCCCAACTGCCTCCCTAGGCCCCACTTCACGCAGAGGGACTCACAACCGGTAGTCTGTGGCACAATGGTCTCTCTCGGCTCCAGACCTTCCCTAATAATAACCGCTACCCCACCACCCCTGCCCAGGGCCCGAAGCTGATGAAAAGCGCGGTAACCTGGTGGGCACATTTCAACGAGGGGGAGTCCTCCCTCGTGGCCCAACCAGGTCTCCCCAATTCCTACCAGGTCCGGCTCCCCCTCTGACACGAGGTCATGGATGAGGGGGGCTTTGTTGACAACAGACCTGGCATTGCAAAACATCAGCCGCAGGCCCTGGCTCTGTACACCCTGACCACCTAGCCTGCGGGGGTTGTGGCACTTGACCGTTTGTAGCCATCGGCCTCGTGCCCCCAACCTGGAGGATAAAACTTGTCTCCCCTCGGATCTGCCTCTCCCTGCCACCCTCTCAATGGGTAAGCCCTCCATGGAAACGACCCCTGTATCTCCCCTCTTAGCGGAACCATCCGCCTCCCTCTGTCGTCTGCTGGCTCGGCCCGATCCCTTCTTGCTAGTCTCAACCTGACTATACCCCCCCAATAGAATTTTCATAACTTGTGTAAACAAGCTATAATTGGATGCATTTCTTATTTAATAAGAATTTCTCAGCTCACCATGCTTTAAAATAAGGTGTTTTTTTTCTGAAATGGTATTAGCAGACTTGCTTTAATATTGGTACGGATAAAGAAAGCTGGATAGAAAGGCAGATCCATGAGACACTGGGAGATACAAATGAAGAAAGCAATATCATCCTATCATGACACAAACTTCACCCTTTAGTTCCTGCATTGTGATGTCATAAAGAAGAAGTAAAAGGACAGAGCATGTAATATAATAGGACAGCACTGCTTTTATTTTGACGAAAGCATCAGATCCTGTTGAGTCTGTTAAATATATTACCTTAAACATCATTAATAGTAGACATTATTTTGCTGGTATTGTTATAATTTGGAAGACAATTTACCTATTGACATCACCTTTCTACAATAGTCTTTCCTGATACTATTCAAAATCTCTCTCTTATCAATTGCATAAAGAAAATCCCATTCTAGCAGACACGAGCATTGTACAATTATGCTGAAGATCCACTTGCATAATTATCCAATGTTTTCCTGATCTTACTATATTGGCCAATTGTTCAGATTCCTGTTTTTATGTCTGCTTTTTCCAAGGGGCAAAAGAAGTAATCCAACTATGAATAAATGTCTCAAAGGAGTTTTTTCAAAAGGCAACTGGACTTTCTTAGTTTTTTCTTGAAAATGTATCATGGCCGAGATGGCTGAGAATCATTTATGAATAAATGCCTTAAAAGAGTTTCAGATAATCCAATCCATACATTTGCCAAATGTGCTTTCTGTTATATATATGTTAGTTTTATGAGCTGATCAATAAATAAATCAGGGAGACTAGTATAGATCTATTTCGAGCTTTTTAGCTCTCATCAGCTAGCCATACGCTTACTGGGATTCGAATTGCATGTTAGGCAAGAGCCTTTAGCCATTCAACCAGCCAGGTTCTCTCATAAAATTAACACACATATTAAAAAAATCACACAACGGAACTCATGGCTTTCTGTCTAGATGGTCTCTGGTGATGAGCCGAAAGGCAGAAAAGGAAACTGTATGTCTCCTCCCTTAATTGGGGCCCTAACAGGGTGTTGTGGAACAAATATATATATATTTGCTTTGGTAGATATTCATGGGTGTAGGTATGCTGGTATTATTGTATTCGGGTGTTTTCCCGTGTAAGAATGAAATTGTTTTTGCAACATTTTGGCAAGATCTCACTTGCCATCTTCAGGCTTAGGTATATATATTATATATATATATATATATATATATATATATATATATATATATATATATATATATATATATATATATATATATATATATAAAATTGTTCCACAATTTAAAATTGGGGCCCTAACAATTTGTTCCACAACACAAGGGTGTTGTGGAACAAATATATATGTATATAGCATGAAATTGTTATTGCAACGTTTCGGCAAGATCTCACTTGCCATCCTCAGGCTTAGGTCTATATATATATATAAAATTGTTCCACAACACCTTGTTAGGGCCCCAATTAAGGGAGGAGACATACTGTTTCCTTTTCTGCCTTTCGGCTCATCACCAGAGACCATCTAGACAGAAAGCCATGAGTTCCATTGTGTTAGGTTTTTGAGCTGATCAATAAATACGTATGTATGTATGTATGTATGTATGTATGTATGTATGTATGTATGTATGTATGTATGTATGTATGTATGTAGATTTTCACAGGCATAGGTATGCTGGTCTTGTTGTATTCGGGTCTTTTCTCATGTAAGATTGAGATTGTCTTGGCAATGTTTTGGTGAGGTCTCTCTCGCCATCTTCAGGCTGGTGTTTTTGGCTTCATGTTTGCATGAGTAAAGTGTGGTCAGAGCTGCTGTCTTTCTATAAATCTTGGTGGAAGTGTGTGGAGTGCTGGCTTTGTTGCTGTAAGTGGGTTGATTGGCTGTGTAGTTGTATCATGATTGGTAGATTGGTGCTGATTGGTGCTGGTTGTGTGTCCATTGTACTTTTGTGTTGTAACGACCTGGGTGGTTGACTAGGGCTGGTTTCCAGAGATCCGGTAGGCAGGAGGTATCGTCACGTTTATTCATGTTGTGGGGTTGTTTCTCTATTTCGATGGCTTCCATAATTATTCTCTTGTTGAAGTGTTCAGTTTGGGAGATTAATTTGGTTCTTTCAAAATCAATTTCATGTCCTGTAGTTTTAAGGTGTTGGAAAAGGGAGGACATTTTTTTCTTTTTTCCTTACTGTGTTCTTGTGTTCTGCGATGCGTGCATTTATTAGTTTGTCCTATGTATGTTGCAGGGAAGATTTTGCATGGTATTTCGTAGACTCCTTGGTTTTCTAGCTGGATAAATGCAGCTAGAAAACCAAGGTATGTATCTATACATACATACATACATACATACATACATACATACATACATACATACATAGTATATAAATAAAATCCTGAAACATTTGTTTCATCTGCTGTGTAAAAAGCAAGTATTATTAAAAATGAAATGTTTCAAAAAATGTTAAAGTAGTAGAGCATTTTTTCTCTTTAAAAAAATGATGATGTAACTAGAGCCTGATCAGAAATTGCAAGTAAACAGATATTGCAATTATCCAGTTGAACAGTCAAGGATTGAGAAATTAAAAAAAAAAAAACAGTTCAACTGAGAAATGGTCTTATGAGTCTGGGAAGAAAAAATATATTTACGTTGACATAGATTCAGAAATAAAATTGCCATACGTCCCTGGGGAATTTTTTTATTTATCCAGCCCTCTAAATGATGAATCAAAATATTGTGGGAAGAGATCTATAATTTCAGGAGAAACAATGGAGAAGAACAGCAAAGGTAAAGGTTCCCCTCACACATATGTGCTAGTCATTCCCGACTCTAGGGGGCCCCGTTCATCTCCATTTCAAAGCCGAAGAGCCAGCGCTGTCCGAAGATGTCTCCGTGGTCATGTGGCTGGCATGACTAAACACCAAAGGTGCACAGAATGCTGTTACCTTCCCACCACAGTGGTCCTATTTTTCTACTTGCATTTACATGCTTTTGAACTCCTAGGTTGGCAGAAGCTAGGACAAGTAATGGGAGCTCACTCCATTACATGGCGCTAGGTATTCGAACTGCTGAACTGCCAACCTTTCTGATCAATAAGCTCAGCATTTCAGCCACTGAGCCACTGCATCCCCCCAGAAGAACAGTAAGAAACAAAAAAAGGAAAAAGATAATTGTTAAAGCAACTGGATTTCCTCTGTTGTTGTTAAACCAATCATAAGTAGTAGGATTTCAGAATATATTCATTAATGAAACATAGCTTTTTCTTCTTCTTAATATTCTTCATGGGCAATTACAGTTCTGCAGGAGTGGTTCTATTTTTAAGATAAATGTTTACATTTATTTTTAAGCCACACATCTATTTCACCATTTAATCAAAGTGATTTGTCTTTTGCCATGATATGTGGATAGATAATCTATACTCTTCTGTTCTAATAGCTTCAACTTAAGGACCACATCTTAAATTGTTTATTGCTTTTCTGACTTATTGGAGAAAAGAAATGCTGGGAAGAAAAGTTTCAAAGTGGGCTATGACCTGAAAACACAGTATAATGTCTTATATGTCCATATTTATTTTTATCCCACTCTCAAGTCTTCAGGGAAATGGTGGCATTGCAATCTATTCTGCCTTTTCTGTTCTCCCAGTTTAAAAATTACTGTATATATGACACGGCAATTGAAATGTGAAACATGCTGCTTTATCCATAAATGCCAGTGCCAATTGTCATTCAGTGATAGAGTTTACCATATAACAGACTATAACTTTCCCTTGAATTTAATCATACTTATAATTGACCCATTGAAATCAATGGGTCTATTCTAATTATAAGGAAGAACTAAGTCTAAAATCTTCTTATGCAATTTCTCCTCAGAAATTATGCAATGTCTCCTCAGAAACCCGACTATTAGAGTTTTATTCAACTCATTCTTAAGTAATTGTAATAAAATTGCAGAGTGGATGTTTGATTCAAAGTAGGTCTCCCAAAGGTGTCTGCTCTCTCTCTCTATATATATATTTATAAAAGCTTCCGGTTGAATATTATGAGAACTGTGTTTTGGAAGAACCAGTCACATCATTCTAAATATTTTTGAAGGACAGGTCCATGCAGATAATGTTGCACAGTCCAGACCTGAAGTGATCAGCTACATATTAAATATGTAACATGTATTTAGTATTTTATTCATTTAAGATGCTTCTCATACTTTTAGAAACATGAGGGAAATATTTTCTAACTTTAAAAACACTCATCTTGGGAATAGGTTGAAATACTGGAAATGTGTTGGTTTTTTTTAAAAGCACACAAGCCTACCAACACTTTGGGCAATCACAATTCTCTCCTCAGTAGAAAACAGAACTTTAAATTAAAGCACAGTGTCATGCTGTCAGCCTGACATCTTCAAAACGGAAGAGCTGGATTTTGAAAAGATGTAAACAAAATATTTTGTTAAGACTCTGAAGCTTTTACATAAAAAGCCCTCAGGGATCTCAGAGGTTTTTCTTTTAACATTGCATTGATGGGTACATGTATTAAAATCAGTTTTCTCTCCAAATAAACGCCAATATCTACTCAGAAGATTGCATAGTGGCACAATAGAAGATTCCAAAAGTTTGTCTTTGAAATAAAATAAGCGGCAATAAAACTTCAGAACTTGGGAGAAAAACATAGAACAGCAGAACAACATAGAAACATTTATGTCTATGTGTCTATTGGCTGGTCCCAGTGTTGAATGATATGGCGTTCTAACTCCAATTCAATGTTGGTAGAAATCCAAAGCCATTGCTTCCCTGCTTTTCAGTTGATGCTAAGATGCCACACAATACAGTTTCTTTCTGTGTTAGAAACCTGGTTACTACATTGAGATTGAATTTTGGAATAATCCTGCTTTATCCTGCTTTTCTGTACTTCATAGAGAGCAGCACTTCACCACACAGAATTGACTGGAGGATCTCAAAGCTATCAGATAATGAAACTCAATCTTGTCAACATATGCTTTGACAGTTATTGAACAAGTACAAAATGCTTTTCTTGAAATAAACACTAGAGCATCTCAAATCAGAATAACATATTAAGAATAACCTAGCAACCAGAACGGATCCATAGGAGCATGAGAACTTTATTGGGGCCAGCAAATATAAGAAAATCCAAGTTTTTGAAGAATATAGCTTTTGAAAAGTTGGCCCTGGAAGATTTAGATTTACTTTATTGTCATTGTACGTATATACATAGTATACCCATACAACGAAATTCACATAACACATAGAGACCAGGCCCAACACACATGACAAATCCCCAAACACCCCCACCCTCCAAAAATTCCCCACCCCTACACCATCCAAACATCCACACAACAAACCAAGTATTGCTGTCCAATAGCTCACTGATGGTGACCCTGTAGTTCATTGTTGAGTGCAATTATACCTCTGGGATAAAAGCTATTCAGAAGACATGTGGTCCAGGTTTTAATTGTTCTATATCTTCTGCCAGAAGGCAACAGTCCAAAATGATTGTAAGCAGGATGGGAAGAGTCTCTGAGAATGTTGTGCAACTTCCTCAAACAGCGAGATGTGAAGATGTCATCCAGGGCTGGTAGCTGGAACCCCCATGATATTCTGGGCAGTTTTAATGATTCTCTGTAGAGCTTTTTTGTCTGCTGCAGAGCTGCTCCCATGCTATGCAAGAACGCCATATGTCAGGGCGCTCTCAATGCTGCTGCAATAGTAGGACATAAGTAGATGCTGGGCTAGATTTATATTCCTGAGCATTCTCAGGAAGTACAGCCTCTTCTGTGCCTTCCTTGCAAGCATGTTAGCATTTGTAGTCCATGAGACTCCTATTGGGTAGAATGGTATTGAAGGCAGATCTATAATCCACAATTAACAACCTTACATATGTTCCCTGTTGTTCCAAATGATTCATTACAGTATGGACAACAATAGACATAGCATCATATATGCAAATTGGTACAGGTCCAAAGTAGATGGAAGACTAGCCTTAATTTATTTATTAATCCAATTTATACCCCGCCCTTCTCCTAAAAGGACCCAGGGCGGCTCAACACCAGTTTCTCAAAACATTTTATGACAACAGATGTTAAAGCTACTGGTCCATAATCATTAAGATATATCACTACTATCTGCTTAGGGACTGGCACTATAATGGATGTCTTCAGGAAGGTAGGGATGAAGCATTGCAACAGGGATAGATTGAAAATATCTGTGAACACTCCAGCTAACTCTGCAGTGCAGTCCTAGCATGAGTGCTTTTTTGAAGCAAAGATATATCCCACCTACATCTGCCTTACATCTATACCTTGCATCATTGGCCTACTTGTTATGGAGTAGTTAATGCAGTATTGTGGGAAAAAAACTTGACAACATGTTCAGAAAATGACATAAAATGAAATATGCACTATTGTGAAATGTATTTTCAATATACCCCTATAGTTTACTGATTAAACTTTGTTTAAAAAATCCTCCTAAATATATGAAGAAACATATTGGAGAGAAATTTCCAAATATTTCTTTCTATAGAGGACTGAGATGTATGTATAGACACCCAGCAATCAAGTGAGAATTCTAAATAAGCCAATAATGATCAGTATCAGTTAATGAAAGGCAAAAGTAGAGTTAAAATATGCAAGGAGTGGATTTGTATGGGAATATTAATTAATGCAAAACTGTGGAGAATTGGAAATAGCTCTGTGCGATATTCTTAAATTCATTATTTAATCATCTACATTTTACTTCACCACGCTCCCAAATCCCTGACTCACTGTCAGGGAGTGTATGCCAAGAATATAAGCTCCCACCAAGGTCATTTAAGGCAGTGGCCCCCAGCCTTTTGAGCACTAGGTACTGGTTCCATGGAGAAAAAAGTTTCCACAGAACAAAGGGGGCATGATTTTGCATGCTGACTGCATCAGCATGCGGTTTTGCTTGTTTGTGCGGTCCAGTTACTGGCATGCCATGGCCTGGTGCCAGTCCATACACCAGGGGTTGGGAATCCTTCATCTAAGGCAGTGATGGCTAACCTTTTTTGATTCATTTGCCAAAAGCGGGGGGAGCACAGGGAGGGGACCATGCATGGGCGTGCCACACCCATAATGCTATGTGTGCGACCCCCTACTTTTGGCATGCTTTTTTCGCCCTCCCCAGGCTCCAGAGGCTTTCTAGGAGCCTGGGGAGGGTGAAAACAGCCTCCCCCCACCTCCAGAGGTTTCAGGACGTTCCCTGAAGCCTCCAGAGGGCGAAAAATGGCCTCAAAAGAAGGCCTAAATCAGCTGGCCAGTGCACACATGCACACTGGAGCTGACAGGGCAACACCTTGCATGCCCTAAGAAATGGTTCCGTGTGCCGCCTGTGGCACCCGTGCCATAAGTTCACCATCATGGATCTAAGGCATGAAGGTCTCCTAGTTGCCAACTAAAGGAAGCAGAAATCCATATGGGGCAGCACTAAGACAAGAAGATGCTGGTGGTGAGTAATTGCTTTATTGACAGTGGAAAAAGCGTGAATTCATACTGTGTGGCAGAAGGCAATGATATAAATCACGCCAGTACGTTTTAACAAAAAAAGCCACATGGATGCAAAACATAACCTTATTTATGATATAGTGCCAGATGATGGGCCCCTGGGTCCAAATAACACTCAGCATGCTAATGAAGAGGAGCTAAGGATCTTCCATAGTGCTATATTAAAGCCTTTGGGATATCTAGTTGCCGATGTTACCATTCAGGAAAAGAAATCCCAAAGCTACAAAGAGAGAATTACTGTAAGAACATGGAAACTAAGAAGCATGAGCATGCTGAAAACTCAGCATGGTCAAAGATAAAATGAAACGACTACAAACTGATATCATAAGCAACAATAAATTAAGATGGACTTGGGTGGGATCCTTTCAGATGGATGATTACACTATTTATTCCTTAGGACATACAAAACAAAGAAGAAATAGTATTGTTTTTATAGCTAGAAAGGGCATAGAAAAAACAGTACATGACTGCAATGCAGTATTGATTTGATTCCATGGAACATCTTTTAATATGATGATCACACAAGTTTTATGCTCCAATCACATGTGTAGAGGAAGAGGTTGATGATGTCTGTGATCAACTTTAAATTTGCGGAACCGGCAAGCAAGATGTGCTGTCCTCAATTGGAACCTGGAATGCCAAAGTTGGAAACATGAAAGAGGAAAGATTGCATGGCTCTGGAAACCAAAAAGAAGCAGGACACTGACTTATCTCTTTCTGTCATTCCAAAGAGTTCTTCGTAGCTAACATTGTCTTCAAACAACCCAAACAACATATCTAAACTAGAGACTGACGTTCCATCAGAACTGATGAAGTTTCTTGGATGAGAAGCGTAACATTTTCTTCTTCTTCCTCAAGGAAAAATCAGTCCAACTGCCTTTTGAAGGAAAAAAAACCCAACAAACCACCTTTGAGACAACTATGACCTGGATGACTGAGAATCTCCACTGACATCATTAGATGGCAATACAGAAATCAAATTGAGTATATTATTGCTAAAAGTAGATGAATGAGTTCAATTATAGTAGTAAAGATCTGGCCATGTGCTGACTATGTAATCATGAGCTGCTTCTGTGCAAACTTCAAATTGAACTAAAGAAGAAGAAGAAGAAGAAGAAGAAAGGAAATGAGTTTCCATGATATGATCTTAAATACATACCAACTGTTAGATTCTCTGCACGGTGGAGAATAGAGTGGGTCCACATCAGGTTTGCTCAGAAACATAGTTTTTATTTAGCTAGGCAAGCTTACAAGGAAAGAAAAGTTCAGTTAAAGAAAAGGTGCGGTAGACAGGGGCTCCCACGCTTTGACAGCTCTTTATATTTGGAGCTGTCAAAGGGGGAGCCAATCAGGCTGCAGCAAGGGCCAGGCGCGCCTCAGCCAATCAGGCGCGTCTGTCGGTTGGCCGCCTTGCTACAGCCTGTTGCCAAGGCTCCAAGAGGCAGCCTGGAAGACCTGCGGCCGGTCGTAAGTCGAGACCGGTCGCAGGTCGAGGACACAACACCCCTTTCCCCCCTCGGTCTGCGCATGCGCGAAAAAGCTGTCCGTCAGGAGAGCGGAGCATGCGCAGTCCGCTGGATTGTCCTAGAGTCTCGTCAGGAGCCGGAGGAAGAGGACGTGTCCCTGGAAGCTCCTCCTTGCCGGGGTGTAGCTCCAGGCGACGTCATCGGAGAGGCCTACCGGATAGGCGGAGTCCTCTGGAACGGTGAGTCGGGGCGAGGGGGCGTGGCGATTGTTGTGTAGGCCTGGTCGTCCGCTCGGCTTGAGCTAGGCCTATGAAGGTTGCCGGTAGTCAGGCGAGGAGGCGTGGTCTTCGTTGGGAGGGCCTGGTCGGCGTCAGCCAGGCCAGGCCGAAGATGGTTGCCGGGAGTCGGGGAAGCCCAGGCCCGGCCGGGCGGGGTTGCTGTGCCCCGGCGAGGCAGCCGGATGGTTGCCGCTGATGCTGCTGCTGGTGGTTCTGGCGCGGCGGTGGTCTGGTGTCTCGTTTTGCTTTTGAAGGCTTGTCGGTTTCTTTTGGGTGCGAAGGCTTGTCGGTTTCTTTGGGTGCGAAGGCTTGTCGGTTTCTTTGGGTGCGAAGGCTGCTTGTCCGGCGCCGAGCCTCCGGTATGGCTGGCGCTGATGTCGGAGGCCCTTACGGCCATAGCGGCGGTAGATAGGCCTTGCACGGCGACTCAGGAGTCCCGTAGGCCTTGGCTGCTTCTGTCGGCTCGATCCGAGGAAGAAGCGGTGCGTTTCGTAGTTCCTAGCTGTTTCTAGTGGCTTTGTCCGAGGGCGAAGCGGTGTCCCACGGCAGGTCGTCGACCGCTGCCGGGGTAGCCACGGCTTGCGCGGTTTCGAGGTCTCGGCCGCCGCAGCTCGAGAGGTCTTCGAGCGTCCTGGCCCGGTCGTACTAGCCGGCAGGGAAGCGCTCGAGGCGGGCCGTAGGAGACCCAGGTTTCCGTGGCCGCTTCGATGGGTCGAGCGGGATCGTACCGCAACAAAACAGGGAGGGTAAAAATTCTTTTCGCTATTTCTCGATGAGCGCTGCCTGATCCCACCTTCGTCGCCAGTGTTAGATTCTCTGCACGGTGGAGAATAGAGTGGGTCCACATCAGGTTTGCTCAGAAACATAGCTTTTATTTAGCTAGGCAAGCTTACAAGGAAAGAAAAGTTCAGTTAAAGAAAAGGTGCGGTAGACAGGGGCTCCCGCGCTTTGACAGCTCTTTATATTTGGAGCTGTCAAAGGGGGAGCCAATCAGGCTGCAACAAGGGCCAGGCGCGCCTCAGCCAATCAGGCGCGTCTGTCGGTTGGCCGCCTTGCTACAGCCTGTTGCCAAGGCTCCAAGAGGCAGCCTGGAAGACCTGCGGCCGGTCGTAAGTCGAGACCGGTCGCAGGTCGAGGACACAACACCAACCATTTTCAAAAAGAATGTCAGGAATTGCTTTGTAATCCTGAATGTCATGTAGAGAATTAGAGGAATTATGGAATGAACTTAAAGAATCTATTAAGCATGAATGTGAAAAGAAACTGCCAAAAGTGGGGGGGGGGGGGGGGAGAAGGCAAACTAGATGTCAGAAGAAATTGGAAATTTCTGAGAAGAGAAAAGAATAGAAGCCAAAGCCAAGAAAGAAAGAAAAAGTAGCAGAAAGGAGCCTAACCACCCAGACCTATAACAAAGTGGTAGTTACTTCTATCTTTTAGAATCAACCATCTACAGCAGGGGTCCTCAAACTATGACCGGGGGGGCAGATATGTCCCAACAAAGTCATTAATCCAGCCCACAGGGTACCATGAGGCTGCCCAACCCATGTTGCCCTGCCTAACTGCTGGCCCCCACCTGCATTCTGGAGGCAATGGTGGCCAAAAACAAGCCCATTTTTTCCCTCCCTGGCCTCCAGAGAGAGAGAAGGGAGGGAAAGGGTAACTAAGAGAGACACCCACAAACATGCACACCCAAGGGCAGCCATATTCCTTCACTAACCTGCTTTCCACCCCAGGAACAAAACAAATTAAAGCTTGCATGTATTGTTTGAACTGCTAAATTGGCCATGCCCACCCAGTCACATGACCACCGAGCCATGCCCACCCAGCTGGTCTGGCCCCCCAACAGTCTGAGGGACTGTGAATTGGCCCCCTGTTTAAAAGGTTTGAGGATCCCTGATCTACAGTAAAAGAACAAGCAGTCAAAAAATACACTGTAGACTAGAATTTGGTAAAGCAGCCTGGAGGCCTTTTGAAAAGTATGCAAATGCCCTGATGTGTATATACTTGCAAAGATCAGAATTGTGCAAGCCATGGTATTTCTTATGACACCCTATGGAAGCAAAAGATGGAATATAAAGAAGCAGGATAGTAACAGTATTGACCCCTTGAACTTTGGAATTGAAGAATATTATGGACAGCCAAGAAAAGAAAGTGAGGAATCATTGAAAAAACAACCCAGAGTTTTTATTCAAGGCACAAATGAGTGTGTGTGTGTGTGTGTGTGTGTGTGTGTGTAATAAAGCCAAGATGTTGGTTGTGATCATGCAGTTGAAGAAAACACCTTTTTTATCTATGCTGTGCATACCTTTATATATATTTGTGTTACGTTTGTGCTAATAAATAAACAAGGGAGACTAGTATAAATCTATTTCAAGCTATTTAGCTCTCATCAGCTAGCCATACCCTTACTGGGATTCAAACTTACTGGGATTTGAACCACACCAATGTATGTATGTATGTATGTATGTATGTATGTATGTATGTATGTATGTATGTATGTATGTGTTAGTTTTATGAGCTGATCAATAAATAAATCAGAGAGACTAGTATAGATCTATTTCAAGCTTTTTAGCTCTCATCAGCTAGCCATACCCTTACTGGAATTCGAACCGGGGCTGTATTGCATATCAGGCAGGAGCCTTTAGCCATTCAGCCAAGCCAGGCTCTCCCATTGCATCAGCTGAGACAGGAGGATTAGTATCTATAATTGTTCCACAACAGCATTTGCGAGGTGTGTGTGTGTGTGTGTGTATGCTGGTCTTGTTGTATTCGGGTGTTTACAATAGCAGAGTTGGAAGGGACCTTGTAGGTCTTCTAGTCCAACCCCCTGCATGGGCAGGAATCTTATACCATTTCAGACAAATGGCTGTCTAACATCTTTTTAAAGACTTCCAGGGTTGGGGCATTCACAACTGCTGGAGGCAAGCTGTTCCAGAGGTTAATTGTTCTTACTGTTAGGAAATTTCTCCTTAGTTCTAAGTTGCTTCTCTCCTTGGTTAGTTTCCACCCATTGCTCCTTGTCCTGCCCCCAGGTGTCTTGGAGAAAAGTTTGACTCCCTCTTCTTTGTGGCACCCTCTGAGATATCGGAACACTGCTATCATGTCTCCCCTGGTCCTTCTCTTCATCAAACTAGACATACCCAGTTCCTGCAGCCGTTCTTCATATGTCTTAGTCTCCAGTCCTCTAATCATCTTGGTTGCTCTTCTTTGCACTCTTTCCAGAGTCTCCACGTCTTTTCTACATCGTGGCGACCAAAACTGTATGCAGTATTCCAAGTGTGGCCTTACCAAGGCACTATACAGTGGCATTAACACTTCACGCGATCTAGATTCTATCCCTCTGTTGATGCAGCCTAGAACTGTGTTGGCTTTTTTGGCAGCTGCTGCACACTGCTGGCTCATATTTAAATGGTTGTCCACTAGGATTCCGAGATCCCTCTCACAGTTGCTACTATTGAGCAAGGTACCACCTATACTGTACTTGTGCATTTGGTTTTTCTTGCCTATATGTAGGACCTTACTTTTTTCACAATTGAATTTCATTTTATTAGACAGTGCCCAATGTTCAAGTTTGTCTAGATCCTTCTGTATCTTAAGCCTATCTTCTGGAGTGTTGGCTATTCCTGCCAGCTTGGTGTCGTCTGCGAATTTGATGAGTTCCCCATTTATCCCCTCATCCAAATCGTTGATGAAGATGTTAAAGAGTACTGGGCCTAAAACAGAGCCTTGGGGGACTCCACTGCATACTTCCTTCCATGTAGATGCAGTTCCATTGAGGACTACACGTTGAGTGCGGTTGGTCAGCCAGTTACGAATCCATTTGGTGGTGGTGCTGTCTAACCCACAATTTTCTACTTTATCTAATAGTAGGTTATGGTCTACTTTATCAAATGCCTTACTGAAGTCCAGGTAAATTATATCAACAGCATTCCTCTGGTCCACTGATTTTGTTACTTTGTCAAAGAATGCAATTAGATTCGTCTGGCATGATCTGTTTTTGACAAACCCATGTTGGCTTTTGGCTATTACTTTGTTTGCTTCTAGGTGTTCACTTATTTGTTGTTTAATTATCTTTTCCAGAATCTTTCCTGGTATTGAGGTCAGGCTGATGGGTCTATAGTTTCCTGGATCTGTTTTTTTTTCCTTTTTTGAAGATGGGAACCACATCTGCTCTTTTCCAGTCTTCTGGCAGTTCCCCGGTGCTCCAGGATCTCTGAAAGATATAGTTCAGTGGTTCTGAGATCTCGTCTGCCAGTTCCTTCAGAACCCTGGGGTGTAATCCATCCGGTCCTGGTGATTTGAACTCGTCCAGGGCAGACAGGTGCTCACTTACCATTTTCTTCTCTATTTCAACTTGTGTTCCTAATCTGATATTTGTGGTGCTGTTTTTGATTGATTGGACTGTTTTATCCCTTTGTGTAAAGACAGATGCAAAGAAAGAGTTAAATAGTTCTGCTTTCTCCCTGTTGCTTATCATCTTCTTGCCATTTTCTCCCAGCAGTGGACCAATTGTTTCCTTAACTTTTTTCTTATTTTTAACATGTTGGAAGAAGCTTTTTTTGTTATTTTTTACTTTTTTGGCAAGCCTTTCTTCATTGTGAGCCTTAGCTTTCCTCACTTCATCTTTACAGGCTCGGGCTATTTGCTGATATTTTGCCTTGGTTATGTCCCCCTTTTTCCACTTTTTATATTTATCCTTTTTGTCTTTCAATTTGTCAGAGAGTTCTTTATGCAGCCATGCTGGTTTCTTTTGGGAACTGTTATTTTTCTTCTTCATTGGTATTGCGCTGGACTGGGCTTTTATAATCTCATTTTTCAAAATTTCCCAAGCTTCTTGAGTTGTTTTCCCCTTGAGGATTCTCATCCATGGAATCCTTCCCAAGCTCTCTCTGAGTTTGTTGAAATTAGCTCTCTTGAAGTCTAAGACTCTAGTTTGACTTTGTTCAACTACTTTTGTTTGCATAATGTTGAATTCCAGTATTTCATGATCGCTTGCCCCCAAAGTTCCTGTAGCTTCTACACCTTCTATCATTTCCTCTCTGTTAGTGAGAATTAAGTCCAATATTGCTGATCCCCTTGTTCCCTTCTCTACCTTTTGGGAAACAAAGTTGTCTGCTAGGTTTGTTAGGAACCTGTTGGATCTTCCACTTGGTGCAGAGTTTGTTTCCCAATTGATGTCAGGGTAGTTAAAATCTCCCATTACTATTGCAGTGTGCTTCCTACATACCTTAGTTAGCTGGTTAGCAAAAAGTACATCCACTTCCTCTGCTTGGTTGGGTGGCCTGTAGTATAGACCTATGACAATATCATTCCCCCCCCAACCTTTAATATTGACCCAAATACATTCAAGATAGTTCTCATCATTGTTGTGCTCTATTTCTGTAGAGATGTAATTATTTCTTATATATAGTGCAACTCCACCTCCTCTTTTATTTGGTCTATTTCTTTTAAATAATTTAAATCCTTCTAGCTGTATGTTCCATTTGTGGGTTTCATCCCACCAAGTTTCTGTAATGGCAACAATATCGTATCTGCCCTCATTTACTTGAATTTCTAATTCACCCTGTTTATTCCTCATACTCTGTGCATTGGTGTATAGACATTTGAGTCCATTTTGATTGACCCTGTGTTTTCTGTCTACGAAACCTGTGTTATGCCTGACTATGGTTCTCTTTGCCCCTATTTCTTTGCCACTTGTATGGTTCATGTACATGGTATGGCACCCACTGTTAATTGTTTGGTTTTGCTTGACAGCAGTGTTGATAATATTACCTGCACAATTATCTATGTTACACGCACTGATAACCCTATGAATTTTAGTTTGCTGGGGACAGAAATATTCTTTATCTATTGATTCTCTGTCCCCACTATTCAGTTTAAATGTTTAGCCAGGAAATCTGTGAATTTAGTGCCAAGTAACTCAGTCCCTTTCTTGGATGGGTGCAAACCATCTCTTTTGTACAGTTTATCATTGGACCAGCTGCAGGCATCATGACTAATAAGACCAAAGCCTTCCTTTTTACACCACTCCTTTAGCCACACATTAAACTCTGCTATGCGCTGGCCCTTTCCTTTTTGTTCCTTGTATACTGGTATAACCTCTGAGAAGATAAGCCTACAACCTGTACTACTAAGTTCGTACCCCAAACTCTGGAAATCATTCTGCACAGAAGCTACATCTTTTTGGGACAGATCATTTGTGCCAAGATGTATAATAGCATCAACTTCACAGTCCTTACTTGCATTCGTGACTATCTTAAGAATACGCCTCTTGTCTCTGCTGGCTGTAGCACCCGGTAAACATCTGACATCTTTCAAAACCTCCATATCCTTACCTAAGTTTACATCTCTTACGATTGAGTCACCAATCAGGAGGTGACTTCTCTTTTTGGGTACCTTGCTCTTGTTGTGTGACTGATGCATGATCCCTGGTTCACACTTTTGCATTTCTGAAGTAGGTTCTTCACTTTGGACCACAATCCGCTGCTTATTTGAGTCGTCATTATTACCTTGACCTGTCACTTTAGTGTCCCCATTAAGATCAGCAAGGGCGCTATATCTGTTATGCTGGGACACAGCGAAAGTTTTGTGTTTGTGGGTCACAGCTCTCACCCTGCCAGATCCCACAGTTGTCCAGGCTGCTCTTCTTCTGTGGGATCTTTGCGGTAGGGGAGGCTGGTAGTGTGGCATCTCCACAGGGTGGAGTGGCCGAATTGGACACTTAATTTCTGCCTGGAGATCACAAATTACAGATTCAAGATATGTTATGTGTCTATGTAATCTATTAATTTGTCTGCAAGGGGGACAGTATCCAAATTTGAAAAGAGTACTGCGGAAGACAGGTGCAAAACAGTTATTACATTGAACTAAGCCAGTCATTTTGAAATAAAATACAATCACAGTCTTAAGCGCACAAATCTAGAATGTATTATTTCTTTTACCTTTCTCTTTCCCCCCTCCACACAGCCAGAAACTCCTCCCTTTAGCCACAAGTAGTTCAAAATGGGGAAGTCTTTACCTTTCTTCCCCCCTGCACACAGCCAGAAACTCCTCCCTTTAGCCTCAAGTGGTTCAAAATGGGGAAATCTTTACCTTTCTTTCCCCCTGCACACAGCCAGAAATCAGCTCCAGGAAAAGTTCAAATGAAACAGCCACTACTTACTGCTCCTTTTTGTGTCTTTAAATCCCCCCTCCAAAAGAGCCTCCAATCAGTTCCAGGAAAGTTCAAATGAAACAGCCACTACTTACTGTTCCTTTTTGTGTCTTTAAATCCCCCCTCCAAAAGAGCCTCCAATCAGCTCCAGGAAAAGTTCAAATGAAACAGCCACTACTTACTGTTCCTTTTTGTGTCTTTAAATCCCCCCTCCAAAAGAGCCTCCAATCAGTTCCAGGAAAGTTCAAAAAAAAAAAAAAATTATACAGTGTTTCCCTGTATAAGAATGAGATTGGTTTTGCAATCTTGCCGAAACGTTGCAAAAACAATCTCATTCTTACACAGGAAAACACCCGAATACAACAAGATCAGCATACACACACACACACACACACACACACACCTCGCAGATGCTTCTAACCAGTAAATACAATTGGTTCAAACCAATTGGTTTTAAATTGAGGTTTTTAATTTGGTTTTTAGCATAGGATTGTTTCATGTGATTTAATATGCTTTTAAATTTTGTATATTCTGTTTTATATGTTTTTAAATTCCTCTGCACCGCCCTGGGTCCTTCGTGGAGAAGGGCGGGGTTTAAATCAAATTAAAATAAATAAATAAATCAAACAGTTGTTTTTCAATTGCTGAATGGAAACTGGCAAAAACAGTCAAATCTAATGCGCATTAGGCTTCTTTTTTAAATGTTCATTCTTAAAATACATCAATTGCTGCAGATAAAGATAGAGAGGTCTGCAGTATTCAATGTAGGTTTATTATTGGTCCTAAATCATTACTAAGTAAATTAAGAAGGATGTACAGGTGAAAAAAAAGCTAGAAATATAAAAGCCCACAACTTTATTGCTTAAATCTTTTCTGGACTATGAGGTTACTAGAAGGTCTTAAAAAGTTCTCCTTAACCTGGAGTGATCATGGGAACTAATCTTAGGGAGCCCTTTCAGACTAGGACATGTGAGAAGGTAGAATGAGGGAAAGAGGTAGAAAAGAAAGTAGCAATACTTTCAGTAGACCCTCCACCATCACAAAATTCAAGAACACCACCGAGATTTGGAGGGGAGGAAAAGTATTCTGAAAACGCCTCATTTTCATTACTTGATTCTCAGAGAGATTGTGCTTGGAAACAAATTTAATCTGTTTATGGCAGCAAAACTTTTTTAAAATTTTCTCATATATCAGTGTGTATGAATATAGCCAGATCATAAGCCATCTGCATCATCCAGGTTTGTGTTATTTTGTGACACTATTTAGCATTCTTTGTTGTTTTTCAGGTAAAAGAGAGGCATAGTGGCCTAGAGGTAGAGATTTCACTTCACAAACAGGAGGCTGTGAGTTTGATCTTAGGTAGTGGCAGATATTTTTCTCTTGGAGTGCACAAAGAAAATATTTGCTGTGAGCTCTGCATAGGCCTCCGGAAGGGCATCAAGCCAGTAAACAATCATCTCCATTCAGTCACCCTGACTCCACCCTGATGCAAGGGATTACAAGGTTATTAAAAAAAGTTTTTTCAGGTAAAGCCAAGCCATATTAGAACATATTGGAAGCTGGTCACTAAAGATGAGATGTTGTTACACACACACACACACACACACACACATCATTGTTATTGTTCTTGTCATTATTATTATTTAGGAGTTAATCTTCAATTCAATTCACAGTCAAATAATTAACAGTTCAAATCCTAACCAAGGACCTAAGAGCTGTTAAAGTAACATCTGAGTATATAGACAGTTTTGAGTAACAACAACAACAACGATATAGGTCAGTTTAGCAAAATTCCAAATAATTTTCAATCTTAGCTCTGTATTCCAATTCTATGTCCTCTACATAATAAAAGCTATTTTGCTTTTGCTCTCACCTGGCATGTCTCTCCTATTAGTCCCCAAACATACGGGGACTATTTTTTCATCATGTACAGCTTTACCATCCATTTTTACTGACTTCTGTATTTGTTCCAATTAACCCAGATTCAGATTCAAGTTAATTACGGGGGGCATTAGGGCTGCTATATTTATGAGTGATGCGATAGCCTAGAGGTTATCAACTCACAGTCAGGAGGCTGTAAATTTGATCTTAGATAGAGGTAAATATTTCTCCCTCTGGGCACACTGGGAATATATCTCCTTAAAAACATCTCCATTGGTGACAGGAAGGGCATCCGGCCAGTAAACACTCAGTTCCATTCAGTTGCTTGGACTCCATCCTGCAAGGGATTATGGGGTCATTAAATGAGGATGATTAGGGCTGCTGTATTTACAATTTTGCTCCAGAGAATTTAACTTTCCACCATCCACTGTGTTCAATTCATGATGCAGTTCCAAAAAAGGTATTGTTGGAAGTAAAGAGTTCAGGGTTCGTTCCCAGCCGGGAATCACCACCGACACTAAAAGAGAATTTCATGAAGACAGCTGCCTGGAAGTTATGAGCTTTATTAAAGGAAAGGAAAGACGGGAAGGACGAGACACAGCTCTGAGGGTCTGCAGGACACCACACATGAATTGGTTTCCCACCTTTATACAGTTTTTCTCCTTTGAGACCTTTGTGTACGTTTCTGATTAATAAAGATTTATTTATTTGGGATGATTGCTGTGATGTTGATTCTGTTTGGCTTGTGTCTGGCCCTTGGGGTTAATCCTGTCAGAGAAGGCAAGGGAGGGTGTTTCCTGTGAGTAGGTGTCAATGGTTATGATGTTTGTCTTGCCTTAGATTAGATTCTATGTCTAGTGGTTATCACCAGACTCAGGGTTTTTCCTGTACTTTGGTTATTCTTAATCCTGTATACTATGTTTCCTTTTGTGATTATACTCAACCCCTTTTGGCTACGTGTATGGTTTTCTCCTGGCTATGGCTCTTGCCCATATGTATTTATTAATTTCTAAAATGAGTTTCCCAGTACCTTCCTACAGTATGGAGGCAATGGAGAAGAACAGCATTAAAATACCCAAACAAAACTATCACAAAAAGAAAAGAGGATGAAGAAACATTTACTAATTATTTTCTTTCTGGTTGCTGATGTCATCTAGGGAAGAACAACTAGACAATGTTCCCAATGTTCTCCACAGAGAATATTTATTTCTTTTATAATAATTGCTGTATGCAGAGGAAATGAGAAAGTCATAATATAAGAAAAAAGATTGCAAGACAAATACAAGGAACACTAGAATTGTTGATGGGAACAGCCCAGAAGGAAAGTATGTGATTATTGAAGCACTTAGATTATATAGCACCATGCAACTGAGAAACAATATTAGTATATACCAGCAAAAACACATTGAAGTCATCTATTTAATCTGAAGGAGTGGGAAAAGAGTGATGTAAGGGTGTTTAAAGACAGAAATTCAGAATCTAGGAGTGATACTTTCTGGGGTATCATATTTTCTGTAAATACTGCATAAATATTAGTGGGAGGGAAAACCAACACAACATAGAATCTATTTGATAATAGAAGGGAAGAATCACTATTGCATTAAAAAATACGAAAATATATTTTAAATATCAGTGACTATTATTCTAGAGGTGTTATCGGAAATTAGGATTTACCAATCATAGAAGTTAGAAGCTGTGTTAGTTTTTGCTCTCTACTGAGAGATTAAAGCCAGATCCTGGAGACAAGGAACAATTTCTAAAGAGTATTATTTGTATTTTGGGAATAATTAATATGCTTGCATGCCTTACTGCTTTAAATACAAATCAGGCAACTAGAATTGAAAAAAAGCTTAAACAGAGGAACAAATGAAGTTAAAAGACACCAATAAATCAATAAATTCGTTGATTTTTGAAAATAGACAGGGCTTCGGAGGGAAGGAAAAAAGAAGGAGATGGAGTTTAAAAGTTGGGCAAAGTTTATTATATTGGCCACACACGACATTCCAAAATCTTCATCATCTTTAAATGCCAACTCCAGATCACAAACAGCATCCAATAACCTTGCCACAGATTAGTTTATTATGTGCAAAAGTGAGTAAGGGTGAAAAATTTCTGTAAAGCAATTTGTGCCACCATCTGTATCTGGTTTTCTACAACCATATGGTCTGATCTTTCTTTGACAATCAGCTTCTGTTAAAGTAAATGTTTCTGCTCTTGCACTTCATAAGGTTTTTTCCACCCTTTTTGCTGCTTTTCTTTTCTTTATTGTTGTAGTCTGCTCTACTTTCATTACAGGGTGAAAAGGATGTTTGAAGGATTGCAACAGGTTGAATCATGACTTAAGTTTCCCTAGTCCTACTTTTCTCCCATAAAGACTTAGATCTTAGATAAGGTCTTAGATTTAGAAACAGCACTTTATCCCACTGTGAGGATTTTCAGGAATCAAAGCCTCATAGAGCTAAACTCTTACAGGAAGGATAAAGCTTCCTGTGATCTAGAATTTTACATCAGGCAAGATAATGAATAAAGTTCACATGGAAAGAGAAGAACAAACTATCTATTATTCAAACCAGAAGACTGTGTTTAGTTTTGATTTGATCGAATGGGAGAGAAAATGGCATGGAAATTGGTTTATAAAATGCTCGATTGCACCAATTCTCCCTTAAGAGCTGCTAAGTGCACTTAAAAGAATAGACAATGCCCAGGACAAATTATACTGGGTAGTTTTGCTATTCACAGTATTCTGGCTTTGCTTAGAAACCATCTTTATCCTGGATAGGAAATAATGTCCAAAGGAACAACAATATTCTTTAAATAAGGGGCTAATGGAAACTGGATCAAAGATTACGGTTGGTGAATATTCTGCTTTGCAGCAGACACATGTAGTGTAAATAAAAGTACACGACTGATCACAATTTATACTCACTTTTATACAGGAGCATAAATCCCCTTCATTAAACCATTGTGTCTTTCTTTTAAGATGTATTTTTTAATTTCACTTGTAAGTCAGCTTCAGTTTTATTTGGTGAGACTTGTGTCTCTGCAATAATACCACCCAATACCTGGAAAGAGTTAAATAGTTCAAAAACCTCCTGTTCTTTAGAGCAATTGTTTCTCTTAAGGTAGCCATCTGGTGCCCTCTAGTGTCTCATCTTCAAAGTCTTGTTATTGGTTTCAGAGTGTAAACAAAGGGTCCTTTCAATCAACTTCAAAGTATTAAATTAAGTCCATCTGAGCCCTTACTTCATTTAAAATTTTCTAAATCCAACAAAATCCATCCTTTTCTATATACTCTGATTGATCGTTGTCTCAGGGAGAAGAGGTATTATTATTTTTGTTTCTATATTGGGTTTTAGTTTTGTTAGCTGTCTATAATCACTGAGAGTGAGTGGGTGGCCATATAAATTTTCTTCAATGAGTCAATTCCAAAAAGCAAATTATAGTTATACTGATTTTTTTTTAAAAAATGTAAGAAAATCACTTAATAAGTTCAATCAAACTTGTTAGTCTGAAGGTTCTATATCGTTAAAGAAGGTAAAAGGAGAGAAAAATAACTAAACTAATTAAGAGGTGAGCCCAGTCAAATCTGGAGTCCTTGGAGATGATATTAACAGCTATAAACAAGATGGAATCTCACAATTCCCAACTTATCGAAAGCCAAATGCAGAAACAGCTCCTGTCCTCTGCTCCAGATGTGGTATCCAAGCAGTTCTGACAAGTTCTGGAGAACCAGTAATGGAAATTTTGAGTAGTTTGGAGAACTGGCAAATAGGCTGGCCCCACCCCCACTGCCTCCCAGCTGATGATCTTTTGTTGCCCTGAACAGGAGAACAGAGCTGGAAAGAAGGTTAGTGGGGTGGGGAGGGAATGGGGATTTTGCAGTATACTTCCACTGCCACGCCCACAAAGCCACACCCACAAAGCCATGCCATGCTCACAAAGCCATGCCCACAGAACCAGTAATGATTTTTTTTAATCCACCATTGCTCTGCTCACTAAGACCAACTGTACAGATCAAGTAATCAATTTTCAAATGAAAGATGAAAACTGAAAAAAGAAATACAAATAACAAGTGAGATGAGCAATCTCAATTATTTCCTTTTACTGGATTTACAAATGAGATTTTTCTAGAGTTGATATTTTGGAAGTACAAAGGGGATTTGACAAACATGAAGATAAGAACCTTGACAGGATGAGCATGTGGGAAGACAAACGCTAGAAATTTCTTTGAGGATTTCAAAGATTGTTTGCAGAAAGAAGAAATAATACAACATTCTTGGTTTATTCAAAGTTAAAATACAGGTAATCATCAATTTACGACCACAATTGACCCCAAAATTTATGCTGCTACGTGAGAAATTTATTAAGTGAGTTTTGCCCCATTTTACGACTTTTTTGTCACATTCTTAAAGTGAGCAATTCCTGTTGTTAAATTAATAATGAATCTAATTTCCTCATTGACTTTGTCAGAATGTTGCAAAAGGTGATCCCATGACCTCAGGATCCCTGCAACCATCATAAATATGAGTCAGTTGTCAAGCATTCAAAGGTAATTCACATGATCATGGGGAAGTTGCAACAGTCATAAGTGTGAAAATGGTCATAAGCAGGGGTGGTATTCATTTACTTTCCATACTGGTTCGCAAATGTGAGCACACGCATCTCTACACATGCACCTGTCCAAGCATGTGCTTGACGTTCCATGCATTCTCTTTGATCACATTTGTGGCTTGCATACATATGCGTATATGTTACGTTATGCATACATAACGTAATATTTAATAAAATTATTGAAAACAGCTGGCATGAATCTTCAGTGCTATTAAATTGAAGGAAAGAGAAAAAAGATAATTCACATAAGGATATAAGATATTTTCATGAGAACTTTTGAAGTGTGTGGGTGATAGTGATATGGTTTCTGAAAAGTTTAAACATGGTGGGTTTTGTAAAACAATGGTCACAAATTGGAAAGTGGCATGAAACAGAAGGCTAAATTAAAGTAAATGGTTTTCTATTTAAGCCCTGTTAATACATTGAAATAAGGCATAGCATGTCCAGAATGCCATTTTATGGCAGTGAAAGCCTACAGAAAAAATAGGTTTGTTGTCATCTAAGGGTCTTCTAGACTTTTATAGCCTAGATATGGACTGTGTTCTAGAATTCTCCAGTTAATTCTCCTCCCAATAGTATACTTGATCTAGAATTCTAGACTCATCTCTTTAGATGTTACTGTGCTTTTCATAGGATAATTTAAAATTCTAGTGAGGCAGTCCTGCTGCCTTTGAATTCCCTCTTCCTCATCCTGCTGAGAAAGTTGTAGATATCTGCCCTAAGCCCTGTGATGATCCTATTCCTTTATAGCCACGTTATCACATGATAGTCTATGTCCTAACCTCAGGACTGGCAACTAAGTGTAATCCAGATGTTTGGGAGATACAATTGTGTCAAACATGGATCATTCACAGGTGTACACCTTCCTCTCCAGTACATACAGGAATTACTTTCCTACCACATACTGTATATACATATCTCCAGACATTTGTTTTTAAAATGGTGATGCTTCAGTTTATCAATAAGCCATAGATAGATAGATAGATAGATAGATAGATAGATAGATAGATAGATAGATAGATAGATAGATAGATAGATAGATAGATAGATAATTGTTTTCACAACTTCCTGTTAGGGCCCCATTAAGGGAGGAGACATACTGTTTCCCTCTCTGCCTTTCCGCTCATCACCAGAGACCATCTAGACAGAGAACCATGAGTTACATTGTGTAAATGTTTTAGATATGTGTGTTAGTTTTATGAGCTGATCAATAAATTTAAATTTGAAAGACCAAGATAGATCTATTTCGAGCTTATTAGCTCTCATCAGTTGGCCAGCCCCAGTTCAAATCCCAGTGGGGAGTGTGGCCAACTGATGAGAGCTAATAAGCTCGAAATAGATCTATCTTGGTCTCTCAAATTTGAATTTATTGATCAGCTCATAAAACTAACACACACACACACACACACACACAAACATATATATGCTGGCATTGCTGGCTTCGGGGATTTTCCCGTGTATATAGCATGGAGATGTTATTGCAACGTTTCGACAAGATCTCCCTTGCCTGCCTGATGATGACAAATGAGATCTTGTCGAAACGTTGCAATAACATCTCCATGCTATATACTCGGGAAAATCCCCGAAGCCAGCAATGCCTATATATATATATATTCCATTGTGTACTTTATATATGTGTGTGTGTGTGTGTGTGTGTGTGTGTTAGGTTTTTTGATCCTCCTTACCCTCCTGTCTCCCTGATTTATTTATTGATCAGCTCAAAAAACTATTTCAATGGCTTGGGTGGTGGGTGGGGCTCGTCTGTTGACCAGTGCTGGTTTCCAGATGTCTGGTAGGTGGGAGGTGTCATCACGTTTGTTTATATTGTTAGGTTGTTTCTCTATTTCGATGGCTTCTCTGATTCTTCTCCTGTTGAGCTGTTCAGCCTTGGAGATCAATTTAGTTCCTTCAAAGTCAATATCATGTCCTGTAGCTTTGAGGTGTTGGTAGAGAGATGAGGTTTTAAAATATTTTTTTAATGCATTTTTATGTTCTGCGATGCGTGCATTTATTCTTCTATTAGTTTGTCCTATGTAAATTGCAGGGCAGATTTTGCATGCATCTGGAAACCAGCACTGGCCAACAGACGAGCCCCACCCACTATCCAAGCCGTTGAAATACAAAATAAGGAGAAACATACAAATAGGACCAATCAGCAACAATCTACCAATCATGATACAGCTGCACAGCCAATCAACCTACTCACAGCAACAGAGTCAGCACTCTACCTCCCCCCCCCAAGACTTAAGGAAGGGTGGCATCTATGCAGCCACAGACCAAAGCCTGAAGATGGCAAGTGAGATCTTGCTGAAACATTGCAAAGACAATCTCATTCTTACACGGGAAAACACCCAAATACAACAAGACCAGAATGTATGTATGTATGTATGTATTTATGTATGTTATAACTGGTGGGAAGGATTTCCTTGAGCAAAGAAGATAATAGTTACCATGGATAGAGAAAAAACAATTGGAAGTGCAAAGACGTGAGGCTTTTCCCATTCCCAGAAAAAAGGGGGGCAAAATGTGTGAAACTGATTGGGTGATTCAGGAGCAATCATTAAGAGTCTCATTCCAACCAATTGTTGCACAATGCGTGTTGTGGGGAAAAGTAGAGGAAGCACTAAATAAACTGCAATGAGTTCTTAGAGGAAAGGCAGTACCTAATTCTAACAAATAAAATTATTGTGCTTATGCTGCTGATGGGCATGGACCACCCTGCAATTTTGAGTGTCATTTGTAAGGAAGGAAAATAAGCACATTTGCTCCTTTTGCAAGGAAGAACACATATAATTTGATGACTGAATGGGCAGCAAACATTCTCAAGCAGGAAATGGACCCTGGGAATTACCGTAAAGATTTCTGGAGGACATACGGGTTCTGAGATATTCTTCTGTTAAACATCTGTTTCAGCAGAAAGGCAAGGGGATAAGATTCTTTTCAAAACAATTATGCATCTTGAAGAGCTGCTATTATTCTGTAGGTCAGTGAGAATGCCATTGTCTCCTCTTTTAAATCACAAAACACTCTAAATAAGACTGGTTTCTCCTCCAAGTAAGAATTTAAAGAGCAACCTCTCACATTTCTTTTTAGTTATGCTTATAAATATATAAAGACTGATTGCTAACCTTTTTGTTTGCAATTCTTAGTTTCCCTTAAATTCAAGCTATAATTTCATTTAAAGAAGAATCTCCAGTTTCACAATAATCTCTTTGTTATCTCAAATTATGTGGCATTTCCATGCTGGCAAAAGTAACATATTACCACTTGTGGCACTTGTGTTCACCACTACAATATATAAGCCGGTGTTAAGTAACCTCTTCTTGCATGAAACAATAAATTGCCCTGGGATCTTTCTGTAGTGAAAAGTTAAGTGTAGGAACCACTCATCAGATTAGATGAGATCAAGGTAGTAGAAAATGAGACAGATCCTTCAATATTACCATCACATCACATCTAAATGCAAATAGCTACAGTACATTTGAAATAATCATTTTATATCCTACTCTCTAAAACCATAGTGGAAAAGACAACTTTGGTCACCTATTAAAATGTATTAGCTTGTGGTTTGTGTGACTGCTTAAGGTATTTGATGCATAAAATAACAGATAATGAAATATTATCAGGATATTGCTCTGCTCCCAAATTTAGCAGGCTTTTAATCCAATTTTGTTAGACTAAATTATTTTTAATCTAAGCTTTCCCTAGAATATTTGACTAAAGTATAGAGTAGCAAGACCCATGCATATCCCATGCGTCCCTTTCTTAACCGGGATGCCCTCCGCACTGTCACTCAAGCACTTGTGACATCCCGCATAGACTATTGCAACACTCTCTACATGGGGCTCCCCTTGAGATGCATCCGGAGGCTCCAGTTGGTACAGAGTGCGGCCGCGCGAGGAATCATGGGAGCCTCTCGAGGCTCCCATATAACACCTCTCCTACATGAGCTGCTTTGGCTACTGGTGGCCTTCCGGGTTCACTTCAAAGTGCTTGTCACCATCTTTAAATCGCTCCATGGCTCGGGGCCTAGTTACTTGCGGAACCGTCTCCTACCACATACCTCTCACTGACCGATTCGCTCCCAGGGGGAGGGCCTCCTCAGGGTGCCGACCGCCGGTCAATGCCGGCTGTCGGTGTCCAGGGGTAGGGCCTTCTCTGTGGCAGGGCCCACCCTCTGGAACGACCTGCCCCCCGACCTTCACACTATCACGGACCTTCCCCTCTTTCGCCGCTCACTCAAGACTCATTTCTTTCAGCAAGCTGGACTAGCCTAGAATTTTAGACCTCATGTACGCCAAAACTCCAACCAAACTAGTAAATGGTTAATAGGTTAATGGAAATTTTAGTACAAGTTAATTTAATTAATTTTAATGCTTTTATTGTATATGTTATTATTTATTATGGTAGATTTATCTGTACACTGCCCTGAGTCCATTTCGATGGAGATAGGTGCGATTTACAAATTGAAATAAATAAATAAATAAATAAATATCCCACCACACCTTTTACTGGTTGTGCTAAATCATTAAGAGCAAATGTTGCTTAACAATTTGGTGTGTGTGTGTGTGTGTGTGTGTGTGTAAAGTTTAGTTTTAGTTTTTAGTTTTATTTGATTTATATCCCGCCCTTCTCCAAAAGGACCCAGGGCGGCGCACAGGAATTTAAAATACATACAAAATAATACAAAAATACAAAAAATTTAAAAACCTATTAAATGTCAAGTCCTGCGCTAAAACCAATTAAAATCCCCAATTAAAACTATCTATACTAGTCACAGCGGAGGTTATGTTAGGCCGGCTTGATGAAAAAGATGTGTTTTTAAACACTTGCGGAAGAGGCGGAGGTCAGTGATGGTATGGAGTTCTGGGGGTAGGTCGTTCCACAGGGCAGGGCCCACCACAGAGAAGGCCCTTCCCCTGGGTGTCGCCAGTCAGCATTGTCTGGCCGACGGCACCCTGAGAAGGCCCTCTCTGTGCGAGCGTATCGGTCTAAGGTACCTCTGTATGGGGCAGGAGACGGTCTCGCATATAACTAGGTCCCGAACCATGGAGCGCTTTGAAGATGGTCGTCAAAGTGCTAAAGAAGATATTTATAGCAATGGCTAATATCTTTAAGGTCAAATATCAATTTAAAAAATATATAACACATTTGAACATTGGTCTACACCCAATAGAATGATTTCATTTGAGAAAACATGAAGTTCTATACCTGGATGAGAAAAACCAAATACTTAAGTAGAAGATGCCATAAGCGGGGAGAGCGCAGGGGTTCATGCGTGGGCGTGCTGCACCCATAATACAATGTGTGACACACATACCCCAGTATGTATGCGCACACTACAAGCATGACCCATTTTTTGCATGTTTTTTTTGCCCTCCCCAGGCTTCAGAGCCTTTATAGGAGCCTGGGGAGGGCAAAAGCAGCCTCCCCTGCCCCCCCAGGCCCTCTGAAGCCTCTGGAGGGCAAAATAAGACCCAATGAGCAAACCGGAAGAGACCTTTGAGCGCTCCGGAGGCTTCAGCAACCTTCAGGAGGGTTTGCTTGGAGTGTCGTTTTAAGGGAAGCCTCTTGAAGGTCGCTGAAGCCTCTGGAGCACTCAAAATGACACTCTGAGCAAACTGGAATGACTTCCAGTTTGCTTGGAGCGTCTTTTTAAGTGCTCCGGAGGCTTCAGGGAAGCTCATGAAGCCTCTGGAGGGCCTCCGGGGGTGGGGCAGGGGAGGGTCTTTTCGCCCTCCCTAGGCTCCTATAAAGCCTCTGGAGCCTGGGGAGGGCAAAAAATGGCTTTAAAAAAGGGTGAACTCAGCTGGCCAGCCCACATGTGTGCTGGCCAGCTAACAGGGCAGCATCTTGCATGTCCTGACAAATGGCTCCACGTGCCACCTGTGGTTCACCATCCCGGATCTAGGAAGACTAAGAAGTAAGAAGACTATGGCACTTCATATGAGAAGAATGTAGGGGTATTAAGAAAAAAACAGCTGAATATTAGCTGGAGCTTTAAAAGACAATGCATTCTTTGGCTATTGTACTATTTAAACTACACTTTAGTTTAGATATAAATTTAAATAAAATAAACTTTTAGATATAATGGAATGGAAATGGAATGGAATGGAATGGAATGGAGAGGAGAGGAGAGGAGAGGGATGGGATGGGATAGAATAGAATAGAATAGAATAGAATAGAATAGAATGAGTTGTAAGAGACCTTGGAGGTCTCCCACAACCTCCCAGCTCCCATTACTTGTCCCAGATTCTGCCAACTTAGCTGAAGTAGAAAAATAGGAACCACATTTGGTGGGAAGGTAACAGTGTTCTGTATGCCTTTGGTGCTTAGTCATCCTGGCCACATGATCACAGAAATGTCTTTGGACACCACTAGCTCTTCGGCTTTGAAGCAGAAATGAGCACCGTCCCCTAAAATCAGGAATGACTAGCACATATGTGCGATGGGAATCTTTACCTTTATCTTTACCCAATTCCTGCAGCCATTCAGCTTATGTTTTAGCCACCAGTTTTATGTCCAATTCTATGCACCACAATTCACAATGGACCTAGACATTTGGGATGGATTGAAAAGGACAAACAGAATCATACAAAATATGGAAGGGAAGCTCTATACGTGGGTATGTATAACTTACAAGACTATCTATGATTTGATTTGCCATCCATCTCACTGAAATGACTATAGCTGGCACACAACACTAAGGGAAGCAAGTAGATTTAAAAAAAAAATGTTCTCTATTTCTCTATTCCTTTAAAAAAAAAAACCTTATTTCCCTTCATTTTCTCTTTTTGCTTGAACTTGTCTTGACCTTTTTTTTAACTTGACCACCATACCTATTAGCATCTCTACTACTGAAGGAGGAAGCCTCCTTAATGTCAAGGGCCTCTTGTTTGACTTGTTTCTTTTGTGATTGTGATTCAGTTATACATGCCTGTCCAAGGAATGTTTATAGTTCACCTTTGGACTCTGTTGTTTTAAGTAAGGAAGACAAAACAAATTGCTTTCATTTCCTCATTAGCAAATAGCTGCATGTCTGATGCTCTATATCTTTTCCCTTCCCTTTAGAGAGCCAAGATAACAGACTACAAATATAAAAGAGTTTACCAACTGGGGGGAAAAAAAGGAAACCAGATGCAGAGAAATGAACAGGTGGAGCTTTTCACAGCAAGAAGATAAGTATTATATGCTGCTGATGTTTGTAGATAAAACCTCTATTACAAGTATATTTGTAGGAATCAGGTGAAAAGGTAATCATTGCACCATTGTGCTTTACAAGGGAAGATGAGAAAATGTTTATTCACAATTGCAGTCTTTGCTCCAAAGAATTCCTGATAACCTCCTAAGCAACTTCTGGTTTTCTAGAAAGCAATCCAAACAGCAGGTCTTAATTTCTGGGTTTGTTAGTACTATCTCCAGACTTCATTCTTGAAAAATAAAGATTATTTTCACAAACCTTGTGGCTAGTGGCTTCCAGAAAAAAAGCTTATTGGGTTGAATTTTGAAGTATGCTATAGGCTTATAGAACAATACACTCAACTACTGCTTTCCTCATCCCTCTAGATATATTGGTCTCCAACTTCTAGACCCAGGCAGCATGGCTGTTGTGTTGTGCCTTTTATAGTCCAATGTACTGGTAGAGTGTGACCTTGAAGAAGGCAAGAATAATGAAGTCTCAGCAGCATTAGAGAGCAATACAACTTCCATTCAGAGACGGCATAGCCTGTTGACTCTGTGGTAAGCAACAGTTGCTGGCACGGGAAAGTTGCAAAATAAATGTGTGATATATCCTCCTTTGGCAAAGGAGCCAAGTGGTAACTGCAATCCAAAAATTGTCTTCATGTATGGTGGACCTAATGAATACACTCCTAAGGAGCTTAACACCCTTAACCTCTCTCATCAAGTTTGCATGCAGGTGAGGAACGTTAAATCTGAATTCATGGTCTGTTGTGCTTTATTGCTTAATTGAATCGCAGCCCCAGCAATTTTGTTTTGAGTTGTATTAACTTCAGGACAAAGGCAGAGAGGAGGACACTGTTTAATGACCCCTTTAATGCACAAAAGGCACAAATTTCTCAGCAACCACCATGGTGTTATTTTCATAAAGTACTGCCCAATGAGTCTTTTCTACTCGGTTCAGGATGATTCCTGTAGTTATGAACAGTTATATTCTACCGTATCCCAAATAATAGATGAGATGAAGCATGCCAGAGTCAGACAGTTTAGATGGAGTTGATGGAGTGCATGCATACATCTAGTTTTGATACACTGTACATGGTGCATACATGAAAGCCAGTTTTGCTTAAATAGTCTCTTTGGTTTATGATCTCTGACAAAGTTGATAGGAAGCTGTCTAAGTTGTATTCTATCACCTATCATTTAGATGCTGCCCATCCTGACTTTCTAGGGAAGGTGCCCATGTCACGGCAGTGACTTTGGGCTGTATAAAAGGCTAAAAACATTTGAATGAATCCAAATCCTGATATCTAAGGTAGCAAACAACCATCTCAATTTATATGAAAAAAGCATTAATTGGCAGAAGTCACCTAATTGTCTGGCCTAAATGCCCAAAAGAATATCCAAGTGTTTATTTCCTATTGAATGGCTAACATGATTGATGCCATTGGATCTTCAGATAGATCTGTTTCACAGGGCAGGTGCTACCACAAAGAAGGCAGGACAGTTGGGTACAACAAAATAGGGTTTTTAATAGAAGTGACATGAAGCATGTCCTACTTGCTAAATCTGGTATGGTGAGCAATGACAATGCTGTTCAACAATGAGGGAGATAGGCAGTCCCAGCAGTAGCCAGTCCTCATCCCACATTGGGCTTTACAGGTAATAATCCGCACCTAGGATTGCACCCAGAAGTCCTCTGAAAAATCAGGGCAGCTTTGTGGAGCAATTGCAACTTCAGAATGCACCTACCTCAAGCACATTATAGTAATCCAAATGGGAGTAACAGAGGCAGGAGTCTCAATGAGCAAGTGATTCTGATCCAGGAACAGATGTTGATGCACAAGATAAATCTGTGCCACAGCTGCCACATAGTATTCAAGTAGGAGTCTTGCTAAATTGTGCATCAACTCTGACTGAGGAAATGCACCCCCAGAAAAGATTAAAGATGGAAAACCTTGAATCCAGGAGATCCTAAAAGTCACAGACACTTGATCTTCTCAGGTTGAGCTGAAAGCTGTTTATCCAAACCTTCACAGCCACCAGCCATTGAGGATTGCTATTACCTGTCAGTTCAGGACAGACATGTACAAATCAATATCATCATTATATTGATGATACATTCTGATAGTTCACTTCATCCAATGGCTTGATGTTCAGAGAGCAAGTACAACTTCCATTTCCAATCCCTTTACAGATAGTTCATTGCTGAGAGAGCAAGTAAGAATAGAGTAGATGTACTACCCCCTCCCCACCCTTTGTAATCCTGCCAAAGATCATAAAAAGTATGATCAGACTTGCATCCTAACTGGAAAAGATCCAAATAATTTGCTTTCTCCAGGGCCTTGGGGGGCTGGTTATTTAGATATTGTCAGCTTGGGTTCAGGCCCAGAGACAGCATTGCTGACTTTCCTTGATGTACTTGTTGCACTTAGATGAGGATAGTATATCCCTATTTTCCCTTTTAGATCATGCTGGCATCTTAATAAAATGTCCATGAAGACTGAAGATTGCAATGATTTTATTCCTTCTGCAGTAAGCAGAGGTTTTTTTGGGGTGACCACTGATATATAGAGTGCGACATGAGTTGGTCTTCTTTCTCTCTTTTTAAAAAATCTATTTTAAGGTGCTGGATAAGTGTTTGGATGTTGTAAGGGCCTAGATTAGAGAGAGTAATGAAACTGAAGTGAAGCAAGATGGACTTACATTACCAGTCTTTATTGACATCGGTGTTGTCTCTGAATGGGCAGGCACCAGCTGTGAAAAAGTAAATTCATGATTTTAGGATCCTTCCAGACTTATGCCTCCCACTACAATAACAAATAGAAGGCATGGATATAGAAATGTTTGTCCAGCTGTGATTGGTACATCAGCTATGACTCTACTGGGTGCAGGAGTTCCTAACTATGGTAAGTCAAGCCTTCATCACCACCAAGTTTGACTACTATACTTTATTTGGCATTGTCTTTAAAGACTAATCAAAAATTGCAGCTGGTCCAGAATGCAGAAGTCCATGTACCTGCCAGCTCCCCATAATGAGAGCATATACATTGATTTGGTGCCCCTTGCACTGTTTGTATTGCTTTTAGAATTTAGAATACAATAGAGCTGGAATGGACTTTGGAGGTCTTCTAGTCCAACCCCTTGCTCAACCAGAGACCCTATACTCATGATGGCGAACGTATGGCACGCATGCCACAGGTGGCACATGGAGCAATTTGTTAGGGCACGCGAGGCGTTGCCTTCTTTTAAGGGCATTTTTCCCTGAAGCCTCTGGAGGGTGAAAAACAACCCAACACGCAAACTGGAAGTTCAAAAACAGACTTCCAGTTTGCGTGTTGGATCATTATTTGCCCTCTGGATGCTTCAGGAGGATTCTCTGAAGCCTCCAAAACACAAAAGATGGCCCTACATGCAAACCGGAAGTGACTATCGGATGTCACTGGCCATTTTTCACCCTCTGGAGGTTTCAGGGAAGTCTCCTGAAGCTTCCGGAGGGCCTCATGGGGGACGGCCTTTGCCCTCCCCAGGTCCTAGAAAGCCTCTGGAGCCTGGAGAGGGCAAAAAATGGGTCCATCATGGGACAAAAGCAAGGGAGAGGCGGGTCATGCACGCATGCACGGTGTCACACAGGCGCGCACACAGGGGGTAACACACATAGCATTATGGGTATGGGCACACCCGCACATGACCCCTCTGTGCTCTCAAAATGTTTTGGCACATGATGGATAAAAGGTTAGCCATCACTGCCTATACCATTCCAGACAAGTGGCTGTCCAGTCCTTTCTTAAAAACCTCCAGTGATGAAGCCCTCACAATATCTGAAAGCAAGCTGTTCCACTGGTTAATTGTTCTCACTTTCATGAACTTTTTCCTTAATTCCAGATTGCTTCTTTCTTTCATTAACTTCCATCCATTGTTTCTTGTCTTGGCTTCTGGTGCTTTAGAAGATAAGTTGACTCCGTCTTCTTTGTTGCAGCCCCTCAAATACTGAAATACTGCTATCATGTCACCCCTGGTCCTTCTTTTCTCTAGCTTAGTCATACCTAGATCTTGCAACTGTTCTTCATGTTATCTAGAAAGCTTGCACTTTTTTCCCCCTTATCATTATTTTATCAAAACATCTTGATGTTTCATTCTTTATGTTCTCTTTGGCTGTTAAAGCTTTAAGGGGACATTTGGCATATTCCACCAGGCAGTGGAGTTGTATCAGGAAAGAGAATTTCAATTTGTTCTTGCAGACAGATGCAATATATGAGGACATTGTCTACTAAGAAGGGACATTCAAGAGCAGAGATACTATAAAGGCCCACCTTTTGGAGTCCTTTGCTGGTGATGAGCTTCCTAGAAAGGGCTTCATGGCTTGATATCTGTATATTTACAGGACTCTCTGCTCCAACCAGAATCTAATCTATTAGCAGATATTAGTATTGCATATTTTCTGGAGGGTAGGGGAGTTAAAGTCATGTCCCACTTCTGTCATGTGTTAGTGCTGTTACTTTGGAATGAACTTGGAAATCAGACTTGCTGCCCCCTCTTGCTGGCTTTCAGAAAGTTGTTGAATTATTTCAGAGGGCATTATCTTGATTTACTGCATTGCACCATTTTTTTGAGGAGGGGTATTTATGTTGGTACTTATACCATGGATAGTTTAATGATTATAGTGTTGTATATCTAATAAACCAATGAGATTGTAGCAGGATATAATTTCAGTATATAAATAAATAATGGATCATACTACACAGGTATACCATAGTGATTCATTCAATAGAAATTTACAGACAAACATTTTTTCTCTCTCTCTCAATATATGAAGGCCCTGTACTGTACGTTCCTATGATATTGAATTGACTGTTTTGCAAAGATCTTCTGTAGCTGTGCAGTATATTAAGCATCAATAAGAGAAATAAAGTACAATTTTGAAGTCAATTAATCTGCTTGAATCCAACAGGAATTAAAAGGATTATGAAGCCTTGCTGCAAACAGGTGTGGAAGCCCATTCTAAGTCTTCATTATAAATGGGTCATACACTTAATCTTCAGCAAATTCATCTTGGTAGGATATGTCAGCATTAATTCAGTTCTACGGTGTATGACAGTTAATACTTTACAGTAAGAAGCCCAAAATTTGAAACTTGTTAATAGGACAAAGATTCAGTATTAGTTAAAGAATAGCGCCTTGTTTAATGCTTTAGCAAGTAGTTAGGTTTATCATCTTTTGTTCCTGAGTGATGTGCCTATTAAGGAACAATTTGTACATCAATTTCATTGAGCCACCAAGAGTGGCTATTTTGAGGTTAAGATTGCATGTATACAAATCCATAAGAATCCATGAAGACTGCAAGTGTTGTTCAATGAACTGAATACTCTTATTAATAATTTATTGCTGAAAAATACAGACTCCTATATCAAGCGTTAGTTATTAAATTATGATGGAACTGGGGAAATACAGGTTTTTCTTCTTCCTAAAGAAAAATCAACAAAAGAGCCAAACTATGCTTAGTGTATGTATGTATGTATGTATGTATGTATGTATGTATGTATGTGTGTGTGTGTGTGTGTGTGTATGTATGTATGTGTGTTTGTGTGTGTGTGTGTGTGTGTGTATATATATATAATTGTTTCACAACATCCTGTTAGAGCCCCATTAAGGGAGGAGACCTACTGTTTCCTTTTCTGCCTTGCGGCTCATCACCAGAGACCATCTAGACAGAAAGCCATTAGTTCCGTTGTGTTAATTTTTTAATAATATCTTTTTAGCTCTTATCAGCTAGCCATACCCTTACTGGGATTCGAACCGGGGCTGTATTCCATGCCAGGCGAGAGCCTTAACAAAAACGTAACACACATATAAAAAAATCACACAACGGAACTCATGGCTTTCTGTCTAAATGGTCTCTGGTGATGAGTCGAAAGGCAGAAAAGGAAACAGTATGCCTCCTCCCTTAATTGGGGCCCTAACAGGGTGTTGTGGAACAATTATATATACTTATCCTCCTGTCTCAGCTGAGCAGGAACAGAACCTGGCTGGCTTAATGGCTAAAGTTCTCGCCTGGCATGGAATACAGCCCCAGTTCGAATCCCAGTAAGGGTATGGCTAGCTGATGAGAGCTAAAAAGCTCGAAATAGATCTATACTAGTCTCCCTGACTTTTTTATTTTTTTTGAAAAAGTATTTTATTGGTTTTCAAAATTATTACAAGGGAAAAAGGTGTAGGGTAAAGGTAACATTTTGGTAGCTTCCCTGCCGTTGGTGGCGGCTTTCCCAAAACTTCATAAGTTTACAATTTTAAAGGATAAACATATAAAAAGATTACATTGTATAGTCTATGTATTCAATCATCTTTTGTTTGTTGCCATTTTATCTTGTATCAACAATTACAATCGTATTTCAAATAAACTCATTTTTGCTATCTGAGTCTTTTTGCAATTGACTCCTCTTCCCTGTCCCTGGGCAGGGCTGTCGCTCCCTCCATTCCCTCGTCTTCACCTCCCAGCTGGGGGGAATGTTTTTTAATAAAAGCCTCCGCCTCACTTAGTGTTTTGATTTTTACTCTGCCTCCCTCCCAGAAAATCAACATTCCCTATGGTAATAACCACTTGAACCATATTCCCTTTTTATATAATTTCTTAGACAAGAAAGAATATTTCCTCCTTATTTCTCTAATTTTTTTCGGAATCTATTTCAAAATGATTACTTCTTTATCCTGGCATTTTAAAATTCCATCCCGTTGAGCCCTCAATATCTCATCCCTTGTGGATCTCCTAAGAAATTTAACATGAACTTCTCTTGGTACGTTATTTATCCTGGCATAAGTTGAATTAATTCTATAAACCAGTTCCATATCCCACCAGAGTTGATCTTTCTCTCTTTTAAGGTATTCTGCTAATATTGTACTCATAAGGTCTTTAAGATCTTCATTTTCTGACTCTGGTATATTCTGGAACCTGAGAAAAAAAGACATTCTTTCAAATTCAATTTTGGTCATGTTTGCTCCCAATTCTGAACCCTCCCTCTGAACTTCCTTCACCACTTCCCCTATCTCAGCCACCTCCTTCTCTAGCTTTTCAATTTTTTGTTTATTTTCCGTTGTATTTTGTTGCGTTTCCCTAAGCTCTGTTAATTCTGACATCTCTTTCCTCATTTCATTCATATTTTCATTCATGCTATTCATATTTTTCATTATTTCCCGAAACATTTCTACCACCAATGGATCCTTTGAGCCCTCTCCAGCAGGTTCTTTCTGTAAAATGGGAAGTAACGGACTCAGGCTCAACCCGACCAAGACCGAGTGGCTGTGGTTTCCGGCTGCCCGATTCAACCAGCTAATTCCATCGCTGGCCATAGGGGGTGAACATCTTACCCCTGTGGATGGGGCGCGCAACTTGGGTGTCCTCCTAGATGCCCGGCTGTCCATGGAAGATCAAGTGACAGCCGTGGCTAGGAGGGCGTTTTACCAGGTTCGCCTGGTTCGCCAGTTGCGCCCCCTATTGGATCGGGATGCCCTTCGCACAGTCACTCATGCTCTCGTGACATCCCGACTGGACTATTGTAACTCTCTCTACATGGGGCTCCCCTTGAGGTGCACCCGGAGACTGCAGATGGTCCAGAACGCAGCCGCGCGGGCAATCCTGGGTACCTCTAGGTTTACCCATGTAACACCTCTCCTGCGCGAGCTGCACTGGCTGCCTGTCGTCTTCCGGGTGCGCTTCAAGGTATTAATCGTCATCTTTAAAGCGCTCCATGGCTCGGGACCTAGCTATTTGCGGGATCGGATCCTGCCTCATACATCCTCACGGCCGATCCGCTCCCACAGAGAGGGACTTCTCCGGGTGCCGTCCACTAGACTTTGTCAGCGGGCGACGCCCAGGGGAAGGGCTCTCTCTGTGGCGGGCCCAGCTCTCTGGAATGACCTTCCCCCCGACATTAGAACGACCACGGACCTCTGCTCCTTCCGTCTAAAATTAAAAACATATCTTTTCTGCTTGGCCGGCCTAGGGTAGTCTCTCTCTATGGGGTTTTAGTTGTTTAGTGGGAATTTTAGTCTAAAATGGGTATTTTAGCACAGGTACTGTTTAATTTGTTTTTAAGATGTTGTATATCTATTGTATATTTATGGTTTTTTAGTTTCCCTGTGCATTGCTCCGAGTCCCTACGGGGAGAGGGAGCGGTCAAGAAATTAAATTATTATTATTATTATTATTATTATTATTATTATTATTATTATTATTATTATTATTATTATTATTATTATTATTATTATTATTATTATTATTATTATTATTAAAAGTGTAGAAATCTTTGACTATGTAATCGGGCTGAAGATGGCAGAGGATGGAGCAGAAGCTGACTTTCCCATTGGAGGCTTTCTAAAAGCCATTATGTCACTCTCAGTTTCTTAGCTGACAAAGAAATGGCGCCGGAGAAATGGACGACCGAAACAGTCCGAGGTATCAGAGAGTCTGAGTGGGAGTTCAGTCTTAAGAGTCTTAAGAGTTCACTTTAAAAAAAAGGAAACCTTACAGTCCACAATCAGGAGTCCACATATTGGGAGAGACTTGAGAGCCTCTGGTAGGAATGTCTGAAGTAAAGAGTTTATAATCCTTCTTTGGTAATTAAGTAATTAAGGAGGGAAAAGCTTCAGCACTGTAGAGGAGTTATAAGCGGAGAACAAAGAGAAGCCATCCTCTCCCGTCCTCTGACAGGAAGAAAAGTAAAAGTTCCAATTACTTTCTTTTTAAAAGAGCTCTATAAGAAACAGTTGCAAATGTGATACGATACAATTCTTTCATATAGCTTGTTCAAATAGCAAGTTGATCCTTCCTCTCTCCATTTCAAATGGAGAGGAATCAGTTAATAGCTCCTCCGTCCGAGGGGAGGTTGAGAACTCCCCCCTCCAATCTGCATTCCAAGTTGATTGAACTAGCACTTACAGTGATTTATCGCTTATCCTTCATCTGCAGTTCAAGAGATTAGGGAAAGTCTTTCACCTCCGGCGTTTCAGCTACCCTTCTTATTCTGCATAGCTCCCGAGTTCCATCCGGCGAAGAGGTGAAATCCGCCCCCCCCTTTTTGCTCACCAGCTCCTAGAGCGAGGCTTGGGGGGGGCTACCTGGCTACCGCCAGGCTGGGGCTCCCAGCAAGCCGCTCCTACAGCAGAAGCCCCCCCGAGGCCTTCCGTGCTTCCAAAGAAGCCCACCAGTACAGCAAGCGGCGGACGAAGCACAAAGTACATCCATTGCCTTCAAAGACAGGAAGCGAAGTCCTCCCTGACTTATTTATTGATCAGTTCAAAAATGTAACACACATATAAAAAAATCACACAACGGAACTCATGGCTTTCTGTCTAGATGGTCTCTGGTGATGAGCCGAAAGGCAGAAAAGGAAACAGTATGTCTCCTCCCTTAATTGGGGCCCTGACACACACACATATATATATATATATATATATAGATAGATAGATAGATAGATAGATAGATAGATAGATAGATAGATAGATAGATAGATAGATAGATAGATAGATAAAAACATTTGGGCTGAAATTTCACATGAAAAAGATTTCCATGAGTGACTACAGCTCTTTGGATATTAAAAGTATAAAATACTCAGGAGTTGTTAAGACATTCAATAAATATTGAATTGCTTGATTGGCTGAGTACAATTTCACAAACAATATTTTGCTATGGGTGCTAAAAGACCATGAGCATTTAACAACAAAGTGGTTTATCCATTGTTATGAATAAGTAACTTCAATTTCCCCATTTCATCTGAAGTCTATTTTAGGTAGTTATTTTCAAATGATTTATATTCCAACATTATGGAGTTAGTATATCTCAATATCAGTAGGGATTAATGTAAATACATAAGCATTAATAAAATGAATTTTGACCTTGAAGGATATTGTGTGTCAATCTAATCCACCACTTTGTTTTTGACAGTAGGTAACATTCACTAGAAAAGCACATATTCTCTACGTTTCCCCCTACATTACCATTTAGCATTTGGCATGAAGTATGCCAAGCAGAAGTTTCATATACTTCCTTGAATGTCTACAGGTAGTCCTCAACTTACAACCACAACTGAACCTGTAATTTTGATTGTAAATCATTGGGTTTTAAGTCAAGTCAAAGCTTCCTAGGGTTTGCAAACCTCTATATGCAATTCATCCCCTCCTTTGTGAAGATTGCCATACCCATGACTGACCTCTTAAGGGCAGGGCGCCCTGGAATGGGTTTGCCCCGAGAGAGGGGCCCATGCCTTGGAAAGCATTTCGGTTCCGGTGGTGTCCAGTGAGCTCTTGCTGGCCCTTGAAAATCCAAGGTGGAGTGGTGGTGGTGGTAATGTGACTGATCCTGGAGAAGCCAACAGGAGCCCTGGGGAGAGTTCTCTTTTCTTTGTGAAGGACAGACAATCTCTCCCCTCCCTCCGAACTAGAACTTAGGAGTATCTTCAGACATATCAAACACAAGCATACAGAGGCCGACAGAAGGAGGGAATGGCACTGCTGATTGAACCGCCCTGGTTCAGAGGAAAGTTTGATGAGGACCCAGACCAGTTAGCCCTATTCCTTGACTCAGCTGAGATCCACTTGGAATGCTATGGACACATTTACCCATCCCCCAGAGCCATAGTGTATACTATCACAGAGGGACTAGAGAAAGAAGCAAGAGTATGGTTAGCAGTTCTCCACAATAGGAGAGACCCCCCCCCCCCAACTACAAGGCATAGATGACTTCCTACAACTGCTAGAGGCCAGATTTGAGGAGGCTTTACATAGTCATTAAGCAGCTGGTTGTAAATTGAGGACTCCCTGTAATCTCTTTAAAGATGAGTTAATTGTTATAGTCTGTACATAAATATTCTATGCCTTTAATGAAACAAATAATAAAATCTCCATTAAGCACCGCCATCGTTTTCAATGATGGTGCGTCTCCAATATTGCTGGATTCTTCTAAATGTCATTCTGTATTTTGAACATCTCAGAAAATTTTCAGAATTTTTGTGGCGAACAAGCTGATTTTCAACTTAATAAAATATAATTGTTGGCCTTCATGCTTTTCGGTCATCCAGTTATCCAATAACGTTCTATTCCCAATAATCTGATGGGTATTATTTTGCCAGGAAACTAATAGTTTCCTTGAAATTTTTAAACCTGCTGCCTGTGTCATCAATTGATGAAATTGTTAATCGATTGTGGTGATTACGGGGCTGAATTGCTCGTCATTTATTGCACTAAAACTGTGTTTCACAAAAGACTTTTAAAGTGGTATAGTTTTATTGTAGCATAGATGAATAAAAGCAAACAATACAAACCACTAAACTAATAGCATAACATTTTTATGGGCTGTAACTGATAACCTACTATTTGAATGACAACATATAAGCAAATATGCTTTTAAAAATAGAAACTCAGCAATTGTGAAAATAACATTTTTGATGGTTCTGAAAATATACAAGGAAAGGTATCATGGGACATAGCTCTTCTTGTGCCAAAATTGCTGGTCAACAACTGGAGCAACACTAGTCCCAAAAGGGGTTGATATTGACATCCTATCATTTCCCCCATAACTATACTTCCCCTTTAAAGATGACACTAAAAATCATACTTGACTGCTGATTGTGTGACTAGAATGTAATTTAGGCACAAATCGCCCAAGTTTTTGATTCTCCAAATGTTTATTGCTAAGTGTTAAGACAATTGCTAAAAAGGAGAAGATCAGTAGTCAAAATGAATTCATAAGTCCTTCATATCAAATATATACTGGTATAGCATCGTGTAGAATACTACCAGTTATTCATGCATTTATGGACTTCCAAATAGATTGCATGTTATCAAAAATACAGTCTTGTCAGAGCAGGGCAATGTTCCTTGAATAAGAAGAACCCTTTAAATACATTTGGAGGCAGAGAGATATTTTTTTAAAAATAAAACCTTTGGTGTTATTATCAGCAACTGGCACCGATAGCATATGTAGTTTCTCTCTCAGCACCTCCCCATCTCAGCACCGGAGATAAGTTGAACTGTAATTAGCTGAAGAATAAGATTTCCAAGGAACATAGGCATAATTATATGTAAAAAGAACCTCTAAGGCAGGGATGTCAAACTCGCGGCATCACAGGGGTGTCACATGATTTATCGGGACTTCTTCCCCCTTTTGTTAAACTGGTTGTGGGTGTGGCCAGTGCATGACTCATCCAGTCTGCTGCGGTCTGCAAGTCTGACAGCCCTGCTCTAAGGAAACAGAGCAAAGGAAGACAGAGGTTGATGGCTGTATTAAGAAAAAAGTTTGATGATGATGTGGTTCATTCTGGTCAAGGAAGGCTGCCAAAGAGAAATGAGAAAGAAATTTGAGCAGCAACAGCAATTAGTATTTGTCTAGGAATGAGAATCAATGAATATGTTTTTGCTTCTGATGCTGATTGTTTCTGTCAAATGAGCATAAGCTAAGGAGTCTTAGCGTGCTTCTTCCCATGGAAGAGAAAACAGAATATTTTTCTACCATCACTTTATTCCATTTCAATCTGCTCTGGGCCTGACTGTGATCAGGCCCTGAAACCTTAGCTATGGGTTCCTATTTCACTATTCTTTCATTCGTGTTTTTTAAAAATATGCTTTGTTTTAACAAATGCCATTTGTCTGCTAGATTCCCTTCTGCCCTGGACTGGAGCCCAGGTTGGTAATTTTCATCTCTTCCCTCTGGTATGAATAGATGGGCCAGTTAATTTTATAGGTACTCCTTTCTATCTCTTTGTTGTTCTTGATTTTTGTCCAGCTTCAATTGCAACTGTTCTTTGGAAGGAAGGCATAAAATATTTGGCACGCTTTCCTATGAACCTAAAAGCCATAACGGGAGCAGCTCAATTATCACCCATTATTTCCAACTATTAATGCAAATATCATATACCACATCAGCACTCTTTCCAGTCAGGGAATCTGATTATCCTGAACAAACTCTCTTGCCCTAGAATCACCTACAGTACTTCTGAATAAATGTGTATCTTTCTTTTTTACAAATATAAAATATACTGTTTGTCTTCCATAGATTATTTTTTGCATACATGTAATAGGCAAGCATTGAAATACTCAAGACAATTCAGTACTTGATTGAGTTTATGTTGCCAAAATGAACTGAGACAGGGAAAAATCAAAATATTTATAACGTATAGAACAGTGATGGCTAACTTTTTTGTCATTGCGTACCCATAATGCAATGTGTGGGTGACTCCCCACTTGCATTCCCACTCATGTGCATGCATGTGACCTCTACATACACCCCACCCCCTGTGCATGCACGTGTGACCCCCCACATGTGTGCACGTCTCCCTCATGCCCCCTGCCCCCCACATGCGCTGCAGAGCCCCAAAAAACCAGCTGACTGGCAGGAGGCACATGAGGTGCCACAAGCATGCACAGTGGAGCTCAGCTTGTGTGATGGCTCACGTGACCACAGAGAGGGCTCTGCATGCCACCTGGGGCATGCGTGCTATAAGTTCATCATCATGGGTATAGAACAAAAGGCAGAAGGATAAACTTTTTATTTTTAGGAAATACCAACTGCTTTCATTAATAGATTAATAGAACTGGAGCTCTAACAAAGCTTGCTAAAGTTCAAAGTTGTTGGTTCATTTTCCTAAAAGAGGTTCGAAGCCATGTAAAACTACCAGTCATGTGCATCCAGTATAATTCCTATGCATGCATTTAATTCCAATCTGAAAATATTGTAGAAATGAACTGAAATATACTTTTCAATACATAGGCAACTTCTTCCCAAATATCTGAAGCATGAAACATGAAACTGATGTTTGTTGGGGACTGAATGGATTAAATCTGAAAATAATAGTACATTGGGGAAGATGGGTAGAACAAATAAATCCAGAATGCCTCATGGAAATATCTTGAATAAACCCAAGGACATCTTGTTTTTCATCTAAGATGATTCATCAGCTCTGACTGAAGAAGCTTCTTGGATGAGAAGTGAAATGACATCAAAGAAAAACCAGACAGTCCAGTTGCCTCTTGAAAAAGCACCCATGGTCTGGATGACTGAGAATATCCATAGACATCTTGAATAAACATTTCATTCTTTTTTCATTTCCTTTCAATTTAGACCAGGTGGTTCCAACCTGCAGCCCACAGGCAGCATGTGATCCTGGACAGCTAGCAATATGGTCCCACAAAACCATAAACTTCCGACATTATGTGGTTTATATATTTTAACTATATTATATATTTTATATGCAACCTAAAACAATTGTTCTTTGCTCAATGCAAGCCAAAGCAAGTTCAGTCTTGTTAAATTTCACCTTTTAAGCAATTTAGAAAGTTCATTTCCAATGGAAGTCTGGTTTAAACGTTGCTTTGAGTGAAATGTTAGCAACACTTCAGGAAACAACCACTTTATCCAAGCCCAACATGTGTGGAAGCTGTAAAAAAAGAAATAATTTGCATTGGGCTTCTAGAATACTTGCTACTTGCTACTGCTTCCCTGATCAGCTAGAATAACCCAACAAGAAACAGTCTATCATTTGAGCTACTATAGGGCGGCAGTTCTGCAAACTTTGATCAACTGCATAGGATGGCTCAATTGCACATTTTATTGGTCATATTTATTGTCCCCTCATATTTGTTCATCGAAGCCATTATATCATCTAGTGACCTTTTGAAATGGTTGTTTTAATAGCTTCCCAAGTAACTTTAGCAAGTCTTTCATCTTTCACAATTTGAAATTCCCCTTTGCTTTCTGCTTTTTTGTATTAATCATTACATATAAATCTCTGCAAGCTCCAGTAAACAACAGCAATTACCAGTATCTATTTGTTAATGGCTAATGCATTCCCTTGCTTGAAGGACATATACAAATAATAACCTGAATTGTAAAGATGTAAATATAGTATTTGATTGCTGGTAGTTGTATTTTATTGCAATATCAAGGCTTCACATAATGTTCACACAATGTTATAATTACAATAAATTTGGGAATGCATCTTTATGTCTTCTAATCAAAGTGAATACTAATCTCTATTCTTTTTTCACGCTTGTGGAATTGTGTAGCTGTCCCTTTAAATAGGGAAAATGCCAACTCAGGTCTGGCACACCAAAATAAGCTCTTTGCAGCAATCAATAGTTTAGTAAATGCCTTACTTAGATTGCACATACTGTAGCCCTACCATACACGTTGGGAAGAGATTAATACCAAGAGGTCAATAAATACTTCATTAGCTTAATGCCATTTCACTCTTCTTTGTGTTAATGAAATTCAAGATCTTAGAGGCCAAAGAAGAGGATATGTGTCTTGCTTCTAAAAGCTAACAAGGCAAAATAAACACTGTTTGCAAGGATATACCTAACAGGATGTGACACATAATTGTTAAAATGATGTGTAAATTTATTAGAGCAATTACAATAGGTCTCACTAAAAGTTAACATCTCTGTGTAATGAAGGCAGCACTGGCAGTGTACACATTAAGGATCTGTAAAATTCAGATTCTCATTAATAAAATATGTGTGAGAGAAAAGCCTCTTCTAAGATGATAGGAATAATCATCCTTTACAACCAATTAATCAACAGCTCACACAAAAATGACACATCCAAACAATATTGTTAGACTTGACAAAATTCACTCACTCACTCACTCACTCACTCACTCACTCACTCACTCACTCACTCTCTACTTTTCTTTCTTCCTTCAGATATTTTACCTAATTTGATGTTGGAATCATTTGTCCTTTGCAGAAATAGTCTCCCTCTTCCCCACTCCTCTCTTTCTCAGAGAAAGGAAGCAAGTTGCCCTCAAAATATTTTACAAATCATTTCACAATTATAGTGCGGTAGTGGTGAAGGATTTTGGAATTCTAATGCTAAATATTTAAGCATCACGCCACTGATTGCTGTTTTTCTGTATTTTTACCTGATCATAGTTCTCCGGAACCTCATCACTTCTGACCTCATCATTTTGAATAAAGTTGCCAGGAACCATTTGTAAATAACCATTTGTAATTGTAAATGGTGACATATTACTGTGCCGTGCCATACTTAGCACTTAAGCAAACTTTTTAATCTAAGGAGGAATAAATGTATGGATATTTCTAGAGGACAGGTACAAAATGCACTGTTCCAACTGAATTCCTTGATCATGTCAGATAATATTCTAGAAATCCAGTGAGTTAAGGCACCTGGCTGGAAAGCAAAACATCACGAGTTCCATGCCCATCTTGGCCATGACAGCCAAGGGTGACCTCTCAACCCAATTCATCTCACAATGTGGGGAAAATATGTTGGATATTTATTTTATTTTATTTATTTATTTGTTGAATTTATATAACCGCACCATCTCCCCGAAGAGACCCGGGGCGGTGCACAGGAAATTAAAACAGACAATAATATCACAATATAAATAATTAAAACCAAATTAAATAAATTATCCCTGTGCTAAAATTAAAAAATATTAAAACATAATCCCATCTAAAACCCAATTAAAACAATTTATGGTACAGACTGTAGGCTAGGTAAATAACTTAGGCCAAGCTGGCCTGATGAAACAGGAGTGTCTTTAATTTCTGGCGGAAGGTGCGGAGGTCCGTGGTTGTACTGAGGTTGGGGGTAGGTCGTTCCAGAGGGTTGGGCCCACCACAGAGAAGGCCCTTCCCCTCGGTGTTGCCCACTGGCATTGCCTGGTGGACGGCACCCGGAGAAGTCCCTCTCTGTGGGAGCGGATCGGCCGCAGGGATGTATGGGGTAGGATGCGGTCTCGCAGGTAGCTAGATCCTGTGCCATGGAGCGCTTTAAAGATGGTAATCAACACCTTGAAGTGCACCCAAAAGACCACAGGTAACCAGTGCAGCTCGCGCAGGAGCGGTGTTACATGGGAATACCTGGACATTCCCAAGATCGCCCGCGCGGCCGCATTCTGGACCAGCTGTAGTCTTTGGGTGCACCCCAAGGGGAGCCCCATGTAGAGAGCATTGCAGTAATCTAGCCAGGATGTCACAAGCGCGTGAGTGACTGTGCGAAGGGCGTCCCGGTCCAATAAGGGATGCAACTGCCGCACCAGGCGTACCTAGTGGAATGCCCCCCTGGCCATGGCCGTCATGTGATCTTGCATGGACAGCCGGGTATCCAGGAGGACGCCTAAGTTGCGTGCCTGATCCACGGGGGCCAGATGTTCGCCCCCTATGGCCAGTGATGGAATCAACTGGTTGTACCGGGATGTCGGAAACCACAGCCACTTGGTCTTGGATGGGTTGAGTTTGAGTCTGTTGCCTCCCATCCAGATCCGTACGGCTTCCAGACATCGGGACATTACTTCAACGGCATCGTTGGGGTGGTTTGGGGTAGAAAAGTACAGCTGCGTGTCGTCAGCATAGATATGATACTCCACACCAAAACCACGGATGATCTCACCCAGTGGCTTCATGTATGTGTTGAACAGGAGCGGTGAGAGGACCGACACCTGAGGCACCCCACAAGTGAGGGGTCTTGAGGTCGACCTCTGCCCTCCTGCCAACACAAATTGCGATCGGCCGGAGAGGTAGGAGGAGAACCACCATAAAACGGTGCCCCTCACCCCCAACCCCTCCAGCCGGTGCATTAGGATACCATGGTCGATGGTATCGAAAGCCACCAAGAGATCTAAAAGGACCAGGATGGAGGAACAACCCCCATCTCTGGCCCTCCAGAGATCATCCACCAACGCGACAAATGCCGTCTCAGTGCTGTGGCTGGGCCGGAAGCCGGACTGGCGCGGGTCCAGATAATCAATTTCCTCCAGGTGATGGGGAAACTGTTGTGCCACCACACTCTCAACAACCTTCACTAGAAAGTGAAGGTTGGAGACCGGACGATAGTTTACCAACAATGCTGGGTCCAGGGAAGGCTTCTTGAGGAGGGGCCTCACCACCGCCTCTTTCAAGACGGCAGGCAAGAACCCCTCACTCAAAGAAGCGTTGACTAACTCCTGGAGCCAGCCTCTTGTAACCTCCCAGGATGCCAGTACAAGCCAGGAGGGACACGGGTCCAATAAACATGTGGTGGCTCTCAGTCGCCCACGTAACCTGTCCATATCTTCGGAAGCAACAGAGTCAAACTCCTCCCATAATGGTATCTCAAGACCAGCTTCCGATAATCCCTCTAGACCACTCTCAGTGGAGATCAGCTCATTCCAAATCTGAGCGATTTTATCCTGCAGATAAACACCAAATTCCTCTGCTCGACCCTGCAGAGGGGCTTCCCGCGGCCTCTGTTGAAGGAGGGAGCGGGTCACCCCAAACAGGGCAGCAGGGCGGTTCTCTGCGGATGCGATAAGAGTGGCGCAATAGTGATGCTTGGCCACTCTCATCGCCACAAGGTAAGTCCGTAAATGGGCTTTCATCTGTGTTTGGTCAGATTCAGAGCATGTGGATCTCCATCTACTCTCTAGGCATCTCTTGTGGCGTTTCATCTCCCTCAGCTCCTCGGTAAACCAAGGAGCCCGGGTGGCTCTCCGCCACAAGAGAGGCCGCAAGGGCGCGACCCGATCCAAGGCTCCAGTGGCCGCAGTGTTCCATGCAGCCACTAGGTCCTCGATCTGGGCACGGGTCAGGGTCACAGGTAATGGCCCAAGATCCGTCTGGAACCTCTCTGGGTCCATCAGGCACCTGGGGTGGAACCATCTTGGAATATCCAGTTCCGCCTCCCTGTGGTGGGGTGTAGCGGTAAGAAAGTCGAGCCAGAGAAGTGAGTGATCTGACCATGACAGGGGATATATTCATTGCATTGAGTTATTTGTAAAAATAAAAAATATGATATAAATAAAAATAAAATAAAAAGGATGTTATTTAAGCTTAAGAATATTCCTGGGTTGTAGAAAATATTTAGTGAAAGATTAACTAGAGATTGTGGGAAAGTAGAGGATTAGAAATTTGGTTTAGTTGTGAAGCAAACCATATTGGTTTTGCTTCCTTAATTTTTCAATCTCTTTCACTACCTGTTTGTAGTGAAAGAGACCCATTTCCCAAATAAGTCTTGAATAGCTCTGACCGTAGTGATTCAGAGATGGTTGCTTTCAACCATCGGTCTACTGGTCATGGCTGAAAAAATACAGAATTCAAAAACATCCTATGGGCACATTTCTTACCTTGTACTGAAAAAAATGTATTGCCATTCATCTGTTAATAATTAAAAAAAATATTTTAAGGTATTATTTCCAAACATAAGAATGTTATAGTCTAAGACTTATGAATGATTCTGAGTATATAAGGCATCTATATGAAACAATGTGTTGCACAAAATACAGAAGGATGAAAGAAACAATATAATCTACAAAATCAACTGTAACCATTGTAACCAATTCTACATGGGACAATCAGTTAAAAACCAAGATCCACGAACATTGGCTGGCAGTCAAACACCAACTCCTTAATTTCTACCTACACCAACACCAACCAGCACCAGTTTGATTGTATCTATACAAAAATCATTGGCCATGCTATCATCCACCACACTCATGGGTTCATTGAAGCCTGGCACTCCACAAGCAATTCCATCAGCAGAAACATTTATCTACAATCAGCCTACGGACCCCTCAGAATCCAATTCAACTGCACAGCCAACCAGAAACAGTACCGACTCTCAATCAACCCACACAACCACCCCAACCAGCAGTTCTCCTCCCAATGACCCTGACCTCCTCCTTATCACAAGACCCATCACAAGACCTGAACTTGAGACCCATACTTGAAGCCTTTATAAACAGATACTGACATTGATATCTTCTAAACTATGCTGAACAGTTTACCTAGCCTAGTAATGAAATATTTGTAAACCAGCCCACAAGTTCGGAGAATGAACCCTCATCCTACACCTGAGCTACAGATATTTGCCACTGTTGCATATTCCTTCTTCTACAAGTAATCACTTTGAATTTTCATTTTTGACAACTAAAAAAATTTGCATACTGTTTCATGAAATGGAAACACCAGTCAAGAACTAAAAACAGGCAACCTTAGAACTTTTGAAGAAGTCAAATATCCAAGACATATCTCTGCACCAATATCTATATACTCCAACATAGCATTAGGAGAAAATAAATGAGGAGCTTCCACACATGCATACACATGCAAAACAGGTTTATTCCCAGTATGAATATAATTGTATTGCTTCTCCTTATCATTTGGCTGTTAATGAAGAAAAGCTAATCAAAAGAAGGATGTAACCACTATTACCACAAACTTGGTTGAATACATAGAAATGTAAATCAAACATTTGGTACTTAAGGATCAGACCTTAGCCTAGGCTGAGGAATTGTTTCTGCTTTTCCCCACATCCTTTAACCAAAAAAAAAAAATAATCCTTCAAATCCTTCCCTGTAATGAAAAACTGCACATTTTAGTAAGCATCAAAATGAATAAAAAGAAACATCATCTTTAGCAGTGTTGTGATTCATGAATGTTTCCTCCATCTCTGTATGGTTTCTATCATTAAGACAAAGGACATTACTTTATAATTATGTGCAAACTTTCCCTAAAAAGCACCATCTTTTACTATATGACATGAAGTCATTTGACTCTCTCTCCCAAGTTCAAATTACTGTGATGCAAAATTGCCATTAATAAAAGAAAAAAAATGCATTTGTAAACCTTTATCCATTTGTCAAGCAACTCCTTTGTTGATCTAACACAGAGGTCTTCAAACTTGGCAACTTTAAGACTTATGGACTTCAACTCCCAGAATTCTTCACAAGTCTTAAAGTTGCCAAGTTTCAGGACCCCAGATCTAACAAAACCTGATTTTTTTAATGGAATTTACAGTCAGGAATCAAAACCAAGCACAACCTGGAGGTGGTCAAAGATTAAACCTGAAGTTTTCATTAACAAAGTCAACTATGAATGAAGAATGCAAGCTATAGATGATTCTAGAAATATTAATGAAATAGCATAATGGTTATTAATTCCAATATCCCATTGAGTTCTAAGATATATTTATGCCAAAATTCTAGTTTATTTGAATTCAATATTTTTTCTTCGATTGGATAGGGACTCTCCTATCTGTAATAAGCATACATCTTCATTATCATGGACTGCAGGACCTTCTAGAATTAGATTCTTGATCCTCTATCTCAATCACCAGATGGCCAGATGCTACTCAGCTGTTCTTTGATTACATAGTGAAGATTCTTGCCTCTCCTCCAAGGAGAAATCAATCTGAACCTTGAAACTGAATAGTGTAGCAGCCAAAAGTCTTATTAATAGTCACAAATTGCTAAATGCACATTTGCAAAATTCCACATTAAGGAGAAGGAGTAATCTGCATGTGCAGATCTCAATATGTATACTGGTGTTGTTTAGATGGTCACAATTATTTTATGTGCTTGAGCAGAGGTGTCAAACTTGCATCATCACAGCAGTATCACGTGACATATCAGGGCTTTTTTCCCCTTTGCTAAACTGGGCATGGGTGGGGGCGTGGGCAGCATGTGACGCATCCAGCCCATGGGCTGCGACTTTGACAACCCTGTGCTAGATGCTATTAAGTTTCTATTCACATGTGCAGCATCAATACCTGGAATATTAAACCAAGGATAAAAAATATTTACATCTTTAATTGCACTGTTTCATGCACCGTGGTGAAATAAAGAAGCCTCAGATGAGAACCATGGCAATCAAATGAGCTGTTGAATTCTTAATGTTCACTGTCAAGTTTAACACGCCCGCATCCAAAGTTCCCTAATGGAATATACTGGCTTCCTGCCATATTACAATAAAGCTGCTGGGAAGCTAGAAATAGCCAGGTGGGTTCTGATTAATTCCTGTGTTCTTAATTTATACTTGCTAGGTTGTATTCCCTTTCGTATCTCACCTTGGTGCTATTGCAGTTTCATATCTTTGTAAATGAACACTTAGTACACTGAAGCTGAAGCAGCTGGCATTTCATTGATGAAAATTAGCAATTTCAGTTTGAATAGGTAAGTAATTCTGTTTTACAATGGCAAAATTCCCTCTGGTCATTTGAGATTTCTGCTGTTGAGTATAAGACAATGACTAGAGACCAGAAACTTGATGAAAGAAGAAAAAATCAGAGTCAACCCTTCATAATAAACCCCTTAAAGAAATATAGAAATCACACATGAATGAAAACATCCCCCCCCCCCAATTCAGCTTTTTTCAGTGAAGCTAGAAAACTGACTTAGTTTCCATTTTGTTCAGCAGTAATCCAAAGAATAACTGTGGGGATAGGACTGCACTAAATAACAGGCAGATATCTTGGTTTACAAATAATTTAGCAAGAACACTTTAGAACAAAACACAGAAGGTTTTGAGAGCTGATCCCCAGCTCAATTTACTGGAAGGAAAGTGTTCCATAGTGCACATTACTGTGAATACTATAAAGCTTACTGTTTACTGTTTTCTCTTCTGTTATAAGTTATATAAGACAATACTTTTTCTTTTAAAAAGTACGCCTTTGAGAGAAAATACATTTGAAGATCACATTTAAATATATTTCGGTTTTTAAAAATAAATATTTATTTTTAATTACATAAATATTTAAGGAAATTGGACATACTGGATTTTCTTCAAATTCACATAAACAGATTGAAAACATACATACCATATTTTTTGGAGAATAAGATGCACCTTTTTGCCTCAGAAAAGAGGCTGAAAATCTGGGTGCATCTTAATACAGCATATTTTGCCTCCTGAAGCCCCACCCCTTCACCAAAATGGCCATGCATAGCCTCATGGAGGCTTTTAGAGAGCTCCTGGGGGGCGGAGAGGGCAGAAATGACAGAAAAATGGCCTGGTTTTTGCCACCCAGACCCCAGCAGCACTCCATAAGCTTTGTAAAGGCTATGCATGCACTTTTTTGACAAAGAAACGGCCCCTTTGGGGGAAAATGGGCTGGTTTTGCTCGTTTCCCCCCCAGGAGCACTCTGCAAGCCTCCTAAAGGCTAGTCATGCCTCTTAAAAAAAAAACGGACCTGTTTTCACAAAAAATGGCCCGTTTGCAAAGTGCAAAAACCTTTTTTCCCTTTCAAGCTCTTTAGAGTGGAATACACCTGGAAACATCTACCGAACTACCTTCTCTCTCTCTCTCTCTCCCTACCTACCTACTGCATTTCTCTCTCTCTCTCTCTCTCCCCTCCCTCTACCTACCTATTCTCTCCCTCCCTCCCTACCTACTGTATCTCTCTCTCTCTCTCTCTCTCTCTTTCTCTCTCTCTATCCATTTATCTACCTACCTACCTACCTACCATTCACTCTCCATACCTACCTACTGTATTTCTCTCTCTCTCTTTCTCCCTCCCTCCCTCTATCTCCCTACCAACTTTTTTTTTAAAAAAATGCCTCTTCAAAACCTTGGTGCATCTTATACTCCGGTGCATCTTATACTCCAAACAATACGGTACATAGCAAGATTCTGATACATGATTTTACACTTTGGTCAGTAATAGTAACTTAAATTGGAGACCATAAAGGATTGTCTTCTCCAATCTGACACTTTCTAATGTGTCAGGAGTGTAATCTTCAGAATCCCTGCCTGAAAATCTTTCCATAGATATGAAAGATAACAAATTGGAAAAGGCTGATGGTGGATATAGCTGTGCTCCATTAAAAAAAAAAACAGCCAAAAGAAATATATATATATATCCTCAGCATTAGCTGCTCTCACACAGAAGATGTTTTACTTTGGCCCAAATTGTAGAGTTAACTACTAAGATGACAACTAGCATTACATCAGCATCCCCTATGAAAATTGTCTTTGTACATGATCCAGTGGAGCAAGAGTCTGTATCTCACTTACTGTTAGAGTACTTGCTAGATCCTAAATGAAGAACAGAATGTACAATATCAATTGTAAGATCTCTTAATTGTTCTTCTGAACAGGAGGTTATTGTTATCCTCCTAAGAAACTAAACTTCAATTGTTTCTAAGAAGGTTGCCAAATTTCTAACAATAGTCATGGCTTATACAAGTCAACTGGTGTCTCCTTCACACTACTAATTGTTTCAGACTTTCCTGAATGTGTATGTGTATGTATATAATATAGTGTTGTATTGTTATATTTTAAAATTGGTTTTCATATTGTAAATGGAAACAAATTAACAATTGCCTTCTTTCCTATTTTTTATAATTTTTCTGGATCCCATACCTTTAAAAAATTATTTACATATATTCCATCTTCTAACACAAAATTCCTCAACCATTCCTGCTTTGTGGACTGGCAGGGGTTGGGAGAGGCACAAGTGGGGGCAAACTCATGTGCACAGCTCTATTTGCACAATGGAGCACACCAGGAGTGGGTTCCTGCCAGTTCTAACCTCTTCTATAGAAGAGGTTCCACAAATCTACAGTGCCATTTAGAACCGGTTCCAGCTTCCTCCCCCCACCCATCGGCACATCATCAGGATGAAGAGTGAGAGGAGGAATTCTGGGAGTTGAAGTCCACAAGTCTTAAAGCTGTCAAGTTTGGACACCCCTGGGTTTTTTTTTCTAAAGAGTTAGGGGTGCAAAGGTCTTGTAACTTGACAACTTTAAGACTTGCATGCTTCAAATGCCAGAGTTTCTGAGCCAACATTTTGGTTGCTAAGCAAGAGCATTGTTAAATGAGTTTCACCACACTTTACAAGTTGGCTATGCCCACCCAGTCACATGGCCAATACGCCACTCCCACTCAGTCACATGGCTGGCAAGCCACTCTCACAAAGCAGGCCAAACCCACAGAAGAGGTTCTAAAACATTTTGAAACCCACCACTGGAGCACACAAGCATAATCACCCGCTGCTTGCACATATGGGGATGTGCATGCCTGCTTGCCTTCCACTTCCATGGCCTGATTCTTAACAGTTCAAGGCCCTGAAGTGGGCCACAGCCCTGTATTAGCATCTTTATACTGTATTGTGCTGGTTAATCTTTGCATTTGAAGTTTATGAGGAGTATCATTTTGTGATTTTCTTGATTCATGAAACATATGTGTTTTTACTCTGAGTTATATCCTCTATTGTAGATTCATCAGAAATATATTACATAGCCATTCCTCCATCACTTCAAGTGCCTATTTGTTTTTCTTTTATGTGGAGTTATAAAATCATCATCATCATCTCATTGTAAGAATAAAATAAAACAAGATTGCACATGTTAAACCATCTTTAGCTGAATGTAGTGCTTGTTAGTGAGATATTCACTTCCATCAGCATTAAGACATGTCTTTAGCGCCAAGGTGGCATAATGGTTAGAGTGCAGTACTGCAGGCTACTTCAGCTAACTGTGAGCTGCAGTTCAGCAGTTCAAATCTCAATGGCTCAAGGTTGACTCAGCCTTCCATCCTTCCCAGGTGAATAAAATGAGGACCCAGATTGTTGAGGGCAATATGCTGACTCTGTAAACTGCTTAGAGAGGGCTGTAAAAGTGCTGTAGTGCTATTGCTGTTAGGCTCATCCTCACTAATATGAACATGGTCTGGCAACTATTTTTATGGTATGTGCTGATTACATTGCCTTCATCTCATCACCAGGTTACAGCAGATGCATCTTGATGTTATTAGAAGCTGGTTTAGTGTTTTTGTTCTTCTCCTGACACAATTTTTGCCACAGACCCAGTCTAAGATGCTTCATGAATGATGGGATCATTGGTGAAACTAGAGTGGGATGTTTCCAGCTCTAGTTGGGTCTCCTCTCCCTTCCGCTCGATGAACTGCTTTTCAGGGGCAATTAGGGCTGAAAGAGGTTGGAGACTTGCTTTCTACAAAAACATTCATCATTTCTTTATACCAGGGGTCTGCAAAGTCGGCTCTTTTAAGACTGGTGGACTTCAACTCCCAGAATTCCCCAGCCAGCTATTGAAGTCCACCAGTCTTAAAAGAGCCGACTTTGCAGACCCCTGCTTTATACCATTCTGTGAACATTCCTGAATTACTTCTGGATGTTGTCAGAAAGAATTGGACTCATGCCAGAACTGCTCTTCCTTTGCTGCATTAATTGAAGATGGTGCTGGTTTATTAAAAGTTTCAGCTTCCTGCTCCACCCTGTGCGGTTCCCCCCATTTCTATCACCTATTAGCGGGGCAAATTTTGGATACGGGATTATAGCTGAGTGCTAGTTCTACACTGAGAAATAGCCAGATTGGCCTCATCTCTGTACCTCTCTTAGGTAGCCAAGCGCACCATTCCAAAACTCCCTTATACTTGACCAATCTGCCCCAATCCATGTTAGGATAGGTAGTTTATTTCCCTACCAGAGATGAAATTTGGTTGAGAAGGAAAATGAAGCTGGAACAAAGTACTAGTAGCTTTTCTGAAGTTTTCTTGCATTATACAGTACAGCACCAGTTGCCAGCCTCATTATGGCAGAATAGGGGTCAACAACCAGGGCAAACAGATTTTATGCTGACATACTTTTTCTGCTGGCTCAAGGATTAGTAAAAACAGTACTTTAACATGGCCATCTGGATATGTCCTCTATAAAGCAAAGAAAAAAAATTAAAGCCTTCAAAATTTAGAAGTATTTGAACTCAAAGAAATGTCACACACACAACCCTTTAAAAGGATATATAATAACATTTCTTTCGTGTGTGTGTGTGTGTGTGTGTGTGTGTGTGTGTGTGTGTGTGTAAAACTTTGGTTTAGCCTGATGGTCCCAGTAGAATTATGAAATTATTTCTCGAAGAGCCTCACAAAATGACTGCCACAGAGGATCTTTCCCTTGTTTAAAGTTTCTTCCACAGTGACTATGTTGAGCCCAGAGCATTCTAAATAAAAATGATGATTTTGGTATATAAATGGGCTTTAATTAAAAGAATGTAACAAAAGTAATAATAATGTCAGGTTGTTCCCATGGGTCCAGTCTTGCTTTTCCTTAGTTTATTGGCTGAGTGAGCAGGCTTTTGATTTAACTCCCTTCTTTCAGAATTCATATATATATACACACATATATACAGTACATACATACATATACACACTCACATACATACACACACACACACATACATATACACATACACACACACAAACACAAACACACATGCAGCCTGATATGTCTCCATTGACAGTGGAAGAGGGTAATAAAATACAAAATCCTATTGAGGGTACAATGCTGCACATCAAGGTCAGATAGCTCCTTCATATTCCTAAGGGGGTCAGTAAAGATGAAACATGCATTTTGATAGGATATTCTGATAAAACCACCAATCCTACATCAGTGTATTCTATAATCTCAAAATCGTCTGATGATATGCTGCCCCAAAACTAACAATGTCTATGTGTGCTTTTTCAGCATAGTCAGTTGTGACTGAAAGGTTAACAGAGGGTGCGGGAAGCCCCGTTACAGGGTAGAGCAGAGGAATTTGTGACTTTTCTGCAGGAGAAAATCGCTCAGATACAGAACGAGCTAGCCCCCATTCATAGCCCAGTGGGATGCCACGAGACAGATCTTGTTTGGGAGGAGTTTGACTCCGTTACTTCCGAGGATATGGACAGGTTACGTGGGCGACTGCGAGCCACCACATGTTTATTGGACCCGTGTCCCTCCTGGCTTGTACTGGCATCCTGGGAGGTGACATGAGGCTGGCTCCAAGAGGTTGTCAACGCATCCTTAAGTGAGGGTTCCTTGCCTGCTTCCCTAAAAGAAGCGATGGTGAGGCCCCTCCTTAAGAAGCCCTCTTTGGATCCAGCTGTTTTGAACAACTACCGTCCAGTCTCCAACCTTCCCTTTTTGGCGAAGGTTGTTGAGAGTGTGGTGGCACAACAGTTTCCCCGTCACCTGGAGGAAGTTGATTATCTAGATCCGCGCCAGTCCGGCTTTCGGCCCGGGCATAGCACCGAGACGGCATTGGTCGCGTTGGTTGATGATCTCTGGAGGGCCAGAGATGGGGGATGTTCCTCCATCCTGGTCCTATTAGACCTCTCGGCGGCTTTCGATACCATCGACCATGGTATCCTATTGCATCGGCTGGGGGGGTTGGGGGTGGGAGGCACCGTTTTACGGTGGTTCTCCTCCTACCTCTCTGGCCAATCGCAATTTGTGTTGGCAGGGGGGCAGAGGTCGACCACGAGACCCCTCGTATGTGGGGTGCCTCAGGGGTCGGTCCTCTCACCCCTCCTGTTCAACACATACATGAAGCCGCTGGGTGAGATCATCCGTGGTTTTGGGGTAGAGTACCACCTGTACGCTGATGACACCCAGCTGTACATATCTACCCCAAACCACCCCAACGATGCCGTAGCGGTGATGTGCCAGTGCCTGGAAGCCGTGCGGATCTGGATGGGAAGTAACGGACTCAGGCTCAACCCGACCAAGACCGAGTGGCTGTGGTTTCCGGCCGCCCGATTCAACCAGCTCACTCCATCGCTGGCCATAGGGGGCGAACATCTTGCCCCTGTGGATGGGGCACGCAATTTGGGTGTCCTCCTGGATGCCCGGCTGTCCATGGAAGATCAAGTGACGGCCGTGGCCAGGAGGGCGTTTTACCAGGTTCGCCTGGTTCGCCAATTGCGCCCCCTATTGGATCGGGACGCCCTTCGCACAGTCACTCATGCGCTCGTGACATCCCGACTGGACTATTGCAACTCTCTCTACATGGGGCTTCCCTTGAGGTGCACCCGGAGACTTCAGCTAGTCCAGAATGCAGCCGCGCGAGCAATTATGGGGACCGCAAGGTCTACCCATGTAACACCGCTCCTGCGCGAGCTGCACTGGCTACCTGTCGTCTTCCGGGTGCGCTTCAAGGTGTTAATTATCATCTTTAAAGCGCTCCATGGCTCGGGACCTAGCTATCTGCGGGATCGGATCCTGCCTCATACATCCTCACGGCCGATTCGCTCCCACAGAGAGGGACTTCTCCGGGTGCCGTCCACTAGACTGTGTCAGCGGGCGACACCCAGGGGAAGGGCTCTCTCTGTGGCAGGCCCGGCCCTCTGGAACGACCTTCCCCCCGATATTAGGACGACCACGGACCTCCGCTCCTTCCGTCTTAAATTAAAAACTTATTTTTTCCGTCTGGCCGGCTTGGGATAGTCCCCCTGTCTAGGGGTTTTACTGGGTAAATTTTAGTTTAGTTAAATTTTAGTTTAGTTAGTTAAATGGGATTTTAGCACAGGCTGAGTTTAATTTGGCTTTTAAATTGTTTGTATATTTTATTGATGTTTGTATGTTTTTTACTGTTTTTATTCTACCTGTGCACCGCCCCGAGTCCCCATGGGGAGAGGGAGCGGTTTATAAGTATTAAATGATTTGATTTGATTTGATTTAATTTTAATTCTAGAAATTATACTTAGGAAACACTTAGGAGTGATGCAGTGGCCTAGCTGTGGAGCTCTCACCTTACAATTAGGAGGCTGCGACTTTGATCCTAGGTAGAGGCAGATATTTTTCTCTCTGGGCACAATGAGAATATGTCTGCTGAACTAAACTCTGAATTGGCGACAGGAAGGGCACATTCCATGCATACTTTCAATTAGAGTCAGATCTCAGATTACTGCAGATGGTTTGGGAAGGGTGCACCTCATTGTGGAATGTGATTTATGACACGGACTGAGGGGAGGGAAGGAGCAGGGGTAAAGTTCAGCTATAATTCAAACAAAGCTCAGATTTGACTGCAAAAAGGCCTTGCCTAATGGTGTTCCTAATGAATGACTAGTTTTGTATTGAAACTTGGCTCAATGACTCATGAATCAATTAGACAGTCAGATCTGCTTTTAAATCTATCAAGATCATCAGGTCTCCTGAATCCTGGACTTTCCAACTGATCCCCAATATTGGGGCTGCCTGGAGGGAAACTCAGGCAACCATGGCAGAGGGCCAGCTATCTGAAGAGAGCCTGATTGCATCCGGAGTGAAGCCTGACCTCAGGCATCCAAGCAAGGATGCCTGCTCCAGCAGCCAAACCAAGAGAAGATGAGTATTTAACTCCTAAAGCAGCTAAAGTTGAACTGCCCCACCCCAATGCCCAGAAACAGGGTAGGGCCCTGAGCAAGCTGGGAAAAGTGGAGTGGATGCTGGAATAGAACCAAGCCAGGCTCCCAAAGTGCCTGATGGAGCCCCTGCGGAGTTCCACAGAACAACGGAGGGAGGAATTTAACTGGGCCACCTTCTGTGAAGAGAAGCCATTATGCAGGCCAAAAGAGAGGGGGAGGATCAGTGGATCCTTTTGAGGTGATGAGAAGCAAATGGGAATGCAGCCCCCCTTCTCCACCCATCAGAAGGAGGCTGAAACCAGTGCCTCTCCCATGTAGCAGGCAGGCTGCCCATGGCAGACAATCCCCACCCTCTCTCCAAACTAGAGATTAGGAATATGGCCAGACATATCAAGCACAAGCATACAGAAGCCAATAGGCAGAGGACAGCTCACAACCTAAAGCAGAGGGACTGCCCCATCAAATAGAACATCTGCAAATTTAGGAGAGTCATTGGAATGCTACCCCCTTTACTAGAGCGTCTGTTAGTGCATTTTTTCAGAACGAGCCTGGACAAGCCTGGACAAACTGCTTACCATGACATCCCAAACGGACTCTCTGAGTGGTTTCAAGTAGCAATAAAAGTCAACGGTGGATTGGATGCTAACAACATGAAAAAGCCATCGGACATGAAGGAGAGAGGTCAACCAGACCTGAAAATGCCCAGCCAATCAGATCTCAGATTACTGCAGCAGGTTTGGAAGGGGTGCATCTCATTGGGAGATGTGATTTATGACACAGACTGAGGGAAGGGAAGGAACAGAGGTAAAGTTCAGCTATAATTCAAACAAAGCTCAGATTTGACTGCAAAATAGTCTTGCCTAATGTTGCTCCTAATAAATGACTAGTTTTGTATTGAAACTTGGCTCAATGACTCATGAATCAATTAGGGCATTTTTAGGAAGCCTGACATCTGGCTAGTCAACACTCTGTTAGCTCCATTCAGTTGCCCAAACTCCATTTTGCAAGGGATTATGAGGTCGTTAAAAGAAGATGAAGTTTGGAAGTTAGGAACCAATTTAATACTTTAGAGCTCAAAACCATATTCCAGAAACTTAATGCTACAAGTGTCTGGAAGAAGTCAATCAACAGTGTGAAGTGATAACATTCACGCCGTTATCAGGCCGGCGGGCCCACGGATGAGGGGGAAGAAAAACGACACCAAATTCTTCTTCGAGTGGGGTGGAACGGCGCACAGACAAAAGCCTGCAAGCCCTTTTATTAACTTTATCAGAAGGCAGAGTTAAGCATGCAACGTCATGTAAACATACACAAATCATGACCATATAAGGAAATTCACACAGTAGAATAGGAGTCACATGCTCTTTGTTGATAGTTAGCACGTTGCAAGAAGGTGGGAACTTTTCTCCAAGGTGTTGAATGTCAGAGGGTGTGCTAGTAACTTTCCATGCCAGCTTCCTTGTTTATGTCCAACCGGTCAGAACCAGTCTACACTAACAGAAATGCTTAGCACGTGATGCAGTGTCATAATGCAACAACAGTGGTACTGAACATATCCTAAGAATTCTAGGAATGCTAGCAGATGTAATCCTCTTCCTCTCCCCCATTCATTTTCAAATGTAAGTTATTCTCCAAGCATTCCTGTTAAACTTTCAATGGAGTATCATCCAAGTTAATATCATGCGATATGTGATAAAATAGTTGAAGGTAATCTGTAGCATCCAGATGTACTGACAGATCAGAATTTGAAGAACAATATATGATATACGGTATCTACTGTATATATCAGTCAGTCCAGCTAAAAAAGGGAAATGATGACATTTCAAAGAGAAAGCAAGCTTTTACCTAAGATTCTGAAAGTTCTAAAATTTCATCAAGATTTCTGAAGTATATCAATATCAGTCAGAATTTTAATATCCATTTCATCAGTTGGGACTGATTTCACCATATTCATTCAATGTTTTTTTTTTACAATGGGAATCCCTGGACAAAAGGGCAAGGAATGTAGCTGGGCTGGACAGGTAAGAAGCGTACCTCTCTTCTCCCCCACTTGCTAAAGGGAGGGTAGGGAAGGGAAGCAGGCAGGCTGCCTTTACAATTGGGGTGGGGTGGGCAGGGTTTTTTTGCGTGAAAGGGAACAGGCGGGAGGGGGTGATCACATTGCTGGCCTGCTGCTGTTTTTGTGGCAGGCTCTTTTTGCACTTAAATAGTTGGGGGGGGGGTTAGTTTCAGGGGGAGGGCTTATTGTGATGCATGCTCTGAAAAGCCCGATTGGGCTTATTAGCTGGAGATGTTGTATTTTCAGGGAAACACGGTATTTTAAACACTATTAGAAAACTAAGACTTTATTGATTTTTGCCCTCCAACTGAGCCCTTCTTAAACATTTTGGTCAAGTTGCTGTGAGTTACAAATATTTTGTTTGACTCCCCTTGTGTTATATCTAGTGTCAAAGAGAGATTGGTGGTTAAGAAATATGAAGAATGAATGAATGATAAATAAATAAATAAATAAATAATAGTTCTGCAAGCCAGTTGGATCATTACCACCTTCTGATTTTTTTAATCAACTTAAAGCATGTCCATGGTAGACTTGTAGTAACAGTACATGACATACTATTTTTTTTTACAGTTTCATTGCATGCTACACGCATATGCATCAATGGAACTGTCATTTTGTTGCATCTTGCTGTTATCAAGCTAAAATCCTGCTTTGCTTGAATGATCTCAGCATGAGGTTTATCAAAAGAACAAGAGTGCTGGAGAAGCCTGACTTGAAATGCAGAAAAGCCATACATTCAAAAGAGAATAAAAGGAAAGTGGAAAGAAGGCAGACGTGAAGAGAATCAAGGTCATGGAGAACAAGAGGAATGCATGCAAGTTGGACAGATCCAATCTGTCTTTTGAAGATAGCAAAATTCTTTAGAGCTCTAGCTCTGGGGATTTCAGCATAGGCTATTCTCATTTACTTTTATTTTTCGCAATGTCTCTCTTCCAGAATCTTATGCAAGTTCAATATTTAAGTTGACAGGGGGGCAGAGGTCGGCCTCGAGACCCCTCATATGTGGGGTTCCTCAGGGGTCGGTCCTCTCGCCCCTCCTATTCAACACATATATGAAGCCGCTGGGTGAGATCATCCGTGGTTTTGGGGTGGGATATCATCTGTACGCTGATGATACTCAGTTGTACTTATCCACCCCAGACCACCCCAACGATGCCGTCGAGGTTATGTCCCGGTGCTTGGAAGCCGTACGGATCTGGATGGGTGGTAACAAACTCAGGCTCAACCCGTCCAAGACTGAGTGGCTGTGGCTTCCGGCGCCTCGGTTCAGCCAGATTATTCCAACTCTGGCCATTGGGGGCGAAACACCGGCCCCCGTGGAGAGGGCGCGCAATTTGGGTGTCCTCCTGGATTCCCGGCTGTCTATGGAAGATCATGTGGCAGCCGTGGCCAGGGGGGCGTTTCATCAGGTTCGCCTGATGCGCCAATTGCGCCCCTTACTGGACCGGGGGGCCTTACGCACAGTCACTCAAGCACTCGTCACCTCTCGACTCGACTACTGTAATGCTCTCTACATGGGGCTTCCCTTGAGGTGCACCCGAAAGCTGCAGCTAGTCCAGAACGCAGCCGCGCGGGTGATTACGGGAGCGCCTAGACACTCCCACATAACACCTATCCTGCGCGAGCTGCACTGGCTTCCTGTGGTCTTTCGGGTGCGCTTCAAGGTTTTAACGACCATCTTTAAAGCGCTCCATGGCTCGGGGCCTAGTTATATGCGAGACCGCCTCCTGCCCCATACATCTCTTAGACCGATACGCTCCCACAGAGAGGGCCTCCTCAGGGTGCCGTCGGCTGGACAATGCCGACTAGCGACACCCAGGGGGAGAGCCTTCTCTGTGGCGGGCCCAGTCCTCTGGAACGACTTACCCCCTGAACTCCGCACCATCTCCGACCTCCGCCTCTTCCGCAAGTGTCTGAAGACACACCTATTTCACCTAGCCGGCCTAGCGTAACCTCCACACTGACCATTAGATAGTTTTTAAACTTGGGATTTTAATTTGGTTTTAGCGCAGGGTTTATTTATTAAAATAAGTATTTTAAATTTCATATATTTTATATTTTGTATGTATTTTAACATCCCTGTGCGCCGCCCTGGGTCCTAACAAGGAGAAGGGCGGGATATAAATTTAATAAAATAAATAAAAAATAAAATAAAAAATAAGTCCCCAACCACAAGGAAAGCAAAATGGATTAACTCAGGATTACAAGAATGGAGGAGATATCAAAAAGCCTGTGTATGTGTGTGTGTGTGTTGCGGGGAGGTGGAGTGTCATTGTATTGCCAGATCCTTACTTCTGTTCCAGTTAGCCTGCAATCTTATACAGTAAATGCCCTGAAATTCAATGAGATTTATTCTGAATAGATATGACTATAATTGCTTTTGTTAAAGACCAACATCTACTATGGAACTGCTGCATATATTTAAATGGACTCTTTTATACAGAGCAATATGTTAATAGGTGGCTGTGAAGGGAACAGCTGTTGAAAAGAAAAATAGTGCACAGATTGATAGAGAATCCAGAGATTTAGCTCATTCTGAAGAAGGTTAATAGGGACATTATTTAAAATACAAAATAAAATGTTGAAGATGTTTAAAGTATGCTAAGAAGCTAACTTTACTCCAAGTTGCAAATACAATTAAGAAGTAATTTCGAAAAGGTAGAGTTCTGGATTGAAAATGAAGCACACTTTCTTTCCCAATACGATAGTATGTTTCTATAATTTATTATTTTTATTAGATACTACCATTTCTCTAGGAGACACTTGTTCTAAAAACACAAGGAATCACATTTCTCAAGTAGGATTGAAAATGACTAATTTAAAGACACCCAAGTCAAGCTTTGTCACTAAACAGGAATTTAAATTAGGTCTCCTTGGTTCACAACCAAAATTAGATGACACCCTCTTCCCTTTTTGGCTTCACTGTCTCTTGAAAATGTTTTAGTTCTAAAATAAAACCATATTATAGCTATGTTTGTTCAGTATTTCTACAGAATTCTCCTTATGCTACTTAGGCTTCTATGATACTATTATAGTATAACATGCTATTGAACTCATCCTATACTATACATTAGATATTGGGGATTTCTGGCATATGAGGCTAATTAGGACACATTTTTTCTAAATATGATATAAAACTGAACCCATTTTTAAAACCACATACTAGCTCATAGTTTAGATTACATCATTCTCAGAGTCAATGGCTTACTCTGTCTAGGGTAGTCTATAATATATCTATATCATTTCTGTTCAGGTGAATGCTAGTAGTACAAGGAGGAGGAGGAGGAGGAGGAGGAGGAGGAGGAGGAGGAGGAGGAGGAGGAGGAGGAGGAGGAGGAGGAGGAGTTAGCATAGAAACAGTTCTAGAGCAGACCAGACTGTTCTTTTAAGTTTTAAATTTAAGCCTCCATCTGGCACCAAGTCATTGTTTTCTCAATATGGAAATATTATACTAGAAACTATGTTGCTGTAACTTGAGATCTCAGAATAAGGGGATGTATATTTGAAGTGCTAGCTAGCGAAATAATTATTACACAATTGAAAAACTTTCAGTGGAGGGTGAGAAAATTAAGTTCATTTCAATTTCCACTCCTGCTTCAAAAAGCCAGAAACTAGAAAATAAGATCTTATTTTACATGCCGCATCAGCAGTAAATCAAGTTTTGTTCAGACTTGCATACTGTCATAGATTCACTATTTGACCTAATAAAGTAATAGAAGAATTAATCTATTCACACCAGCTTTCAAAACATATACTTGATGGGGTTTTTTTTTGCTGGAATAATTGATGTAACTTCCATCATGCTACGCAGTTTCTGCTACTGTAACATTTATGGAGATGGACATTCAACAAGCCCAACAACAAGTGCAATTTTTTAAAAGCTGAATGATGCATTCAGCTGAGGTACCACTATTCTTGCTGTTATTTGAGGCAGAAGGAGAAACTGGCAAATTCTTGTAAATTTAACCTCAGTGCTTGTTCTACGAGATGCCTTCTCCCAGCACTTGGTTTTTCAAGTTCGATTAAGAAAGCATCAACCAGCAAAAGGGTTATTGAATTCTGGCTTTGGAGAACTTGGGGGATGGGAGATTGGGAAAAGGGTTGATTTTTTTTTTTTATTGCCACTATTGTCAGGAAGAGGTTTGGACTTTTGCAATTTTTCACTCTACATGTATTATACAGTTTAAATTGGGACCTCCAAATTATTCTTTTGCTGCTCTCAGATAATAACTTCCAGCTGAGCCATTCATTGTTCTGAAGCATCCAACAGTTGCTGCTGTTATTTTTCAGATGGACAAAGTGGAATTTCAATATTGTGATGCAAACTCTGTCATTTTCCTATATGGCTATGACTCACAGACAGATGCAAAAGGTATGGAGTTTGTGTCAGGGTAGCAAGTTGTTCCCCTCTATAAACACAGCTGTCCCTTCCTTTGAATCTTAAGCTTTCTCTTTTAATCAGACCAGAACCGATCACACCAGCTTAATGAGCATCTGTAGCAGATAAAAAATATCCTATCCCAAGGAAAGTTTCAACTAGATCTGTCAATCAAACCTATCTTTTAAGGAGAGATCATCAAAATCTTGGCAGCAACTAATCAAGAGCAGGAAGTTTTTCCTCCCGGGTGAGCTTCTAAAAGAGCAAGGGCCAACTTCATTTTACCTTTATTATATACTGTCTCACCCGAGGAACAAAGCAGCTCTTTTCTGGCTGGCCCAAAGCCAGATAAACAAAGTCCCAATTACAACAGATCTGAGCTAGAGATCTAGGAAATATGTAACAGTCTTGGGACTCAGAAAAGCTAGATGCAAAATTAGAACTTGGCTTTATGGAAAATAATCTGAACTACTGCTTTGTCTTACTGTGTTATCCTTTGTTATTTGGTTATAAATCTACAGATGCAAGTCTATTTTCTCCTATTTTCTGTTCCCTTGATTTTCTTTCCTTTTCAGTTGCTTAACTTGGCTATAAATATTAAAAACCTATATTATTGAAATCAGCTATCCTTTAACAAGAAATTGAACTTTTATATATAGGGAACTCTGCAGCTTAGCCTCCAGAGAGGGAGGAAAACAGAAACAGTAAACAATTTATTCCTTCTGAATAAGGGAAGGATTTGCCCTTGGATAAACTAGATGATGACAGTGTTCTGAATAGGCCTCCCCAGTTGTGGTTTGTGGATGGAGGATCTAAAGCACACATGTCAAACTAGTGGCCCGTGGACTGGATGTGTCACGTGCGGGCCACACCCACCCCAGCTCTCCAAAGGCAAAAAAGTCACAATACATCATGCTATGTCACGTAACATGATCAAGTTTGCCACCCATGATAGAGGGCATGCTTGCAAAAATACACCTAATAAGCATATCCTTTAGATGCTTCTAAGAGACTGGAAGGGACACTCAGTGAAAAATATACTTCAGATGACTTGGGTCAGAGACTCATCCCCATATGACTCATTGAGATGTGGCCCAAGGGAACTGAATTCTAAAGACAAAACACAATCACACCATTGGCTATATCATAATTGGCTCTGACCAGCACTGTGAAGGGAGAGATATGGAAGCAAGCCATCAGTTCCCCTCCATTGCTACATAATTACTCCACCGAGTCAAAATTAAGTCACAAGCAATAAGATATCACAATGTCATCTCCCCCAGAAATAACTGCTCCATTTGAATATTGGTTGTGGGTCTAGCAACAACACACACAAAAAAAGGAAAAGGCTGCACATGCATATGCATGTAGAAACAGCTAGGAACCACAAATAAAGGATCCATGAGAGTGAGAATATTTTACTGATTCCAAAAGAGATATTTTGTGCAAACTCCAATTCTTCCAAATCACTTCCTTTGAAGGAATTTCATAGCTTATTAGTCATAGTCGTTTAGAAAGAGATAAGCAGGCATATGATTAGAAAGCTTTCTTAATTGCCTTCATGGATTAGAATTCCAGGTCCTTTATGGTATGGTTTCACCAACATACATTTAAATTACAATATTTACAGATAAACTCAGATTTAGAGGCTATTGAGGATTGGTTGTGGAGGATAGGCTAAGCTTCATCCATGAGAAAACTGCATGGTGTGGGTTCTTAGAACCATTGATATTTCATATTTGATCTTGAAAGGGAATATATTTCCTCCTTCAAGACTGGCTTACAGTTTGAGCGTATTCTTGGAAACATAGCTTCTGCTCAAGTGACAGATAATAGCTCTGGCTAGGAAGGCCTTCCCTAGACATAGGAAGCATGTATTTTCTGGCACAACATACACCTTCTGAAACACTTTCCCTCATAAGATATCCTTTCTGGCCATGTTGAAAAAGCTTGAAAACTTGACCTTTCTCCATTTGGTTGAGAAAGCTCTAATGCTTGGGACGATGGAAGGTAAGAGCCAAACATTAGCAAGCTGGATAGACTCTATACAAGTGTAATGAATATGCTGTTGGAATACCTGAAAGACCATGTTAGGAAACCATCATGGGGGGGAAAACTGTGATCTCTAACAGTCAGCAATAATTTGATGGCACTTAATCAATAAAAAATGTTAACATCATAAACATGGAGATTCAGATGCTAGAATCCCACTGTCAGCAATGTGTATTGGTTGATCATGCCTTACTTATAAATCCATCACATATGTTTCTTAGAAGTAATTTTAAGTAGATGGCTGACCTGCTGAATTTTTGCCTGCACAACTGCTTTATTAGATTAAATTTTGTCAATTCATTATGCCTTGTACAAACGCTTTAGGCGTGATTTAATCAGGGCTATCTCTGTTGAGTGACTGAGGGTGCTGCACTTCTTCAGTGTCATCTAAAGGCATTTCTCTTCATTCAAAAGTTAAAGTTGAAGCATCAGGGAAACTCTGACTACAGGGACTTTGACTTGCAATTCCATTAAAACATACAGACCTAAAGAAGGTCCACATTAAAGTTTGATAAGTACATATTTTCTCACTGTTTGAAGCAGGTTTGATCTTACCCTCTTGTTTTGAAAGAATGATTATTCATGATGGAGGATGTGCGTGTTTTTTGTTTGTTTGTTTGTTTAAACACCAGTAGTTTATCAGTGAAAAACAATGTTTCAAGTCAATGTTAGTTGAGATCTTTCTTTTCTCTGAAAACTACTACTTAACTGAATTTCAGTGGTGAAAGAAGCTTACTGAAAGACAGACAGACCCCCCCCCAAAAGGGCTGAATAGTGGTGTTGACTTGCATTGCCTAATCTGTGCTTGATTCTAGGCAAAAATAATGTTGTGCATGTAATAAAGTAAGAACTTTACCTATTTTGCATGCACCAGCCTTGTCCACTTATGAACCACCAAAGGCTACAGACAACCCTGTATTAACCATTAAGCAAAATAAACACAAAGAGTATCATGTAATTTCCCCCCATAGTTATCAAAACCTTAATTCTTTCATTGCCACATTCAGCATTAGTTTTCAAGTACTTGTTCATTCTTAATATCTTGTCACTTAAGCAATGGAAGAGCCATCATTTTGGGACTGTATTTAGGGAATCAATTGGCTTTAATCCAGCCTGACTATAGATATAGAAATAGTTTGCAGAGAAACTGTAGTTGTGTCTCTTTCCCTTGTCTAAAAGACTTACTTTTTGCATATCTCCATGTAACAAATCTCCTATTCTTGGAGCTTTCCTTTTTTCTATCCTCTCAGTTTATCCTCTTTTTTGTGTCTGATCTGTGCAATTCAGTGCCTGAATTCTATAGAGAAAGAGAGAGAGAGGATTGCTCTGCAGGCCTTTAGCTGTGAGTGGATTGAAGTAACTCAGTTCTTTCTATCACTATGTTAATTCCTAAGTCAAGTTTATCTTCTTTTATGCAAGCAGCTCAACAGTACTTTTCTGTAGAAATTATTCTTTTAACTTTAATATTTCTCTTTAAACTTATTCCTTTCTATTATGCAAAGCAATCCAGTATGTTTTGGACCAAAGATTGAACCTCACAATCTATTTTGTGCAATATCACCACTTATTTCACTTCTTTGAATGAGTAGAGCTGACTTTCTTCAACTTGAAACCTTTTAGGTGCGTTAGAGGACACCTTCAGTAGTTCTCAGAGAGCACATTGTGACTATGGGATGGCAGAAGTAATATTACCATTCATCTAGTGCAGGGGTGGGTTCCAGCAGCCGCTACTGCCAGTTTGCTCATGGTTGCGCAGCATGCACAGTACTATAAAAATGCTTCTGCACATGTGCAGAAGCCAAGAACAAAATGGCGGCACCTATGGTGCTGTGGGAGGAACTGGTTTGGGAGTGTGGCAGGCCTGGGTCGCTGCCAGTTCCAATGACTCAGGCCACCAAACCACTGCTGGTTTGTATGAACCAGTTCAAATTAGTAGGAACCCACCATTGATCTAGTGTCACTTATCCATTAGCTAGAACAATATACTCAGACTGAAGAATTCTTGGTTAAAACAATAATTTGATTACTTTAGAAACTGAACTTAAACCAATTGTCCTTTCTGTTTGGCTCTTTTGCATTATATGCTTTCCAGTGTTCATTCTGGTTTTTTAAGCATGCACAACACATCAAACAGAGGTGGCATTCAGCAGGTTCTGACCAGTTCTGGAGAAGCAGTAGCAGAAATTTTGAGTAGTTAGGGGAACTAGTAGTATAAATTTTGAGTAGTTAGAAGATCTGGTAAATACCACCTCTGATTGACCCCGCCCAGATCTATTCTCTGCCTTCCAAGTCCCAGCCAATCAGGAGAGAATGGGAATTTTGCAGTAACCTTCCCCTGGAGTGGGGAGGAAATAGAGATTTTACAGTATCCTTCCCCTGCCACACCCACCAAGCCACACCCACAGAAGTGGTAGTAAACATTTTGAATCCCACCACTGACACCAAATTATATAAATTGTATGCAGATACCAGGTTGTGTTACAATATTTTGTGTGAATACAGCCTTTTGTTCTCTTAAAAACACAATGTGAACACCTCTTTGCATTGGAAGAATGGTGTAAAATTATATTTCCAGACAGAATTCATACTTAAAAAAAACTACTTTCCTTCGGCGAAAGAAACTCTTCTCCCAGCTCTTCTCTCTTGGTATATTATGTTACCTAGTGTTATCCAGTCTCAGTTACATCAAAGTTTTAGGTCAATCTCATATTAAAAATTGTAAAAAGACATAAGCTCTGCACATATTTTTATTTGTGTAGATGTGATACAAAGAATGTTTGTGTGCAAGAAAAATATACACAGAGAACTGGATGTTCATGAGTATTTTATTTATTCAATTTCTATAGCCACTCAACACAACCAAGTGACTTTGGGTGACTTACACTTCTTAGATTATAAAATAACTTTAAAAACTAAAATAATAAAAAAACCATCCACAAAATAAGTACAAACAGACCATGATGATTAATCAACTAGTAGTAAATATAAGTAATGAGGCTCTTAATACATTTTGAGGCCAAGTTTTTAAATTTTTTATGAAAGATAAGCAGGGTTGGGGCCATTCTAATTTCCAAGGTGAGAATCAATCAATCAATCAATCAATCAATCAATCAATCAATCTATCTATCTATCTATCTATCTATCTATCTATCTATCTATCTATCTATCTATCTATCTATCTATCTATCCGTGTGTGTGTGTGTGTGTGTGTGTGTGTGTGTGTGTGTTCCAGCATAACTCTGGAACACCTTGAGCAATTTCAACCAAACTTGGTACACAGGTGACTTACCCTCTGGGGAAAAAATACTGTGGGGGTAAGACAGTATGTGTGTTCTGTTAAGATACAGCTTGTTGTGCCGTACTGGCATACTGGCTTCTACTGTACAGTGCAGTGGAGTTGCCATGATAATGGCTTCACAGTACTCCACAAGGGGGCTCCCTCTGGTAAGGGGGAAAATTCAACATTAAAAATTATGTTTAGTCCAGACATTTTCCCCCTATAAATTAGTACCCGGGCAATGCCAGATTATTGGCTAGTATTGCATAAAACAGGGGTTACAACAGTATCTCTGTACTATATCTGCATCTTCCTCATCTTCAAAAAAAGTACAGAATGATTCTCCTTATTTTATTCACAGAAAAAAAATAACATATTTTTGTTTTTTAGAACGAAAAATTAAATCTGGCATGTAAACTCAGCCTCTGCAGTTATGGTTCAGCATGTGTCATGAAAACAAGGTCCATCTAATAATGGTTGCTATATGGTTTCTGCAAATCAACCAACCATGTTAACACTATGCTCATGTAGAACAGACCTGATAGTTTATGTTCCCTGGCCAATATCCACCCATTTGTTTGTCCCTTTCTGGCTTGTATGAGGTCAGTTGGAAATTAGAAATCAAATGTCAATAAGTGTACACCATGAACGCAATACAAGTGAAATGCTTTTATTTTGAAGGTGACTATTTTTTAAAAAAATTACATATCCGCATGCTTGCATGCTTATATACCTTCCTAGCAATTTCTTGGAGAACAGGTATGTACAAGAAATGCTGAGTTAACTGTTGGACCACAAAAGTCTTCACTCACATTAAAAAAGAAAGAAAGATTGATGCAGAATGTAGAGTTTTTAACGAGACATGGATTTTTAAGTATTTACTGAAGTCAAAAGTCAAGCTGTTTGGTCAGTTTGTGAAGTACAGATCACTGTGTTCAAGGATTACAATTTGAATTGCCACTATGAAACTGAACACACAGAAAAATACAGGAACTTGACTGATTCCAAGCAAGCATCTGATACTTTACTAGCTAAGCTGCAAAGCCAGCAAAACATTTTTCTAAGCATCATACATCCAGGGATAGAGCAGCCAAGACCAATTATGTGATATCGCACAAAATCACACACACACACACACACACACAGAGAGAGAGAGAGAGAGAGAGAGAGAGAGAGAAGGCAATTTTCTGATGGCAAGTTTATCAAAGAGTGTTTGGGGAACTCTGCAGTTTTATCTACTGTGAGGAAAAAAAGAAGCATTTGAGAATGTGTCCCTCTCCAAATGACCTGTAGCAAGACATGACAGGAAATCTGGAGTTTCAGCTGCAAAACAAAGCAGACATTTTTGACTTTTTCTCCTTGGCTTCAGAGGAGAGCTGCAATGTCCACAACACAACCCAGTTACTTACAGTATCTTTGGACCTTTAAGATTATGGCAACAATGCATTCAAGAAGGGGATGACAACAGGGGGTGATTTCTTCACAGAGGTAAATGCATGCTTGGACTAGCTGGAAATGAAATGGGACAAACTGACAGGTGTTATGACAGATGGTTGTCAAAGTCCGACAGGGAAAAATGCTGGACCTTTGAAGTGGATGCAGGATAAAATGACGGAAATGAACCCTGAACAGATTGGTATTTTTACATTGTATTACACACACCAGGAGATTTTGAATATCTATTATTGTGCATTTAAACAATAACAATCCCACAATTTATTTTCAAACAGTGTAAAAGGGATCACATTGGAAGGGAAATTTTATTGAAAAAATCTCCCTCAGGCCACAGTAACCTTTGCCACTGCTCACTGGCCCTCAGGGAACTCCAACTTTTATGGAATGTGTTCTATTTAAGCAGAAGAGTAGGGTACAGAAATACTCTCATCAGTACTTTATGATGAAAGAGTTTTTGATGAGGGTATGCTTAATCCAAGGGATGCTTTTGAAAATGTGCTATTATTTCTAGGTAGATTTCTCTGACTAGTGTTTGATTTTATGAGGGCAGGGAGGAGGAACTGAGAAGACAAATGTATTAACACGGTACATAGTTTCATGCTTTCCCCCCTAATTGATTCATTGGTGTTAGGTGCAAAGTAATTAGAATAAGAAGAAAATCATTATAGTTGATCTCCACTTCCCCATCCTTCTAGGTTTTTTAAATATATAGTTAAAATTTCATAAGAAGAGTAAACTAAAGAAGAAATAAATTTCTTCCTCTTGTTTGATGTGTCATACAAAGTATTGATATTTCCTGTCATATGGAATCATAGAGGGGAGTATTTACATTATTTTATGAAGCCTTATATCCAGTGAAGGAAACAAAAGTCAATAGTGCACAACATGTTGTGTGGCTCTCCAGCCTCTATCTGAACACATGCAATGAAAGGGAATCCATCACCTATCTGGGTGCTTGGTTTCATTGTCAAATTGTTCTTATTATGAATGTTTAGGATTCATTCCAGGCAATATATATATATATAACTTTCCATTATTTGATAACTACTTTGCTGATCTAGATTGAGATTGCATCTGCCTGTGATGCAATTGCATCCCACTGTTGATCTGTGTCAGGGATGGGTTGCTGCTGGCATTATTGCTGGTTTGGTGCACATGCAATTTTGTGCGCATGCCAGATACACGTTCTGTGCGCATGCGCAATTGCCTATAAATAGGTCTGTGCATGCGCAGATCATTTAAAAAATGGGAAAAAAACACATGCCGCACAGACCGGAGAACCAGTTCGGAGGCATGGCAGGCCTGGGTCACTGCCAGTTATGGCAACATACCACTACTGGTTCGGCTGAACTGGTCCAAACTGGTAGGAACCCATCTCTGATCTGTGTTCAGCTTAAGTAGCTACTGTTTGATTACATTTCATTTGGTTGCACTTTCTCTTAAAATCAAGAACTCTATTATTACATGACTATTTTCTTCCAGTCTTCCTTTTCAAAGCATTTGTATCCTAAAATGTCCCTATTCTGAGAGTCATCTCTCTAGGTCTTGTTATATTTCTTTATGATTCCATAAGTTATATTTGCTTCCATGTACCAAAAGTTTAAGCTCATCTTGGTTTATTTACTATACTGTACTCTTAACATTATTACCAATTTCATTGTAATTTTATTACAATCTTATTACAATGACAATAAAGATGATAATGATGATGATTAGATAGACAAGCCATTAAATTCATGACTCTATATTTGTTCTGATCTCCCCCCCCCCCCCCCACTGAACAGTTTAATAGATACCATTGCACCAACATACCTACTTCTGTATGTAGTTCAGAAGTTTATATTTGAGGTCTTATTTCAAGTATTTTATCTTCAAAGGATTTGGCTTAATGGTCTCCCTATGAAGCTTGTTATACTTCAGACAAATATTTTTACTAGTCCTTGTGAGGTGCGCTTCATTCGGTCCCAGCAATCTGTCATTCATATAAATCAGAAGATAGTTCCAAGAACCAAACATCTCCCATCAACATTATTTGCCTGCAGTATCCTCTTCCATGGACTGAATGCTTCTCAAATGTATTTCCTAGAACTTCAGAGTCATTGTGATATGATTGAAGTTGTCCTTTGGATACCTTGTCCCCAGATGGACTAGCAGAAATGGTTAACATTTGGTGGCGTTGATACATTTTGGAAGTTGTTCTAATTTATCCACAAGCCTTGATGCTGTCAAACTAAGAACAAACTGATGGGTCTTTCTGTCATTTGTTTCATCTCCATATATCAGTGAATAATCAACTATTATGAATCTTCTTTTGGTCTCATTGCTGCAATCCCTACAGGAACCTGCATTTCTGTCTCTTCTTCCATCATGTCGTTTTTCTTCCCCTTCTTTAGGAATATTCTTGGAGGAGCTTCCGGTTTCCCGGAGGCAACGGTCGAGTCCTGGACTCGTCTGCCATTTTTGTCGCTTTTGCGGCTCCTAACGGGGCGCGGAGATCCTTTTAAAGGAATCCCCCCGTAAGGTTGGCTTGCTGGGATTTCCCCATCCCAGACGCCATTTTACTGACACTGACTTAAATCATTCACCATGGCTTTAAAAAAACAGACATATCAGCCAAAGATCACCTCGATGTTACCTGAAAAACCCGATACAGATGCTAGATTATCAGCAATGGAAGAAACATTACAGACCCTGGTGATGGAGATCAAAGAAATGCGGAAAGACCATGTCAGTTCCAAGTTAGAACTTTTGGAGGTACAGAAGAAATTAATGCAGAATACACAAAAGACTGACGAGTTGGAAGTGGGATTGGTTGGGGCAAGGGGAGAGCTTAAAAGTGTTAATAATGAAATAGGAGATTTAACTGGTTATATGTCTAGGATGGATTTTGAAAGGATGTCATATTTTTTAAGATTTCAGAATGTTCCTGAAGAATCTGGTGAAGACCTAACTGACCTAATGAGCACAATTTTAGCAGATTACTTACATAAACCCAAGGATGAGGTCAGGGGGAACATTGATTTGGTATATAGAATAAATTCAGCATATGCCAGGATAAATGAAGTACCCAGAGAGATACATATTAAATTTGTTAGAAGGTCGACAAGGGAAAGGATCTTGAGGGCACAGAGAGACGGTCCTTTAATTTATCAACAGAAAGAGGTTGCTATCTTGAAGCAGATCCCGAAGAAGATTAGAGAGGTAAGACGGAAATTTTCCTTCTTATCTAAAAGATTATTTAAACAGGGGATCTGGTTTAAGTGGGTGATGCCAGAAGGAATGTTGGTGTTCTGGGAAAGAAGGAGAGTAAGGATTAAAACAGTTGCAGAGGCGGAAGCCTTTCTTAAAAAACATTCCTCAATCCTGGAGGATGAAAATGGAGGAGCAGAGGGGGCCACAGCCCCGCCCACTGGGGGCCAGGGAGGAGAAGAAGATACAATTGCCAAGAGACTTAGATCTCAAAAATGACTTTATTCAGTATAGTATAACTTTTGTTTGGTTGTTCACACATGATTGCTAGCACAGATTTTACAATGATATGTATGCATTCCTTTCCACTTTTTGTACAATTGAAAATTATGTATTATCTATATTTTGTTATGAAGCCTCGGAAGGGGTCAACGACTTCGACGTGAAAGTTCTCAAAATATTTTTTTCACACCTTACCCTTACCCTACTTGTTAAAATTTTTAAAACCCAATAAAACTTTTTCAATACAAAAAAAAGGAATATTCTTTTTCAATAGCTTAAAAAAGTTTCTGAAACATAGATGTGGAATATCTTCTATGCATCTTGTTCCTGGTATATCTCCCTCACTCAGTGGAAATGCTCACTCATTGAGGGATTTTTGTCATCTCACATGGAACACTTCCTTTATTTGATCAGACACATCTTTATATTCATTCATTAGCTAAAACATGTCAATTCATTGTGCCCATTGAGTCACTACATTTTTCACTGCCTGCAAATATAAGCCACATTTTTTTTCTAGGCAGGAATACAGATAAGCATTGTAAATCATGATAGCTGTGGAACCTGTCCATTCGTACAGTACCATCAGTTGAAAAGCTTTTTTTTGTTCCCTTCTCAAACTTTCAAAATGCACACTGCTAAAGGGAAACTGTCAGTGATTCTATCTTAAGCTCTCCCATCAAAGTCTTCCTGAAATTTGGTTGCATTCTATTCCTCCTACCGTCTCTGCTTAATCAGCATGAAGCAGTCACTCAACCACCAGAACTGGCTATTTGCCTCTCTTGAGACCCATAGCTTTCTATCAACTGCTTTTCAGGAGATGAACTCTTCACCTCTTTCAGTTCAATATGTCAGAACCTGTTTCTTCTGGTCATTCTGTTTTCTCCTTTGTCTCTTCCTCCTTTAAATATATGTTTCTATACCCTTTTGTTTCCTCCTAGAATTCAAGATCACAATACAGTTTTATCTAATATATCCCAGCAACAAAAAGCTTGTAAAATTATTTGGGCTCAGAGAAAATATGACCCGAAGTCACCCACTATGTTTAATGGGAAGGAACTATTATTATTATTATTATTATTATTATTATTATTATTATTATTATTATTATTATTATTATTATTATTATTATTATTATTATTATTATTATTATTATTATTATTATTATTATTATTATTATTATTAATAATAATAATAATAATAATTAAATTTATAAACCACACTCTCTCCCCGAAGGGACTTGGGGCGGTGCACAGGAAATTAAAAAACATATAAACACAACAATTATAAATATTTAAAACCCAAATTAAATAACTATCGCCCTGTGCTAAAATCTTAAAATCTTAAAACTATTTCTCCTTAAAATCCCAATTAAAACAATTTAGACTTCAGACTGCAGGCTAGGTGAGGTAGATTAGGCCAGGCCGGCCTGATGGAAAACAATAGGTCTTTAACTTTTGGTAGAAGGAGCGGAGGTCCGTAGTAGTTCTGAGTTCGGGGGGTAGGTAGTTCCAGAGGGTTGGGCCCGCCACAGAGAAGGCCCTTCCCCTGGGCATCGCCCGCTGGCATTGCCTAGTGGACGGCACCTGGAGAAGTCCCTCTCTGTGGGAGCGAATCGGCCGAAGGGATATATGGGGTAGGATACGATCCCACAGGTAACTAGGTCCCGTGCCATGGAGCGCTTTAAAGATGGTGATCAGCACCTTGAAGCGCGCCCGAAAGGCCACAGGCAGCCAGTGCAGATCGCGCAGGAGCGGTGTTACGTGGGAATACCTAGAGGTACCCAAAATTGCCCGCGCGGCTGCATTCTGGACTAGCTGTAGTGTTCGGGTGCACCTCAAGGGAAGCCCCATGTAGAGAGCGTTACAGTAGTCTAGATGGGATGATGCCAGTGATGGCGAGCCTTTTTTGGCTCATGTGCCAAAAGCGGGGGAAGCGCAGAGGGGTCGTGCATGGGTGTGCCACACCCATAATGCTATGTGCATGACCACAGCACATATGCGCACATGACCAGCACTTCCCCCATGTTTGGTGTGCTTTGTTCGCCCTCCCCAGGCTCCAGAGGCTTTATAGGAGCCTGGGGAGGGCAAAGACAGCCTCCCCCCCCCGGAGGCCCTCTAGAGGCTTCAGGAGCTTCCCTGAAGCCTCCGGAGGGCAAAAAACTGGCCCTACGGGCAAAACGGAAGTTCGAGAATGGACTTCTGGTTTGCTTGTAGGGCCGATTAGCCCTCCGAGCATTCAGGAGCCCTCAGGAGGCTTCCCTGAAGGCTCCAGAGGGCAAAAAAAATGACACTATGAGCAAATTGGAAGTGACTTCCGGGTTGCTCATAGGGTCATGTTTTGCCCTCCAGAGCCTTCAGGGAAGCCTCCTAATGGACCCTGAAGGCTCCAGAGGGCTAAAATTGGCCCTACAAGCAAACTGAAAATCCATTTCTGAAGTTCTGGTTTGCCCATAGGGATGGTTTTTTGCACTCCGGAGGCTTCAGGGAAGCTCCTGAAGCCTCCAGAGGGCCTCTGGGAGGGGGGGGGAGGCTGTCTTCGCCCTCTCCAGGCTCCCTTCAGGAAGAAAGCTCCTGAAGCCTCTGGAGGGTAAAAAATGGTCTCAAAAGAAGGCCAAAGTGAGCTGGCCAGTGCGCACATGTGTGTTGGCCAGCTGACAGGGCAAACCTCACATGCCCTGACAAATGGCTCCACATGCCACCTGTGGCACACGTGCCACAGGTTCGCCATCATAGAACTATGCTAAGTCTGTGTCAGATGCATTGTTCCAAATACATAACTCCCAGCTTTTCCCCAGTATGTACCTAACATACCCATGGAACAGATCTTTTGGGTTCTCTCATCATAGCATTTATGACAGTAAATGTTAAAGAATTATTTACAGATGAAACTCTTCAAGGTTCTTCATGGAGAGATACCTTAATAGTATCAAGCAACTAAAATACAGTACAGGTAGTCCTCGACTTACAACAGTTTATTTACTGACCATTCAAAGTTGCAACGGCACTGAAAAAAGTGACTTATGATCATTTTTCACTCTTATGATCATTGTTCCATCCCTGTCACATGATTTACATTTGGATGCTTGACAAACTGGTTCATGTTTATGATGGTTGCAGTGTCCCATCAGTCCCGAGATCATGTGATCATCTTTTGCAACCTGCTGGCAAGCAAAATTACTTGGGGAAGCCAGTTTTACTTAACAACCATGTTACTAATTTAATAACTGCAGGGATTCACTTAACAAATGTGGCAAGAAAAGTCATAAAATGGGGCAAAACTACTCAACATGTTTCTCACTTAGCAATATAAATTCTGGGTTCAATTGTGGTTGTAAGTCAAGAACTATATGTATATTCTTTAGGATAATGGCCAGTAGTGTTTCTCTTTTACTAGTACAAAGTGTTATCTAATCTCATTGCACTAGGCTGAACAAAATGTTTTGACAAACTCCATCTATTTTACTTAACAGGGTTTTTTTTTTCCTTAGTAAAACCAATGAACCAATCCTCAATGTGGTATCACACAGTTTACTGAAAGAGGTCATAAGTCCCACTGGCAAAAAAATATCTTTGCAATTTCAGATGATATGCTTGCTGAAATATTTAAGTAAGAAAAAGATACTTTAGGAAAGGGAAGAGTTCTAAAAGTGATGTGTTTAATGTTTAAAGAAAGCATGGATAGGAAACAAAAAGAACGCTCTAAATACAGTGATGTGCTTTAAATACAATGGAAAACATTAAATATTAATCAGAACATTGATTTGTCTTCTGGAGTGCCTTTTTTTCAACTTGACCCAAGCAAGTCACATGGAACAATTTGTTATCTTTATGAAAGTCTTTTAAAGTGTACCATTCACACTGGGCAAACACTCAAAAAAGGAAAAGGCATATTGACATAAGCAAAAACAGCCATATTCCCTCAGAAGGCTCAGCACGACTCCTTTGGAGGCTTTCTCCAGCTGTCTGCACATATTTGCATCAACGCCCATCTGCTTTGGTGATAGTCCTAGCAGAAGTGCTGTCTGGGCATTCACACACATGCACAGGGGAAGCTTTCAAATCAATTGCACATAGTTTTCCAGTGACTGTGGCTGTTTTAGCAATTTGAGAAATGGGACTTCACACATGCCAAGTGCTTTCTAATGTTTTTTTTTTTTGTACAGCTCTAATTGTTTCCAAAAAAAATTTATAATGTGAAACATCAAAATAACCTTGTGAGTCAACAGAAGAACACAAATAACGTTCCAGTTAGTTTAGCTATAAAATTGAAAAAATATAGAAGAGAACCAGTCGATCTAGTGGTTAAGGAATCAGATTACAAACCAGAAGACTGTGCATTTTAGTTCCTCTTGAAGCATGAATGTCAACTGGGTGACATGGACCAGAGGTTCTTTCTCAGCCCATGGTTTCAGGCTAGGGCAGGGATGGCAAATCTTTCTCTTATGGCATGCCAAAATTGAGCACACGTGCACTATCATGCACTCCTGCCCACTCAATCTTCCACCTGCACATGTGTGCATGACCCCCCTCGTGTATGTGTCGGTGACCCCTCCACAGGCTCCAGAGGCTTTCCTGAAGCATGGGGAGGGCGAAAACAGCCTTCTCCACCCCCTGGAGGCCCACTGGAAGCTGGAAATTGATTATTTCTACACTTCTGGTTGGCCCGTTGGGACTGTTTTTCACTCCCCTCAGGTTTCACGAAAGCCTCCAGAGACTGAGGAGGGTGAAAAACAGCCCCAACAGCCCAACTAGAAGTTTCGAAACAATCTACTTTCAGGCCCTCTGGGAGAGAAGGTCATTTTCGCCCTTCCCAGGCTTCAGGAAAGCCTCCAGATCCTAGGGAGGACAAATATTGGCCCTAATGAGCCAAGCAGAAGTTCTTTCCTGAACTTCTAGTTGGGCTGTTGGGACTGTTTTTCACTCTCCCCAGCCTCTGGAGTCTTTCCTGTAGCTTGGGAAGGGCAACAAATGACTCCAATGGCCCAACCGGAATGGCAAAAAATCAGCTGGCCGTCCTGCATATGCGCACCAGAGCTGACAGCAAGCATGCCACTAAATATGGTTCTGCATGCCACCTGTGGCATGCCATAGGTTCACCATCATGTGGCTAGGGCAACAAGCTAGTCAGTCAATTCCTACTGTAACCAATTGATCAACTCTTAATTAATCCAAAAAACAATGGCCTGTGCACTTGTGGAAAAAGGTTATGAAGTAAAAAGAAAACTGCAAACCAGACACTATATAAAAGCTTCTTTAAAAAAAATCTGTGTTCCAATAGGAATTATAATTTCTGTTAGGTTGCTTATTATGGTGCTTGGTGTGTAATATTTTAAAATGGTACTTTAATGGATTTTTTTTAAAGTTAATCTAGCTATTTGTATGTCACGGCAATGTTTCTTCTTGATTTAGCAAAAGGCCATACTTTATACCCTAGTCAAATTAATGAAATCCCCTCCTTATTCGGATTGTTTGAATCTGCTACTCCAGTATCACTTTATTGATTACACTAAAGAAAATTAATCTTGAATGCCTCTCTAGGGGTTACGATGGGCTGCTAAAAGCATTTAAACACCAAGAAAATACACCTGAATCTGCAAAATCTGTTGCTGTTACGTTATTTTCTTAAGCAGCTGGGAGCTTTCATTATCTGAGTGTGTTAAACTATAACCCTCGAGGCATAGTTGAGCAAACTCATGCCATCTTATCTTGGAGCAAAATATTGATTCCTCGATACTAAGGATCTAAAAAGTTGCAGCTGAGACCCTATTTGCACAAATTGTTTAGTAAGAATTCTGCTTAAGTACTGCTCACAATACATTCAGATTCAGACCCTCTTCACTTTTGTCAATTTTGTTATGTTGCAGCCTAATTCTACGGTTGTTGAAATTCAATTTTTCTCATTAATCTACACTCAGTACCCCATGATGACGAAGTGAAAACAGAATTTTACAAATGTCTGTAAATTAATTAAAATGAAAAAAAACCATAAAATATCGCATTGGCATAAGTATTCAGACCCTTTGTAACAACATGTAAAATTTAGCTCTGGTGCCTCCCATCTTCCTTGATTGTTACTAACGCGTTTGATTGGAGTCCACCTGTTGTAAATTCAATTGATTGCTCATGATTTGGAAAGGCACACACCTCTCTATAGAAGGTCTCACAATTGCATAATGCATACTGTAACTGAGAAAAAGCCATGAGGTCAAAGGAAGTGCCCACAGAGCTCAGAAAAAGGATTGTTGCAATTATTGGGGAAGGCTAGAATAGAAATTAATGCTGCATGGAATGTTCCTAAGAGCACAGTGGCCTCCATAATTCTCAAATGGAACACATTTGACATAACCAGGATTCTTCCAAGATCTGGTCACCCAGGGCCTTAGTAAGACAGATGATGACCCCAATGGTCACTCTGACTGATCTCAAGAGTTTCTGTATGGAGATGGGACAGAGTTTCAGAAGGACAACTATCACTGCAGCCCTCCATCAATTTAGGCTTTACAGAAGTCTCTCCCCAGTTAAAAAAAATAAAATCCTGAAAGCCTGCTTGGAATTTGCAAAAAAGCACCCCAAAGACTCTCAGACTGTAAGGAACAAGATTCTTTGTTCTGATGAAACCAAGATATTTGGCCTCTATTCTAAATGTTAAGTCTGGAGGCTGCCCAATATCACCCAATAGTGAAACATGATGGTGGCAGCAACACCCTGGGGATGTGTTTTTCAGAAGCAGGGATTAGGAGACTGGTCAGAGTTGAGAGAAAGCTGAACTGAATGGAACAAAGTACAGGGATATCCTTAATGAAAACCTGTTCCACAGCACTCAGGACCCCAGACTTGGCTGAAGGTTCATTTTCCAACATGACAACAATCCTAGCCATACAGCCGAGACAACTGAATGTAGATCAACGGGAAAAAAAAGAATTTCAACCACTGTAGAATCACACCGCAGCATGACAAAATTGACAAAAGTGAAGGGGGTCTGTATACTTTCTGAATGCACTGTAAGGGCTGCCCATATACATATGTATCATCACCATGATTCTTCCCTGTTCTAAAGCCATGCTCTTTTTTTAACTATGAAATACTTTACAAATGTGCCCTTCATCCTTGCACAGGAGACGTGCTAGTCTTCTCTGTATCATTTCAATTTTAGTAAATGTGTTGTCTAAGAGAGCATCTCCAAAGCCATGTTCTTAAAGTGTTCAATATTTAAGGGAGGGTTTGCCATATTACTGGTTTCACATTCTCATCTCTGCACACTTTGTAGACTGAATGGGACACACATAAGCACAGCTATAGGTTCCCAATGGGAATTTGGGTTGAAAACAGAGATAAAAGGAGTTGGAGATGGCAAGCACTGATGTTAAAGGAAGATGAATAAAATTCAGTGAATTTCCAATTCACTATATGATCAGTTTGCTTCTTCTCAATGATTTTCCTGGCTACATGGCAATATTCTATTTAATCCATGGAAGAGTCTCATGGAAATGAATGGTCCTTAAGTCAAAATTCTGTCAATTTCAATGTTTCTACTTTAACTGAAACTAAATCTGGTCCCAATTAATTCGATAATGTCCCTTCTCAGGCCCAGGAAGGATCAAACATTTTTAATCTTTTCCTGGAACCTTAACCTTTCAAATATTTTCAAAAAGATATTTCAAACACATTTGTGACCATAGCATTTAAAAATACATTGATAGTAGTTGGTTGTTCCTTGCACTTTCCTGCCATTTTTCAACTATATCTTCTCTGAATGTGGCAAAATTAAACCATTTCATAATACATTTCAAGTTAAAAAGTAGCTGGAAGGAAAAGTAGTTGGAAAAGAAAAAAAAATGGTTTGCATCAGCACATTAAACTTGAAGTAGAGCAACAAGACTAATTCTGCTATGTTTTTTCCATCTACCTCAGGATCTTTGAAGTCCACGATCTTATCACTGAGTAGGTGTGCATTGAAATATCATTTTAATCTTCTTTCAACTGTTAAACATACTTGGCAAAAATGGGCAAACAGTACTGTCTCTGACAGCTCCAGTTTCTTTAAAATGTACATGTGAATAATAACATGGGATAATACACATTGTGAAAAATTACCTGTTATTTCTTTGAAGATAGGCTTGGGTTAAATGTAGTTAATTAAAAAATAAATAGAAGAATCTGTTGTGGTTGTCATTTGACTATTTTGCAGTTCCTTATGTTACCTGTTAGGTAATTTTATCGGATTCCTAAATGACAGTAAGAAAATTTAGCAGATGGTCTGAATATCTATTAACAACATTCCCATTGTGTGTATAGCTCTGTTCTTCTTATTTTATAATTAAAAATCAAACACAGGGAGCTAATAAGAGCGTTAAATTTATTCATGCTAAACTTGGGTTGAGTGTGTGAACAACTGAGATCACAATTAAAGAAGAGAACTGATTATAGAATTATAGAACTATAAAATTATAGTTAGGTACCAAATTTCAGCCTGGATTTTGATAAAGGAATAGTCTAAAAATAGCCATTTTTTATAAAAGGGCTATTAGGGACTTTAGAAAAGGGGTAAATCTGTCGTATATATCCTGGCAATGTAAATAATCTTTTTTATTGTGTGGCTGATCTATAGCATGGTAAACAACATGAATTGCAATCATTAAACTTGGAATATGCTACATAAATGTTACTCCTACTAAATAACTAAGAATAAGTTTCAAGTGTTCTTTTCATGAAGGGCAGTTCATATTTTCTATTACCTCTCTCACCCAGTTTTGTCTTTTGGGAAGAATTTGGAAGAAAACACTTTATTAAAATTCTTCACATTTCAACAGAGTCATCCCTCAAGATTTTAAGAATAAAATATCATTGCAGGAAATAAATATGTGAACAATATAATACTGCAAAATGCACAGTTTGTTATTTTCCAATTTCATATCTAATATATTTAGGTTTTTTTCTAAAATATTAGGAAGAAGAAAAAGGAACAAAAAAAGGAAGAAAATTAAAAATGCATGCCTATTTTTATACTCTTGTGGCATAGTAAACATTCAACTGCAGGCTTGCATTTGAATAATGCCATTTTATATAAAAATTGGATGGAAATATGAGGATTTTTCTTAGCCTGAATATGAAGCATTCTCATGCAGTGGATTGGATTTCTCATAGGAGAGAATCTGTTATTTATTATTAATGAATTGTCATATTTCTATATGTAGGGATGCCTTCTGGGCTTTTATCCACATAGCAACAACCCTGTGAAGTAGATTGATGTGAGAGAATGTGACTAGACCCAGGTTTCCCAAAGTATCATAGACTTCTTCATAGCTCTTCATAGATATATGTGTGTATATTTAGAGACTTTTGTTTCCACCACTCCATACATACCAGTTAGTTATTATGCAAGAGAATCATATAGATACAATACATCTCAATATTATTTATAATACTCAATTATAGTTGTTGCAGGAAGCTTGGAGGGTGAGGGAAAAAATGAGTAATAATTAAACTAACACACATTACATCTGTCAGGGCATACATTTGGAAATGCTTTGTGTGCATAATAAAACAAAATAATAAAGCCCCAAAGTCATTTAGAGAGATAGCAAGGAATTAATCTTAATTTCCAACTTTGTTCGCAAAAGGTACAGTACAATCCACACTGCGGCACTTTATTCCCCAAATGATATTATCCATAGATTACAAAAAACACTTTCAAGAAGGTAACCACTGAAAATATTTGTCTTTACCTGCTTATTTGGATAAAGGATATTGATAACCATTTCCTTCCTCAGATTTTCACTGATAGAGTGAAAATGTAGAAGTGTCACATAATCAGACATATAATAGTAATAGCATGTAGCAGTTAGACTTATATACGACTTAATAGTACTTTGCTATAAGCAGTTTACAAAGTCAGCATATTGCCCCAACAATCTGGGTCCTCATTTTTCCAACCTTGGAAGAATGGAAGACTGAGTCAACCTTGAGCTGGTCAGAATCGAACTCTTGGCAGTGAGCAGAGTCAGGCTGCAATGCTGCATTCTAACCACTGTGCCACCACAGCACCTAATGTAATTCTAGGTCTCCCAATGTGGTTCCTGGGGGCTACACTATGCCATAAAGTATTTCCTGGGTGTCCAGTTGGTCACTGGAAATTACATGATTTTCTAATTTTCTTTTAAAAAAAATTAAAGGGAAACTTGCTGATATGAACAAAGAAATGTAAGAAGCCTCCTACGGAACAGTGGCCTAGAAGAAGGAAGAAAGTAGAGAAGGGAGGGAGGGAGAAAAGAAAGGGAAAATGAGGTGGGGTTGCAACAGGAAGAAGGGATGGTAAATAAAGCACCCCAAATTGTATATTTTATATAAAAATGTAACAATAGTTTGTTCAAAACCGCTAATCTCAGAAAGTACTGCACAGATCGCTTCCAAATTTTCACACAACGTTCCTTTGAAGAAAAGCAACAATGATATGTATAGATTGTGTGAATATTATACCTGTGCCAGGTGTACGCCACACAAATGTAAAAGTGCAGCTCTTCTGAGTTTTTCTCTCACTCGCTCACTTGTCCCCCTTCCTTTAGCGGCTCCTCCCACCAGGCCGTTTCTTCTGCTGCATCATGTACACATGTAGCACTGTGCCCTGATGCCCTTCCCCTCATGCTTCTACGTCATAATCATAACGGTTGCCTCCTCAACAACCACAGACGCCGCCAGCAATAACGCCGCCCCACACGCACGTATCCTCAACAACCTCTGCTGCCACCCTCCTCCTCCTCCTCCTCCTCCAGGCCTCCACCCTCCTCGCCACTGCCGTCACTGCCTCTTGTATGTCATCATCATAATGGTCACCTCCTCAACAACCGCAGACACTGCCAGCAATAACGTCGCCCCATGAGCACACATCCTCAACAACCTCTGCTGCTGCCCCCCTTCTCCTCCTCCAGGCCTCTGGCCTCTCCCATAGGGCCCACACAAGGAAGTGCTGAGCAACATTTCTCGCCGCCGCTGCTCTCCCCGCCCCCCCCCCCAGGATCTACTGGTAAAGTAGAGGGATAGAGATAGAGAGTGAGGTATACAGTAATTAGGTAGGTAGCTAGGTATAGGGATAGAAAGATACACATATAAATGCATTAGTTAGGTAAGTAGATAATTAGGTACAGGGATACAGAGAGAGGGAGAAATACAATACACATATAGGTAGGTAGGTAGAGGGATATACAGAGAGAAATATAGTAGGTAGGTAGGTAGAGGGATATAGAGAGGGAGAAATACGGTAGGTAGGTAGGTAGGTAGGTAGGTAGGTAGGTAGGTAGGTAGGTAGGTAGGAAATAATAAATGGATAAGAATGATAAATGTAGTTGTTGAATAACAACTATGTGAATGTATACTTAAAATGCTATGCAAGAGAATAAAAAATAAATAAAAAATTCTGGAACAAAATATCTTCCAGTGTTATAAAAAAAAAACAGTGGCCCAGACAAGATGGTACATAGTATTATAATAAATTGAGGATTTTGTATCTAGGTTTCTCATAGCAGTCATTTTGTAAACAGATAAGTAATGCCAACAATCCTATCATATGATTTTTTAGTAAATAGCTGTAGTTTGTCAGTAGGTGTCTTGGCCACCTTAGTATAAAATAATTCCTTCCTTCCTTCCTTCCTTCCTTCCTTCCTTCCTTCCTTCCTTTCTTCCTGATTTCATTTGCATTGTCACAGCCACATTTAAACACAGTTCTGCTCCCACTGCAAGATCTACATTCATGGATGGTACACTGCTTCATTTTCTGAAATAGGTCTAAACAGGAAGCTGTTTTGGTTCCTGCCACCATCTATTAACATTGATTGCTCCATGCAATTAAAGCTGCCGTATATTTGGAAGCAATAACCACTTAAGTGCTTAATCTTCACTAGTGGCATCTAACTAGCATATCCACTCTCTCCAAAGCATAACATTTGTTAGTTGTTAGTAATTAGTATTAGGAAGAAACTTTGAAAACAAAGCAAAAAACAATTTGGGCTTTCTTCAGGTGACAGCAATGTAGGAAACAAATTTATAAGGTAGGCTATTTCATTTACCTTTTCTATCTTCCCACAATTAAACTTAAAAATACAAGCTCAGTCTCTCTTCATCACATAACAGCTAGCTGATCACAAAACTGAAGCTGGCCAATGAACATAGCAATAGCAATAACACTTAGACTTATATACCACTTCACAGTGCTTTACAGCCTTCTAAGCAGTTTACAGAGTCAGCATATTTCCCCCAATAATCTGGGTCCTCATTGTACCAACCTCAGAAGGATGGATGGCTGAGTTAATCTTGAGCTGGTGAGAATCGAACCCATGGCAGTTAGCCTGCAATACTGCATTCTAACCCCTACCCCCTGCTCAATAACATAATAGTTATTTAGGAGTATTCACTTTATAGTTTTCTAAAACACTAATTTGCATCTCTTTGCTGACAGGCAAGGCAGAAATTGATTTAGCTGTTTTTTTTTTAATGTTGGCAAAGTTGAAAGGATGGAACCAAAGAAGTGGGAAAAGATCACCAGGTTGACACATGATATCTGTGCCACCAACAGCTACTCCTCATTTAACTTTAAATGGAATATCATGACAACTGCAAAGAATAATCCAATTTTTGCTTTTTTTGAGAAAAGAAGTCCTTAAATCTATATATTAAAAAGTCCTGTGTAGGTGTCATGCTTCATAGAACCATGCTCAGAGTTCTAATTCAAGAATTTTGTGAACATATCACAGAGGCACACTTTCAGAATCTAATCTCTCAACCTTGAAGAGTAGAGGAACTTTCAGGCAGAGATAAACACAGCAGGCTGAGCCAGTAGTTGAGCTTTTCTTTTTCTGTCACACAAATGGAAGCACATGAGGGATCAAACATAACTCATAAAGCTTTAGAGTCTGTATTAGTATATGCGGCTATTAATCAGGCTATAAGATGCTTTGATTAGTTCATTTGGAAACAACCCTCTGCCTTACTGAATTAGATCATAAACACAAGACAAGCCTTAAGGAGATTCAATTTACATTTTGAAAACGGAGAAGATGTAAAGCTGTAAATATAGAGATGTTAAAAAGGAATGGAAAAAAAATGAAACAGAAAAAGAAACGGGATTGGATTTCTGGTTCCATCTCTTGGACACTTGTCTCAGCACAAATTTTACTAGTTTACCCAGTAATGACCATCCTGTGTTCCAGACCATTGACTCCTAATGACTTCCACAGTTTTCAAAAGCTAGATTCTGATTTTTGCATACTCCTCAGAACACGCAT